>CM038672.1:513124266-514324266 GCA_021605145.1 Aegilops bicornis | reverse complement strand
AAATCTCTACCAAGACTTATATTTTGGAACGGAGGGAATATGATAGTCATACACTGATATGTTCCTTGTAGTGAAGATGAGCAGGACATTTGCGGTGTAGAGAGGTCTATACGGTCCGTTGTGGCGGACGGACCTTTGAGGATTCCTGGATTAGGGGTGTCCGGATAGCGAACTATCACCGTTGGCGGACTCTGGACTATGAAGATACAAGATTGAAGACTTAGGTCCGTATGCGGATGGGACTTTCCTTGGCGTGGAAGGCAAGCTTGGCGTCTGAGATATGTAGATATCCTACCATTGTAACCGACTACTGTGTAACCCTAACCCTATCCATGTCTATATAAACCGGAGGGTTTTAGTCCGTGGGACGAACAACAATCATACCATAGGCTAGCTTCTAGGGTTTAGCCTCTCTGATCTCGTGGTAGATCCACTCTTGTACTACCCATATCATCAATATTAATCAAGAAGGAGTAGGGTTTTACCTCCATCGAGAGGGCCCAAATATGGGTAAAAACATCGTGTCCCTTGTCTCCTGTTACCATCCGCCTAGACGCACAACTCGGGACCCCCTACCCGAGATCCGCCAGTTTTGACACCGACATTGGTACTTTCACTGAGAGTTCCTCTGTGTCGTCATCCTTAGGCCTGATGGCTCCTTCGATCATCAACAACGACGCGGTCCAGGGTGAGACTTTTCACCCCGGACAGATCTTCGTATTCGGCGGCTTTGCACTGCGGGCCAATTCACTTGGCCATCTGGAGCAGATCGAAAGCTACGCCCCTGGCAATCAGTTCAGTTTGGGAGTTTGAACTACACGGCCGACATCCGCGGAGACTTGATCTTTGGCGGATTCGATCCACAGCCAAGCGTGCCACACTGTCGTGATGGGCACGTTCGAGCTCTGCCGCCGAACAGTGTCCTGGAGGCAGCACCAGCGTCCGCTCCAACCCTTAGCTCGGAGCCGACTCCGCCGATCGAGGACAAGTGGTTGGACACCGCCTCAGGGGCTACGATCTCTATGGCGATTGAGCCGAACGCCATCCCTGTCCTTTGCGAAGACCGTGACTCCAAGGTGCCGGACTCCTCTTCGGACTTCGAACCCTCCGCGCCCCTGCCAATCGAATCCAATTGGGCGCCGGTTATGGAGTTCATCGCGCGGACATCTTTCAAAGCACTCGCCCTTTGGCGACATCCTGAATTCACTAAAGTCTCTCTCTTTATCGGAGAGCCCTGGCGGACTACGATTAGGAAGGTTGGGATGCGGACAACGAATAAATTCAACGCCCACCCACCACCCACTTTGTAGCCACCGCCGATGATTTAACCGACATGCTCGACTTCGACTCCGAAGACATCGACGGTATGGACGACGATGCTGGAGATGACCAAGAACCAGCGCCTATAGGGCACTGGAAGGCCACCTCGTCATACGACATATACATGGTGGAGATACCAAAAGATGGGAACGGCGATGGAACAACGGAGGATGACCCATCCAAGAAACCGCCCAAGCGCCGGCGTCAGCGGTGCCGCTCTAAATACCGCCACAGCAAAAACGGTGATTCCGGCACGGGAGATAATAACACCCCGGACAGTGCCGAAGACAACCCCCTCCAGGATTGACAGAGGAGGGAGAAGCCAGCCCACATGATCTGCGCAGCAGGAGGTGGAGGATGATAATTATATGCCCCGGACAGGAGCGTTTCAAACGCAGGCTTATGGCCACGGCAAGCAGCCTCAAGAAAAAGCAGCAGCAGCTTAGAGTTGACCAAGACTTGCTAGCTGACAGATGGACTGAAGTCCTTGCAGCCGAAGAGTATGAACTCGAACGCCCCTCCAAGAGATACCCAAAACGCAGGCTGCTACCCCAATTAGAGGAAGCAACACCCAAACCTACATCACTAGCGCATGATGCGGCGAGCAGCCACCCGTGCGGTCATGACGAGAGAGGCCTCTAGACCCTCCATTCAAGCCGCACCCCGGCGCCGCTCGAAAAATACCAAGGCACAGGGAAACGCGCCAGACCTGCGAGACATATTGGAGGACAAGGCAAGGCAAACAAGATCGATCTACAGATCGCGTGGGCGCCCCACGACACGTGATGATAATCGTCACGCCGGATACAGAAATTTCGGCCGGGCCGAACACAGTAGACAAATCTCATTTGAGCTGCGTCGTGATATAGCTCAATACAGAGGCGCCGCACACCCATTATGCTTCACAGACGAAGTGATGGATCATCAAATCCCCGAGGGTTTCAAACCCGTAAACATCGAATCATACGATGGCACAACAGATCCTGCGGTTTGGATCGAGGACTACCTGCTCCATATCCACATGGCCCGGTGATGATCTACACGCCATCAAATACCTCCCACTCAAGCTTAAAGGACCATCTCGGCATTGGCTTAACAGCTTGCGGCCAGAATCAATTGGTTGTTGGGAGGACACGGAAGCCGCATTCCTTGATAACTTCCGGGGCACATATGTGCGACCACCAGACGCCGATGACCTCAGCCACATAATTCAGCAGAGGAAGAATCGGCGGACAATTACGGACACGGTTCCTAACCAAGAAAAATCAAATCGTTGACTGTCCGGATGCAGAGGCCCTTGCAGCCTTCAAACATAACATCCACGACAAGTGGCTTGCCCGGCACCTAGGACAGGAAAAGCCGAAATCCATGGCAGCCCTCACCACACTCATGACCCGCTTTTGCGCGGGAGAGGACAGCTGGCTAGCTCGTAGTAACAACTTGACCAAAAACCCTGGTAGTTCGGATACCAAGGACAGCAATGGCAGGTCGCGTCGCAACAAGCACAAGCGCCGTATTAACAACGATAATGCTGAAGATACGACAGTCAATGCCGGATTCAGAGGCTCTAAACCCGGTCAGCGGAAAAAGCCGTTCAAAATAAATACTCAGGGCCCGTCCAATCTGGACCGAATACTTGATCGCTCGTGCCAAATACATGGCACCCCCGAAAAACCAGCCAACCACACCAACAGGGATTGTTGGGTGTTTAAGCAGGCAGGCAAGTTAAATGCCGAAAACATTGACAAGGGGCTGCATAGAGATGACAAGGAGGAGCCCCGGCCGCCGAACAATAGAGGACAGAAGGGCTTCCCCCCACAAGTGCGGACGGTGAACATGATATACGCAACCCACATACCAAAAGGGAGCGGAGGCGTGCACTAAGGGACGTATATGCGATGGAGCCAGTCGTCCCAAAGTTCAACCCATGGTCCTCCTGCCCGATCACCTTTGATCGAAGGGACCACCCCACTAGCATCCGCCATGGCGGATTTGCCGCATTGGTTCTTGACCCAATCATTGACGGATTTCACCTCACTAGAGTCCTGATGGACGGCGGTAGCAGCCTGAACCTGCTCTATCAGGATACAGTGCACAAAATGGGAATAGACCCCTCAAGGATTAAACCCACAAAGAGGACCTTTAAAGGCGTCATACCGGGTGTAGAGGCCAATTGTACAGGCTCAGTTACACTCGAAGTGGTCTTCGGATCCCCGGATAACTTCCGAAGCGAAGAGTTAATCTTCTACATAGTCCCGTTCAGCGGCTATCATGCCCGCTTGGACGAACTGCATTTGCAAAGTTCAATGCGGTGCCGCTTCACGCATACCTCAAGCTCAAGATGCCAGGCCCTCGAGGAGTAATCAGGTCAATGGAAACACCGAACGCCTTCTCTCGAACGGAGGAGCATACGGCTGACCCTCGCGCGGAGGTGCAAAGCAGCCTCTCACAGCAATTCTCGAGTCCGCCACTAAACGTCCGGACAACATCAAGCCGCTACCGAGTAATGTACAACAAGACCGCTGGCACGATCCAAGCATCGCCAGAGTAATCCGGGCCCAACCCCAGCCCTCGCGAAATTATGGTTACCCCACGCTGCACATAACTACGCCCGAGATACCATGGGCATAAGGGGAGGGCACGACCACGGCACGCCAGAATGCTGCTCAACCGCACTGTGGGCTCCGATTGTGTCATTCTTTTTCTTTCTTCTTTTCTCTTACTTTAAGGACTCCGCTTCACGTAAGCCCCGTCTGCTCTAGAATTGCCGAACTCACGATGCAACAGCCTGTGGAAGCGTAAAACTACGTCGAGTGTCCAGGTGGTCTCTACTACGAGCATTATACCTATTTTACATACCAGCCCACAGCTTACCCCTGGAGGGGGACATGTCAAATAGTCCCATCCCTTGCTTATCGCACTATTTGTGTCGTTCTGCTTTCATTGCAGTACCTACATAGCTTTTGCCTATTATTGCACTCCTTTCTTTATATATATATATATATATATATATATATATATATATATATATATATATATGTTCATTAATGACACGTTGCACCCGTACACTTTGGTACGGCCAATACACCGAGGGCTTAAGTACCCCAAAACATGGTGTGATAAGTCCGAACACTTTCACAAGTGCAGCACCCGAACTTATAGCATTATATGCATCGGCTCCGAATCATGTCTTGGGTCAATAGTTGGGTTTGCCCGGCTCCCATGTTTTGGTACCTTAAGTTCCGTTATATCGGCTACGGTAGCGCCGGAGAACCACTGCGATTGTGCCCCGTTGAGCTGGGTTGAGCACCTCGGTGGAGAAACCTAAAACTGACCGTCATGATAGGGCGAGAGCCGGTCGCTGTTTGAGAGGTTTTTCGGGTCCTGAAGACTTATGCCGCTTAGAGCGAGGAGTCGGCATTGTCCGCCAAGGCGTGGATAGCGCCCGAACTCGGTCTTCCAAGTACTAGGGGCTTCGCGAAATTTAAAATTATAGAATTCTATGGCTAAGTGAGAGTGTTCAAGCATTATAGTCCGGTTGCCTTGTTCGTTGCGTTGAGCGCCTCCCTCGAAGGACCCAAGAATGGGAACAAGAGTGCTCAAGTTTATCCCGAACATCCCAGCACTCGTGGCATGGGGGCTGAAGCCAACGACTTGCCATCTCTCAAATTTGATAAACGGCCGCACAGAAGGTAATATTTGAAGTTCACAAGCGTTGATTAGCGCATATGAACAAGTTTTCAGCATACATGATAACAAATGCGAGACTATTCAAAAATTACATCTTTGGAGCACTCACCCGCTATAAGGCGGGCACCCTTCAGGAGGCTCTCATAGTACATTTCGGGCTTGCGATGCTCCTTGCCCTTCGGTGGCCCGTCCGTCACAAGCTTCTCAGCATCCAGCTTGCCCCAGTGCACTTTAGCACGGGCAAGGGCCCGACGGGCACCTTCAATGCAGACGGAGCGCTTGATGACTTCAATCCATGGACAGGCATCCACCAGCCGTCGCACTAGCCCGAAGTAGCTCCCAGGCATAGCTTCCAATGGCCACAGCCGAATTATGAGGCCCTTCATGGCCTGTTCGGCGACCTTGTGGAGCTCGACCAGCTGCTTCAGCTGGTCGCTCAGGGCACGGATGTCCGGCCTCGACATACCGAGACCAGAACACCTTTTCCGCCGAGCTCCCCTCCTTGGCGCGGTAGAACGCGGCAGCATCGTATTACACTACGGAGCAGATCTGCGAATGCTCCTGGAGAGCTCCGGATTCGGATAAGTAATAGATAATCCACTTTCACATGCTTGCTTTGCATAAAGAATGCCTTACCCGCCGCTATCTTCTTTAATGATTCAATTTCCTGGAGGGCTTTTTGGGCTTCGGCCTTAGCGGCTTTGGCACTCTCAAGAGCCGAGACAAGCTCGGACTCTCGAGTCATCGAGTCACGCTCCAAACTCTCGTGTTTTTTCACGAGAGCGCGGAGCTCTTGCCGCACCTCCGCCACCCGCGCCTCCTGCTTATCTCGCTCGGTACGCTCCGCGGCCGCTTTGTTTTCGGCCGTGGACACCGCTTCCTTTAGGGTCGCCACCTCGTTCGTGGCCCCTACAATACCCACGTTAGTCCTGTCATTTTTGCAACCAAATCCTTTCTATAAGGTATTACTTACCTTCCTTGTCCTCGAGCTGCTTCTTGGCAAGGCCGAGCTCGTTCTCGGACCGCTCGAGGCTCTGCTTCAATGCATTGACCTCCGTAGTCGGTGCGGCAGAGGTCAACAGCGCAGCCTGCCTTACCATATTGACATACTTATGTTAGACTCCTGCGTATATCTTTTTAGATCCGCAGTCCGGTTTTTCTTTTCGAACACCGAACTAAGCATCAGGGGCTACTGTCTATGCGGTAATATTTTTACATATTCTAAACTTACCTCAAAGCCTGTTAGAAGGCTGGTGCGAGCTACCAGCCCGCTCTTGGCGGACTGAACTTTCTGGATCACCACACTCATAACAGTGTGGTGCTCCTCGTTGATGGAGGCGCCGTTAAGCGCCTCCAGCAAGCTATCCGGTGCCTCCGGATGGATGGAGGTCACCGGCGTCGCAGTCTTGCCCTTCTTACAAAGGGGCCGCTTGCCGGACTTCAGAACCACTGAAGGTTCTGGTACGGAGTCCGGCACAGGGCCGGACTTAGAGCCCTCTGGGGTCTCGCCCCCTTTGCGCCCAGAGTCCGGGAGGTCGCCTTGCGGCACCTCCAGGACCACCTCCTCCTGGCTGGGCCCATTTTGGGACTCCACCACGGTGTCGTCTGCGTCACGAGGGGAGGAGGCGGTCAGAAGTGAAGTGCTATTCACATCCGACGAACCTAGGGAGCCGCTTGACGAAGCGCCGAGCTCGTCCTTGGGCGGGCTACATGGTTATATTCGGCGTTAGAAGACACTATGCGACAAATAAAAAGTCATGAGCTATTCCGGAGTCCGGACACTTACAATCTCGCCAGGGGCTTGGCCCTTGGTGGCCACTCCTCCTCATCGTTGTCGGTGTTGGTGGAGAAGTTCGGAGGAAGGGTCCTTCCTTTCTTGGACCCTCCGGCCTCCCTAGTCGGGGCGGCCTTCCTTTTCTTCTCTCCCCCCGCTGGGGGAGAGGCTTCTTTTTCCTCCTCCTTATCCTCAGAGGAGGATTCCGCCTCAGAGTCGTCGGATGATGAGTCCGACTGCACTTGGCATCGGGAGATCCTTCGAGTTCCCGTGGCCTTCTTCTTGGCCTTCTTCTCCGGCACCACGTGAGGTGCCGGAGCCAGCAGCCCCATCAATCAGGCGTCCGCTGGGTCTTCTGGCAAGGGGGCCGGACAGTTAATCTGTCCGGACGTCTTCAGCCAGTCCTGTCAAAGGTTAGGGAGTTTTAGATCCCACATAGAGTCAAACTATGAAAAACAAGAGTCCCGTAAAGGGTAAAATAGCTTACCTCGGTAGCTTGGCGCTGCGAACTGAATCCGCGATCTTCAGTAGGGGATGCGGGAGCCTCGGCGCCCTTGAACGGCACCTTCCAGGCATCTTCGTACGTAGTGTCGAAGAGCCTTTTCAGAGTTTGGTGTTGTGCCGGATCGAACTCCCACAATTTGAAGGCCCGTTGTTGGCATGGGAGAATCCAGCGGATGAGCATCACCTGGATTACGTTGACAAGCTTGAGATTCTTGTCCACCAGGTTTCGGACGCAGGTTTGGAGTTCGGACAGCTCTTCCGAATCACCCCACGTCAGGCCCATCTCTTTCCATGATGTGAGCCGTGTGGGGAAGCCGGATCGGAATTCGGGGGCCGCCGCCCATTGAGAGTCGCGCGGCTCGGTGATGTAGAACCACCCCGATTGCCACCCATTTTATGGTCTCCACAAAGGAGCCCTCGAGCCATAAGACTTTGGCCATCTTGCCAACCATGGCACCTCTGCACCCCGCTTGGCGGCCGCCCACTACCTTCGGCTTGACATTGAAGGTCTTCAGCCATAAGCCGAAGTGGGGCTGGATGCGAAGGAAGGCCTCGGTTTCTGACGATAAACGCCGAGATGTTGAGGATGAAATTGGGGCCAGATCATGGAAATCCAGGCCGTAGTAGAACATGAGCCCCGGACAAATGGGTGAAGTGGAAAACCTAGTCCATGGAGGAAGTGAGTGAGGAACACCACCCTCTCATGGGGCCTGGGGTGGGAATGACATGCCCTCGTCGGGGAGCCGGTGCGCGATGTCGCTGGACAAGTATCCGCCTTCCGCAGTTTTTGACTTGTCCCTCCGTGACGGAGGAGACCATCCACTTGCCTCCCGCTCCGGACATGGCTGGAGAAGGTTGAGGAGGATGTGCGGACTTGGGCGCTGGAGCTCGAGTCTTGTGAAATGGATGAGCGAAGGAGGAAGAAGGCATAGGTGAAAAGGTGGATCCTTATCCCCTTATATGGACGGACGAAGCTATGCGTCCCCCGCCGGCCTGGTAAAACTCGCTTATCTCCCAAGCGCCGTAATCAATGGCGCGGTTGGGTTACCCACATCCATATTGATGAGGATCCCGGAATAAGGGGGCACGATCTCCCCTCTGATAAGACGTGCCAAGGAAAGCTCCTCGCTAAACACGCTGAGGTGGAACAGTAAAAACGATTCGTATAAAGGCCTGGCTGTGGTGTGATGTCACACCGCGGAATACGTCAGCAGATCTGTGCAAAGGTTATTCTCTCTACGGTAGTATGTGGAACTTGTTTTGCAGAGCCGGACACTATCCTTGTGTTCAAAATCTTCTATGAAGTATTCGGAGGAGGAACCCGCCTTGCAATGCCGAAGACAATATGCGCGCCGGACTCGTCGTCATTGAAGCCTGGTTCAGGGAGACTCTTGAGGAGTCCTGGATTAGGGGTGTCCGGATAGCGAACTATCACCGTTGGCGGACTCCTGGACTATGAAGATACAAGATTGAAGACTTTGTCCCGTGTCCGGATGGGACTTTCCTTGGCGTGGAAGGCAAGCTTGGCGATACGGATATGTAGATCTCCTACCATTGTAACCGACTCTGTGTAACCCTAACCCTATCCGGTGTCTATATAAATCGGAGGGTTTTAGTCCCAGAGGACGAACAAGAATCATACCATAGGCTAGCTTCTAGGGTTTAGCCTCTCTGATCTCGTGGTAGATCCACTCTTGTACTACCCATATCATCAATATTAATCAAGCCGGAGTAGGGTTTTACCTCCATCGAGAGGGAACGAACCTGGGTAATAACATCGTGTCCCTTGTCTCCTGTTACCATCCGCCTAGACGCACAGTTCAGGACCCCCTACCCGAGATCCGCCGGTTTTGACACCGACAGACACTTTGAACTCTTCGGGCCTCTTTGATTCATAGGATTTTGTAAACATGGGAATAGGATTTGTAGTGGCCTGCCCACTTGTAGGATTGAAAGTATGTCTAGAGGGGGTGATTAGACTACTTGACCAAATAAAAATCTAGCCTTTTCCCAATTTTAGTTCTTGGCAGATTTTAACAACATAGCACAAGTCAAGCAATCAACCTACACATGCAATTCTAAGAGAATAGTTGCGGAATGTAAAACAATTGCATATGAAGGTAAAGGGAGGAGTTTGAGGGAGCAAATGCAATGTTGACACGGAGATTTTTTATCCGTGGTTCCGATAGGTGGTGCTATCGTACATCCACGTTGATGGAGACTTCAACCCACGAAGGGTAGCAGTTGCTGAGTCAACGGAGGGCTCCACCCACGAAGGGTCCACGAAGAAGCAACCTTGTCTATCCCACCATGGCTGTCACCCACGAAGGACTTGCCTCACTAGGGTAGATCTTCACGAAGTAGGCGATCTCCTTGCCCTTACAAACTCCTTGGTTCAACTCCACAATCTTGTCGGAGGCTCCCAAGTGACACCTAGCCAATCTAGGAGACACCACTCTCCAAGAAGTAACAAATGTTGTGTTGATGATGAACTCCTTGCTCTTGTGCTTCAAATGATAGTCTCCCCAACACTCAACTCTCTCTCATAGGGTTGGATTTGATAGAAAGAAGATTTGAGTGGAAAGCAACTTGGGGAAGGCTAGAGATCAAGATTTATGTGGTTGGAGTGGAATATCTTGACCTCAACACAAGTGTAGGTGGTTCTCTCTCAGAAAATATGTATTGGAAGTGTAGGCATGTTACGATGGCTCTCTCCACGAATGAAGAGTGGGTGGAGGGGTATATATAGCCTCCACACAAAATCTAACCGTTCCACACAAATCACCAAACTCGATGGGACCGATTCAGAGAACTCGGTCAGACCGATTTGGTTCATAATGTGACTGTTAGGTGTTTCGGTGGGACTGACATGTCAACTCGGTGGGACCGATATCATTAGGGTTAGGGCATAACGTAATCTCGGTGAGACCGATTACACAAACTCAATGGGACCGATTTTGGTAATAGTCAAATAGAGAGTTGATCAGGCAAACTCGATGGGATTGATTCGCTCATCTCGGGTGGACCGAAATGTTACGAAAAGGAAAGAGAGTGTTTGCATTGCAATCTCGGTGGGACCGATCGCTCATCTCAGTTTGACCGAAATGTTACGAAGGGAAACAGAGAGATTACAATCCCATCTCGGTGAGACCGAGATCCCTATCGGTGAGACCGAAAAGACTAGGGTTTACGGCGGTGGCTATGTCAAGCCCGAACTTCGGTGGCGCCGGATAGAAAGAATCGGTGGGGCCGAGTTGGACTTGTGGTTTGGGACATATGTGGATATGAGAAAGTAGTGGAGGGTTTTGGAGCATATCACTAAGAATTTTGAGAAAGCACCTCATTAAGCAACACCTCATCCCTTCTTAATAGTATTTTCCTATAGACTCAATGTGATCTTGGATCACTAAAATAGAAAATGTAGAGTCTTGTGCTTTGAGCTTGAGCCAATCTTTTGTCCTTAGCATTTTGAAGGGTCCACTTTCTAATCCATGCCATGCCAATCATTGAGCTTTCCTGAAATATCTATCTTGAAATAGCATTAGCTCAGTGAGCTATATGTTGTTAGGAATTACCAAAACCACCTAGGGATAGTTGCACTTTCAATCTCCCCCTTTTTGGTAATTGATGACAACATATAGATCAAAGCTTCGACAAATGATAAATAGTATTGAAAAATATCGTCGCTTTGGGAAGTATGTGATAAGCAAGAGCTCCCCCTAAATTTGTGCATTATTTAAAATTTGCTTTTCAATGCAAATGCACAATCGATTAGGATCATGGGTTACTCTTCCATGTCACATACATCTTGGTGGAGCGCTCAAAATGATAGAAGTTAAAGCATGCACTCATCACCAAAACAAGTGAATGATCATTTAGGATAAAAGAGATATATCATCCAACAAGCATTAAGGGTAGCATAAGATCAAACACAATATCAAACAAGTATCTCACAAGTATCTCACACAGGCACACAATGAAGTTTCAAATAAAACCAAATAAGTGCAAAGAGAGATAAAAACCAACACTCTCTCTCTCGAAGCCTATGATCTATACATTTTTCTCCCCCTTTGGCAACAAGTTACCAAAAAGTTTGAAAATGCATAGTGCTAAACGACTCTCAGGCTTGATCTTCGGTAGGAGGTGTCGAGAGAACTCCAAGGACGAAGGCTTCTGATGAAGTAGCTGGAGCTGGTGGAGTTGCTGCTGGAGGTGGAACTAGAGCTGTAGCTGCTGGTGCTGATGTTGTGGCTCTAGTGTCTATCATTGGCACTGCAGCAGATCTCTGTCCTCTGGGCACTCTGGCAAAAGCATCTGTGGTAGACTTGCCCTTCTTCTCCTCTGCTTCCTCCTGAAGTTGCTCAACTGCAGTTTGGATTTCTGTCACCTTGACATCAAGGTCATAGAATTTCTGCTCAATGATCCTCTCCAGACTCTCCTAGTTCTTGGTCAGGGTGGCCAAGCCCTTCTCAATCCTCAGGGTGGATTGGATCAGATATCCAAGCTGATCTTTCTTGCTTTTCAAGAATACCTGAGATGCCTCCTCTGCTGTTGGCATCTTTGCAGCCTTCTCTGCCTTAGCCTTCTCTCTCTTTTCATGTGCTTGAGTTGAAGATGGTTCATTCTCATTCATCACAACAGTGTTGTCTTAAAATTCAGGATAGATGGGCAGGTGCTCCTTATCCAAGATGTACTTGCCTTTGCCCATCTTTGAGTTGATTAGCTCCTGAATGTGTGGGGCATATCCACAACTTCTCTTCTGATCAGCGGCAGTCCTTTTGATTGTTTCAACAATCAGGCTCATGACTTTGAACTTCTGTGGGACATCAAATATGTGCAAAGAAGTTGATAGCATGTCCTCTGATCATCTTGTGATCACCTGACTTGGGTAGCAGTGTGTGCCTTAAGATCCAGTTGATTGTTGGCAGACCAGACAACATGTAGTGTACAGATCCAAACTTGTGTGTATCCAAAGCAGCATCTGGGATCTCCTTGTACATGTTGGCCATACTGTTGTGGTCCATCTTCTTCTCTGCATAAATGTCCAAGTCATCCTCATGTTCCTTAGGAGCATTTATAAGCTTGGCCCACTCATCAACTGTAGATTGGTACCTAGTACCCTCAGACATCCACACTATTCTTCCATCTGGATAGAAGTGGGTAGTGGAGTAAAACTGCATGATGAGCTCATCATTCCACTTGGTGAGCTTCTGGGCATCAAAAGTATCCACTCCACATGCCTTAAAGCTATCAAGCACTCCAGGGAAGTGATTCTCATTTTCCTTGATGAATTCCCAGTCAACCCATCTCATATCACACACAATGGGCTTCTTGTCAAGCAAAACAGTCTCATAGAAGTCCTGTTGTTCCTTAGTGTGGAATCTGTAGTCCACAGCAATCCTTCTCCTGACAGCATAGAGATCAGACTCTCTCCATAGTCTCAATCCTGCATCCTTTCTGATCTTCATATTCTCTGCAACTGGGTGTGCATCAGTCTGGTCAGCGATCTTGGGCTTCAGCTTCCTCAAATCAACAGAATCATCATCTTCTTCTTCAACAGCTTGAGGCACTGGGGCCTTGTTCTTCTCTTCAGCAGGTATGTTCCTAGTGCTCCATTTGGGTTTTGGCTTTGGAGCTAGAGCAGCAGCCTTGGGAGCAGCTTTGGGCTTTGATGGAGCAGCCCCTGATTTTGTAGCATCTCCCATAAGCTTTTGTGCTTTGGGTGCTGGTGCAGCATCCTCTTCCTCTTCCTCTTCTTCTGAATCTCTCATCATTGATGGCTTCCCAATAACTCTGGCAATGGTCATTCTTGACCCTTTCTTTTCTCTTCTTGCCATCTCCAATTTCCTTGGGTTCAAGAGTGAACTCCATTGTTTCTCCTGTGGCAACTTTTCTTGGCTTAGACATGGGCTGTCTTCTTGCTGGCATCTTTGTTTCCAGACCTGGCTTAGTTGCAAGAAATTGAGCCATACTCTTTCTTCAAAGACTTTCTTCTTTGAAGTGGCTTCATCTTCAACAGCCATATAATCTTCATCTTCAGAGTCAGAATTCCTCTTCTTCCTTGTCCTTGTGGCAGCCTTTGGCAGATTGCTTGGTCTGCTCCTGCTGCCTTCACCATAGTTGCTAGAGGGATCTGAACCCTCACTCATCTGCACCTGTTGCTCAAACCTGTTCTGACTATCACTCTGGTCAGACATCTCTGCAAATACTCTAACAGCAGACCCTGTTAATAGGTTATAGATGAGGTAGAGTAGATGAGCATCACAAAGTACAGGAGTTTTGCAAAAAGGTTGACTTAAAAACTTAGTTTTAGTTCTTCACAGAAAGCATTTCGGATCTACCGATTTGTAAACTCGGTGATACCGAAGCAGCTTTTGGAACCTAAACTAGTGAACTCGGTCAGACCGAGTCACAGTTCGGTGGTACCGAGACTGCTAGGGTTTCACAAAGAATTGAACTCGGTCACACCGATTTGCAATTTTCGGTCCGACCGAAAACGCGTGTGTTTTGGCCTAAGCCAAAATCGGTGGGACCGATTTCTACAGCTCGGTCGGTCCGAGATGAATTCGGCGGAGATCTAACCCTAAATTTTCAAATCAAAACTAATCTACGGGATGTTTTCGCTGGACAGGATGATTTCAATCATGGCAAGAATCATGGCAAAGCAATGTGCTAAGAATCAGAGTTAAGGATTAGCACAAAGATCAAGTTCGTACCCTAGTTCGGCGACGAACTTGCTACGGCGGCAACGGTGACGAAGATTTCCGCTGACGGCGGCGGAGACCAGCGGCGGGAGGTCGCTAGCGACGAGAGGACGATCCTGAGACCTGAAGAGGCAGAGCAGGTTATGCGCGGGCGAGGAGGTTCGGAAAAATTTCCAAATTTTGGCCCGTCGGTATATATAACCTGACCCTGTCGGTGTGACCGAGTGGAAAGACTCGGTGGCACCGAGATGCAAAACTGCAAGCAAGCTATCGCAACTCGGTGTGACCGAAAGGTTCTAATCGGTTGCACCGAGGTTGAAAACCCTAGATCAACTTAGTGACTCGGTAGGACCGAAAAGGATGAATCGATCAGACCGAGATGCACAAAGAGGTTTTGGAGGTTTAAGTCTATGACGAATCGGGAACTCCGAGTGCTCCTCACACATAGTGGTTTGAATCTGACTTGATCAAACTTTGTGATGTAGCATGAATAGAGTTTGAGACGAGGAAATCATAGATAGCTAGAGGGAGTTCTTAGGCATTCTTATCCATCCATTTGGCAAAAGAGAAAGAGCCAAACAATCAAAAAAAACAAATGGATGTCCTTGAATGAGTAAAGTATGCAACCAACATGCTAACACAATAAAATGGCGAATGAAATATGTGACAAAGCATGCACAAACACTCTAGCATCTAACAAGCAATTTGGCGATGACTAGGTCATCTATATATGATTATATTGACTTAGGAGTCAAATGAAAACATTTGATCATAGGTTATATTCATCGTTTAAGCACAAGTGGGGTTACCACTTTTTCATAAAGCATTGATGTGTCCACACCATTAGAGTTGTTTTAGCTCAATTGATTTGAGTAAAGCTCCCTCTAGATGAGATATCCCCCCTTAGAGGGATGAACTAACCTTGGGCTTTCTCGATGATGACTTCATGTAGGTTTTGAAGATGTAGATGCTCAAGGTTGATGTAGATCATTTGGAGCAATCCTCTGGAGTGAGTTGCACTTTCAATACCTACACGGGTTAGTCCCACAAGGAACAAACAAGGATATCTATAGACATAGAGTGATGCATACACAAGATGATGTCCATGAAAGCATTTGGTTACCTTGTCCCTTGTCTTACCAACAAGAGGGTTTGTTACTCCTTGAACTAGTGGAAGATATGGAAGTTGTTTGCACTTGTTCTCACCAAAATGATAAGAGTGAAGTATGTTGGCGGAGTCTCCCTCAAGAACTCTCTAGTTCTTCTTCTTCTGGATCCACACCATCTTGATGGGAATCCTCGGAGTTGTAGTTGTACTTGATGTAGTCTTAGGAACCCACTTGACCAAGGCCTTGGGTGCTTCTTCAAATGCATCA
Source organism: Aegilops bicornis (assembly GCA_021605145.1). Classification (NCBI taxonomy): domain Eukaryota; kingdom Viridiplantae; phylum Streptophyta; class Magnoliopsida; order Poales; family Poaceae; genus Aegilops; species Aegilops bicornis. Next base: position 514,308,898 of record CM038672.1, on the reverse strand, counting down.
ATTTCCTCTTGAAGCTTGTCCTTGCCTTTTTGCTTGTGGTCTTGTGGTGGAAGATCATCTTGAGCTTGTGTCCCCTTGAAGGAAGTAGGATCATACTTCTCTTGTTGAGGAACAAACTTCGTCTTTGGGTATTGATCTTCTTCCCACTCAACTCCATTGGCATTGAACTTCCGTTCAAAACCAACACCTTGATTCTTCCGATGTCTTCCTTGCTTATGCAATTTCCTCAAATTGCTTACTTCCGGCAAGGCTCTTGTAAACACCTTTCTCTATAATTCCCTTCAATAAGCTATTTTCTTGCTCAAGTGCAACTTGTCTAAGACAATCATTAGTGGAATCAAGAGAACTACTAGAAGCAACAACATTGGATTTAGCATGATTGTTGTTACTACTAGATGAAGCATCTTTCTTGTTCTTGTTGCTAGATTTAACTTGTGGCATGTAAGTAGACAAGAGTAAACGCTTGGCAATGTAAGAAGAACTTTTCTTGCGAAGATCATCATTGATTGCCTTTAAAAACTCATGCTCTTGCTCAAGGTTGAGCTTTTCAAAGCATAGCTTATCATCTGCCTATAAAAGTTCTCGATGATTTTCCAAGGTAGTTTCATGAGCTAACTTAAGAGTGTTTTGCTCTTTAGTTAGACACTCAATCTCCTTCTTATCATCATCATTCGTTTTATCTTGATTATCATGATTAATTGACGTTTCATCATAGTTTTCATCACTAGAGTTGTCAACAAGTAAATCATCATCACCTAGCAAGTCATCTTCATCACTATTGAAATCAACATACTCGGGATGTGTTACCTTTGGACCTTTGTCCATGAAGCATCTTCCAATTCCTTCATTTGGTGAGTCAAATATGTCGTAGGAGCTGGTTGACACAAGTGCTAGACCGGCAACACCTTCATCTTGAGTATATTCGGAGTCGGAGTGATAACTTCTTTCGGAGTGATTGTCGGAGTCGGAGCCGGATACCCATTCACCAACATGAGCTTGATGTCTTCTTTTTGTGTAGCTCCTTGATGACTTTTCCTTCCTTTCCGAGTCCTTGCTTCTCCGAGAGGGTCTTCGTTCATAATGATCATCTCTACTCCTCCTTTCTCTTGGTGGTGATTCTTCTCTTCTACTTCTTCTTTTGGGAGAATCTCCTCTTCTTTTGTAGGGAGCCGTACACTCATTTGAGTAGTGTCCGGGTGAGGGAGTCCTGGATTAGGAGGTGTCTGGATGGCCGGACTATGACCTTTGGCAGGACTCCTGGACTATGAAGATACAAGATTGAAGACTTCGTCCCGTGTCCGGATGGGACTTTTCTTGGCCTGGAAGGCAAGCTTGGCGACTCTGGATGTGTAGATCTCCTTCCATTGTAACCGACTATGTAACCCTAACCCTCTCCGGTGTCTATATAAACCGGAGGGTTTTAGTCCGTAGGACGAACAACAATCATACCATAGGCTAGCTTCTAGGGTTTAGCCTCTTTGATCTCGTGGTAGATCCACTCTTGTACTACCCATATCATCAATATTAATCAAGCAGGAGTTGGGTTTTACCTCCATCGAGAGGGCCCGAACCTGGGTAAAAACATCGTGTCCCTTGTCTCCTGTTACCATCCGCCTAGACGCACAGTTCGGGACCCCCTACCCGAGATCCGCCGGTTTTGACACCGACATGGTGCTTTCATTGAGAGTTCCTCTATGTCGTCACCTTTAGGCCTGATGGCTCCTTCGATCATCAACAACGACGCGGTCCAGGGTGAGACTTTTCTCCCGGGACAGACCTTAGTATTCGGCGGCTTTGCACTGCGGGCCAATTAAGCAGCCATCTGGAGCAGATCGAAGCTTCGCCCGCCATCAGGTCAGATTTGGAAGTTTGAACTACACGACCGGCGTCGCGGAGACTTGATCTTCAACGGGTTCGAGCCACAGCCAAGAGCGCCCGCCTTTATTACGATGGGCATGATCTAGCTCTGCGGCTGAGCGGTGTCTGGAGGCCGCTGTCCGCTCGACCCTTAGCTCGGAGCCGACCGAGCCGGCGCCCTTATCGAGGGCGGGCGGCTGGACACCGCCTCGGGGCTGCAATCTCTACGGTGATCGAGCCGAACGCAATACCTGTCGCTTTGCGGCTTCGTGACTCGAGGTGCGGACTCCTTTCCGGACTCCGAACCTTCCGCGCCCCTGCCAATCGAATCTGATTGGGCGCCGATAATGGAGTTCACCGCCGCGGACATCTTTCAGCACTCTCCTTTCGGCGACATTCTGAATTCACTAAAGTCTCTCTCTTTATGAGGAGAGCCCCGGCAGGACTATGGTCAGGAAGGTTGGGATGTGGACGACGAAGAAATTCAATGCCCACCCACCACCCACTTTGTAGCCACTATCGATGATTTAACCGACATGCTTAACTTCGACTCCGAAGACATCGAAGGTATGGACGACGATGTAGGCGACGAACAGGAACCAGCGCCTATAGGCCACTAGACAACCACCCCATCTCACGGTGTATACATGGTTGATACACCTAAAGGAAACGACGACGAGGAACAAAGGGATGCAACAAGGGATCGTTCCCTCGAAAAGCAATCAAAGCGGCGGCGTAAGCGCCGCTACAAACCCCACCTCGATAGAGAAAACAACCATACAGACCCAGCCATAGAGCAGGGCGAACCGGCGGACGACGAACATGCCATCGAGCAACCGCCCGAACAGGGCAACTTGGATAAACAACCCGTCCCTGGTGAAAACAACCGTCCGGACGACATCACGCCGGACAAGTTGCTGGAGCACAAGAACCTCCAAAAAAGGCTCGTCGCCACACGCGCGTAGCCTGAAAAAGCAGAAGCGGAAGCTCAAAACAGCGGAAGATGCACTCAGAATTAGATGGAGCAAGGTACTCAACACCGCAGACAAAGACGGCGACAGTTGTCACACAAAGAGCTATCCGAAGCAAAAACTATTGCCGGATTTTGATGATGAGGCCTTAGAGCCTCTGCAATCAAAAAATAATAAGGAAGCCACCTGGTCGGACAAACGACCCCACGGCCAACATAGTGCGGCAAAGGACGCCGCACACAAGCCGGCATGCGACTCGCACAAGGATTCGCATCAAAATTTTGGCCCAGCCAGATCTATCTATGGGCCAAGAAAGCAAGCTCTAGCAAGCAATGCAACACATAAAATATCCAAACATCGCGGTACGCCCAGATATAGGGCGCGACACCCCCTATGTTTCATCGATCGGTCTTTGGATCATGAATTTCCAATGATTCAAGCCCGTAAACATAGAGGCATCTGACGGAACAACAGACCCTGGAGTCTGGATTGAGGATTACATCCTCCACATACACATGGCTAGAGGAGATGATCTCCACGCCATAAAATACTTACCACTCAAACTCAAAGGGCCAGCCCGGTATTGGCTCAAAAGCCTTCCCAAAAACACTATCGGAAGTTGGGAAGAGCTCGAGGATGCTTTTCGGGCAAATTTTCAAGGGACTTATGTCCGACCTACGGATGCGCATTTATCTAGGTCACATAACTCAACAACCCGGAGAGTTAGCCCGGAAACTCTGGAACAGATTTCTTACTAAAAAGAACCAGATAGTTGACTGTCCGGACGCCGAAGCCTTAGCAGCTTTCAAACACATCGTCCGAGACGAATGGCTCGCCAGACACCTCGGCCAAGAAAAGCCAAGAACAATGGCCGCACTAACAAGCCTCATGACCCGCTTTTGCGCAGGAGAGGACAACTGGTTGGCAAGATGCAGTACCAGCGACCCAAGTACATCCGAAGTTAGGGATGGAAACGGGAAACCGTGACGCAGCAAGGACCAGCACCGGACCAAGGGAAACAGCCCGAAGAGCACGATAGTCAACGCCGGATTCAAAAGCCTTCGGCAGAATAAGAAAAAGTTGCCCCCCAAAGATAACAGGGACAAGCTAGCTAACTTAAACAAAATCTTGGACAAGATATGTCAAATACACATTACTCCCGGGAAGCCTGCAAACCATACCCACAGAGATTGTTGGGTCTTAAAGCAATCCGGCAAACCCAACGCCGAACACAAGGGGCTCGACACACCAAGCGAGGACGATGACGAACCCCAAAAGTAGAGCACCGGAAAACAAAAGAACTTCCCACAAGAAGTCAAAACACTAAATTCACTTCACGTGACAAAAAGGGAGAAAATAGTGGCGCCTATAGAGATACGCGCCACATGGCCTATCCCAGAGGAGTCTCGCCACTGGTTGTTACAACCAATCACCTTCGACCATCAGGATTACTCTAGAAGTATCCGGAACGCAGGCTGGACTGCCTTGGTATTAGATCCGATAATTGACGGACTCCACTTTACACAATTCGTAATGGACGGCGGCAGTGATTTAAACCTGATATATCAGGACACAATCCGCAAACTGGGGACAGACCCAACAACAATTCGCCAAAGCAACACTTCCTTTCAAGGGGTGGCGCCAGGCCCAGATGCCCATTGTACGGGCTCTCTCCGGTTAGAAGTTATGTTCGGCTCACCCGACAACTTCCGTTGCGAAAAGCTAACCTTCCACATCGCCCCATTCACAAGCAGCTATCAAGCACTACTGGGACGGGAAGCTTTCGCATGCTTCAACGCAATACCGCATTATGCATCCCTTATACTTAAAATGCCCGGTCCACGAGGCATCATATCATTAAAGGGAAACATCGAGTGTTCCTCGAGCACGGAAGATTGTGCGGCTGCATTAACAGCCACACACTAAACCGGCCTCATTAGGCAAAGTGCCTAAACAGGTCGTTCAGACACCGGACATGGTAGACGAGTCCAGCGTAAGGGCTTACTAGCCGCACGCCCTTGTTCAAGGGGCTCGGCACATGTACAACAAGAGACAATAAAGCTCCATCTTATTCAAATTTTTTAAACAAAAATACATACTTTGTTTATCTAATGTAACGTACATTTTCGCACCATCTTTTTCAACTAAGTTCCTTTCTTTTTCAGATGAATACTGTGCTACACCCGTCCAGGATACGGCACAACGGAGACACAGGCGCAGATGTGCAGTAGGGACCCGTTGCAAGGATTCTTTTCAGATTAAGACCCTGCGTAAACCTTTTTTACTGTCTCTTGTTGATACACATCCCCCCGGTTTCTTGCTATAACCGAGGTGGAGGTTGGTGTCTTGGCATCGGCCACGTCAGAACTTTGCGCGTACCTGGACACCAGGGGCTTATTAATAAAGGCGTTGTTCAGCCCGTTTTCATAAAGACCAAATACCTTAGGGAGTGTTCGGCGTCGCGAGTTTGGCCTTATATGCATCAGCTCCGAATCATGTCTTTGGTTAAATGTTGGGTTTGCCCGGCTCCTATGTTTTGCTGCCTTACGTTCCGCTCTATCGGCTAAGGCGGCACCAGGAGAACTACTGCGATTGTGCCCCGGTTCGGCCGGGCGAGCACCTTAGTAGATAAAGCCGAAAACTGACTGTCATGATGTAGCGTGAGACTGGTCAACCAATCGATGACCCACCGGAATCTTTAGGATTCCTCCGCATTAATGAAGGGCCATTTTCCCGGTCAGGCACACACGCGCCCCGAATTCGGGCGAGCGCGGTGCCCCTAGGGGCTATATAGTAGCCCCACTGTCAAACTCCTATGGCTAAGTGAAAGTGATAAAGCATTATAGTCCGGTTGCCTAGTTCGCTACGCTATCACCTCCTTTATAGGACCAAGGCGTTGGATCAAGTGTGAAAATCGCCTTTTGCGAACACCCCGCATTATATGCGTGAAATTTGAAGCCAAGACTGCCATCTTTCAGTTATATACATATACATTAACGGGCCGCACGGAGCTATTTTAATTCTTGCAGGCACAAGTATAAAAAGCTTTTATATTCCATCGAAACATTGTCTTACAATTATACATGTTATTCGAACATGATGTCCTTGAAACCTTGCTCTCTATTAAGCAGCGCCTGCAGAACTTCACGAAAATAGTGCTCGGCGGGCACTTTCGGCTCCGTCCGAATCTTGGGATGCAACGTCGGTGGTCTTCATCTCCGCCCAGTATGTCTTGACACGGGCTAGAGCCATCCCCGCACCCTCTATGCATGCTGACCTCTTCATTGCATTGATATGGGGCACCGCACCAAGGAACTGCTGCACCAAACCAAAATAACTCTTCGGGTCAGCCCCTTCGGCCACAGATGACTCACGACCTCCTTCATGGCGAGTCCGGATAACCTATTCAGCTCCGCCATTTCGGCCAACCGCTCGGATAATGGAAGTGGGTGCTCTGGATTGTGGAACTGCGACCAAAAAAGCTTTTCCACTTCGTGATCCTTTTGATCTCGGAAGTGTTCGGCCGCGTCCGCGGCACTTGCCGCCAAATATAGATAAGGATCTGCCGCACTCCACAGCCGGTCCAACTGAGCATACTTAGGATCCCCGAACTTCATCTGCAGCATAAAGGGCTTTCCAGCCGCGATATCTCCGACGTGACGTAGCTCCTGCTTCATGGCTCTCATTGCAGAGCGAGCATCCTTGGCCTCGGTAGAGGCCTTCTCCGAGTCCTTCATTCCGCCCGACCTTCTTTTTCAGGAAGCTTGCAGCGGTCGGCATCATCCTTCAACTTCACCGCCATCTCGGCCATTTCCTTCCTGCTTCGGCAGTGAGCAGCCTGTTCGGCTTTTAGCTCTTCGACCGCCTTCAAGGCAGCCGCATCACTTTTTCTGGCCTGCTCCTTGGCTCGGGCGAGTTCCGCCCGAAGGTTCTCCATGGCAGCGGCACCATCTACATCAAGCATACATGTTGTAAGGCAAGGTTATCAGGCCCCCTTACCAGGTGTCCGTGGAGAAAATTTTATACCTTGCGACTCGTCCAACCGCTTGTTGACAAGCGTGATGTCGGCATCCGCCACGTCAAGTTGCCGCTTTAGCCCGGCAAATTCATCAGTCCGGCCAGCCACCGGACACTTCGCCACCTACATAGGAAGAGCGACATGTTATACTTGGGATAATGATCCTCGACGCGTTGTCATGTTTGACAACGCACCGAGTCTCAGGGGCTACTATCTATACAGCGCGCATCTTTTTATATGCGGAACTGTCAAAAGGTACATCATTTCGCGTACCTCAAAACCTGTCAGTAAACTCCTGACGGCCTCGTGCAACCCGCTCTCCGCGGATGAAATCCTTTCAATCACCGTGCCCATCAATGCACGATGTTCTTCTGAGATAGATGCTCGCCCAAGCAGATCCTTCAAATCCTCCGACCGTGCACCGGACGGTGCAGGACTCGTCTGATGGCCTTTTTCGAAGGTCGGGCACAGAGGGCTTTGGGGAGCCATACGGCTGCTTTCTGGCCCTGCCGGATTCGGAGAAACCCTCTGCGACGACACCTCAGGGTCGCCCGCCTCGCAAGGTGACGGCAGAGGGGGGCGTTCGCTCTCCATCATCTCCGGACGAAGATCCTCAAGATGAGCTCTGCTGCGAAGGGCGGAGATCCAAACTACAAGGTAAAAATTCAGTTGTCTTTCTCAGGAATAAAATAGGGATGTCTCTTATTTGGAAACTCCCCTCTCTACTTACGGCTCGCTGGAAGGCTGATCCCCTTCAGGGCACAATGCGGCCGAGGCACTTCCCAGCGCAGGACCCTCTGACGAAGACCTCTTCCCCCGCTTTGAGACCCTGGTCCCCGGGTCTTCAGAGCTGGTCCTCTTCTTTCCCTGGATGGAGGGATTCTCGATCCTTCCTTTCCGGATAGCCTCCTTCAAGGAGACGGTAGCTTCCTTGTTCCCCCCTTCGCCTTCTTCCAGAGGCACAACCTCCAGCATCCTGGTTAACACGGGATCCGACGTGGTCTCAGGGAGGGGGGCCGGACACCTGATCAGCTTTGCTTTCGCTATCCACTCCTGTTTAAAGGGACAGCTCCTTTAAGGGCAATTTTATGACGAATATACGGATAGCGTGTCCGGGTACAGGGCTACTTACTTGAGTATCCGAGTGATTGCAGCTTAGCCCTGCGTCCTCGGTCAAGTTCGGACACATTGCTTGTGATCTGAAGAACAATTTATACATCTCCATGGGCGTCATGCCCGTAAAGTGTTGGAGAGCTCATGGTCCCTCCGGATTAAACTCCCACAAGCGCAGGGCTAACCTTTCTTGAACTCTATCGAAGTGTTGTCGGTTTTGTATATTATTTTGTCAGCGTGTTTAGTTGCACTGGTGGCGTCTTTGATGCCCAGTGTATGTAATCTGCTGTCTGCTTGTGCTTTATTATCATAGTGGCGAACTTTGATGCCCAGTGGATGTAATATGCCGTAATTTGTTTATTGTATAGTCTAGGTTTTTTCTTATTGACGATGCTGCAGTTATTTTACTGTATATATATCATGTCTTCATAGTAAACCAGCCAAACCGTAAAATTACGGTACATAATCGGGCCGTCATGCAATCACGATGTATGATCCGCATCATGGGCCCCGTCATCTTGGTCCATTAAAAGGCCTAAATGTAAACTGGCCCACTAGTAGATTCGGGCCTTTAATAGGCCGAGTAAACCGCCGGCCCTCTTTTCGCAAGAAAACTCAATGGGCTTTTAGGAGGCTGAGAAGTAGGTTGGGTCTGAAACGTGCCGAACAACTCACGGGCCGGCAGCAACCTGAAATGGACCCCGGCCCATGATTGTGCCAATAAAATCATGGGATTTTAACAGGCCAAAATTGTCTCAGTCCTTGTTCGGCCCAATAAGATTACTGGCTGCAAGCAGGCCGGATGCAAACCGGGCCGTAGTTAGGCCCGACTATATGACGGGCTTTTAACAGGCCGAAATTAATATAGGGCCGAAATGTTAAACGGGCCCATAACAGGCCGAAACTAATATCAGGCCGAATTACTAAATGGGCCTTTAGCAAGTGGGCCCAAAAGCATAGCATCCAGTTGACGGGCCGAATCTGATATGGGCCATAATTTAGCCCAAAGCCTCTTAAAGGACCGGACCTGATCTGGGCCGTAATTTGGCCCAGAATGTGGTAGGCTTTTAACGGGCTGGATATCATATGGGCCATTGTTAGGCCCGGAACATGGCAGGCCATTAATGGACCGGATCAAATATGAGCCGGCATTTGGCCAAAAACATGGTAGCCAGTTAATGGGTCAGCCTACTAGGGTCCTCAAAATCTTGTGGGCCTACAGTTGGGCCGGCCCATTAATGTCGGTGAAATCTCATGGGCCTTTAGCTGGGCCGACCCATTATGGTCCACAAAAATCTTGTAGGCCTTCACCTGGGCCGGCCCATTATGGCCCGCGAAAATCTTGTGGGCCTTTACCTGGGCCAGCCCATTATGGCCCACAAAATCTTGTGGGCCTTTAGCTAGGCCAGCCCATTATGGTCCGCAAAATCTCGTGGGCCTTTAGCTGGGCCGGCCCATTATGGTCCGCAAAATCTAGCGGGCCTTTAGTTGGGCCGACCCATTTAAACTTTATGGGCCACTTTTGGGTCGGTCCACGTGTCAACATATCATAGGCGCATCTCGCCCATTGGATGAGTGACACCTGTGCCAATGCGGAGCTGACACGTGTTTCCTCCAGCCAATGATGATTTTACACGTGGAAAATCCCCATTGGTCCGGGCTGTTAACGGGTTATCGGATCCAAAACTGGACCCGATAGCTTAACGGCGTTCCGTTACGGTGGATGCCACGTGTCGGTCACCCTTGACGAAAGCACTTCTGTGACGCGCGATTTATCGTCATGGAAGTGGACACTTCCATGATGATAATTTTGGTAATGTCATGGAACACTTCTATGACAACACAGGTATGACTATCTTGATTCTGTCATAAAATGATCATGGATGTACATGCATGCCAAAAAACGCGACCTACTGCGACAAACACGTATCATCACGAAAGTGTATTTTTTTTGTAGTGTATGTTAGCGAGGATGCTGATCCCGACGCCGTATCAGGCGCGAGAAAAGAAAACCAAGAAGAAAGGCAAGGAGCCCAAAGGTGGCCTCCGCCAAAAAGGCATTTCAGACTCTATGTCCGGAGACACCAAAGCTCTCTCCTCCCACGAGGGAGACGAACACGATGAGGAGGAGGAATGAGAGAGCAATTCCCCCCTAAGGGGGGGAAGAAGAAAAGGGCGGCCTCTCCAGACCCAGGAGCGGAGGCATCTAAGAGGGAGAAAATATCCCTCTCGGATGGTTCGGATACGGACACCAAAGCCCTCCTCGAATAGCGCCCCAGATCGAAGCCCCTGGCCGTATCGTGAGTACCCAGGGATACTATCGTATGTCTGGTTTCATAATCGTGATTCTAACATATTTGTTTCGTGTGCCTAAGTCCGGCCTGCGATCTTCCCCAATCATCGTCTTCGGGGAATTCACTGGAGCTGGGGATGGTGGAGAGCGAGACGCCTCCATGAGCCTCCCCACCAACCGCTACAGACGACACCGAAGTGTTGTCCCGAAAAACCTCTCCAGGCCATGGGGAGGTGCGGGAGGCCGTCCGGATGGCGCCAGAGGGTAAAACCTCGGCTGCCGAGAACATGGGGGAACCAACCCCTATGGAGACTGACGACGGGGGCCATGACCAATTTGGCCCCAGCCGAACACCATTCCGTAGACTAGTACGGCTCCGGAATCGAGCGGGCAGCCCCTTTGAAAGAGGGGGAGCGCCGACTCCACCGGCAACCTCCATTAACCCGAAGGCGCCGAACATTCTGACGGAAGCACTTCGACGTGCTTCCGTCATGGAGGAGCACCGGGACCCTAATGGGTTCGGTGGTTGAGGAGATTCAGTCCGCAAAAAGCGGGCTGAACGGAGCCTTTACCAGCCTACTGACAGGCTCTGAGGTATGCGATGTAAGACGCCTTTTGTATAAAAAACTTGTGCCTGTATACAGATAATAGCCCATGAGACTATGTTCGGTTTTGAAAAAAAGCCGAAAAGAGGATCAAATGAATATCGTAGAAGGTGACATACATATCTATTAAATGTACATGATTCCCTGTTGGCGGCGACCGCCGAGGCTGCCGAAGTTTCCGAGCTCAAACGGAAGATGAAGCTGGCCGATGAGGACCTCGACCGTATTAACAAGCGGTTTGATGAGGCGCAAGGTAGGTACTTGTACGATTAAAATTGTGTCTGAGTGTGGAGTTTTAAGCTAACACACCCTCTTGTGTAAATGATTTGCAGGTAGTGCGGCCGAGGTTGAGACTCTCAAGGGCGCCCTGTGGCGAGCCCAAGAGCAGGCAAGAGTTAGTGGAGCGGCAGCTAATAAAGGAGCTGCAGATTTAAAGGCCGAGCACGCCACCTGCCACTAGTATGAGGAGAGGGTGACCGAGGTCGAGCAATAGCTCGAGGACGCTGCCCGCAAGTGTGAGGCCTTGGAGAAGGAGAATAAGGCTCAAGCAGTTGAACTCTCTGATAACCCACAAGTATAGGGGATCGCAACAGTTTTCGAGGGTAGAGTATTCAATCCAAATTTATTGATTCGACACAAGGGGAGCCAAAGAATATTCTCAAGTATTAGCAGTTGAGTTGTCAATTCAACCACACCGGAAGACTTAATATCTGCAGCAAAGTATTTAGTAGCAAAGTAATATGGAAGTGATAGCAACGGTGGCAAAAGTAACAGTAGCAGTTTTGTAGTAATTGTAACAGTGGCAATGGAAAAGTAACTAAGCAAATATCAATATGTGAAAAGCTCGTAGGCAATGGATCAGTGATGGAGAATTATGTCAGATGCGATTCCTCATGCAACAGTTATAACATAGGGTGACACGGAATTAGCTCCAGTTCATCAATGTAATGTAGGCATGTATTCCGAAATAGTCATACGTGCTTATGGAAAAGAACTTGCATGGCATCTTTTGTCCTACCCTCCTGTGGCAGCGGGGTCCTATTGGAAACTAAGGGATATTAAGCCCTCCTTTTAATAGAGTACCGGACCAAAGCATTAACACTTAGTGAATACATGAACTCCTCAAACTACGGTCAAAGACCGGAGTGGTCCCGATTGTTGTCACTTGAGGTTTCGGATCATAACACATAGTAGGTGACTATTGACTTGCAAGATAGGATCAAGAACTCACATATATTCATGAAAATATAATAGGTTCAGATCTGAAATCATGGCACTCGGGCCCTAGTGAAAAGCATTAAGCATAGCAAAGTCATAGCAACATCAATCTCAGAACATAGTGGATACTAGGGATTAAACCCTGACAAAACTAACTGAATTACATGGTAAATCTCATCCAACCCATCACCGTCCAGCAAGCCTATGATGGAATTACTCACGCACGGCGGTTAGCATCATGAAATTGGTGATGGAGGAAGGTTGATGATGACGATGGCGACAGATCCCCCTCTCTGGAGCCCCGAACGAACTCCAGATCAGCCCTCCTGAGAGAGATAGGGCTTGGCGGTGGCTCCATATCGTAAAATACGATGAATCCTTTTTTCTAATTTTGACTCCACGAACATGAATATATAGAGTCGGAGTTGAGGTCGGTGGAGCCTCAGGGGGGCCACGAGACAGGGGGCCGCGCCCATGGGGGTAGGCGTACCCCCACCCTCGTGGACAGGGTGTGGGCCCCCTGGTCTTGATTCTTTCGCCAGTATTTTTTATATATTCCAAAAATATTCTCCGTGAAGTTTCAAGTCATTCCGAGAACTTTTATTTCTGCACAAAATAACACCATGGCAATTCTGCTGAAAACAACGTCAGTCCGGGTAAGTTCCATTCAAATCATGCAAGATAGAGTCCAAAACAAGGGCAAAAGTGTTTGGAAAAGTAGATACGATGGACACATATCAACTCCCCCAAGCTTAAACCTTAGCTTGTCCTCAAGCAATTCAGGTGACAAACTGAAAGTGGTAAAGAAAATCTTTTACATACTCTGTTTGCTCTAGTTGTCGTAAATATGTAAAGCCAGCATTCAAGTTTTCAGCAAAGATTATGAACTAACCAGATTCACAATAACCTTTAGGTCTCATATTTACTCATATCAATGGCATAATCAACTAGCGAGTAATAATAATAAATCTTGGATGACAACACTTCCTTAAAACAATAATAATATGATATAACAAGATGGTATCTCGCTAGCCCTTTCTGAGACCGCAAAACATAAATGCAGAGCACCTCTCAAGATCAAGGACTGACTAAACATTATAATTCATGGTAAAAAGATCCAGTTACAGTCATACTCAATATAAACTAATAGTAATGCATGCAAATGACAGCGGTGGTCTCGAGATGGCGCTTTTTAATAAGAGGGTGATGACTCAACATAAAAGCTAATAGATAGACCCTTCGCAGAGGAATGCAGGGATTTGTAGAGGTGCCAGAGCTCGAGTTTTGAAACAGAGATGAATAATATTTTGAGTGGCATACTTCCATTGTCAACATAACAACCGAGAGATCTCGATATCTTCCATGCTACACACATTATAGGCGGTTCCCAACCAGAATGGTAATGTTTATACTCCCCCAGCACCAACAAGCATCAATCCCTGGCTGGCCCGAAACAACGGGTGCCTCCAACTAGCAACTGTCCTGGGGGAGTTTTGTTTGCAATTATTTTGATTTGATTTGAGCATGGGACTGGGCATCCCGGTGACCAGCCATTTTCTCGTGAGTGAGGAGCGGAGTCCACTCCTCTTGAGAATAACCCGCCTAGCATGGAAGATACATACATCCCTAGTTGATACATGAGCTATTCGAGCATACAAAACAGAATTCCATTTAAAGGTTTAGAGTTTGGCACATACAAATTTACTTGGAACGGCAGGTAGATGCCGCATATAGGAAGGTATAGTGGACTCATATGGAATAACTTTGGGCATTATGGAAGTGGATGACAAGCAGTATTCCCGCTTAGTACAAGTGAAGGCTAGAAAGAGACTGGGAAGCGACCAACTAGAGAGCGACAACAGTCATGAACATGCATTAAAATTAATCAACACTAAGAGCAAGCATGAGTAGGATATAATCCACCATGAACATAAATGTTGTGGAGGCTATGTTGATTTTGTTTCAACTACATGCGTGAACATGTGCCAAGTCAAGCCACTTGAATCGTTCAAAGGAGGATACCACCCTATCATACCATATCACAACCATTTTAATAGCCTGTTGGCACGCAAGGTAAACCATTATAAACTCCTAGCTAATTAAGCATGGCATGAGCAACTATAATCTCTAATTGTCATTGCAAACATGTTTCATTCATAATAGGCTGAATCAGGAACGATGAACTAATCATATTTACAAAAACAAGATAGGTCGAGTTCATACCAGCTTCGCTCATCTCAATCAGTCCATCATATATCTTCATTGTTGCCTTTCACTTGCACAATCAAACAGTGTGGATAATAATAATAGTGCATGTGCATTGGACGAAGCTGGAATCTGCAAGCATTTAATACACATGAGAAGACAATGTAATATGGGCTCTTGGTTAAATCAGCAATAATGCATATAAGAGCCACTTAACATTTTCATTATGGTCTTCTCCTCTCGACCCCCAAAGAAAAGAAAAGAAATAAAACTATTTACACGGGAAAGCTCCCAACAAACAAAAGAAGAACGAGAAATCTTTTTGGGTTTTATTTTTAATTACTACTACAGGCATGGAATGTAAACTAGCTAAAAGCTACAACTAAATTTTTGTTTTTGTTTTTCTTAAGGTTTTTCAAACACACAAGAAGAAGGCTAGAAAAGAAAATAAACTAGCGTGGATAGTACAATGGAAAAGTATGAGCACCGACAACTAAAATGAGTGTGTGAACATGAATGTAATGTCGGTGAGAAATACGTACTCCCCCAAGCTTAGGCTTTTGGCCTAAGTTGGTCTATGGCCATGGCTGGCCTGGTGGATATCCAAAGTTGTCCTCTCCAGTGTACTGAGGAGGATCCTCAGGGTGCCACTGGTTAGCGAGCTCCTCCGGATCCTTGATAAGCAATTTGCCCGATAAGGGTCAAGTGGTGGCTCCGGCTCAGCCTCTGGAGTAGGTGCCACGCTCAAGTATGCATGAATGGCCTTCGGCAAAATGAGGTACGTGCCTTAAAATATGCTAAACAGAGAGGGTGCAGGCAAGGTAATAACCTCACAGTAATTTTTATCAATTATCAATTTATACTTAAGCATCTTCTTCGTATCTTTAACAATAAAATCATGTGCTACCATACTCTTATAATCTAGAAAAATAGGAGGCATCAACTTTTCCTCTTTCTCATAATGCCTAATAGGTATGTTAAAGTGTGAAGCAAGGCGCGAAGCAAAGATGCCTCCAAATATGGGACCCTTTGTATGGTTCAGATTTAACAGTTTAACAACAATAGCGCCTAAACTGAAAGTAGTATCACGAAACAAGGCCTAGCGCAAAATAACAATATTAGGGGCACTAAGGTTTCCACTGTTTCCACGATCAATTAATCATCTACTAGCAAATATTGCAAAGTAACGTAGAACAGGAAAATGTATGCTAGTAATTCTTGCATCAGAAACTTTCCTCGTTTCCCCTACATCAATCATATCAATAAACCCTTCCACATCATTATGATGTGGTTCCTCTATGCTGCTCGCAAAGTGTAACTTGCAAACTGCACAAAAATCATAAAGTGACATTTCCTTAAACTCATCATATAAATAAAAATCCACCAAAGGTGGCGATCTCCTAGCATGAAAATGAAAATTTTGCACGAAAATATTAGTGAGGAGGAGATACTGTTCGCGTTGGTCGCGGAGGAAGTCGACGAGGCCCGCACAGCCAAATAATAAAAATCATCATGAATCCCGGCTTCTCTCAAGAACTCATCACAAGGCCATTCACACGGACGAACTTCCGTGGTGTGAGGAAGATTATATTTGGGCTTCTTATTCTCTTCACTTTTCTTATCCTTCGAGCTTTGGCTCGAAGAGCCCCTTAAAAATATCTTCATAATTTTCTGAAAATTTCTGAAATTTTTAGTGACTCAAAATAAAAGTGAACCAAACTCAACAAAATTGATAGCCACTACTCCCACAAGTGCCTAGAGGCTATATCATGCATTAGAACGACTTGGGACCATATAAATTTGACATGCAAGCTCAAGAACAGGGTCACCTAAGCAGCAAAAAATTGCAATAAATAAAGCACTAGAACAAAAACTAATTGGACCATTGGAGGAGTCACATACCGAAGAACAATACCCCAAAGCAGTTTTGTGAGTGGAGCTTTGAGCAAGGAGATCGAAAATCACAGCAAGATGAGCTAGAACTCGGGTTTGAGCTGGTGGATGATTTTTCCTGGAGGAAGACGGAGTGTGTGGGTGCAAGAATAAGTGGAGGGGGGCCACGTGGGGTCCACGAGGCAGGGGGTGTGCCCTAGAGGGGTGGGCGCACCCTGGACCCTCGTGGCCAGGTGGTGGCCCCCTTTGCTGTGTTTTCAGTGCAAGAAATTCTTAAATATTCTACAAAAAATCATATTTCATTTTCGGGACATTTGGAGAACTTTTAATTTCTGGGTATTTTTATTGCAAGGATAATTTAAAAAACAAACAGAAAATACTATTTTTGCTTTATTTAATCTAAATAACAGAAAGTAAAAGGAGGGTACAGAAAGTTGTGCTTTCTAACTTCATCCATCTCATGCTCATCAAAAGGGATCCATTAACAAGGTTGATCAAGTCTAGTTAACAAACTCATTCCGAATCGCATGAAACCGGAGAATTTTCGAATAGCACTAGGTTACCTCAACCGGGATATGCACATCCCCAATAATAAGAATATCATATTTCTTCTTGACAGTAGGAAGAGGAAATTCAAAACCTCCAATAGTAATTGTTGAAGTTTTTCCAATAGAATTTATATACTGTGGACTTGAGGTTGTTTCCTCGGAAAGTGTTATCGGATTTCTGGTTCCGACAAAACCCTTGAGGTTCGAACACTGGGGTGCGCACGAAGATCTCTCCTCCCCCTAGCTCACACCCTCACTGCGATCTCAAAGCTCAGTGCGTCGAACTCACACAACAAGGGACACAAGGTTTATATTGGTTCGGGCCACCGATGTGGTGTAATACCCTACTCCAGTGTGGTGTGGTGGATTGCCTCTTGGGCAGAGGATGAAAAGTTATGAGGGAAGAATAGCCTCCTGAGGAGAGGTGCTCTTGTGCTTGGTGAGTTTGTGTGGATGAGGATGATCTGAATGGCCCAAGGTCCGTCCCCCTTCTACTATGGTGGCTAGTCCTATTTATAGAGGCACTGGTCCTCTTCCCAAACGTAGGCGGGAAGGGATCCAACAACGGCTAAATTTGAAGGGAGACAACCAGTACAAGTTATCCTGACTAAAGGTGGTCTTTGCCTGCCAAAGGCTCTGGTGGTGACGCCATCTTGGGCTCCACGGTGACCTCTGTCCTGCCGTCCTGCTGGTCTTGGTCTCGTTGCACCGATATGGAAACCTTTGCCTGATTCCTCGGGACTCCGCGCCTGCGCTTGCCTCTTTAGCACTAAAGAGGAAACGAGTATGTTGTACGCTCTGGCGCCCGTCTGGCCTTAGTCGTCATGGATTGCGTCACAGAATCCTCACGAGGTGCCCCTCGCCTTGATCTCTCCGCTCCTCGCGAGCCAGCCTGGTTAGGCTGCCCCCGAGGAGGTCTTGCGTCATCCGCCTCGCAAGGCTTGGCCCCTCGCGAGGGTCTTGAGTGTTGGCTGATGAAGATGGGCCGTACAGGCCCTCCGATGAGCCACGCCATGGGCCGCAGGCAGGCAAGTCTGGGGACCCCCGTTCCCAGGACGCCAACAAGTGTACTGTATGCTCATTACCATTAACATGAAAAGTTACATTGCCTTTGTTGCAATCAATAACAGCCCCTGCAGTATTCAAAAAGGGTCTACCAAGGATAATCGACATACTATCGTCCTCGGGAATATCAAGAATAACAAAGTCCGTTAAAATAGTAACGTTTGCAACCACAACAGGCACATCCTCACAGATACCGGCTGTATAGCAGTTGATTTATCGGCCATTTGCAAAGATATTTCAGTAGGTGTCAACTTATTCAAATCAAGTCTACGATATAAAGAGACAGGCATAACACTAACATCGGCTCCTAGATCACATAAAGCACTTTTAACATAATTTCTTTTAATAGAGCATGGTATAGTTGGTACTCTTGGATCTCCTAGTTTCTTAGGTATTCCACCTTTAAAAGTATAATTAGCAAGCATGGTGGAAATTTCAGCTTCCGGTATCTTTCTTCTGTTTGTAACTATATCTTTCATATACTTAGCATAAGGATTCATTTTAAGCATATCAGTCAAACGCTGATGTCTACTACACAACCTTCTTCTTGCAGACGTTGTTGGGCCTGCAAGTGCACAGGTTTGTAGGACAGTAGCAAATTTCCCTCAAGTGGATGACCTAAGGTTTATCAATCCGTAGGAGGCGTAGGATGAAGATGGTCTCTCTCAAGCAACCCTGCAACCAAATAACAAAGAGTCTCTTGTGTCCCCAACACACCCAATAAAATGGTAAATTGTATAGGTGCACTAGTTCAAGTGAAGAGATGATGATACAAGTGCAATATGGATGGTAGATATAGGTTTTTGTAATCTGAAAATATAAAAAAAGCAAGGTAACTAAAGATAAAAGTGAGCGTAAACGGTATTGCAATGCTAGGAAACAAGGCCTAGGGTTCATACTTTCACTAGTGCAAGTTCTCTCGACAATAATAACATAATTGGATCATATAACTATCCCTCAACATGAAACAAAGAGTCACTCCAAAGTCACTAATAGCGGAGAACAAACGAAGAGATTATGGTAGGGTGAAACCACCTCAAAGTTATTCTTTCCAATCAATCCGTTGGGCTATTCCTATAAGTGTCACAAACAACCCTAGAGTTCGTACTAGAATAACACCTTAAGACACAAATCAACCAAAACCCTAATGTCACCTAGATACTCCAATGTCACCTCAAGTATCCGTGGGTATGATTATACGATATGCATCACACAATCTCAGATTCATCTATTCAACCAACACATAGAACCTCAAAGAGTGCCCCAAAGTTTCTACCGGAGAATCAAGACGAAACGTGTGCCAACACCTATGCATAGGTTCATGGGCGGAACCATAAGTTGATCACCAAAACATACATCAAGTGAATCACGTGATATCCCATTGTCACCACAGATACGCACGACAAGACATACATCAAGTGTTCTCAAGTCATTAGAGACTCAATCCGATAAGATTACTTCAAGGGGAAACCTCAATACATTACAAGAGAGTAGAGGGGGAGAAACATCATAAGATCCAACTATAATAGCAAAGCTCGCGATACATCAAGATCGTATCACCTCAAGAACATGAGAGAGAGAGAGATCAAACACATAGCTACTGGTACATACCCTCAGCCCCGAGGGTGAACTACTCCATCCTCGTCATGGAGAGCGCCGGGATGATGAAGGTGGCCACCGGTGAGGGTTCGCCCCTCCGGCAGGGTGCCGAAACAGGGTTCCCGATTGACTTTTGGTGGCTACAGAGGCTTGCGGTGGCGGAACTCCAGATCTATTCTCTTCCCCGATGGTTTTAGGGTATATTGGTATATATAGGAGGAAGAAATACGTTAGGGGAGCCACGAGGGGCCCACGAGGGTGGAGGGCGCACCTGGGGGGGGGAGGGTGTGCCCCCTGCCTCGTGGCTCCCTCGATTCTTTCCTGACGTGCACTCCAAGTTTTTCCGGTTGCTTTCCTTCCAAAAATTAACTTCTCCAGTTGGTTTCATTCCGTTTCGACTCCGTTTGATATTCCTTTTCTTCGAAACACTGAAACAAGGGAAAAAACAGGAACTGGCACTGGGCTCTGGGTCATTAGGTTAGTCCCAAAAGTAATATAAAAGTGCATAATAAAGCCCATAAACATCCAAAACACATAATATAATAGCATGAAACAATCAAAAATTACAGATACGTTGGGAACGTATCAGCATCCCCAAGCTTAATTCCTGCTCATCCTCGAGTAGGTAAATGATAAAAAAGATAATTTTTTATGTGGAGTGCTACTTGGCATAATTTCAATGTAATTCTTCTTACTTGTGGCATGAATATTCAGATCCGAAAGATTCAAGACAAAAGTTTAATATTGACATAAAAATAATAATACTTCAAGCATACTAACTAAGCAATTATGTCTTCTCAAAATTACATGGCCAAAGAAATTTATCCCTACAAAATCATATAGTCTGGCTATGCTCTATCTTCACCACACAAAGTATTTAAATCATGCACAACCCCGATGAAAAGCCAAGCAATTGTTTCATACTTTTGACATTCTCAAACTTTTCCAATCTTCACGCAATACAGGATCGTGAGCCACGGATATAGCACTATATGTGGAATAGAATGGTGGTTGTGAAAAAGACAAAAAAAAGGGAAGATAGTATCACATCAACTAGGCGTATCAACGGGCTATGGAGATGCCCATCAATAGATATCAATGTGAGTGAGTAGGGATTGCCATGCAACGGATGCACTAGAGCTATAAGTATGTGAAAGCTCAACAAAAGAAACTAAGTGGGTGTGCATCCAACTCGCTTGCTCATGAAGACCTAGGGCATTTTGAGGAAGCCCATCATTAGTATGCAAGCCAAGTTCTATAATGAAAAATTCCCACTAGTATATGAAAGTGACAACATAGGAGACTCTCTATCATGAAGATTATGGTGCTACTTTGAAGCACAAGTGTGGAAAAAGGATAGTAGCATTGTCCCTTCTATCTTTTTCTCTCATTTTTCTTTTTTTATTTTTTTATTTGGGCCTTTTCTCTTTTTTTGGCCTCTTTTTTTTGTCTGGAGTCTCATCCCGACTTGTGGGGGAATCATAGTCTCCATCATCCTTTCCTCACTGGGACAATGCTCTAATAATGATGATCATCACACTTTTATTTTCTTACAACTCAAGAAGTACAACTCAATACTTAGAACAACAATATGACTCTATATGAATGCCTCCGGCGGTGTACTGGGATGTGCAATGACTCATGAGTGACATGTATGAAATAATTATGAACGGTGGCTTTGCCACAAATACGATGTCAATTACATGATCATGCAAAGCAATATGACAATGATGGAGCGTGTCATAATAAACGAAATGGTGGAAAGTTGCATGGCAATATATCTCGGAATGGCTATGGAAATGCCATGATAGGTAGGTATGGTGGCTGTTTTGAGGAAGGTATATGGTGGGTGTATGATACCGGCGAAAAGTGCGCGGTATTAGAGAGGCTAGCAATGGTGGAAGGAAGGAGAGTGCGTATAATCCATGGACTCAACATTAGTCATAAAGAACTCATATACTTATTGCAAAAATCTACAAGTTATCAAAGCAAAGTATTACGCGCATGCTCCTAGGGGATAGATTGTTAGGAAAAGACCATCGCTCGTCCCCAACCGCCACTCATAAGGAAGACAATCAATAAATAAAGCATGCTCCGACTTCATCACATAACGGTTCACCATACGTGCATGCTACGGGAATCACAAACTTTAACTCAAGTATTTATCAAATTCACAACTACTCAACTAGCATGACTCTAATATCACCATCTCCATATCTCAAAACAATCATCAAACATCAAACTTCTCTTAGTATTCAACACACTCATAAGAAAGTTTTTTACTAATCTTGAATACCTAGCATATTAGGATTAAGAAAGTTACCATGCTGTTTAAGACTCTCAAAATAATACAAGTGAATCATGAGAGTTCATCTATTTCTTAAAAATAAAACCACCATTGTGCTCTAAAAGATATAAGTGAAGCACTAGAGCAAATGACAAACTACTCCGAAAGATATAAGTGAAGATCAATGAGTAGTTGAATAATTATGTAATTATGTGAAGACTCTCCCATTTAATATTTTCAGATCTTAATATTTTATTCAAACAGCAAGAAAAGCTAAATAAAATAAAATGACGCTCCAAGCAAAACACATATCATGTGGTGAATAAAAATATAGCTCCAAGTAAAGTTACCGATGAACGAAGACGAAAGAGGGGATGCCATCCGGGGCATCCCCAAGCTTAGACGCTTGGTTATCCTTTAATATTACCTTGGGGTGCCTTGGGCATACCCAAGTTTAGGCTCTTGCCACTCCTTATACCATAGTCCATCGAATCTTTACCCGAAGCTTGAGAACTTCAACACACAAAACTTAACAGAAAACTCATAAGCTCTGTTAGCGAAAGAAAATAAATCACCACTTCAAGGTACTGTAATGAACTCATTCTTTATTTATATTGGTGTTAAACCTATTATATTCCAACTTCTCTATGGTTTACAAACTATTTTACTAGCCATAGATTCATCAAAATAAGCAAACAACACACGAAAAAACAGAATCTGTCAAAAACAGAACAGTCTGTAGTAATCTGTAACTAACGCAAACTTCTGGAACTCCAAAAATTCTAAAATAAATTGTTGGACCTGAGGAATTTGTCTAGTAATAATATGCAAAAATAATCAATTAAATAGCGCTCTCCAGTAAAAAGTTTTAGCTAATCTTGTGAGCGCTAAAGTTTCTATTTTTTACAGCATGATCATAAAGACTTCACCCCAAGTCTTCCCAAAGGTTCTACTTGGCACAAACACTAATTAAAGCACAAAACCACATCTAAACAGAAGCTAGATGGATTATTTATTCCTAAACAGAACCAAAAATCAAGAAACTAAAATAAAATTGGGTTGCCTCCCAACAAGCGCTATCGTTTAACGCCCCTAGCTAGGCATGATGATTTCAATGATGCTCACATAAAAGATAAGAATTGAAACATAAAGAGAGCATCATGAAGAATATGACTAGCACATTTAAGTCTAACCCAATTCCTATGCATAGGGATTTTGTGAGCAAACAACTTATGGGAACAAGAATCAACTTGCGTAGGAAGGTAGAACAAGCATAACTTCAAGATTTTAAGCACATAGAGAGGAAACTTGACATTATTGCAATTCCTACAAGCATATATTCCTCCCTCATAATAATTTTAAGTAGCATCATGCATGAATTCAAAAATATAACCAGCACCTAAAGCATTCTTTTCATGATCTACAAGCATAGTATTTTTATTACTCTCCACATAAGCAAAATTCTTCTCATTCGGAATAGTGGGAGTATCATAAGAGACTTGAATACTATAAATTGTTTCCACATTAAAAGAGTAATGTTCAGAGAAAGGGTACTCATAATCATGACAAGTTTTATAAATATAATCATAAATACTCTTTATAGCATAAGTTTCATCACAATAATCATCATAAGTAGCAGGCATGCTATTATAAATTTGCATATCGAAACTTGAGAGGCTAAAAATATCATCTTCATTAGACATAGCATCCCCAAGCTTGGGACAAACATTAATTGAAGCAAATATATTCTCAAAAACATCATCTTCATCAATCATAGCATCCCCAAGCTTGGGACTTTTCATATCATAAGCATAATCACTCTCGTCATTAATGGTATGGATAGCACCAATAGTATAGCAATTATCATATTCTTCCAAGCAAGTGCCAAAAAGATTTTCAAGATCATAAGAAGTATCATTATCTTCCCAATCATAATCATCACAACAAGAAATAGGCATAACGAGATCATCATCAAGTGCATCATCTTCCACAATTATTTTTGATTCATTTTCATGAGGCACAACAATGATAGGAGCAACATTATTTGGGGGAGATATCCTTTTACCTCTCTTCCTTTTCCTTTTCTTCTTATTCACCACATCATGTGTGGGTTCAATCCTCTTTTTGGAGCTCCTTATTAATGAGATTGGTTGAATAGAAGGCTCCTCCTCGTTACCTGATTCATCATAAGAAATAATAGGAGGATATTGGGAAATCTCTTCCCTTTCATTAGTATTCTCTTCATCCTATATTTGTTTTCCTTTCTTTATGTAATGGGCAATATAAGGATTTTCAATGAAATTCACCGCATAATACATATAAATTTCCTCTAGATCAAAATGAAGAACTCTATCAAGGGCAAATTTTGGAATATCCTTAGTTATACGTTTCATTTCTTCATAACCCAAGAGCAAACTAAGTTCATTATGATGTGCAAGGGAAATCAAGTCATCACAATTTTTGGACATGATACGTTCATGAAACAATTTGCATTGGGTACTAAAATGATCACGTTCATTGCAAAGTTCACAAGTATGGCTGAGAAAGTTTAAACTTTCAGCACACGCATCTAGCCTTTCTTGCAACCATTTAGTTTCTAAATGCTTATGCCTCTTGCAATATATATCTTCTCTATTTGGTGTGTACTTGCAAACCCAATACACTCCACAAAAAATGACATGCTTATAGGAGATATTTTCATAATGACTAGTGCAATCATCATTAGTACTATGGATATTCAAGGAGTTCGTACTAGCAACATTCCAATCATGCTCATCATTCAAAGATTTAGTGCCAAACATTTTAATGCATTCTTCTTCTAACACTTTGGCACAATTTTCTTTTCCATCATACTCACAAAAGATATTACAAAGCTGAAGCGTATGAGACAAACTCAATTCCATTTTTTGTAGTTTTCTTTTATAAACTAAACTAGTGCTAAAACAAGAAACAAAAAGATTCGATTGCAAGATCTAAATATATACCTTCAAGCACTCACCTCCCTGGCAATGGCGCCACAAAAGAGCTTAGTTGACGGGGTGTGAGTGCCGCCACCTAACCTCCCAAGCAGCGGCGCGGAAAAAGAGCTTGATGTCTACTACACAACCTTCTTCTAGTAGACGTTGTTGGGCCTCCAAGTGCAGAGGTTTGTAGGACCGTAGCAAATTTCCCTCAAGTGGATGACCTAAGGTTTATCAATCCGTAGGGAGGCGAGGGATGAAGATGGTCTCTCTCAAGCAACCCTGCAACCAAATAACAAAGAGTCTCTTGTGTCCCCAACACACCCAATACAATGGTAAATTGTATAGGTGCACTAGTTCGGCGAAGAGATGGTGATACAAGTGCAATATGGATGGTAGATATAGGTTTTTGTAATCTGAAAATATAAAAACAGCAAGGTAACTATATATAAAAGTGAGCGTAAACGGTATTGCAATGCTAGGAAACAAGGCCTAGGGTTCATACTTTCACTAGTGCAAGTTCTCTCAACAATAATAACATAATTGGATCATATAACTATCCCTCAACATGCAACAAAGAGTCACTCCAAAGTCACTAATAGCGGAGAACAAACCAAGAGATTATGGT
Source organism: Aegilops bicornis (assembly GCA_021605145.1). Lineage (NCBI taxonomy): Eukaryota > Viridiplantae > Streptophyta > Magnoliopsida > Poales > Poaceae > Aegilops > Aegilops bicornis. Next base: position 514,283,638 of record CM038672.1, on the reverse strand, counting down.
AGGGTACGAAACCACCTCAAAGTTATTCTTTCCAATCAATCCGTTGGGCTATTCCTATAAGTGTCACAAACAGCCCTAGAGTTCGTACTAGAATAACACCTTAAGACACAAATCAACCAAAACCCTAATGTCACCTAGATACTCCAATGTCACCTCAAGTATCTGTAGGTATGATTATATGATATGCATCACACAATCTCAGATTCATCAATTCAACCAACACATAGAACCTCAAAGAGTGCCCCAAAGTTTCTACCGGAGAATCAAAACGAAAACGTGTGCCAACCCCTATGCATAGGTTCATGGGCGGAACCCACAAGTTGATCACCAAAACATACATCAAGTGAATCACGTGATATCCCATTGTCACCACAGATATTCATGGCAAGACATACATCAGGTGTTCTCAAGTCATTAGAGACTCAATCCGATAAGATTACTTCAAGGGGAAAACTCAATCCATTACAAGAAAGTAGAGGGGGAGAAACATCATAAGATCCAACTATAATAGCAAAGCTCGCGATACATAAGGATCGTATCACCTCAAGAACACGAGAGAGAGAGAGAGAGAGAGATCAAACACATAGCTACTGGTACATACCCTCAGCCCCGAGGGTGAACTACTCATTCCTCGTCATGGAGAGCGCAGGGATGATGAAGATGGCCATCGGTGAGGGTTCCCTCCTCCGGCAGGGTGCCGGAACAGGGTCCCGATTGACTTTTGGTGGCTACAGAGGCTTGCGGCGGCGGAACTCCAGATCTATTCTATTCCCCGATGGTTTTAGGGTATATTGGTATATATATATAGGAGGAAGAAATACGTCAGGGGAGCCACGAGGGGCCCACGAGGGTGGAGGGCGCGCCCCCCTGCCTCGTGGCTCCCTCGTTTCTTTCCTGACGTGCACTCCAAGTTTTTCCGGTTGCTTTCCTTCCAAAAATAACTTCTCCAGTTGGTTTCATTCCGTTTTGACTCCGTTTGATATTCCTTTTCTTCGAAACACTGAAACAAGGGAAAAAACAGGAACTAGCACTGGGCTCTGGGTCAATAGTTTAGGCCCAAAAGTAATATAAAAGTGCATAATAAGGCCCATAAACATCCAAAACACATAATAGAATAGCATGGAACAATAAAAAATTATAGATACGTTGGAGACCTATCAAACGCATACGCAAAAGGATAGATCTAATCATTTCAGCAAAGCACTCAAAATCCTCATCATCCTTTTTCTTGGATGATTTAGGAGGAAAGGGAATGGGTTTCTGAACCCATGGCTCTCTTTCTTTACCGTGCTTCCTAGCGACGAAGTCTCTCTTATCATAACGTTGATTCTTTGATTGTGGGTTATCAAGATCAACAACAGGTTCAATCTCTACATCATTGTTATTACTAGGTTGAGCATCAACATGAATATCATCATTAACATTATCACTAGGTTCATGTTCATTACCAGATTGTGTTTCAGCATCACAATAGAAATATAATTGGGATTATCAAGTGTGTCAATAACAGGTTCACTAGAAGCATGCAAAGTCCTAACATTTTTCCTTTTCCTCTTTTAGAAGGACTAGGTGCATCAACATTAGTTCTCTGAGAATCTTGCTCAATTCTCTTGTGGTGGCCCTCAAGATACAAAGTTTCCCGAGTCATTTTACCCCCTCTAGTCATAACTCTAACAGCATTACCATTTTTCTTATTATTTAATTCATTGAGCAAATCATTTTGAGCTTTAAGCACTTGTTCTACTTGAGTGGTTACCATAGAAGCATGTTTACTAATAAGTTTAAGTTCACCTTTAACGCTAGACATATATTCACTCAAGTGTTCAATCATATTAGCATTTCGTTTCAATTGTCTACCAACATAAGCATTGAAGTTTTCTTGTTTAACAATAAAATTATCAAACTCATCTAAGCATTGACTAGCAAACTTAGTAGATGGGATTTCACCCCTATCATATCTATAGAGAGAATTTACCTTTACTACCTGTGTCGGGTTATCAAGACCATGTATTTCTTCAGTAGGTGGTAAATTCTTAACATCTTCAGCTTTAATACCCTTTTCCTTCATAGATTTATTTGCCTCTTGCATATCTTCAGGACTGAGAAATAGAATACCCTTTTTCTTTGGAGTTGTCTTAGGAGTTGGTTCAGGAAGTGTCCAATTATTTTCATTACTCAGAATATTATTCAATAGCAATTCAGCTTGATCAACAGTTCTTTCCCTGAAAACACAACCAACACAACTATCCAGGTGGTCTCTGGAAGCATCGGTTAGTCCATTATAAAAGATATCAAGTGTTTCATTTTTCTTGAGAGGATGATCAGGCAAAGCATTAAGTAATCGAAGAAGCCTCCCCCAAACTTGTGGGAGACTCTCTTCTTCAATTTGCACAAAATTATATATTTCCCTTAAGGCAGCTTGTTTCTTATGAGCGGGGAAATATTTAGCAAAGAAGTAATAAATCATATCCTGGGGACTACGCACACAACCACGATCAAGAGAATTAAACCATACTTTCGCATCACCCTTTAATGAGAACGGAAATAACTTAAGGATAAAGTAATAGCGAGTTTTCTCATCATTAGTGAACAGGGTGGCTATATCATTTAATTTAGTAAGATGTGCCACAACAGTTTTAGATTCATAGCCATGAAAAGGATCAGATTCAACCAAAGTAATTAACTCAGGATCGACAGAGAAATCATAATCCTTATCAGAGATACAGATAGGTGAAGTAGCAAATGTAGGGACATGTTTCATTCTAGCATTCAAGGATTTTTGTTTCAGCTAGCTAACAGTTTCTTAAGATCATATCTATCATTGCAAGCTAAAAAGTCTCGAGCCGTTTCTTCATCCATAACATAACCCTCAGGCACAACAGGCAATTCATGTCTAGGGGGAGAATCTTCATCATCACTTTCATCAATATTATCAGTTTCAATAATTTCATTCTCTCTAGCCCTAGCAAGTTGTTCATCAAGAAATTCACCTAATGGAACAGTAGTATCAAGCATAGAAGTAGTTTCATCATAAGTATCATGCAAAGCAGAAGTGGCATCATCAATAACATGCGGCCTATCAGAATCAATAGCAGAAGTAGGTTTAGGTGTCGCAAGTTTACTCAAAACAGAAGGTGAATCAAGTGTGGAGCTAGATGGCAGCTCCTTAGCTCCCCTCGTAGTTGAGGGATAAATCTTGGTTTTTTCGTCTTTCAAGTTCCTCATAGTGATCAACAGATATAAATCCCAAGTGACTCAAAGAATAGAGCTATGCTCCCCGGCATCGGCGCCAGAAAATAGTCTTGATAACCCACAAGTATAGGGGATCGCAACAGTTTTTTAGGGTAGAGTATTCAACCCAAATTTATTGATTCGACACAAGGGGAGCCAAAGAATATTCTCAAGTATTAGCAGTTGAGTTGTCAATTCAACCACACCTGGAAGACTTAATATCTGCAGCATAGTATTTAGTAGCAAAGTAATATGGAAGTAACGGTAACGGTGGCAAAAGTAACAGTAGCATTTTTGTAGTAATTGTAATAGTGGCAACGGAAAATTAACTAAGCAAAGAACAATATGTGAAAAGCTCATAGGCAATGGATCAGTGATGGAGAATTTTGTCGGATGTGATTCCTCATGTAACAGTTATAACATAGGGTGACACAAAACTAGCTCCAGTTCATCAATGTAATGTAGGCATGTATTCCGAATATAGTCATACGTGCTTATGGAAAATAACTTGCATGACATCTTTTGTCCTACCCTCCCGTGGCAGCGGGGTCCTATTGTAAACTAAGGGATATTAAGGCCTCCTTTTAATAGAGTACCGGTCCAAAGCATTAGCACTTAGTGAATACATGAACTCCTCAAACTACGGTCATCACCGGGAGTGGTCCCGATTGTTGTCACTTCGGGGTTGCCGGATCATAACACACAGTAGGTGACTATTGACTTGCAAGATAGGATCCGGAACTCACATATATTCATGAAAACATAATAGGTTCAGATCTAAAATCATGGCGCTCGGGCCCTAATGACAAGCATTAAGCATAGAAAAGTCATAACAACATCAATCTCAGAACATAGTGGATATTAGGGATCAAACCCTGACAAAACTAACCCGGTTACATGGTAAATCTCATCCAACCCATCACCGTCCAGCAAGCCTATGATGGAATTAATCACGCACAGTGGTGAGCATCATGAAATTGGTGATGCGGGAAGGTTGATGATGACGATGGCGACGGATTCCCCTCTCCGAAGCCCCAAACGGACTCCAGATCAGCCCTCCCAAGAGAGATTAGGGCCTGGCGGCGGCTCCGTATCGTAAAACACGATGAATCCTTCTCCCTAATTTTTTTCTCCCCGAACGTGAATATATAGAGTCGGAGTTGAGGTCAGTGGAGCCTCAGGGGGCCCACGAGATAGGGGGCGCGCCCTGGGGGTAGGTGCGCCCCCCACCCTCGTGGACAGGGACTGGGCCCCTGGTCTTGATTCTTTCGCCAGTATTTTTTATATATTCCAAAAATATTCTCCGTGAAGTTTCAGGTCATTGGGAGAACTTTTATTTCTGCACAAAAATAACACCATGGCAATTCTGCTGAAAACAACGTCAGTCCGGGTTAGTTCCATTCAAATCAGGCAAGTTAGAGTCCAAAACAAGGGCAAAAGTGTTTGGAAAAGTAGATACGATGGAGACGTATCACTCTCCAAGGCTCTTCAAGAGGCCAGGGAGGCACGGACTGAGTCCCGGGCAGCTCACGAGGAGATCAAGCAGGCTGAGCAGATAGCGGCTGGTAAGCCCTTTCTTTTGCAGAGTAAATTCGTCAGTCAAGAATATGCCCTCCTTACCCGATTGTGGAGTTCTCCAGATGTGTTTGCGGATCTTCCGCGGAGCGCCGCTGATGCTGCGAAGTTTTTTCGGGCCCAAGAGGGGAACACGTCGGAGAAACTCTTCTGGTCGCAGTACCTGGCGCCAGAGCGTCCGGCGTTATTGAACGACCAGATGATGCAGCTGATGGAGCTGCATAGGATGTCCGGACTGGCCATGAAGGACATCATAGTCCGGCTATGGCCCGCCAAACCCGTTCCTGGTAGCTACTTCGGCTTGGTCAGGCGGATTACCGACGCCCTATCGCTAATTGAAGCTGTTAAGCGCTCCTTGTGTATTGAGGGTGCCCGGATGGCCTTTGCCCGTGTCAAGATGTATTGGGCAAAGATGAAGGCCACCCTCGTAGCAGTTGAAGGACCGCCCGAAGGCAAGGACTATCACAAGTCGGAGCGCTATTTTGAAGATGTCCTAGAAGGATCTCGTTTAATAGAGGGTCAATGCTCGAAGGATATGATATTTGAATGAATGTATCCGGTGAAAGTGCGTTAAGTCAACTAGAGGAGGTGAATAGGTGATTTTTTACAAATTCGTCACTTAGGAATTTCACGGTGAGGAAATTCCTAAGTCACGAACGACTAGCTGCGGAATAAGTACTCAAATGCAAACGAAACAAAATAGAAGCACAGTTATCATGATGAAATGAAAACAAGCACAGAGTACAGAGAGCATAAACACGGGATAAGCAGGCTGAAGACAAAGTGAATGAAGAAATTGAACTGTGGAAATTGAGAAAATCTTCAGGCAAAGTCTTCAAACAGTAGCGATCAAGTACACAATATAGTAATAAGGAAATGAAATGGCTGAGGAAATAGAACCAGATAGCTTGGTGAAGACAGTGATTTGGTAGACCAGTTCCAACTGCTGTGACAGTTGTACGTCTGGTAGGAGCAGCTAGGTATTTAAACCTGAGGACACATAGTCCCGGACACACAGTCCTCACCCAATCACTCATGGTAAGTCTTCAGTGACTTCGAAACCTTCACAAACTCGGTCACTCGGCGATCCACAATTTCCTCTTGGATGCTCTAGACCATGACGCCTAACCGTCTGGAAGATGCACAGTCTTCAAAGATAACAAGCATCGGATCCACACAGGATCAATCTCTTCAGTAATGCTCAATCACTTTGGGTTTGTAGGTGTTTGGGTTTGGGTTTTCCTCACTTGATGATTTTTGCACAAAGTCCTCGAAGGATGGGATGCTCTCAATTGACTAGTGTCAGTGTCGGAGTAATGGGCCACGGGTAGGCAAACCCGAGCCCCTGGACCTTTCAAAACATCGGGGCAGACTGCGCCCCTCAAGACCCCAAGACGAAGAGCCGCCTTCTGAGAGTCGGCGACAGAGTCGCCGACTGCCCCTCCCAGCCGAGTCCCAGAGACGGCCTCAAGACAAGCCGACTCCAAGCCAGCGACTTCCGATGAAGCCGGCTACGGGGAGTCGGCCGGCGACTCCAACCGCCTCCTACTGATGCGACTACTAACGGGACGGGATGGGGCCGCAGCCCCGGCCCCCGCCTGCTCATAAAGGACAAGCATGGCCACAGAGCGCCAGATCGACGGAGATCTCCGGCCCGCGCGGCATCAAGGTTACGCCGACCTCGACGGCCACTGCGGGGCAGATTCTCAGACTCACGATGGCTCGTCTGCACCAAGACGGCGGGACCCGCCTGTCGGCGGGAGTGCAGAAGACGGCAAGAGCACCCCAAAGACGGACCGGCTGGGAGTCGGCCTCCGAGAGTCGGCAGGCCCCTCCCACGGGCTCCATGCACCATTAACCAGACAAGACTGGGAATGGCAATAGTGATCGCCCGCAAGGCGGCGGCACTGTTGCCACGACCCCACGACCAAGCTCGCGTCATTAGAAGCGCTGCCACAGAACTCCACAGCCGGCAAGACCACCAGCGGATAAGGGCTGTCGGCCCCATGCTGGACCGTCGGTGGGGCCTACCAGTCGGCGGGCCCCAGAAGTCGGAGAGAAGACGGCGACTTAAGAGACTGACGGCTGGGACCTGCTCCCAGACAGATTACCATTGTACCCCCGGGGGGTAGGCCTATATAAACCCCCCGGGGCACCCATGCAAAGGGTTGGAACCTAGTAGTTTGACACACACATAGAGGGAAGAGAAGAGCTAGCCGTGCCCTTCTCCTTCCTCACCCCGAACAACTCAAGGAGCAATCTTGTACTCACTTTGCCATAGTGATAATGAGGAGACTCCGCAGAGCAGCAGAGGGTGTTATCTCCCCGGAGAGCCCTGAAGCTGGGTAAGATTCGCCGGCGTGCATGCCTTCTCCTCATCCCGTTTCCAGGCACCGGCGACGTTCTACTCGCCCCCTCCATGATAAGCCATCCTTTGGCATATGTCGCACCCAACCCCCGACAGTCAGTTTCTGTCGGAGCAGCCAACCAGAAAGTGCTTGTAGGGGGCGGCTATTTGTAGCCTACGGAGCAGCCCGACATGATAAGACATAAATGCCCTTCAATGATATGACCGTTAGGTGGGTAAGATATTTTGGGACAGCTGGCGCATAGCACAGCAACGGTCGGAAATGTGAGGTTCAAATTCCTCAGGTCTATCATGTTCCTCACTTGTAGGCAATCCGCGCTGGCGAATTCCTAACTCCTCAGTCAGAACAAATTCCTCAGAGACCAGAAGAACTTCGTCTCTGTCACTAAAGAAATTGATTGAACTTTATGAGATTTCCAATGGCTTCACTCGAAGGGATTGGTAGGTGTAGGATTTTGAGTTGAGCATCACTTGGAAACTTTTCCTAAGTTTTTCCTCGACCCACTTTAACTGTACGGTGTTTCCTATGACTCAAGAAAGAGAAAATGAAACTACGAAAACAAAAGTCTTCACGCTTCATGTTCCTCGTATGAATGTTAAGTCTTCACGGTCACACCAATTTCTTCACTTTCGAAGTCTTCAGAAAGCCAAAGTCTTCAGTTGAAGACATTCATTTTTAGGGGATCGACTTTCTCTATAAATATAAAACTCCTCATAGACTTATAGACCTATGTACACTCACAACATATTAGTCCCTTAACCTATAAGTCTTTAATACACCAAAATCACTAAGGGGCACTAGATGCACTTACATCCGGGCTACCCATACTTTGTATGATGAAACGAGGTCTTTATATAATACGCTTGCTTGTTTATCTCAAGTTATTTTCCTCCTATGCGGCCGTTTGTTGTGTCTGAAAGTTTGCCAGTCGTCGGCTTCAGCCCCCACGTAGATACTATCGGGGTGTTCGGAATAGCACGTGAGCACACTTGTCCCAATGTCTTGGTCCGTAAAGGAGGTGATCATGCAGCGAACTAGGCAATAAGACTATGCGGCTTTACCACTCCCACTTAGCCAGAGGAGTTTGACAATGGGATTATAGGCATAGCCCCTGGTGTTGTTCGGCTATCCGAACTTGGGTGCTTTAGACGCCTGACCAGGTGAGGCCAGTCCTTCGTATAATACGGAAAAAATCATGAAAGATTTAATAAGTCACCGAACCACTGACCAGCTCTCGCCATATCATGATAGTCAGTTTTCAGCTTTATCTTCTGAGGTATTTGACCGGACGAGCCAGAAACACAATCGCAGTAGTTCTCCCTTTACTACCTTAGCCGAACAAGTGGAACGTAAGGTGGTAACCACAGGAGCCGGGCAACCCAACTATTGACCAAAGACATGATTCGGAGCCCCTGCATATAATGCTCATTCAGGACGCTCAAGTGTACTATGAAAGTGTTTGGCCTTTTTGTTTCTGAATTTTTGTGGCCGAATAAAGCCCCTGGCAGTTAAAGAGTATAATCATGGAGATCTCCCCCGATATCTTGCAATTCATACACGCATTTAACATATGATATGAAGAATTTGAAATGCATGATGAAATATGGTGACTGATGTAATTCAGCATGCGTGCATTAACATATATGAGGAACTAGCATGCAGAAGAACATAGCAAAAGTATCAGACCACCATCAGGTTTAAGATTACAACTCGGTCTAACAAAGTTTTCAAAAGAGCGAGAGTTGTAACTTAGCAAAAAAAGCACCCATATATAGACTCGTTTGAAGACTAACTCAAATCCCCCCCCCCCCCCTTGTCATTGAATGAGCAAAAGGGATGAAAGATGAGGACTAACGCCCCTGAAGAATATCATCATGAAGTCGATGGAGGAGCGCCAGCATTGTTGGGGTTGTTTCCTGAAGTAGGGCCTGCTGCATTGTCATCCAAGTCTTCATGTTCATCAGTCTCGCGCAATGAAGAATAAGAGTTGGCCACCAAGTGAGGAACTTTGACCTTCTTAAATTTCTTCGAAGGTGGCTGAGACCAGTCAAAGTCCTGCTTGAAGCCCATCTGTTTAAGATCTTCTTCACCGTAGAGATGAAATAGAATAGCCCAGGTGCGATCAAAAACTTCATGGAGGTAGTAATGGTTCTTCTTCACGGAATTCTGAGTGACGGTCATGTTCTGAAGAATTGAACCAAACTGTCTTTTGACCCATTTATGGTTGCGTTCGACCTTATGGTGAAGACTGAGGAGAAGCTCACGATCAGTCAGCACCCTTGGAGCAGTGGCTTGAGGATTTGGCTTTGAAGCATTTGCTGCAGAGTCATGAGTGGAAGAGTCATCATTGGTGGAGTAGGATGCAGCTTTGCGAAACTGGCCATCCAATGGACGAGTGCCTTCATCAATAATAGCAGCCTTGCCCTTCTCATCAGATGAGGAAATAGGTCGTTTGAAGACCTCGATTGGGGGCAAGTAGCTGTGATGATTTAGAACATCAGCCTTGTAGTTGATCGAAGACCCTGATCGGATAAATCTCATAATCCAAGGAGCATAAGGCTTTAACTCAAAAGGTGACAGTGCAACATTTGCCAGAGTTCTCATGAAGAAATCATGGTAGTTGACAGGAACGCCATGGATGATGTTGAATAGCAAATTCTTCATGATGTCAACGACTTCTTCTTCATTAGAATCGTGGCCTTTGATAGTACTCAGGGTCTTGGTCAGAATCTTTTAGATGGTTCTTGGCACATAAAGCAATTCCTTCATGAGGAATTTGATTTGGGGGCTTGACCAGGCTTCAACGGCTTCATCAACACTTGCATGTAATGATCAGATAGCTCAGGTTCATGGTAGATGAGCTGCGCACCTCCAAGGGGAGGACTGACAGGTAGGGCATGAAGCAATTTAGAGGCCGGTGCTTTGTAGTGTGTGTTCTCCGTCATCCAGTCCAGCACCCATGAATGCCTATGATGTGCAATGTAGCATAGAACTGAAGAATTAGCTCTTCATTCCAGTCAACGATGTCGGTGCAGAAGTTGAGCAACCCAGCATCCTGAAGAACACTGAGGACTGGGGTTAAACAGGGCAGCGATTCCATGTCAACATGAGGAATATGCTCATGGTCGAAGATTTTGTTTTGTCGAAAAGCAGAGAAGAATAGAAATTCATCTGACTTATTGTCCAGAAATGTTTCCTTCTAAGATGAGCACAGTCATATGGGTTGAAGTCAGTGAAGAATACATGCTCGTGAAAGAAGTCATCAGCTTTGAACTTCTACTTCTTTGAGAAGGGATTCTTCGGCTTGGCCTGAGGAGTATTAGTCAATGTCTTCACAGCCTCAGGAATCACAGTCCCAGGAGCCGCAGGCTGAGGAATTTTAAAGTCAAGATTTTCAATGGCAGCCTGGGTCTCCACTTCTTCAGCAGCATGAGCATCAGCACTAGTGGCTGGAATTTCTGTAGGAATGGTGAGTAGTGTAGCTTGATGTTCATCAGAGCCCATTTGAACTTCTTTGGTCTGAACTGGGGACTGAGGAATATGTTGTAGTGGGGTGAACATGGGTGAATTGGGGTGATGACTTTCCCAATAGTCATCATTCAGCACTGCTGAAAGGATCGATATAGTTGACTAGAGGAGGGGGTGAATAGGCAACTAACAATTTTTAGCTTTTGTTGACCAAATTAAACTTTGCAACAAAGTAAGTTGTCTAGATATGCAACTAGGTGGACAACCTATATGATGCAATCAACACATGCACACGAGCAAGCAAAGATAGAAACACAAATAAGCTTGCACAAGTAAAGGGGTAGGATAACCAAGAGTGGAGCCGGTGGAGACGAGGATGTGTTACCGAAGTTCCTTCCTTTTGAGGGGAAGTACGTCTCCGTTAGAGCGGTGTGGAGGCACAATGCTCCCAAAGAAGCCACTAGGGCCACCGTATTCTCCTCACGCCCTCACACAAAGCGAGATGCCGTGATTCCACTATTGGTGCCCTTGAAGGCGGCAACCGAACCTTTACAAACAAGGTTGGGGCAATCTCCACAACTTAATTGAAGGCTCCCAACGACACCACGTAGCTTCACCACAATGGAATATGGCTCATGGTGACCTCAACCGCCTAGGGTGCTCAAACACCCAAGAGTAACAAGATCCGCAAGGGATAAGTGGGGAATCAAATGTCTCTTGGTGGAAGTGTAGATCGGCCCTTGTCACCCAATCCCGAGCAAATCAACAAGTTTGATTGGCTAGGGAGAGAGATTGGGCCAAAATGGAGCATGGAGCAACAATGGAGCTTAGAGATGGAAGAGGTAGTCAACTAGAGGTAGGAGACACCCCTTTTATAGTCGTGGGATAGATCCAACCGTTATCCTCAAGTTCAGCCTGCGACACGCGGTACTACCGCTCGTAAGCTGGTACTACCAGAAGGCCACGCGGTACTACCATGGAGGACCACGGTACTTCCGGCAGCAGCAGAGGCGGGACTACTTTGATCGAGCGGTACTACCACTCGCGGTACTACCGCTCCCCTTGCGGTACTACCGCAAGGTGTAAGCTTACAAATGACGAAGAGCGCGGATGAAATAAAATACATCCGTGCCTACTTCCGCTGAAAAAGAAACAATGCAAAACCCGACGCGGTACTATCACAAGACGAGGTGCGGTAGTAATGCTGAGGCGCCGGATGTAAAAATTACATCCGCTCCTACTATCATGGGCAAGAACGGTACTGGGTATGAGGGCCACTGTACTACGGCTCCAGGGGAGCGGTACTACCGTGGCCTCCTGCGGTACTACCGCGCATGTCGTGCGGTACTACCGTGTGGGCCGGATGTAAAAAATTACATCCGCTCCTACTACCGTACCGGAGCAGCACTAGGCCTGGGAGTTACGGTACTTAGGCTCCAGAGGAGCGGTACTACCTTGACCTCACGCATTATCAAGAGGTGCTTGCGGTACTACCGCCCAAAGAGCAAGATTACCGCAAGTACAGCAAGAGCCGTCTGAATATGCACAACAAGGATAACGGAAAGACGCTCCAAAGTGCAAGGAAAGGTAGGACATGTGTACGTGTTGATTCCACCCAAACCTTTCCGACGCGGACCCCCTCTTAAAAGTACGGCTCTCCTACGACTCAAATCCACCAAAGAGAAACGAGAACAACGCCGTCTTCAATAGTCTCCGAGGGGCACCGAATCGTCTCGTGCCTAGTGATGAAGCATCTGAGAAACTCAAGGCACACGATTAGTCCGCAAAAGTATTGTCATCAATCACCAAAACACCTAAGGGATAAATATGCCCTTACAATCTTCCCCTTTTTGGTGGATTGATGACAATACGGGATTTGCACATAGATAAGATAATATTGAGCAAGGGCAAACCCGTCCTCTCTAAAATATAGACGGGCTCCCCCTAGATGTGTGCACCCTGGATGGATGCTTTGGACTGCATAGCACACACACTAGGATCACCACTCCCCCTATATTTTAGAGACAAAGGCACGATAATTAACATCTAAGCAGATCATAGCACAATATATCACAAGCTCGCTAAGATAGATAGAGTGCATATGTCTTACACCATATGAAGGAAAAGCAACTGGAACGAGGTTCAAACGAAGTTCAAATGAGAAAGCAACAAACACATCAAACACGAACAACGACACACGACTCGCAAATCCCTACACTCTCTCCCCCTTTGGCATCGAGACGCCAAAAAGGCTGAGAGGACACCTACACACAAGTGGTGGCTCAAGCAGCAGAGAACTCATCCCAACCCTCTCCGTCGGACTCCTCGGCAGCAGGGATGGACTCCTTGACGTCCTCCTTAGAATCAGTCCACCTGTAGCCTTGCTTCTCCATCCACTCGGCCTCTGGAGTGATGCGCTCCTCAGACCCGCCAGACACATCCTCACCATAGAGCTGCAAGATCTTCCCGTCCCGTGACGACTCTCCTTGGACGCCACATGAGTCTTGTAATCGCCCCTTGGCTTGCATGCGTAAAAGAGTCTTCATCTTGTCCTTCAGTTTCTTGGCCCACGAAGGCATAGAGGAGCTCTGCAGGAAGGCCTAGCAAGACGGCCCTCAAGAACATCCTCGGCGCCAAAGATCCTCCTCATCAACAAAGAGCCCTAGCAGCAGACGCCTCGACACGAGTAGTATTGTTGGCCCAGTTGGGTTTGACACACGCAGATGGGATCATGGCGAATCCAAATAGGGCAAGGAACTCCTCACCAGGGAACATCTTCTCCCAAGTCTTCGAGATCAGCAGAAACAGATAGGGCCCATAGATAGGCACTTTGCGGTTGAACACCGCAAACCGAAGCTCACACCACATGATGTGTGAGACATCAAGTGGCTGAGTCTGAGACAAACGAGCCTCCTCGCAGATGAGCATCATATCCACCATATAGGCATGAACCTTGACCTTGTCACCAATGCGAGGGAACAAGGAGTTGCGAAAGATGCGATACATGATATCCAGAAAAGAGTTGAGCACCAACCCTATCTTGCCACTTGGGAGCATCTTCTCAACATAGTATGGTGTAAGCTTGTCCTTGTTGGCAGACTCAGAGTTGGCATGGGGGCGAACACCCACAGGAGTGTCGAGCCCGGCCATCGTGCACTGGAGCAAATCCATGAACTCTTTCCAGTAGCAGTCGACTTACGGACATTGGACATCCGTGTCTTCCTCCGCTCCTCATCGAGTGAAAGTATCTGAGGCAAAGAACCGACAGATAAGCTCGTGGGTCATAGTCAAGGTGAAAGGATATCACATGCTCAATACCAAACTTCTCCACCAAGTCCAGAGCCTCTCCAAAGTAGTCACGGAACTTGTCCTTCCTCATGTGATGCATGTCAATCCATTTCACATCCACGTAGGTATTCTGCTTAAGTTTGATGACATCCAGATAGATGTTGGTCTGTTGCTTGTTCCAAAACAGCTCACAACCTCTGACAGAGGAACGAGGGTTCACTACGGGTGAAGCTGCCTGAGACGGGCGTACTCAGATTGTGGTATCTCATCCATGCCCTTGGCGGGCTCCTTGAACTTGCTAGCTGATGTCTTGACATTGCGCTTGGGGGCAGAGGAGCCCTCTGGTGCTTCACCTGGGTTACGCAGACGCTTGGAGCCAATGTCACGACTGGGATTGGAACGGCGAGAGCCACCACCTGAGACACAAACGCAAAACACCAACGAACGCGAAGAGGATCAATGCAAAGACCACGGCAAAGCACAAGAAACACATAGGAAATATACGTGAAAGTTGGCAAGCGATAGATGTGAGCCACGGTAATCTTGCCGGTTACTGCGGTACTAAAATATTAGTACTGCTCCAAGTCGCGGTAGTACCGTGCGAAGTCACGGTAGTACCGTGGTTGGAGCGGTAGTAAAATTTTAGTGCCGCAGTGAGCGTGATAGTACCGCGCCAGAGGGGCGGTAGTACCGCGCCCGACGGGCGGTAGTACCGCATCGCGTCAGATCCAAACGTCAGTTCGAATCTGAAAAGAACCGCGAAACAACGGCAGTGCTACGGTGATCAAATCTATCGCAAGACAAAAATACAAGTATAATCCCTATGCAAAGCTACTCTCCTTCATCCTAGTCTTGCAAAGAAATAGCCTCAGAATCTCTAGAACACACAAGTCTCCCCCAACAACCTAGAGGCAAAGAACTCAATAAAACGAGGAAAGATTGGGGAAAAACCTGGGTCCATAGCAAGAGCACGTGGTGGGGAAGGATCCCACCAGACGGAATCACGGGAGGGCAGCCAGAGGAGGAGATCCGGCGACGAACGCCGGCTCCGATCTTGAGCGTGGGAGAGAGAGAGAGAGCGAGAGAGACGACGTGGGGGGAACTGCGAATGGGTATGGGGGAGTTAGAACTCCCCCTGCCCGTCCTTATCCCCACGCGCCCAAGCCGGCGCGGTAGTACCGCATGTCATCGCGGTAGTACCGCTCGGGCGGAAGTACCGCACCAAAGCGGTAGTACCGCTCACCCAGGCGGCAGTAAAAAAATATTGCCGCGTGGGGGCAGTAGTACCGTGCTCCCACACGCGGTAGTACCGTGGTTGGCTACGGTAGTACGGTAGCGGTACGCGGTAGTACCGTGAGCTCAAGACACAGTCGGTTTCAACACAAGAAGAATGTCTTTGCACGGAAACTTTTCACACAAAGGAAACCACAAGAACACGCACAAACCAGAGGCAGAAAGACAACAAGAGAACACCAAGCGACAAAACCTCTCAAAAGGAGAGTGCGGTGGCCGAAGCCACCTATGTTTGAGTTAGATGGTATGGCACCAAGAATTATCCTTGGGCCCATGACCAAAACTCGTCTTTGAAGCACAAGTACCATCAAAAAAGGCTAATGTGAAAGAGTTGATCTATTTATGCATGATGGGGGGAGGGAGAGTTCATTGAGAGAACAACACTCCCCCTATGTCCATGCCTACACCTAAACTAGACAACAAGTTGAGTGTGGTGGGGGGTGCACGGGTTCAAGTCACATTTCTCAAATCAATGATATTTAGCTCATGCCTTAACTCGTGAAATCTTGCTTCATCCAAGGGCTTCGTGAAAATATCTGCAAGGTTATCATGAGTGTTGACATACTTGAGCTCGATCTCCCTCGCCTAATGTGATCCCGGATGAAGTGATACCGAATCTCAATGTGCTTCGTCTTGAAGTGTTGCACCGGGTTGAGAGAAATCTTGATGGCACTTTCATTATCACACCAAAGAGGCACTTTGTCACAAATGACACCGTACTCCTTTAAAGTTTGCCTCATCCATAGGAGTTGAGCACAACAACTACCGGGCGGCCACATATTCCGCTTCGTGGACGAGAGAGACACACAACTTTGCTTCTTGGAAGACCAACTTACCAAAGAGAAACCAAGAAATTGGCACCCTCCGAGGTGGACTTCCTATCCACTTTGTCTCCGCCCAATCTGTATCCGTAAATCCTTAAAGCTTGAAGTTTGCCACTATTGGTTACCATAAGCAAAAGTTTGGGTTATGAGCCAAATATCGAAAGATTCGCTTGACCGCCACATAGTGACTTTCCTTAGGTGCGGCTTGAAACCGTGCACACATTCCCACACTCAACATAATATCCGGTCTAGATGCACAAAGGTAAAGCAAGGAGCCAATCATGGAGCGATATACCTTTTGATCCACCGCTTTACCATTGGGATCAATGTCAAGTTGGCACTTGGTAGGCATTGGTGTAGTAGCCGCTTGACATCACTTAGCTTGAATCTTTTGAGCATGTCTTGAGTGTATTTGGCTTGGTTGATGAAGGTTCCTTCTCTTCTTTGTTTGATATCAAAACCAAGGAAGAACTTCAACTCTCCCATAGAAGACATCTTGAACTTGGAGGTCATGAGAGCGGAAAATTCCTCATTGAAAGCTTTGTTAGGGGAACCAAAGATAATATCATCAACATATAGTTGGCATACAAACAACTCCACATTGACCTTCTTAGTAAAAGAGTGGGATCGATTTGCCCCACCTCAAATCCACGATCTTGTAACAACTCGGTAAGGTGGTCATACCACGCACGTGGGGCTTGTTTAAGGCCATAGAGTGCCTTATCGAGTTGATACACATGATCCGGGAAGTAGGGGTCCTCGAACCCGGGGGGTTGCTTGACATAGACCAACTCATTAATAGGACCATTAAGAAAAGCACTTTTCACATCCATTTGTTGCAACTTAAAGTTGTGATGGGAAGCATAAGCAATCAACAAGCGAATGGATTCAAAGGCAGCAACGGGAGCAAAGGTTTCACCATAGTCGATACCCTCGACTTGGGAGTAGCCTTGTGCTACCAATCTTGCCTTGTTGTGAATGATGTTCCCATGAGCATCTTGCTTGTTCTTGAAGATCCACTTGGTTCCAATGACGTTGTGGTTCCCCGATGGCCTTGGCACCAATCTCCACACCTTGTTGTACTCAAAGTTGTTGAGTTCTTCATGCATGGCATTGAGCCAATCCAAGTCTTCGAGCGCCTCATAGACCTTTTGGGGTTCAACACAAGAGACAAACGCGTGATGTTCACAATAGTTTGCCAATTGTCTACGAGTGATTACCCCTTTTCTTAGGCTTCCAACCACATTCTCCATGAGATGGCCTTTGGTGGTGAGTTTGGACGCAATCTTGGCGGCACGACGCTCTAATTCCTCCTCGAAGGTGAGATGAGGAGGGGTCACTTGATCATCTTGAGCGCTGCCTTGAGCATGTTCTTGATCTTGAGCATGCTCGGGGAGAGAACTTGACCTTGGGCATCAGTTGGTGTGTCACCATCGCCTTGAGCATGATCTTGCCCTTGGTCTTGTTCATGAGGTTGAGGGCCTTCACTTTGTTCTTCAGAAGTGTGTGGGCCTTGGGTTGGTGATGGCTCCACTTGAGTGGAGCATTGTCCTTCTCCTTCGGCCACAAGGGGTTCCTCAACGGGTAGGACAAAACCAACACCCATTCTTCTTATGGCTTGAGGAGGAATTTCATCACCTACATCACAAGTACCACTTTGCTCCACTTGGGAGCCGTTATTCTCATCAAACTCCACGTTACACGTCTCCTCAATAAGTCCCATGGATTTATTGAGGACACGCTACATGAGAGTTTGTAGCATAACCAACAAATATGCCCTCATGAGCTCTAGCTTCAAATTTAGACAAACGAACACCTTTCTTGAGAATGAAACACTTACACAACACCCGAAGTACTTGAGATTGGGCTTGTTGCCGGTGAGTATCTCATTAGGAGTCTTGTTCAAGCCTTTGTGGAGATAGAGCCGATTGGATGCATGACATGCGGTGTTGATGGCTTTGGCCCAAAAGTTGTATGGAGACTTGAACTCCGCCATCATGGTCCTTGCCGCATCCATCAATGTCCGGTTCTTCCTCTCGGCAACACCATTTTTTTGAGGGGTATATGGTGCAGAATATTGATGCTTGATCCCCTCATCACTAAGAAACTCATCCAAGGTGTAGTTCTTGAACTCGGTGCCGTTGTCACTTCTTATTGTCAAGATCTTTGCATTATGTTGACGTTGAGCTTCATTTGCAAAGTCGATGACGGTTTGTTGAGTATCACTCTTCCTCTTGAAGAAGTATACCCAAGTGTATCTTGAATAGTCATCCACAATCACCAAGCAATACTTTCTACCTCCAAGACTATCAAATGATGGTGGCCCAAATAGATCCATGTGAAGGAGCTCCAAGGGTCTCTTTGAGTAGATGATGGTCGTGGGAGGGTGAGCCTTCTCATGAAGCTTTACTTCAATACAAGCACTGCAAGCACGGTCTTTGGCAAAACTAACATTTGTTAGTCCACGGACATGGTCCCCCTTGAGAAGACTTTGCAAAGATCTCATATTGACATGGGATAAACGGCGATGCTAAAGCCATCCCACGTCAACTTTAGCCATTAGGCATGTCGCGGTTTTAGTGGGTTGCTCCGAAAAGTTGACCACATATAGACCGTTCTTGACATACCCAACAAAGGCTACTTTAAGAGTCTTGCTCCGCAAGAGGGCCACGGAATCAATATCAAAGAAAGTGGCAAAGCCCATGATTGCGAGTTGATGAACGGAAAGTAAATTGAATGCAAGGGACTCAACAAGCATGACCTTCTCGATCGTGAGATCATGAGAAATGACAACCTTGCCAAGTCCCAATACCTTAGAAGACGAGGCATCACCCCACCTCGACATTGGTGGGCATAGAAGGAATCTTGTGCACGTCCACCACCAAGTCCTTGCTTACGGTCATATGATTTGTAGCTCCACTATCGAGCAACCATGATCCCCACCGTAAGCAAACTCCTACACACGATCAATGCTTGGTTTTAGGTACCCATTTTGTAATGGGTCCTTTGATGTTAGTAACAAGGGTCTTAGGAACCCAAATAGACCATTCAATGTATTCATGAGGAGAGCCAACAAATTTGGCATAAACATGCCCATCACTAGCGGCATAACACATAAGAAGGATTAAAGTCGCCGGCTATGTTCGGAGGGGTGGCGTTGCCCTTCTTGGCATTGCCACCCTTTGCATGGTTCTTCTTCTTCTTGGAAGCACCCTCTCCCTCCCTCACAAAAGTTTGCTTGAGAGGAGGAGGTTGCTTGGTCTTGTCATTCTTCTTCTTGTTCTTGGGCTTGGGTGCGAACCCAATCCCCTCCTTGGCCACAACTTCCTTTTGATTACTCAAAAGGTCGTTAAGGTTCTTCTCACCTTGTATGCATGTGACAAGGCCCTTTCAAGTTGCTCCTTCAACTTAGCATTCTCCTCAACAAGATGCACATGCTCACAACAAGGGTTAGTAGCATTTGCATTATCAATCAATACCATATGAGGAAAGGTGGCTTTCTCCTTGGTTAGCATCACTTGGAGTTGATCATGAGACTCTTTGAGACTAGCATGAGCACCCTTCAAGACTTTGTGAGCCTTGTCGAGAATGTCAAACTCCTCATTGAGTCTAGCAAGATCAATTCCAAGCTTTGCCTTCTCGGAGCTTAGCAAACGAGACACAACAAGAGCATGATCAAGATCTTTCTTTAATTTAGCATGATCATCGGTGTATGACTCCTCAAGAGCCAAACGAAGACCACACACTTCCTCAAGAGCATTGGAAAGATCCAAAATCTCATCGGCATAGTCACGACTATGCCCTTCCATCTTAGAGATGGTTTCTTCATGAGCCTCGATCATGTCATTGGCTTCACCAAGTTATTCCAAGAGAGCAACGAAGTGCTTCTTGGATTTGCCCTTGAGTTTACCCATAAAGGTCTCAAACTCATTCTCCTCCACATTAGTCCCCTCATGTTCATCAATGCAATCCGTCAAAGAAGAATGATTGATGATGGTAGTTTTGATGTTGGGTGTTACCTTGTTGGTGGCTTTAGCCATGAGGCACTTGGCGGTGATGCTTTCATTAGGTGAGTCGAAGAGAGACACCCGAGGAGTCGTCGCAATGGCAACGGAGGCCATGGCAACCGACTCACCATCTTCATCATCATCATCATCCTCATTGTACTCTTCTTGAACAACCAAAGCTTTGTGAGGAGCCTTCTTGGTGAAGTTGCTCTTGTTGGGGAAAGACTTGGCCTTGTCCTTACGGATGAGCTTGCCACCATTGTCTTCCCTCTTCTCATATGGGCACTCCGCAACAAAGTGACTCACATTGCCACAATTGAAGCAAGTCCTCACTGTTGCTTGCCCTTTGCGCCCACTTGAGTTGCTCTTGTTGAAGTTGGGCCTTGAGTTCTTCTTGCTCCAAAATTGACTTGAAGCAAGGGCCATGTGTTCATGATAGTCATATCATTATCTTCGAGGTTGCTCTCTTCTTCTTCCTCCTCTCCTTCTTCTTCGACACAAACCTTGGCCTTCAAAGCGAGGTTGGGCTTCTTTGCTCTTTGGGAGCGAAGCACCGCATTGTCGGCGGTCTTGTCCAATATGCTCATAGCCACAAACTCATCCACCACATCACTTGAGGACAGGGTGTGGAAGTCCGGCCTTTGAAGGATGACGGAGGACATGGCTTTGTGGTAGGGCATCATTGCCTTGAGGAATTTGCGCTTGATCCAGTTGTCATCCGTGTCCTTACTTCCATGATCCCGGAGGGAGACCGCGAGCTTGGTAACTCTCCGATAGAGCTCACGAGGTTCTTCATCTTCTTTCATTGCAAACTCATCGGCTTCATCTTGCACCACTTCATAGATGGAACGTTGAATGCTTGCGCTTCCTCGATAAAGGGAAACCACCTTGTGCCAAGCATCTTTGGCAAGGGAGTAGGGCCGAAGATGTGGGAGGTCTTCGGGAAGGATTGCTTCTTGGATGATGAAGAGAGCTTTGTCATTGAATTGATGGTCCACGTGTTCTCTAGGAGTGAAGTTGCTCGGTCATGCGGATAGAAACCTTCTTCAATGATTCTCCAAAGGTTAGTGTTCACATGATTTAAATGACGCTTAAAACGATAAACCCAAGAATCAAAATCCTCCATTTTATCAATCTTAGGGGGTGGACCGGCATGATTCAAATGAGTAGAAGGAATTGGTCCACCATAAACGGGAGGAGGTTGCACATGGGCGAAGATGCCGGTGCCATTCTTACCACTAGACGATGGGGCTTTCTCACTAGTAGCTTCCCCTTATCGGAGTTAGCATCCGTCCCGTGTTGGCGGGATCACCCACTTTCACGGGTGCGGTGGAAAGTTTAAGCCCTTCTAGGAATTCCTTAAACATGTCCTTGACCTCGGTCGTCATGGAGGTTTTCAATGTGTCCAACGCCACATTGAATTCCTCATGAGAGATCGAGTTACCCCCATCTCCCGTAGATGATATCGGATTCGCACTGAAGTGCTCTCCCACATCATCTACGACGCGTCAACTGCACTCTTGGACGGTAAAGTCCTTAAAAAGAGACGAGGCTCGATACCAATTGAAAGGATCGATATAGTTGACTAGAGGTGGGGTGAATAGGCAACTAACAATTTTTAGCTTTTCTTGACCAAATTAAACTTTGCAACAAAGTAAGTTGTCTAGATATGCAACTAAGTGGACAACCTATATGATGCAATCAACACATGCACACGAGCAGGCAAAGATAGAAACACAAATAAGCTCGCACAAGTAAAGGGATAGGATAACCAAGAGTGGAGCCGTTGGAGACGAGGATGTGTTACCGAAGTTCCTTCCTTTTGAGGGGAAGTACGTCTCCGTTAGAGCAGTGTGGAGGCACAATGCTCCCCAAGAAGCCACTAGGGCCATCAGATTCTCCTCACGCCCTCACACAAAGCGAGATGCCGTGATTCCACTATTGGTGCCCTTGAAGGCGGCAACCGAACCTTTACAAACAAGGTTGGGGCAATCTCCACAACTTAATTGGAGGCTCTAACGACACCACAAAGCTTCACCACAATGGAATATGGCTCATGGGTGACCTCAACTGCCTAGGGTGCTCAAACACCCAAGAGTAACAAGATCCGCAAGGGATAAGTGGGGGGAATCAAATGTCTCTTGGTGGAAGTGTAGATCGGGCCCTTGTCACCCAATCCCGAGCAAATCAACAAGTTTGATTGGCTAGGGAGAGAGATTGGGCCAAAATGGAGCATGGAGCAACAATGGAGCTTAGAGATGGAAGAGGTAGTCAACTAGAGGTAGGAGACACCCTTTTATAGTCGTGGGATAGATCCAACCGTTATCCTCAAGTTCAGCTGCGACACGCAGTACTACCGCCTGTAAGCTGGTACTACCGCAAGGCCACGCGGTACTACCCTAGAGGACCACGGTACTTTCCGCTGGCAAAGCAGAGGCCGGGACTAGCTCGATCGAAGCGCTGCATTACCGCCGCTGGTACTATTGGCTCCCCTTGCGGTACTACCGCAAGGCAGGTAAGCCACAGCCTACGAAGAGCGCTGGATGAAATAAAATACATCCGTGCCTACTTCGCTGAAAAGAAACAGAGCAAAACCCGACGCGGTACTACTGCAAGACGAGTCTTGATTACTACCGTTGAGGCGCCGGATGTAAAAATTACATCCGCTCCTACTACTGGCGCAAGAACGGTATCGGGTATGAGGGCCATCGTACTACGGCTCCGGGGGAGCGGTACTACTGCGTGGCCTCCTGCGGTACTATCACAAGATGTCGTATGGTACTACTGTGGGCCGGATGTAAAAAATTACATCCGCTCCTACTACCGTACCGGAGCAGCTCTAGGCCTGGGAGCTTCTGTACTTAGGCTCCAGAGGAGCGGTACTACCTTGACCCCAGCGGTATTATCAAGAGGTGCTATGCGGTACTACCGCTCCAAAGAGCAAGATACTACCGCAAGTACAGCAAGAGTCATTCGAATATGCACAACAAGGATAACGGAAAGACGCTCCAAAGTGCAAGGAAAGGTAGGACATGTGTGCGTGTTGATTCCACCCAAACCTTTCCGACGCGGACCCCTCTTTATAGTACGGCTCTCCTACGACTCAAATCCACCAAAGAGAAACGTAGAACAACACCATCTTCAATAGTCTCCGAGGGGCACCAAATCGTCTCGTGCCTAGTGATGAAGCATCTGAGAAACTCAAGGCACACGATTAGTCCGCAAAAGCATTGTCATCAATCACCAAAACACCTAAGGGATAAATATGCCCTTACAACTGCAGTGGTACACCCAATGTCCAAATCTTCTTCTTCATCATCAAGTTCCTCAACGCCTGCCCCTTCAGCTGTGAACTGAGGCATAGGCGATGATACCAATGGAGTGGACGTGATGTTGTCCACTTCAATTTCATCGTCCAACTGCTCTGACGAAGCAGCAGAAGGATCTTCTTCATTTGATCCGCTTGGGATCTCACAATCCTCACCAAAGGGAACAATCTCCTTTGATGGCATGCTATAAACAGGAACAATATCAATTGGATTCTCAAAAGAGCTTGTCAAGGTATTCATAGTCTTCGGTGCTGAAGATTCTGAGGTAGCAGATGCTTTCCTTTTCTTCACTGTTGTTCGCTCCGCAGCTTTAGTTTTCTTCGCTTCTGATGCAGAAAGAAGAACATGGCTTGGCATTGGAGTAGGAGGAGCAGAGGAAATTGGTTCATTTTCCTCGGGTGCAACTGATGCAGTTGCCCTGACTTGTTCAGATTCTTCAGGCTCAGCGGCAGATGCTTTAGCTAGTCTGGCTTGTTCTTCAGGTGCAATACTAGTGGTTCCTCTGGCAATTTCATCAGCGGCTAGAATAGCTTCATCAGCCCTGGTACTTTCATTTTCATCAGCAGCCTGATTTTCATCAGCGGTGTTGGCATGTTCTTTAGTGGGCTGAGCCGATGCTACAGCCTGAGGAGATTCATGTTGCGATGATGCAGCAACATCAGAAGTGAATCTTTCAGACATTTTCACGAATCTGACTTTGGCTCCAAACCAATCTACACGGTGGGCGTCAAATTCATTGCTGAGTCCTTTGATCTCACCCTGTTCAGCCACAAGTTCATTAATTGTCATTTTGACAACCTTCTTCTTCAGAAAGCGCTCCTTCTTGTATTGAGCTTTCTTCAACTGCCTGGCCTTCTCAAACTTCCATTTTTCTTCGCCTATGAAGGCGGTCAGCATGTGACTTTGGCCAGGAGTGAGCTTGAAGTCAGGCATAGGTGTGTTGGGGTCCTTGTGCCAGAGATCAATGTACTCAAGGATTAGCTTGGGATCCAACAGAAGAGGCACTTCACTTCCTTTGGCTCTAGCGGCCCTTTCCTGTCTATATCTGATGATCTCAGCAAGTTCTTCATCATCAGCTTCGTCATCAGTAGAGTGGGGCCAGTTGAGGATTGCAGAGGAGCTAAAGAACTTGCAGCGGCTCTTGAGGCAATTGAGATGCCTTTGGTCATTTGACATGAGGCGAGATGCACAGGTGCTGAGGACTTTGTCGGAGGAGATAAGGGCTTTGCAACTTGAGGAATGTGCCGTGAGGGCATAGATGGGCTGGGCCGTGAGGGCATTGCAGAAGAACTGCGCTTGTGAGCTGGTTTCTTGGCCATGCCCTTCCTAGGCTTGCTAGCAGAGGCCTCAGCAGCGGCAGCAGCAGAGTCTTCATTGAATTTCCTCACAGCTTCCTTAGCCATTTTGGCTAGCTTTGTCGGTGTTCTGGGAACGGGGGTCCCCAGACTTGCCTGCCTGCGGCCTGCGGCGTGGCTCAAAGGAGGCCCAGGACGGCCCATCTTCATCAACGCAAGCTCAAGACCCTCGCGAGGCCAGAAGCCTCATGGGCGGGGCGACCAGGAGCTTCCTCGTGCACGGCTCGTCGGCCAGTCGGGCTCATGAGGAGGCGGAGAGTTCAAGGCAGGGTACCTCGCGAGGTGCCCATGACGCAAGCCATGACGACCAAGGGCGTCAGTCGGGCGCCAGCCCGCGCAGCGTCCTCCTTTCCTCTTTGGTGCAAAGGGAGCAAGCGCAGGCAAGAGCATCAAGCAAAGGCATCCGTTTCGGTGCAACAAGACCAAGACTAGCCCCAACGGCTGGAAGGGAGTCATCATGGAGCCCAAGCAGGCGTCATCACCAGAGCCTTTTGGCAGGCGAGGACCAACTTTAGTCAGGATAAGTGTACCCGCTGTTCCCCTTCAAAATGGCCAATTGTTGGCGCCCTTCCCGCTCAATATTTGGGAAGAGGCCCAGGGCCTTCGCCTATAAATAGGAGTAGCCACACTCAGAGTAGACGGGGAGAAATCACACGGATAGGGGACGAGAGATCAAGACGATCAGCATCAGAGAGAGATAGAGACCCGATCCTCAAGCTAGAGCGACGGGACACCACTTAGCAGTTCATCACACCCACCATGAACAGACCCTCGCGAGGCTGTTCTTCCCTGTATTGTTCCTCATCAGTCCAAGAGGCAATCCACCACGCCACAAACTAGAGTAGGGTATTACACCACAACGGTGGCCCGAACTAGTATAAATCTCGTGTCTCTTGTGCTGTTCTTGCTAGTAGTTTAGGTCCCCGCGATTCGGCGAGGTACGAGACGGTGGAGGGTTGGATCTCCGCGCGCACCCTAGAGTTCGAACCTCAAGGGTCTGCCGGAACCCGAAATCCGACATTTGGCACGCCAGGTAGGGGTTTGCCGGAATCCGCCTTCTGCCACCTCGTGTCCCGCCGCATTGTCATCACCATGTCCGGCGACCAAGCGGGCAACCCAGATCCTTGGGCGGCGTGGCCCGCCCACGCAGAGCCGCTCGCCTCGGGCGACCCTGCGCCCTGTGCAGCTCGTGGTCCGCAGGGCGCTGGGCCGCTGGGCGACGCGGACAAAGCTTCGACGGCTCTCACTCCGCTGGCAAAGCGGTCGGCAAAGAAGAGCCTCCAACCACGCCGCGACCACATCACCGCACACCCGCCGAGCAAAGCGAACTTCGAGGGCCGCGCCACAGTGGCCCGAGAGCTGCTGCAGTGCAGGCTGCTGGAGAGCGGCCGCGACGTGCTGCTGGAGCGAGTGGCGGAGCTCCTAGGCTTCGCCGCCTCGGGGGCTCACCCCTTCTGCACCCAACTTCCATCTCAGGCCGAGGGCGGCCCGCACGGGGGCTCCACGCGCGCCCGCGGGCTCCAAAGCTACTCCAACACCGGCGAAGCTGTCAGCGCCGGGCCGGCGGCGGGGTTGCCCCCACCCCCGGCCCGCGGAGAAGAAGGACTCGACGCAACTCACGGCCTGGTGGACCGCCGCCACCACCCCACGGCAAAGCATCAAGCAGAGCAGCAAGGCACGCCACACTACGGCGTGGCCCTCGGGATGATCAAGGCCGGAAGAATACGTGCCCCACATGATGGACCAAGGGCACCCGCATGAGGGAGAACAAGACTCGCTCCTCAGCCCAAGCTGGGGGGATGAGGCGCCAGAAGCCGCGCTCTTCCAGGAGCCTCGAGACGGTCCCACTGGTCACGCCGGGGGCGACGATTATCGGGTACCGCTACTTCCTCAAGAGCAAACATACGCTAACCATAGGTCGCAGGAGGTACAGGTCGCCACGACGAGCGGCTGCCCGCTCCCGCAGTCTCCTACCCCTCGGGAGGGAGGCGCAGGGGGCTGCCCGAGATGGGCAGAGATCCAACATCACCACCACGGCGTTCGGAGCAAGGCGTTCTCAGGAGGTAGGCCCTCTGCTGGGGAGGTGCCTCAGGCCTGCCTCGGCGGAGGACCCGTGGTCGCCGGGAACTGGCGACCACTCTACCCCACCGGGCGGCGCCCCTGGTTTCCGGTCGCCGTTGGTGGCACTAGAGTGTGGCGCAAGGCGGGGCCCTCGTCTGGCGATATGAAGCAAGGTCGGTACCTGTGAAGAAGGCCTAGTGCCTGTGAAGCTCGCCGCCCCATGACACTCTCACGTAATAATAAGTGGGGCTGTACACGCCTGAGTCTCGGGGTGCCGGCCTCAGGCCTGGGCTCCCTCCCACGCCCGATGGCAGCACTTAGCTCCGCTGGTGAGAAGACGTCCAAGACTAGACTAGGTGCCGGACGCGGCTTTTCTTCTGCTTTCTTTGCCTTCCATTTGGTTGTCGCTTTCCCCCGCTGGAGTTACATTGGATTCGAATTTGAGATTTGCGTGTGTTCGGGGAAGGGGTGCTTAGTCTCGTTCGAGCAAATCTCCCACGTTTCGGTTACAACTCCGCCTCAGCTGCCTCCCCTCGCGAGCCCCTTGCGAGCCGGGCCAGGCCAAGCTTGCGCGTAGCCCCGCCTGTCGCCACCGCGTCCTCTCCGGAGGGTTTTTACTGCAGGTCCTATGGATTCGATCAGTAGACACTCAGATCGCCCCAGCCTCCCACAGGCTATCTCGGGGCTCGTACGAAACAAAGGTAAACCATCCAACTAGCACGTCGCTTAGCCAACCACTCGGCGCGGGCGTATGGGCGATGTAACACCTGCTAATACGAAGAACACAAGTTTTGCATGAGGGGCTCCCCCTCCCAAAATGCTCGCACCTCCATCAGGCCAAAACCTGAGTTCTATTCATGGAGGGTAATGGAACAAGGACAATACATGATCAGTCGGATAAACCCCCCAATGCATCCTCAGGAGCACCTCCCGAGCCGTTGCTGGCGTCGCTGGCCTCGCCGTCACTGTCTGCGTGATCGTCGGCGGCGTTTGGGCCGTTCACCACGCCGCCCTCATCGGCGGCCACGACCACGTCGTCGTCGTCCGAAGCGAAGGCCCGGACGAGGGCATCCACGTTGTCTTCCACCCAAAGGCGCCAGTGTCGCCCGGTGACGGCTTTGAGGAAGCTGGGCGATGGCTGCGTCAAAATCGAAGTGGGGGTCCATGTCCCGGAGATGGCTGAAGAGACGAGAGAAGGCACGCCCGAGCAGCGTGCGGCTCCTCTCCTCCACCAACCTGTTGGCCCTGACCGACCGCGCCTCCAGCCGCGCCACCACGCCGATGAAGAACGAAGGTTGCCGGGCGTAGTTATCCGCGGCGGCGCGCCTCACGCCGCTGGCGAATATTATCCAAGGCTGCGTTAGCTCTTTCCCGAGCATGGCGAGCATGGGACCGTGCTCATGTTCCAGATTCGCCACGACGCATCTCGTCCGCGATTCGGCGACGACGGCCTCGGCCTCCTCCACCCGTTGGCGAAGAAGGAGCGCCTCGGCCTAAGAGGTGGTGGACTCTCTCTGCGCCACCTCGAGGGCGGCCCGAAGAGCATCGGCCCGCCGCTTCGCTTCCTCCAGTTTGGCTCTCAAGGCAGCAGTCCTGCCCTCAGCCTCGGCCTTGATCAACCCCAACCGCTCCTCAAACTCGCGCTCGAGATTCGAGCACGCCGCCGCCACTCGGCGTCCGACCTCCTCCAGGACGCGGGCTTCCCGTATTGCGACCTCATCCTCTGCCCACGTCGCCAAGCGCTCTCTCGTCTCCAAGCGCTCGTACTCGCGCGCGCGTTCAGCGGCTTCAAGCGTCAGCGTCTCCTCACGCTTCTGGAGCTCTGCCGAGTCGCCGGAGGCCACCTTCATCGACGCAAGGGCTGCCTCACGCAGCTCCACTTGCTCCTCCAACGAGTCACACCGGGCCAGGAGTTCCCGTGCCCGCTCCTCCGCCGCCTCTTGCCGCCTGTTAGCTGCCCGGGCCTCTTCGACAGCCTGAGAACAGGC
The DNA here is from genome assembly GCA_021605145.1 of Aegilops bicornis. Classification (NCBI taxonomy): domain Eukaryota; kingdom Viridiplantae; phylum Streptophyta; class Magnoliopsida; order Poales; family Poaceae; genus Aegilops; species Aegilops bicornis. The sequence continues at coordinate 514,254,850 of CM038672.1, read as the reverse complement.
CTCCCGAGAGGCTGCCAGCGACGCCTTGGCCTCTTCATCATCAAGATCGCTTGGGCGACGCGCAGAAGCGGCAGCGCCCTCCAGCTCGCGCCTCTCTGCCAGCGCAGGCCCTCGGCCTCAAGGCGCGTCTTCGTCGACAAGCTCTTCACTAAGAAGGCTCACCGCGTCGGCCGCCCTTGAAGAAATCCTTGGCGAAGGCGCGCGCCCCGGAGCGCCACGCACGTCCTCCACACCATCAACCGCCCAGCGGGCGCCGGAGCCACGAAGTCAAGACTCCACCTCCGGCAGGGCCGGGGGCTGGCACTCGCTGACGGCCGGGCGCGCGCCGCGCCGTGGCCAAGCTCGAGCCAGCCCATCCCAGCACGAGGGTGCAGGAAGCGCCTCAGCCAATCGCCGTCCATGACTAGGAGAGAAGCCCACGGCAGGCTAGCTATGCCACGGGAAGGCTCGTGAGGAAGGATCGCGAGGCGCGCAGGGCCACGACGCGCCACGGGACGGCTCACCTCCCCGGTCGCCCTCACCACAAGGGCTCCGCTGCTTGGAGCGCTCGAGATCGGGGAGGCGGCCGGGAGGACGGCTCCTCACCCGCCTCCGTGAGCTCGGCAGAAGGGCACTGCAGGGCAAGGATCAAGACGAGCAGCGGAAGAATCGGGAGCTGGAGAAGGAGAAGGCTTACTCATTAGTGGCGGCACTTCCCTACGCTTCAGCAGCGACAAGGGTAATCATCGCCGGGCCTCCCTCCTCTTCCGGAGGGCCTCAAGTTCACGCGAAACGACTCCAAGATTTGAGCGCAGGGATCAGCCTTGGCGCGAGGGAGGAGCATCAAGGCGACCCGCGTGGGGCGTCACCGCTCGACGTCTGCTGATCGCCTCACCAAGAGAAGCGAGGGGCCTCGGGGCTCCATCCGCAGCGCTGCAGGCGGTTACCTGCCGCCCTCAGCAGCGGCGGCATGAGCCTCAGGAGCTGCCCCCTCACGAGCATCGCCCGGTGCTGTCACCCCGACGGGGGTCCCTTCGGCCTCTGGCGGATCGTGCCTCCCTGCTCCGCCACTCGAGGAGGAGCCGCCTTGGCCGACTGGAGGGCTGTCACCACCACTGGATTCTCGCGAGGCCCCTGGAGACTAGCGGGGCGCGGCCCCCATTCGTCGAAGATAGGCATCTGGTTCACCAAATCACCCCTGTTCTGGCAGAGGTACAGCAAGGCCCCTTGATATCGGATGCCACCGGGGTTAGGGTCGCCAGTCAGGACCAGGAGCACTTTCCTTAGCGCTTCAGGCGTCAGGTCTTCTTCCTGGAGCCTCATACGATAGCCAGGCCCGCTGAAGGCCCACATCCGGTGGGAATGGCGTTGGAGAGGAGCAATGCGGCGCATCAGGAAGTCCTTCACCACCTTGGTATTTGTCCACGACAAGCGACCTCGTGAACGCCAAGCGGCGCCAGGACAAAGATGAGCCGAGGGCTTGAAAGCTGCCTCTGGCCCCAGCCTGAATTGGGGACAAGAAAGCGAGGTTGGCTCCAATAGCAGGGGCTGGGCACCCCACATCCACGTGACAGCCACCTCTCGCGGAACTCAGCCGGGCGGAGGCAAGCTGAAGTCAAATATTTGAGGTCATTGTCTCGGCGCTGGCGACGAAGCTCACGACGCCGAGCATTGAGTGGGGTCGACAAAGGCGCAGAGAGAAGAAGTGGCGCAGAAGGCAACCGAGGGAAGGATGCCCATCATTGCCTCACAAACGAAGGCGAAGACCGAGAGGAGAGTAATGGACTCAGGACCCAGATGCATCATGTGGATCTGATAGTGGGAAAGCACGACATTGAAGAAATCAGAGAAGGGGGAACCTGTCCCGCCCATAGGGCGTCAGCAAAATACCGGACCTCGGTGACTATCCTGTCGATGGAGAAGTGGGACGCGGGCCAAGCCGTCGTCCTCCCGCATTCGTTGAAGGAGGTAGCCAGAGCCGAACTAACCTTGCCCAGTCCCTCTAGATTGAGTATGATCGACGGGTCGACAGCGGAGGCCGCTGGCGGCGGCGAGCGAGGCGGAGGCACAGGTTTCTTCCCTTTCCCCTTCTTCATCGGAGCCATGGCGATTGAAAGGGGGAGGTGGAGATTCGAGATTGGATTGGAAATGGGAACTGGAGTTCGAGAGGGGGAAGGACTAGAGCGCACAAGCAGCAAAGAGGGGAGCGGATGTGTGCAGCAGCGTGTCCGCCTAGCAAGGCACGAAATAAGGAGGCGTGGGGGAACAATGTCGCCCACGTCCAATCAACCGCCACGCGTCGCCCAAGGCCGCAGGCTGTTAGGGCCCGCGACGCTCAGACTTGCCCTTTCGCCTCGCCCAGCCAAGTCTTGCGCGCGGCCAGGCCCGGGGCTCTGTCGGTGTTCTGGGAACGCTGGGTCCCAGACTTGCTCGCTCATGCCCGCGGGCGTGGCTCAAAGGAGGCCCAGGATGGCCCATCTTCATCAACGCAAGCTCAAGACCCTCGCGAGGGGCCAAGCCTCATGGGCGGACGACCAGGAGCTTCCTCGTGCACGGCCTCGTCAGTTGGCTCATGAGGAGGCGGAGAGTTCAAGGCGGGGTACCTCGCGAGGTTCCCATAACGCATAAGCCATGACGCACCGAGGGCGCCCGGTGGTGCCAGCCAGCATGGCTCCTCCTTTCCTCTTTGGTGCAAAGGGAGCAAGCGCAGCAAGAGCATCAAGCAAAGGCATCCGCTTTGTGCAACAAGACCAAGACCAGCCCCAACGGCTGGAAGGGAGTCATCATGGAGCCCAAGCAGGCGTCATCACCAGAGCCTTTGGCAGGCGAGGACCAACTTTAGTCAGGATAAGTGTACCCGTTGGTCCCCTTCAAAATGGCCAATTGTTGGCGCCCTTCCCGCTCAATATTTGGGAAGAGGCCCAGGGCCTTCGCCTATAAATAGGAGTAGCCATACTCAGAGTAGAGGGGGAGAAATCACACGGATAGGGGACGAGAGATCAAGACGATCAGCATCAGAGAGAGATAGAGACCCGATCCTCAACCTAGAGCGACGGGACACCACTTAGCAGTTCACCACACCCACCAAGAATGCACTCATGAGGCTGTTCTTCCCTGTCTTATTCCTCATCAGCCCAAGAGGCAATCCACCACGCCACAAACTAGAGTAGGGTATTACACCACAACGGTGGTCTTAACTAGTATAAATCTCGTGTCTCTTGTGCTGTTCTTGCTAGTAGTTTAGGTCCCTGCGATTCGGCGAGGTACGAGACGGTGGAGGGTTGGATCTCCGCGCGCACCCCAGAGTTCGAACCTCAAGGGTCTGCCGGAACCCGAAATCCGACAAGCTTGGCTTGCCGTTTTGCCCATTCATCAAGATAGTCCTCACCGCGCTTGAGGCTGGTGGGATCAGCTTCTTGGCCAGGTGCCAACGGATGTCTTGGGCAAGGAGGGTGAAGAGCGAATTTCTTCATGTACTTTGGAGTGACATATCTGTACTCCCTCCATTCCCGTGCCCATATTCGTTTCAATCCTCTGTATGCGCACCTTGCGCTAATTCTTGTTCTCCTTGGCATGTTTGGCTTCATCAGGAGTGCAATATTCTTCATAAATGTCCTCAGGGATCGCAAACGTTGTGTTGACTTCCAGTTTCTTGCCTCCCTTCTGAGGTTTTTTGCCATCTGCCATATTCTTCGGGTGAGGATTTTGAACAATTGACTTCTCTGAAGAAGTATGCAACTTTTCTTCGAGGAACGCTACGAATGAGTTAAGTTGATGAAAACCTAGTGATTCAGCAGCGGACGTGAGTACCTGTGAACAGAGTATAAGTGCACAGAATTTGGAGAGGTCATATGCATTCTTAGAAGTTTTTGCAAAAAGAACAAGCTTGAGGAATTTGACCAGAGGTGTCTTGAGGAATTTCACTAAGCGTTCTTTGACTTCGGTTCCAGAGTAGTATATATTGAAAATCCACACAATTGAGGAATCTTGAAGAAAAATGTAGCTTAGAAAAACAGATGAGGAACACATGCTCGTGTGAGGTGTTTAATGTGTGGAAGTTGAAGAATAAACACCTTTTGATGATTTTGTAGAAATCATCAAAATCAACAAGGACAATAAAAGTAACTTTTAATTACCCTTGACGAAGAACATGATGAACTAGGAGTAGTAGATTGGAAGTTCGTCAGTCCAGATCTTCCACGCCCTAACTTGGCAGAGGAAGACAGCTACGGCGGCGGCAGAGTGAAGACATCTGCGGCCGGCGCGAGTACGACGGCGACGAGGTCGAGGCAGTGAAGCTCTTCCCCACCGGAGACGATGGAGGTAGCGGCGGTGCTAGGTCAGGAGGCTCGAGCGAGGGGAAGTGAGGTCAAGCAGGGTAAATGCAGTCTGAGGAGGTAAGGGGTATATATAGCCGAGGTGAAAAACTGTTCGCCCGAGGAAAATGGACGAACGTGCCCCTGACTCTTCTCATCCTAGCGACATGTGTCACCCACATACAGAGCGGTGGCGATCGTGTGAGATCGTGGGTGAATAGATAAATCCAATCATGGGATGTGGAATGGTTTAGGTGGCAAAAGCCGAAAATTTAGATAAGAAAATTTTAATGTTTCGTTCGCAAATTCTTCAGCTGACAAGGACACAGTGAAGACTTAACGGGTTTCAAATAGAACGCATATGAAGAATTTGTGAACAGACTGGGTTGAGTTTAGCATAGAGGGGAAGGGTCTGATCACATTCACTTAGCAGAAAAAAGCAACTTGAAGAATTAGCAATAAGTGAATGCTGTAGAGGACTTAAACACATATATATAGTCAATGAAGAACAACGACGGAAAGAGTGAAGACATTGCAAAGTTTAAGAAATTGACCAACTGAGGAATTTCAAAAACTGAAGAAAAACTCAAATTGAAGATTTTCAACTTTTGTTGGTGGCGTAACCCACCGAATAAGAATGATGATTTCAAACGCCACGTACAATTGTCGTAGGGCTCTGAGAATCAAATTATTCATTAATTTCTTCACACTTAGAGGTTTTGTCTTCATTGATCGAAGAAAAAAAGTTACTTCATGTGTTGCACATCTAAGTCATCAATTTTGCATAAGTGTTATGATGTGTGTCCTTCTCAAAGGATATTCGAAGATTCTAAGATATTTAGCTCACACCGCAACTTGCTAAATCTCTTCTCATCCAAGGGCTTTGTGAAGATATCGGCTAGTTGTTCTTCAGTCTTCACGTCTCGATAAAGATGTCGCCCTTCAACACATGATCACGAAGAAAATGATGACTAATCTGAATGTGCTTTGTCTTCGAGTGTTGAACAAGGTTATGAGCAATCTTGATGGCACTCTCATTGTCACAGTAGAGAGGCACATTCTTCACATTGATGCAATAGTCCTTGAGGGTTTGCTTCATCCATAGCAACTGAGCACAGCATGAACCAGCAGCAATGTACTCAGCTTCAGCACAGCGATACGCAGTTTTGTTTCTTCGAGGACCAACATACCAAGGATCGTCCGAGGAAATGGCATGTGCCTTATGTTGACTTGCGGTCCACACGATTGCCGGCATAGTCAGAATCTGAATATCCAATGAGATCAAAAGCTGAGCCCTTGGGATACCATAATCCAAGTGTTGGAGTGTGAGCTAGATATCGAGGAATATGCTTCACAGCCTTCTGGTGTGATTCCTTCGGTGTAGCTTGAAAGCGGCCACACATGCAAACACTAAGCATAATATCTGGCCTAGATGCACATAGATACAATAAAGAACAAATCATGGAGCGGTATACCTTTTGATCGAAGCCAATACCATTTTCATCAGTGCATAGATGGCCATTTGTGGGCATAGGGATTTTGACTCCTTTGCAATCTTGCATGCCGAATTTCCTCAATACATCCTTGAGGTATTTCTCGTGAGATATGAAGATGTCGTTGCGTTATTGATGTATCTGAACACCTAAGAAGAATTTCAATTCTCCCATCATAGACATTTGATATTCTTCACTCCTCATATAGGCAAATTCATCACTGTAACTGAAAGTGCGTTAAGTCGACTAGAGGTGGGGTGAATAGGCGATTTTTACAAATTCGTCACTGAGGAATTTCAGGGTGAGGAAATTCCCAAGTCGCGAACTACAAGTAGCGGAATAAGTACTCGGATGCAAGCATAACAGAATAGAAGCACAGTCATCATGATGAAATTTAAAACAAGCACAGAGTACAGAAAGCGTAATCCAGGATAAGGAGGCTGAAGACAAACTGACTGAAGAAATTGAACCGAGGAAATTGAGAAATTCTTCAGTCAAAGTCTTCAAACAGTAACAATCAAGTACACAACACAATAATTAGGAAATGGAAGGGCTGAGGAAATAGAACCAGTTATCTCGGTGAAGATAGTGATTTGGTAGACCAGTTCCAACTACCGTGACAGGTGTACGTCTGGTTGGAGCGGCTAGGTATTTAAACCTGAGGACACACAGTCACGGACACAAAGTCCTCACTGTATTCTCCTTAAGCTAAGTCACACAGACCTCGCCCAATCACTCGTGGTAAGTCTTCAGGTGACTTCCAAACCGTCACAAACTCGGTCACTCGGCAATCTACAATTTCCTCTTGGATGCTCTAGACCATGGCGCCTAACCATCTGAAAGATGCATGGTCTTCAAAGGTAACAAGCATCGGATCCACACATGATCAATCACTTCAGTGATGCTCAATCACTTTGGGTTTGTAGGTGTTTGGGTTTGGGTTTTCCTCACTTGATGATTTTCGCTCAAAGTCCTCGGAGGATGGGATGCTCTCAATGACAAGTGTCAGTTTCCCTCGGAGCAGCCAACCAGCTAGTGGTTGTAGGGGGCGGCTATTTATAGCCTAGGGAGGAGCCCGACAAGATAAGACATAAATGCCCTTCAATGATATGACCGTTAGGTGGGTAGATATTTTGGGACAGTTGGCGCGTAGGACAGCAACGGTCAGAAATTTGAGCTCTCAAATTCCTCAGGGCTCATGTTCCTCACTTGTAGGCAATCTGCACTAGCGAATTCCTAACTCCTCAGTCAGAAAAAATTCCTCAAACACCAGAAGAACTTCGTCTCTGTCACTGAAGAAATTGACTGAACTGTATGAGATTTCCAATGGCTTCACTCGAAGGGATTGGTAGGTGTGGGATTTTGAGTTGAGCATCACTTGGAAAATTTACCTTAGTTTTTCCTCGACCCCCTTTAACAGTACGGTGTTTCCTATGACTCAAGAAAGAGAAAATGAAACTAAGAAAACAGAAGTCTTCATGCTTCATATTCCTTGCATGAATATCAAGTCTTCACGGTCACACCAATTTCTTCACTTTCAAAGTCTTCCGAAAGCCAAAGTCTTTAGTTAAAGATATTCATTTTTAGGGGTCGACTTTCTCTGTAAATATCAAACTCCTCATAGACTTATAGACCTGTGTACACTCACAAACGCATTACCCCCTTAACCTATAAGTCTTCAATACACCAAAATCACTAAGGGGCACTAGATGCACTTAAAATCTCCCCCTTTTGGTGATTGATGACAATATAGGTTAAGTTTTCAGACGGGAAAAATATATGAAGTGTCAATACTGATATTGAGGAATTTGATTCCAAGATATAGAAGAACTCCCCCTGAAGATGTGCAGGTGTGAGGAATTTTCTTTTGAGGCATTGCACATTGAAGAGTATAATCATGGAGAACTCCCCCTATATCTTGTAATTCATACACGCATTTAACATATGATATGAAGAATTTGAGATGCATGATGAAATATGGTGACTGATGTAATTCAGCATGCGTGCATTAACATATCTGCGGAAATAGCATGCAGAAGAACATAGCAGAAGTATCAGACCACCATCGGGTTTAAGATTACAACTCGATGCAACAAATCTTCAGAAGAACGAGAGTTGTAACTTAGGAAAAACGCCCATATAGATAGACCCGCTTGAAGACTAACTCAAATTTCTCCACCTTTGTCATCGAATAACCAAAATGGATGAAAAATGAGGACTAACTCCCCTGACGAATATCATCATAAAGCCGATGGAGGAGTGCCGGCATTGTTGGGATCGGTTGTTGAAGTAGGGCCTGCCGCAGTGTCATCCAAGTCTTCATTTTAATCAGTCTTGCACGATGAAGAATAAGAGCTGGCCACCAAGTGAGGAACTTTGACCTTCTTGAATTTCTTCGAAGGAGGTTAAGACCAGTCAAAGTCCTGCTTGAAGCCTATCTGCTTAAGATCTTCTTCACCGTAGAGATGAGACAGAACAGCCCAGGTGCGATCAAAAACTTCATGGAGGTAGTACTGGTTCTTCTTCACTGAATTTTGAGTGATGGTCATGTTCTGAAGAATTGAACCAACTTGATGTTTGACCCATTTGTGGTTGCGATCACCCTTTTGGTGAAGACTGAGGAGAAGCTCATGATCAGTCAACACCCTTGGAGCTAAGGCTTGAGGATTTGGCTTTGAGGCATTAGCGGCAGAGTCATGAGTGGCAGAGTCATCATTGGTGGAGTAGGATGTAGCTTTGCGTACTGTCCATCCAATGGACGAGTGCCTTCATCAATGATAGCACCTTTGCCCTTCTCATCAGATGAGGAAACTGGTCATTTGAAGACTTCAATTGGGGCAAGTAGCTATGATAATTTAGCATATCAGCCTTGTAGCTGATTGAAGACCTTGATCTGAGGAATCTCATAATCCAAGGAGCATAAGGCTTCAACTCAAAAGGTGACAATGCAACATTTGCCATAGTCCTCATGAAGAAATCATGGTAGTTAATTGGCACACCATGTATGATGTTGAATAGCAGATTCTTAATAATGCCAATGACTTCTTCCTCATTAGAATCGTGGCCTTTGATAGGACTGAGGGTCTTGGTCACAATCCTGTAGATGGTTCTTGGCACATAGAGCAATTCCTTCACGAGGAATTTGGTTCTTGGGGCTTGGCCAGGCTTCAGTGGCTTCATCAAAACATGCATGAAGTCATCACATGTTCTTCATACATCAGCCTTGCACCTTCAATGGGAGGACTGAGAGGAACGACATGAAGCATTTCAGAGGTTGGTGCTTTATAGTGCGTGTTCACTGTCATCCAGTCTAGGACCCATGAGTTCACATCATCAACATTGCCTGTGATGTACATCATAGTGTAGAACTGAAGAATTAGCTCTTCATTCCAGTCAGCGATGTCGGTGCAGAAGTTGACCAACCCAGCGTCATGAAGAACACCGAGGACTGGGGTGAAGCAAGGCAACGCTTCCATATCAACATGAGGAATATTGTCGGCGTTCTGGGAACGGGGGTACCCAGACTTGCCTGCCTGCGGCCTGCGGCGTGGCTCAAGGGGTGGCCCAGTACGGCCCATCTTCATCAGCACAAGCTCAAGACCCTCGCGAGGGGCCAGACCTCATGGGCGGACGACAGGAAGCTTCCTCAAGCACAGCCTCGTCAGGCTGGCTCGCGAGGAGGCGGAGAGATCAAGGCGGGGTACCTCACGAGGTGCCCATGACGCAAGCCATGACGACCCAGGGCGCCAAAGGAAGCGCCCGCAAGCAGTGTCCTCATTTCCAATTTGGTGGAAAGGGGCAAGCGCAGCAAGAGCATCAAGCAAAGGCACCTGCTTCGGTGCAACAAGACCAAGACCGTCAGAACGGCAGGGAAGGAAGTCATCCTGAGCCCAAGCCAAGGCCACCACCGTGAGCCTTTGACAAAGAGGACCAACTATAGTCGGGATAAGTGTACCAGATGTTCCCTTCAAAATGGCCAATTGTTGGCGCCTCTTCCCGCTCAATATTTGGGAAGAGGCCCAGGCCTCCGCCTATAAATAGGACTAGCCACCCACAGGGTAGAGGCATCTGGGAGGCATCTTAGAGAGATCCGACATCTCATCTTAGCTTGATCCAACCCGTCGAGAGCCTAGCCACAAGAACACCTCACCTCATGAGGTTGTTCTTCCATGTATTGTTCATCATCAGCCCAAGAGGCAATCCACCACACCACACACTGGAGGAGGGTGTTACACCACAATGGTGGCCCGAACCAGTATAAACCTTGTGTCTCTTGTGTTGTTCCTTTGGTAGTTTTAGATCCTAGCGAGGCGACGAGAGCAGGTAGGCAGGGGGCGAGATCTCCGCGCGCACCCTAGAGTTCGAACCTAGAGGGTCTGTCGGAACCCGAAATCTGACATTTGGTGCTCCAGGTAGGGGTGTGCCGGAATTCGTCTTCCGCCGCCCTGTTCTTCGCCTCCCATCGCATCCATGTCGACGCCTTCGTTCGGCTACGAGCGCCGAGCCGCTCTCGCTACCCGCGTTGCCCAGACGGCCCCCGTCAGCGGCCGCCCCCGCCGTTCCTCGTCGCCTGCCGTCAACGCCGCCACCGGCCTTGCGGGGAACGAGCAGCAAGCATCGTCCCAGCATCCGTCCGTGAGGCGAGACGGCCGTACCGCTACCCCTTCGCTCGCCCCAGCAGGTTCTTCGTCTCGCGTGCTCCACGCGCCCATGGAGGCTCGAGCTGCGCTCATCGCGGCAAACGAGCTCCTGCACTACTGCCCTGTTGACGACGTCTACAAAGAGTGGCTCGACCGCGTCACCGAGCTCGTCCGCGCCGCAAGGGGGCTCCCCCGCGCCGTCCTTCTCGCTACACCATGCCCCGCCTTGCGCGGGCGATGAAGCCTGTGGTCGCCACCTGCCTCCCCTCAAGAAGGCGCTGGCCTGGCGGAACCCACTCCGTCCGCACCAACAGAAGAAGAGCAGAGTTGTCAAGAGGTCCCTTGCCCCCAAGAAGTTGCCCGAGTGCTCCCTCGCACCGCTCGCCACGCATCAAGGCCCCGCTCCAAAGACGCCAAGACCCCGCGCTGCTCCCAGCGGCAGCGCATGGGGACTCGCAAGACCAGGCTCTTCGTCACCAAAGGCCTCCCGTGGCCACAGCAGGCTGCCGCACCTTCACCATAGAGCTGCGCAGCGTCGCGTGGTCCGGCAAGTTCAAGCCAGACCTACCTCCTCGCTACGACGGCACGGCCGACTCTGTGGAGTTCCTCCAGCTCTACGAGCTGGGCATCGAAGCCGCCAACGAGGACGAGAAGGTCATGGCGAACTGGTTTCCCATGGCACTCAAGGACGGAGCCCGCACTGCTCCTCGAACTCGCTCTGCACGATCTCCTCTGGGACGAGATGCGCACCGCTTCATCGCCAACTTCCAAGGTACTCATGACCGCCTCGCCAGGAGCGACATGCGCCGCATCAAGCAGCTGTGGGGAGACCTCGATAAGTACATCCAAAGGCTTCAACAACGCACGCCTCAAGATTCCCAAGGTGACCGAGGAGGCCATCATCTCAGCCTTCTCTGACGGTGTGCATGACGTCAAGATGAAGGAGGAGCTGGCGATGCATGAAGATCTGTGCACATCCTTGGAGCTATTCAACTTGGCGACCAAGTGCGCTAGGGCTGAGGAAGGACGCCTTTCCCTCCTCGAGCTGCCATCCGCATACTAGGAAGAGAAGAAGCCCAAGGCCAAGGACGTGAAGCACAAGGGGGCTGCCGTGCTCGCGGCAGAACCAGACACCAAGCGAGGCAGAGATCAGCCTGACTCTTCCAAGGGCAGCCGGTACTGTGTGTACCACGACCTCCACACCCACAACACCAACAAATGTCAAGAACTCCGAGCCGTGCGAGAAGGGAGAATCAGCCGACGCCCCGACCGCAACGATCGAGGCTACGGCCGAGGAGGAGGAAGAAACGCAGGACGCTGGGAAGACCGTGGCCCTTGCCAAGGGTGGCGTGACCGACCTCGCGAGGATCGCTGGCAGGATCAGCCTTGCGAGGGAGGCTGGAGGGATCAGACTCGCGAGGATCGCCCGCAAGGAAACTCAGGCCTCCCTCCTCTGCCGCCGCAGCCAAGGAGAAACGAGGACCATCATCAGGATGAGGGGGCTGGGGGCTTCCAGGAGCCGCGCGCGATCGCTTGCATCCTGGGCGGAGCTCAAGCCTCAGCCTCTCAACGCATCATCAAGCAGTTCGCCCGCGAAGTGAATGCAGTCCTCCCCAAGCTCGAAGCCACACGCCCTCTCAGGTGGTCCGCGTGCGCCATCACGTTCAGCTCAGCGGATCAGCCCAAGTGCACGGCCACAGCCGGAGTCCTCCTGATGCTTTGTTCCCCAATCCTCAGCAATGTGCAAGTCACCGGAACCCTCATCGATGGCGGAGCAGGGCTCAACGTCCTGTCCGTAGAGACATTCAACAATCTCCAAGTGCTTTACAATCCGCCAGCCACCAAGCCTTTCTCTGGAGTCACCGATGGCTCCACAGTTCCAATTGGGCAAGTCCGGTTCCCTGTAACCTTCGGGGCGCGCGACAACTACCGCACCGAGCTCATCGACTTTGATGTCGCCCACATTCGCCAGCCATACAATGCCATCCTCGGGTACCCAGCTCTGGCCAAGTTCATGACCGTGACTCATCACGGCTATAACGTCCTCAAGATGCCAGGAAGTGGCGGAGTCATCACGGTGCCTTGTGAAGAGAGAGACACAGTGTGCTCCCTGGAGTGAGATTTTCAAGCCACATCACTTGAAGACCCAGATCGCAGGAGCGGGAGGCTCCCCGAGACTGCTCCCAAGAAGAAGAAGATGTCGCCAGGCCCGACCCGTCGGGAGGCAGGCCCCTCAGGGTCCGCGCTTGTTCAGGGGGCACCTCCTTCTGTCGCATAGGAAGGTGCGCCCGGCGCCCTCCTCAAGCAAGACTCAGGGGCTCTCTCCTGGAGGGCCACCGACCTTGCTAAGGTCACGAGGGAGGCGCTTGGGCACCACTTGGAGGCGTGTTTCAGAGCACGTTTCCCTCAGGAAGGAGTGAGGCAAGGAGGGCCAAACCCTCAGGAGTTCGTCAACAGGATCATTCAGGAGCTGCAGGAGTCAAGAGTCATGAGTGCCAGCCGCCGCTTACCCGCCCCAGCTCCCAATCCAGGCGAGGATGGTGGGTTGCGCGTCTGCATCGACATACCAGGGCTCAACCGAGCTGCCTCTCAGGAGCGCTTCTGGCCCTCATGTGCGGGGAGCTGCGAAGGTCCACCCCACAGCTATGTTCGCATGCCCTACGGCGTGCCGAACGCGGCCTCCACGCGCCAGCGCCTCATTGGGAGCATCCTGGAGGCTCAAGGGGCCAGGCGTTCCGCAGTCCTGGCGGAGATTGAGATGGTCCGCGAGGAGCCACCAGCGCCCCCGGAGCCTCCCGAGGCTCCTGGGCTTGGGGGCTCGTGAAGATCGGCTTCCGCAGCCCACGACGCCCGCTACTTCAGCATCCCTTCACCTTCAACGTTATCAGGTGACATCCTTCAAGTTTCATTTTCAGCTGGGAGCGCCCCCTAGGGCTGCATCATTCCCAGGCCGCGTGGGTCCGTCCCTGCGGCATGTATCCCTTTTACTTCATGTTCCTAGCTTACTTTGTTGGGGGCGCCCCTCGGGCTGCATCATCCCCAAGTCGCTCGGGCCAAACCCAGCAACGTCTGCCTTCCCTGCACCTATCTAAATGAACTTGCTCCATCGTGATTAACGTGCTTGACCTAGTTACCTGCTCAATTGACACCAACTGATGGAGCTGCTCCCCAACGGCACGACGCTTGCGCATGGGTCCGTCCCTGCAACACCGACAAACCTGAATGGTTGAGCTCTGGCCACGGCAGCCCCGCACAGCGCCACCTCGTCAGGCCTTCAGTGCCTCGTCACCCCTCCAAAGCAACCAACGGTTGACCGTCGCTTGTCATAGCGGACTCTTGTTCTTCTTGTGGTGAGCCTGCAGGATCCCTTCAAGGAGCAACGCCGGGCGAGGCCCTCACGGCGCCTTCTTCACTCTCGTCTGTGCGAACCGCTTGCACGTTAAAGGGGGTACCTGAGCATCGTGACTCACGGGCTCCTACTGGCTCTCTAGCCCTCACCCTCTGGCCTTGACCACGGCATCGCGACCTGGCATACTGGCTGCGTTTTGGAAAAAGGCCTGGTGCCTGTGAAGAGGGCGAATGCCTGTGAAGCGCTGCGTTTTGGAAAAAGGCCCAGTGCATGTGAGGAAGGCGAATGCCTGTGAAGCACTGCGTTTTGGAAAAAGGCCCGGTGCCTGTGAAGAAGGCGAATGCCTGTGAAGCGCTGCGTTTTGGAAAAAGGCCGGTGCCTGTGAAGAAGACGAATGCATGTGAAGCGCTATATTTTGGAAAAAGGCTCGGTGCCTGTGAAGAAGGCGAATGCCTCTGAAGCATTGCGTTTTGGAAAAAGGCCCGGAGCCTGTGAAGAGGGCCAATGCATGTGAAGCTTATCTATCTATGAAAGGCCCGGTGCCTGTGAAGAAGGAAAATGCCTGTGAAGCTTATTTTTCTGAGAAAGGCCCGGAGCCTGTGAAGAAGGCCAGTGCATGTGAAGCTCGCCGCCCGTGACACTCTCACGTAATAATGAGTTGGGGCTGTACACGCCCCGGAGTCTCAGGAGCGCCGGCCTCAGGCCCTGGGGCTCCCTTCCACGCCCAGTGGCGGCACTAAGCTCCGCGCTGGTGAGAAGACATCGAAGACTAGATTAGGTGCCGGACGCGGCTTTTCTCATTTGCTTTCTGCAGTTGGCTTGTTCATTCCCATTTGAAGTCTTATTGAAGTTGTTGCCGTCTTTGTCTTGTGACTCTCTGCCTTTTTCGCCTCCCCGCCTCGATTTCTCTCAAGGCAAGTCTCCCGAGGGAGCAGCTGGGCACCTCATGAAAGTGTTTTCGCCCTTATCGCTTGAGGCTTCCCCACCCGAGTCCACTACAGGAGCACCCCTCCATTCCGTGCCCCCACGGGCACCGCGACACTAACACAGGACCTGGGTCGGTCGCCTCCACAGCTGAGGCCAGGAGCTACCTCTCCAGACTAACCTTTGCAGGACATAAAGCGTTCGGCGAGGCCTCGGCCTCGGGAAGCGAAGGCCACGACAGCCCCCCCCCCCCAGCTAAGTAATTTCTACGCGCAGGCGTGTGGCACAAAAGCATAATGCCGAAATAGCAGAAACAATACGATAATTAACAGCAATAGTCCAAGCACGCTCGCTGGGCCCTACCTCTTGTCTCCTTGCACAGAAAAGGAAAACAACAACAGCGCGACTCGCCTCGACACCAACTTCATGGCCGAGAGCTCGGACTGCCTCCGGAGCTCAAAGGACTCCTCTCGCACTTCACCGAGGCGACGGTGAGGCAGACCGCTACCTCCTCCAAAGTGGCGCGGGCGGCGCGGGGGCTGGTTGCGGCCACTGCTGGAGGAGCCGCTGTTTGAAGAAGAGACGCCAAAGCTCGATGAACCCCGAGCGCCGCCGATCACGCGCGCGCTGCCATCTTCATTGTCGCCGGGGCTAGGCACACAGCCGTGGTCGTCATCCTCGGGGCAGCACCCAGCGCGGCGACCATCTTCCCCGAACACCCTCACGTAGAGGGTGGCATCGCCATCGAACTTGAAGTGCAGGGTGCACCGCCAGCCCAGACCACGCGCACGGGCAAATGTTTGCCAGCCGCGGGTCAGGGCCACACTCCCGGCTGCGGAGACCTCCAGCGAAGCCCAGGAGGCCCGGCTGCAGCAACCGTCACTTTGGAGCGAGAGGCCGCCGGGCGCCGGCCGGAAGTTCACCTAAGAAGAAGCGGGGAAGCCAGAGCCGGGTGCTGGTCGGCTCCACCGACCACACGACAAACTCCGGCAGCACCTCCGCCGAGTGGAAGCGTGGCCTAGGGGGTCGCGCGGCCATGGCGCGCCCCGCATCAATGGCTTGACGCCCGTCGCCGCGCAGGAGATCGCCTCCATGGCCGCGGGGAGCCGCTACGGGAGCCACAGTGTGCTTGCGAGGACGGCTTCGACCGCGCGAGAGTCAGGCTCTACCTGGCGGGCCTTTCCTTTCTCCGCGGCCGAGAACCTCTTCAGCGGAGCCATGGAGAAGAAGGAGAAGTAGGAAGAGATGGACTGGAAGGGCACGCGCAGTTCCCTACTTATAGCCGGGGAAGGCCAACCGCCGGCCTCCGCGATCGCAGGTAATCATGACCCGCTTTGCATGCAGGGACTTGTCAATTCCGCCAGCTTGCCGAGGCGTCAGAAGCTGTGGACGCCCACGTCCAATCAACCGCCACGCGGCGCCTGAGGCCGCAGGCTGTTAGGGCCCGCGGCGCTTCGCACTTGCCCCTTCGCTTCTCTGCTCAGCCAAGTCCAGGCGCGCCTTGGGCCCGGGGGCTACTGTCGGCGTTCTGGGAACGGGGGTACCCAGACTTGCCTGCCTGCGGCCTGCGGCGTGGCTCAAGGGGTGGCCCAGCACGACCCATCTTCATCAGCACAAGCTCAAGACCCTCGCGAGGGGCCAGATGCTGGGCGGCCGACAGAAGCTTCCTCGAGCACGGCCTTGTCAGGCTGGCTCATGAGGAGGCGAGAGATCAAGGCGGGTACTTCACGAGGTGCCCATGACGCAAGCCATGACGACTAAGGGCGCCAGCAGCGCCAGCCCGCGATGTCCCTCATTTCCTTTGGTGCAAAGGGGGCAAGCGCATCTGAGAGCATCAAGCAAAGGCACCCGTTTCGTGCAACAAGACCAAGACCGTCAGCAACGGCAGGAAGGAAGTCATCATGGAGCCCAAGCCGGGCGTCACCACTCAGAGCCTTTGACAGCGAGGACCAACTTTAGTCAGGATAAGTGTACCAGATGTTCCCCTTTAAAATGGCCAATTGTTGGCGCCCTTCCCGCTCAATATTTGGGAAGAGGCCCAGGGCCTCTGCCTATAAATAGGACTAGCCACCCACAAGGTAGAGGCATCTGGGAGGCATCTTAGAGAGATCCGGACATCTCATCTTAGCTTGATCCAACCCGGTCGAGAGCCTAGCCACAAGAACACCTCACCCTCGCGAGGCTGTTCTTCCTTGTATTGTTCATCATCAGCCCAAGAGGCAATCCACCACACCACACACTGGAGTAGGGTGTTTCACCACAATGGTGGCCCGAACCAGTATAAACCTTGTGTCTCTTGTGTTGTTCCTTTGGTAGTTTTAGATCCTAGCGAGGCGACGAGAGCAGGTAGGTAGGGGGCGAGATCTCTGCGCGCACCCCAGAGTTCGAACCTAGAGGGTCTGCCGGAACCCGAAATCCGACAAATATGCTCATGGTCGAAGATCTTGTCTTTGTTGAAAAGCAGAGAAGAATAGAAATTCATCTGACTTGTTGTCCAGAAACGCTTCCTTCGAAGATGAGTAGAGTCATAAGGGTTGTAATCAGTGAAGAATATGTCCTCATTAAAGAAGTCATCGGCTTTGAACTTCTGTTTCTTTGAGAAGGGATTCTTCGGCTTGGGTTGAGGAGTATCAGTCAATGTCTTCACAGCCTCAGAAATCACAGTCTCGGGAGCCGCAGGCTGAGGAATTTCAGATTCAACATTTTCAGTGGCAGCCTGGGTCTCCACTTCTTCAGCAGCATGAGCGTCAGCACTAGTGGCTGGAATTTCTTTAGGGGATGGTGAGCAGTGAAGCTTGATGTTCATCAAAGCCCATTTGAACTTCTTCAGTCTGAACTGGGGACTGAGGAATCTATTGCAGTGGGGTGAACATGGGTGAATTGGGGTGATGACTTTCCCAATAGTCATCATTCAGCACTCGAGTGGTGCACCCGATGTCCACGTCTTCTTCTACATCCAATTCTTCAACGCCTACCTCTTCAGCTGTGAACTAGGGCATGGGCGATGATACCAGAGGAGTGGACGTGATGTTGTCCACCTCAATTTCTTCATCTGATCCATTTGGGATCTCATAATCCTCACCAAAAGGAACAACTTCCTTTCATGGCATGCTAGAAATAGGAACAACATCAATTGGATTCTTAAAAGAGCTTGTCAACGTATTCATCTTCTTCGATGCTGAAGACTCTGAGACAGCAGATGCTTTTCTTTTCTTCACTGCTGCTCACTCTGTAGCTTTAGTTTTCTTCACTTCTGATGCAGAAGGAAGAACTGGACTAGGCATTGGTGCAAGAGGAGCAGAGGAAATTGGTTCATTTCCTTCAGGTGCAACTGATGCAGTTGCCCTGACTTTTTCAGTTTCTTCAGGCGCAGCGACAGATGCTTCAGCTGGCCTGGCTTGTTCTTCAGGCACAACACTAGTGGTTGCCCTGGCAATTTCATCAGCAGCTAGAATAGCTTCAGCAGCCATGGTGCTTTCATTTTCATCAGCGGTGCTGGCATGTTCTTCAGTGGGCTGAGCTGATGGTTCCGCCTGAGGAGATTCATGTTGCGATGATTCAGCAACATTGGAAGTGAATTTCTCAGCCTTTTTCACAAATTTGACTTTGGCTCCAAGCCAATCTGCACGGTAGGCATAAAATTCATCACTGAGTCCTTTGATCTCAGCTTGTGCAGCAACAAGTTCATCAGTTGTCATTTTGACAACGTTCTTCTTCAGAAAGCGCTCCTTCTTTATTGAGCTTTCTTTAGCTATCTGGCCTTCTCAAACTTCCATTTTTGTTCACCAATGAAGGCAGTCAGCATGTGACTCTGTCCAGGAGTGAGCTTGAAGTCTGGCATTGGTGTGTTGGGGTCCTTGTGCTAGAGATCAATGTGCTCAGGGATCAATTTGGGATCTAGAGGAAGAGGTACTTCTCTTCTTTTGCCTCTAGCGGCCCTGTGTTGTCTATCTCTGATGATTTCAGCGAGTTCTTCATCATCAGCTTCGTCTTCACTAGACGGCACGTGAAAGGCAACTTGCTTCTTGTGAGGACTTGGTCTAGTGCCTCGTCCAGCAGTGGCCTTAGTCTTCAGCAAAGTGGGGCCTGTTGAGGATTGTAGAGGAGCTGAAGAACTTGCAGAGGCTCCTGAGGCAATAGAGATGCCTGTAGTCCTTTGGCACGAGGCGAGATGCACAGGTGCTGAGGATTTTGCCGGAGGAGCTGAGGTCTTTTCAGCTTGAGGAGCTGGAGCAGCTTGAGGAATTTGCTGTGAGGGCTTTGCAGAGATGGGCTGTGAGTGCATTGCAGAGCTGGGCCGTGAGGGCATTACTGAGGAACTCGGCTTCTGAGCTGGTTACTTGGCCATGGCCTTCTTAGTCTTGCTAGCAGAGGCCTCAGCAGCAAAGTCTTCATTGAATTTCCTCACTTCTCCCTTAGCCATTTTGGCTAGATTGATTTGCCGTTTTGCCCATTCATGAGGATAGCCCTGACCGCGCTTGAGGCTGGTGGGATCAGCTTCTTGGCCAGCTGCCAATGGAGGTCTTGGGCAAGGAGGGTGAAGAGCGAATTTCTTCATGTACTTTGGAGTGACATTTCAGTACTCCCTCCATTCCCGTGCCCATCTCCTCTCTAACCTATGTATGTGCACCTTGTGCTGATTCTTGTTCTCCTTGCCATGTTTGGCCTCATCAGGAGTACAATATTCTTCATAAATGTCCTCGGGGATTTCAAATGTTGTGTTGACTTCCAGTTTCTTGCCTCCCTTCTCAGGTTTCTTGCCATCTGCCATATTCTTCAGCTGAGGATTTTGAACAATTGAGTTCTTTGAAGAAGTATGCAATATTTCTTCAAGGAACGCTGCAAATGAGTTAAGTTGTTGAGACACTAGTGATTCAGCAGCAGACATGAGTACCTATGATCAGAGTATAGGTGCGAAGAATTTGGAGAGGTCATATGCGTTCTCAGAATTTTTTGCAAAAACAACAAGTTTGAGGAATTTGACCAGTGGCGTCTTGAGGAATTTCACTAAGCGCTTTTTTACTTAGGTTCCAGAGTTGTATAGGTTGAAAATCCACACAATTGATGAATTTTGAAGAAAAATGTTGCTTAAGATAAATATATCAAGAATAGATGCTTGTGTGAGGTGTTTAAAGTGTAGAAGTTGAAGAATAAATACCTTTGGAAGATTTTTTAGAATTCATCAGAATCAACAAGGGCAGTAAAAGTAACTTTTAATTACCCTTGATGAAGAACACGATGAACTGGGAGTAGTAGATTGGAAGTTTGTCAGTCCAGATCTTCCACGCCCTAACTTTGCAGAGGAAGACAGCTACGGCGGTGGCGAAGTGAAGAAATCAGCGGCCGGCACGAGTATGACAGCGATGAGGTCGAGGCAGTAAAGCTCTTCCTCACCGGCGACGATGGAAGTAGCGGCAGCGCTAGGTCAGGAAGCTCGAGCGGGGGGAAGTGAGGTCGAGCAGGGTAAATGCAGTCTGAGGAGGGTGAGGGGTATTTATAGCCGAGGTTAAAAACCGCTCGCCCGAGGAAAATGGACGAACGTGCCCCTGACTCTTCTCATCCTAGCGACATGTGTCACCCACGTACAGAGCGATGGCGATCGTGTGAGATCATCGGTGAATAGATAAATCCTATCGTGGGAGGTAGAACGGTTTGAGCGGCAATAGCCAAAGATTCATATTAGAATATTTTAACGTTTTATTCACAAATTCTTTAGCTGACAAGGACACAGTGAAGACTTTGAATGGGTCTCAAATAGAATGCACATGAAGAATTTGTGAATATATTGGATTGAGTATAGCATAGAGGGGGAAGGGTCTGATCACATTCACTTAGCAGAAAAAGCAACTTGAAGAAATAGCAATAAGTGAATGCTGTAGAGGACTTAAACCCATATATATATAGTCAATGAAGAACAACGACGGAAAGAGTGAAGAAATTGCAAAGTTGAAGCAATTGAGCAACTGAGGAATTTCAAAACTAAAGAAAAACTCAAATTGAAGATTTTTCAACTTTTGTTGGTGGTGTAACCCACCGAATAAGAATGATGATTTCAGACGCCGCGTACAATTGTCGTAGGGCTCTGAGAATCAAATTCTTCGTTAATTTCTTCACACTTAGAGGGTTTGTATTCATTGATTGAAGAAAAACGTTACTTCGTGTGTTGCACATCTAAGTCATCAATTTTGCATAAGTGTTAGGATGTGTGTCCTTTTCAAAGGAATTCCAAGATTCTAAGATATTTATCTCACACCACAACTTGCTAAATCTCTTGTCATCCAAGTGCTTTGTAAAGATATCGGCTAGCTGTTCTTCAGTCTTCACATGCTCGATAGAGATGTCGCCCTTCAACACGTGATCACGAAGAAAATGATGACGAATCTGAATGTGCTTTGTCTTCGAGTGTTGAACTGGGTTATGAGAAATCTTGATGGCACTCTCATTGTCACAGTAGAGAGGCACATTCTTCACATTGATGCCGTAGTCCTTGAGGGTTTGCTTCATCCATAGCAATTGAGCACAGCATAAACCTGCAACAATGTACTCAGCTTCAGCAGTAGAGAGTGATACTCAGTTTTGTTTCTTCGAGGACTAACATACCAAGGATCGTCCGAGGAAATGGCATGTGCCTGATGTTGACTTGCTATCCACATGATCACCAGCATAGTCAGAGTATTAATATCCAATGAGATAAAAATCCGAGCCCTTGGGATACCATAATCCAAGTCTTGGAGTGTGAGCTAGATATCGAAGAATATGCTTCACAGCCTTATGGTGTGATTCCTTCGGTGTAGCTTGAAAGCGGGCACACATACAAACCCTAAGCATAATATCTGGCCTAGATGCACATAGATACAATAAAGAACCAAACATGGAGCGGTATACCTTTTGATCGAAGTCAATACCATTTTCATAAGTGCATAGATGGCCATTTGTGGGCATAGGGATTTTGTCTCCTTTGCAATCTTGCATGCCGAATTTTCTCAATACATCCTTGAGGTATTTCTCGTGAGATATGAATATGGCGTTGCGTTGTTGACGTATCTGAAGACCTAAGAAGAATTTCAATTCTCCCATCATAGACATTTGATATTCTTCACTCATCATATAGGCAAATCCATTACTGTAACGTTGGTCAGTACAGCCAAAGATGATATAATCAACATATATTTGGCACACAAATAATTCATCATCATAAGTTTTGGTGAAAAGAGTTGGGTCAAGTGAACCGGGTTTGAAGCCTTTCTTCATGAGGAATTCCTTCAAAGTATCATACCACGCCTGAGGGGCCTGCTTGAGGCCATAGAGGGCCTTATTGAGTATGAAGACTTTGTCAGGAAGCTTTGGATCTTCAAAACTAGGGGTTGAGCAACATATACTTCTTCCTCAAGCTTACCATTGAGGAATGCACTTTTCACATCCATTTGATATAAGATGATATTGTGATGGTTAGCATAAGGTGTAATATCGAATAGCCTCAAGTCTAGCAATAGGTGCAAAAGTTTCATCGAAATCAATTCTTTCAACCTGTGTGTAGCCTTGGGCTACAAGTCGTGCCTTATTCCTCACCACAAGGCCATTTTCATCTTGCTTGTTGCGGTAGATCCATTTGGTGCCGATGATATTCTGCTTGCATGGGTCTGGTCGCTTGACAAGTTCCCACACATTGTTGAGCTCGAATTGATGTAATTCCTCTTGCATAGCTTGAATCCACTCAGGCTCCAGAAATGCTTCATCTACCTTAGTGCGATATGTGATAGAGACGAAAGCAAAGTGCCCACAAAAGTTAGACAAATGTGAAGCTTTTGAGCGTGTGAGAGGACCTGGTGCGTTGATGTCGCTGATGATTTTCTGAATCTGCACTTCATTGGCAACGCGAGGATGTGCTGGTTGACGACGAGGAATTTGCTCAGCATTTTCTTCAGGTGCACCAGCATGATGTTCTTCATGATCTGGAATGACTTCTTCAGCAGATTCTTCAGTAGGAATGAAATCCTCAGTAGCCTTGAACTTGATGGTTTCCTCAGGTGATTTTTCATCTAGCACAGGAGGTAGGTGCTCTCTTTACGAGCCATTAGTTTCATCGAACCACACATCTACAGTTTCAACAACCTTATGGTGAAAGTTGTTAAAGACTCTGTAGGTGTGTGAGTCCTTCCCGTAACCAAGCATAAAACCTTCATGTGGTTTCGGTGCAAATTTAGAATTGCGATGAGGATCTCTAATCCAACATTTAGCACCGAAGACTTTGAAATAACTCACATTGGGTTTCTTGTCAGTGAGGAGTTCATATGTGGTCTTTTTGAAGAATTTGTGAAGATATACTCTGTTGATGATGTGGCAAGCAGTGTCAATTGCCTCAATCCAGAAGTGACGAGGCGTCTTGTATTCATCAAGCATAGTGCGATCCATCTCAACAAGAGTCCGGTTCTTGTGCTCCACGACGCCATTCTGCTGAGGAGTATAAGGAGCAGATAAATCATGAGTAATACCAAGTTCATCAAGATAGTCATCAATACTAGTATTCTTGAACTCAGTTCCATTGTCACTTCTGATGTGCTTGATATTCACACCAAAGTTGGTTGAAGCCCTCGAGGAAAATCGTTTGAAGACTTCCTGCACTTCACGTTTGTAAGTGACTATATGCACCCATGTGTAACGAGAAAAATCATCAACAATAACAAAGCCATATAAAGAAGCTTCATTGGTAAATGAGTTATAATGATTTGGGCCAAAGAGATCCATGTGAAGCAATTCAAATGGACGAGTGGTGGTCATGATAGTCTTTGCAGGATGCTTGGCCTTGGTCATCTTTCCAGCTTCACAGGCTCCACATAAGTGATCCTTGAGGAATTTGACATCCTCGATGCCTATGACATGTTTTTTCTTCGCGAGAGTGTGCAAGTTCCTCATGCTAGCATGACCAAGTCATCAATGTCGGTGTCAAAACCGGCGGATCTCGGGTAGGGGGTCCTGAACTGTGCTTCTAAGGCGGATGGTAACAGGAGGCGGGGGACACAATGTTTACCCAGGTTCGGGCCCTCTCAGTGGAGGTAATACCCTACTTCCTGCTTGATTGATCTTGATGATATGAGTATTGCAAGAGTTGATCTACCACAAAGATCGTAGAGGCTAAACCCCAGAAGCTAGCCTATGATTATGATTATTGTTGTCCTACGGACTAAACCCTCCGGTTTATATAGACACCGGAGGGGGCTAGGGTTACACAGAGTCAGTTACAAGGGAGGAGATCTACATATCTGAATTGCCGAGCTTGCCTTCCACGCCAAGGAGAGTCCCATCCGGACACGGGACGAAGTCTTCAATCTTGTATCTTCATAGTCCAACAGTCCGGCAAAAGTATATAGTCCGGCAGTCCGAGGCCCCCCTAATCCTGGACTCCCTCGGTAGCCCCTGAACCAGGCTTCAATGACGATGAGTCTGGCGTGCAGATTGTGTTCGGCATTGCAAGGCGGGTTCCTCCTCCGAATACTCTATAGAAGATTTTGAACACAAGGATCGTGTCCGGCTCTGCAAAACAGATTCCACATACCACCATAGAGAGTATAATATTTCCACAAATCTAATCTGCTGACAGGCTTCATAGCATGACATCACGCCACGGCCCGATCATTATTCGAACCGTTTTTCTCAACCAGCTACTGCACATATTGCGAGGCGGTTTTCTTGGCACGTCTTATCGAAGCAGAGATCATGTCCCCTTATCACGGGATTCTCATCAATACAGGTGAGGGTAACCCAACCACGCCATCAATCACGGCGCTTGGGGAGCAAGCGAGTTTACCAAACAAGTGGGGAGGCGCAGAATCCCTGCTGCCTTTATAAGGGGATAAGGACTCCCTTTCGCACCCACATTTTCTTCTTCCCGATCTTTTCCCCTTCGCTCGAGCTCCAGCGCCCAAGTGTTCATCTTCTCTGCCCACAAAGGCCTTCCGGAAATGTCCAGATCCGTAGCAGGAGGCAAGTGGATGGCCTCTACCGTCCAGGAGAAGGATATCAAAAAGCTTCGGGAGGCCACGTATCTGGCCAAGATAACCAGCCACCGTCTCCTGACGGCGGGACAGATTGTCCCTACTCCGGAACCCCACGAGAGGGTTGTATTCCTCCCTCACTTTGTCCGTGGGCTAGGGTTTCCCCTCCACCCGTTTGTTCGCGACATCATGTATTATTATGGGATCGATCTTCACGATTTGTCCCCTAATTCTTTCCTCAACATCTCGACATTCATTGTCGTGTGCGAGGCTTTTCTCCGCATCTCGCCACACTTTGGCTTATGGCTGAAGATTTTTAATGTTAAGCTCAAGGTAGTGCGCGGCGAGCACGCCGAGTGCGGGGGCGCTATGGTGAGCAAGATGCCCAACGTCACATGGCCAATAGGCACCTTTAACAATTCCGTCAAGGAGTGGCAACAACAGTAGTTTTACATCACCGAGCCGCGCGGCATGGAATGGGCCGCTACTCCTGAGTTTCGATCCGAAGCCCCTCTGCGGCTTACATCCTGGGTCAAGAAGGGCCTGAACTGGTCTTCGTCCGACAAATTGTTGGTGCTCCAGACGCGCGTTAAAGACATGGAAGACAAGAACATTGAACTTGTCAATGTAGTCCAGGTGATGTTAGTTCGCCGGATCCTGCCTTGTCAACACCGGACTTGCAATCTATGGGAATTAGATCCGGCCAAGCACCAAACCCTGCGAGATATTTTTGGCTCCTCGCACAAAGACATCTGGAAGGTGCTTTTCAAGTCCAGCAAATCATGGTCGGACTCCGCCGAAGGCCGCGGGTACCAACTGTCCAGCCCTGCAAGTTCGGTAAGTCATCAGACTTTTTATCCGCATAACCCAAAGGAAATGCTTAATGTGTTTTCTACAACTCTCCTAGGGCTGGACGTGAAGGCGGAGCAGAACCATTGTCCGGCCCCGCTGCCCAAAGAACCGGCCGTCCCACTTCTGACGAAGATGCTGCTCCCCGCACCTTACAAGGTGCCGAAGAAGACGGCCGTGAGGGAGGCCAAAAAGACCCGGGGCGGCCTTCGTCGATGCGGCACTTCGGACACAATATCCAAAGGCTCTAATGCCCTTTCCGCCTCCGAAGAGGACGAGGAGGAGGAGGAAGATGAATCCCTCGCGGGGGGAAGAAAGAAGAGGACGGCCTCCGCACACTTGGAGGCCGAGTCGCCTAAACGGGGAAAAGCTCCTCTTCCGGAGGAGTCCACTGCCGCCGCCGACAGCGGCCCGGCATGGGATCCCAGGGCCCAGCCCCTGGTGAACTCGTGAGTATATCAAATCCGAGTACGTTTATGCGTCCAGACTCATCATGGCATAGTATTTTAACCTGAGCCATATTTTTTGTAGTCCGGCAAGGTCCCGTACCAAACAATCCAAATCAGAGGATTCGCTGAGCTCGGATGTTATGGAGAGCGGTACGCCCCCAAAGGCTCCTTCCTCCAAACAGGTGAATAACACTGAGGCTTCGTCCTAGAAGGACCCCGGCAAAGGAGGAGAGGAAAAGACCTTGAAGGCGGCGCCTGGAGGTCAAACTTCAGGGGCCGGACACATGGGGGAGAAAATTCCCATGGGAGCTGACGGCGGGGGCCATCTTGAATTTGACTCCCAGCCGGATGCAATTCCGGACACCAATACGGCTCCAGAATCAAGCAGGCAGCCTCTCTCAGCTGGGGGCGTGCTTGTTCCACCGGCAACCTCTGTCCAACCAGAGGTGTTGGATGCTTTGTTGGTGGCGCTGAAGAGCGCCTCCATCGTCGATGAACACCGTGCCCTTATGGGTGCGGTGATTGAGAAGATTCAGTCTGCTGAGAGTGGACTGAATGAAACATGCATCAGCCTTATAAAAGGTTTTGAGGTATGTTTTATGAGCTTTCGAAGAGTGTCATGGTATGGATGGTAGCCCCTGATACACTGTTCGGTGAAAGAAAGAACCGGACAGAGGATCAAATTTATGTTCGCAGGAAAACTCATTTGATGACATCTATCTCTCTTTTGTTATAAGCAGGCGTCTATAGCGGCTGCTGCCTCTCATACTGCGGAGGTCTCCGGACTGAATCAAAGTCTGGAGCGGGCCAAAGGAGAACTTGGCTAGTTGAAAATGCAGTTGGGAGATAAACAAGGTATGCGCAAGTCTTGTTCGCGTTTATTGCGAATGAATTTTCAGTATGATAAAATATGTTTCATGATTTGCGCTAGGGACGATGACCGAAGTCAAGGCTCTTAAGAAGGCTGTGGCCGAGGCTCTTCGTGAGAAGCACGAGGCCAGGGTTATTGAAGTTGAGCAGGAGCTTCAAGAGGCCGTGAAGAAATGCGAGACTTTGGAGCAGAGTTTGACGGGGAAAGAATCCGAACTCACCAAGGCTCATCAGGCCACGAGCGATGCCCGAGGGGAAACCCAAAGCGCCCTGCAGGGGATCCAAGAGGCGAGGAAGATCGCGGCAGGTAAGGCTTTTTCCATATAAAGCAAGTATTTGAGGAGAAAATTATGTTTCTAATTTCGAATTCGGATTTCTCAGAGGTATTTGCCGAGCTACCCCGCAGCATATCGGATGCCGCCCAATTCTACCGAGCCGAAGAAAGGAACACTGCGGATAAGCTCTTCTAGTCGCAGTATTTGGCACCGAATTATCCGGTGCCTTTTGTCGATCAACTGAAATAGCTGATCGAACTGCATAAGGTGGCGGAACTAGTCATGAAGGATCTGATTATCCGGCTATGGCCCGCCGAGCCGATTCCAAGCAGCTACTTCGGGCTCGTGAAGCGGCTTGTGAGTGCCTGCCCTCGACTTGATGTCATAAAGCGGTCGGTCTGTATAGAGGGTGCGCGAATGGCCTTCGCCACATAAAGGTGCACTGGGGGAAGATGGATGCTCAAAAGCTGATGACCGAAGGACCGCCAGAGGGGAAGGAGCACCACAAGCCCGAATTATATTATGAGAGTGTCCTGAAAGGATCCTACCTTGCAGCGGAGCTATGTACCAAGGACATTATATTTCCATGAATGCAAATCATGTTGTCCTTTGTAATGTGTGAACAAGGTCATTTATATTATTTATTGCATGTCATATAAAAGTTTATCCTCCTGCGCGGCCGTTTTATATATTTATCCTGAGAGTTGGCGATTAAACCGCCTTTACGTAAGTAATGCAGGGGTGTTCGGGATAAATTTGATCACTCTTTATCCCAGTTTTGGGTCCTTCGAAGGAGGTGTCCAGCACAACGAACCAGGCAACCAGACTATAGGGCTTTATTGCTCTCACTTAGCAATAGGAGCTTTAGGAAGGTAGGCGCAGCCCCTGGTGTTCGGAAGACCGCACGAGGGGCTCTATAAGCACCTGATTGGAAGAAAACCCGATCCATCGCATGCTGCACTGGTTATGGCATTATGCGGGAGAAATCCTTAAAGATTTTACAACCTCTCGAATAGTTGACCAGCTCTCGTCGTATCATGACAGTCAGTTTTCGGCTTTCTCTACTGAGGTGCTTGTCCGGAAGAACCGGGACACAATCGTAGTAGTTCTCCCAGTGCTACCTTAGCCGATATAGCGGAACGTAAGGTACCAAAACGTGGGAGCTGGGCAAACCCAACTATTGACCCAAGACATGATTCGGAGCTGATGCATATAATGCTATAGGTTCGGGGTGCCGAACTTCCGTGAAGGTGTTCGGACTTTATTGTCGTATTATGGGTAAAACAAAGCCCCTGGCATATTTGAAGGTATATCGCGGCGTACGGATGCCACTTGACAAAAGATATTTAATAAGAAATAACAACAGATGAGCGTCATATGAATCCACGTGTTGTATTTGAATAGTACGTCGATGCGTATGACTACACACTACAAAAAAAAGACACATCCGTGACATTTTGGGCCGAACGAAATTTTTTTCTGTCATACATATGACACTTCTATGACGATAATTGTGACAAAACCCGGTATCATCATAGATGTGGTGGGCTCCTACTTCTATGAAAAAAAATCAGGACAGAAAATGGGCTTTTCGTCCTGGGCGGGACGGAGACGTAGCTGCATGACATTCTTAGGGCCGTCCATGACGGAAAAACCGTGGTAGAAGCGAGGGGGAGGAAAATTTCGGGGAGTTCCCGGTTACGGTGGGAGGTCGGGGCGAAGCGATGCGCGTTTCTCTCGTACTGCGTCTGGCGTGTGTGTGCGTAGGCGTTGGCTCTAATCGAACCCGAGCGAGGCGTTGGGCTCTAATGAACCCGAAGTTATTGCACCGCGAACTACGACATCGAACCCGAGCGATCGATCGATGGCTGCTAATTGAACCCGATGGAGCGATTCCTTCGCTACTGCTGCTCACTAAAGCCGATCGATTGGATGAATGGTGAGCGGTGTGGGGGGGTTGGATGAACAGGTGAGCGGTGGTGTTGCCTCCGGATGAACAGGACCCGTGGTGTGGAGGGCTGGATGAACAGATGAAGCGGTGGAGGGGTGGCCGTGGAGGGTGGTTGAACAGGACCCGTGGTGTGGAGGGCAGGATGAGCGATGAAGCGGTGGAGGGGTGCCCGTGGAGGGGTGGTTGAACGATGGCGGTGGAGTAGCGCACGGTGGAGGCTGGATGAACAGGAGCCCGTGGAGGCTGGAGGAGGTCGACGGTGGCCCGTGGAGGCTGGAGGAGGTCGACGGTGGAGATGAACAGATCTCGTGGAGTCCTGTTTATGCACGCCACACCCTCCCGGCGAACAGGACCCCGCTTTCAACCGTGGCGCTCCAACACAAGTCCGTTTTCGTCTGCTTTTGGCGGTATGCCACACCCCTCCCGATCAACAGGACCCCCGTTTCGACCATAGGAGGTCCGTTTTGTCCGTTTTGCGGTACGCCACACCCCTCCTGATCAACATGACCCCCGTTTCGACCGTAGTAGGTACGTTTCCTCCGTTTTGCGGTACGCCACACCCCTCCCGATCAACAGGACCCCATTCCGAACGTAGGAGGTCTGTTTCCTCCTTTGTGCGGTACTCCATGCCTCGTTTCCATCGCCTGTTCCGTCCAAGCCGGTTGGCTCCGACGCGTTCTGTTGCCTCCCGATGAACACGACGCATTTCGTTGCCTCCCCATGAACACGACGCACTTCGTTGCCTCCCCTGAACACGAGACGACGTTGTTTCTCCGTTCCGACCCAGCCATTTGCATGAGCCCTGGCCGTACGTATGCACGAGTAGGCGTTCGAGACCCTGCCCGTATGTACACATACGTGGCCATATTTTCTTTCTTTCACCCTGGCCGTTGTACGTACGTGTACATGCTACGTGTGCGCCTCTACTATGACACGTGCGCACCTCTACAACGACCAGTATGTACGTACACGTTCGCGACCAGAATGACAATGCTACGTACGCTTCGACCAGGTGGGTCCCGATCGCCGTGCACTTCCTTGCGTGCGAAGATGTAGTGATGGGTCCTAGCGATCGGGGCGAATCGTTTTTTGCGGACGCACTTCCTTGCGTGCGAAGATGTAGCTGGTGGGTCCCAGCAGTCAGGGGGGCGAATCGTTTTTTTTTTCCAGACGCACTTCCTTGTGTGCGAAGATGTAGCTGGTGGGTCCCGGCAGTCAGGGGGGCGAATCATTTTTTTGTCCGGACGCACTTCCTTGCGTACGAAGGAGTAGCTGGTGGGTCCCAGCAGTCAGGGGGAACATTTTTTTCGCGAAATATGGTGGCCCGTCCGGTGGGTCCCCGCTGTCAGATGGAGGAATAATTATTTTGCGCGTAATAAGGAGGCACTTCCTTGCTGCGGCCATGGACCCAGCTGTCAGCGTCTCCACGCACAGTACTCTTCTGATGGAAGTCGGTCGTTGACCACATTGACCACGCCGCGCCGAGAGCACCACGGCGGCGGACGACGGCGAGGCCTAGGAAGGGGACGACACGGAGGCAGGGAACACTTGGTAGTTGTTTCCCACACGGAGGGGAGTACGACTGCACGAGGGTTCACTGGTTCGTCTGCCGTCGCCGGAGAATAACAGAAGGTGTGGGTGAGTAGAGGGATGGATAGGCCAACGATGGGAGTACGATGGGGCGGTGAGGCTGCTTGTGACAGAACAACCGGCATTGAGGAGGAGGAGCAGTAGTCCGCTAAGCGCTTGTTTGAGCGGATTTGGAGCAGGAAGAGCAGAGATTGAAGAAGCATGACGGCTGTTGGATGGACATCCAACGATCCTTTGCCAGTGTCAACCTTTTTTAGGAAAGCCTCAAATCTGTGGAAAACAAAGATACAGCCCATCTGCCATTATTTCTAATAATTTACAGCCCATTTGCTAATTCTTAAGGTTTTTGGATCCCATATTCTTTTGTTAGCATTACAGCCCATATTGTGGCCACGGTTAAAAAATATACTGAAAATTTGCATATTTTGGTGCGGTCCGAACTGTTTTTAATCCCAAAATTTCGACTCACATTCAAACTGATTTTAAAAATAAATGTATATCAATATAAAATCCAACAAATTCTCCACGCAAAAAAATTAATGTAATTTAAAATCTTGAAATGAAAAAAAAAGATATTTGATACTAATTGCCGGTTTGATGTGTTTTAAAAATGTACAGCCAATTTCTCATTACTGATGGGCCATTTTCTCGCCAAATTAATGAAAGCTCTCCTCGTCTTGAAAGATTTGCAGCCCAACAGCCCGACAAAGCGACTTACTTGGCAAATCACAAAAACTGGGTTGTGGCCGTGGACCCAGCGGTCAGCCTCTCCACGTCTGATACTCTTCCGATGGAAGTCGTTCCTTGACCACGCTGACCACGCCAAGACGGAGAGCACCACGGCGGTGGACAACAGCGAGGCCTAGGAAGGGGACGACGCGGAGCCGGGAGGACGCAGCGGTGGAAGCCCGCGGAGAGGAGTACGAGGTTCACCGGTTCGGCTGCGGTGTGAGGCTGTCGCCGCCGCAGGGCTGGCCGATGGTGGGAATAGTAGGGGCGGTGAGGCCTCCGCAGCAGAGAGCCGACCACGGGAGGCGGGAGCATGCACGACTGGCGCTGCTTTGGGCGGCTGGAGCAAGAAGGCCAGAGGTTGAAGAAGCACTACGGTCGTTGGATGGACATCGTACGGTCACTGGAGCTAGAATCGTTCATATTGACTAAGTTGACAAAGACCTTCATCCCCGTCAACTTAGTAGGCCCACAAGTCATCCTCCCACCAAGGTGTGTCCCAGCTAGCCGGGGGAGTATTCATTTTTTTTTGTGCGTAATAAGGAGGCACTTCCGGTGGGTCCGAGCTGACAGCGGGGGGAACGTTTTTTTCATGAAATACGGTGGACCGTCCGGTGGGTCCCAGCAGTCAGGGGGAAACGATTTTTTCGCAAAATATTGGTGGCCCGTCCGGTGGGTCTCCGCTGTCAGGTGGAGGAATAATTATTTTCTGCGTAATAAGGAGGCACTTCCTTGTGGCTGCCGTGGACCCAGTATCGGCCCTCTCCACGTCTGATGCTCTTCCGATGGAAGTCGGTCGTTGACCACATTGACCACGCCACCGAGAGCACCACGGCGGTGGACGCACGGCGAGGCCTAGGAAGGGGACGACGCGGAGCCGGGAATCTGTGATAGTGGATGCCAACGCGAGAGGAGAATGCAGTGTTCACCGGTCTGCGGTGTGAGGCTGCCGTCGCCAGAATAATAGGGGTGTGGGTGAGTGGAGGGATGGCCTGGCCATGGTGGGAGTAGTATGGGGGCGGTGAGGCCTCCGCGGTAGCACACCCGCCACGGGAGGAAGGAGCAGGCGGCACGACCGACGCTGCTTTGGGCAGCTGGAGCAAGAAGACCAGAGGTTGAAGAAGCACTATGGCCATTGGATGGACATCATACGGTCACTGGAGTATTGACTAAGTTGACAAAGCCCTCCAGCCCCGTCAACTTAGTGGACCTAGCTGTCAGGTGGAGGAATCATTATTTTGTGCCTAATAAGGAGGCATTTCCTTGCGTCTGACGTGGACGGTGTCGGCCTCTCCACGTCTGATCCACTTCCAATGGATGTCGGTTGTTGACCACGTTGACCAGGCCGCGCCGAGAGCACCGAGGCGGTGGACGGCAGCGAAGCCTAGGAAGGAGCGACACGGAGCCAGGAATACTCGGCAGTTGTTTCACGCTGAGGAGTACGAGGTTCTTGGTTCTTCTGCCGTCATGGGAGAATAACAGCATGTGTGGGTGAGTAGAGGGATGGCTAGGCCAGCGATGGAAATCTGATGGGGCCGTGAGGCTCGCTGGCAAAGATAGCCGTCATGGGAGGAGGGAGCAGGCAGTCTGGCGGCGCTTGTTTGAGCGGCTGGATCATGAAGAGCAGAGATTGAAGAAGACGATGACGTTGGATGGACATCCAACGATCCTTTGCTCTCGTGTGTTCACTAAGTTGACAGTATGCTATGCAAAAGGCCAACCTTTTTTTTATGAAAGCATACGCGTCAACCTGTAGTAGGCGCACAAGTCAGCCTCAAATCTGCGGAAAACAACATACAGCCCATCTGCCATTATTTCTAATAATGTACAGCCCATTTGCTAATTCTTAAGAATTTTTTTGGAGCCCATCTTCTTTTTGTTAGCATTACACCCCATATTGTGGCCACGGTTAAAAAGTATCTGAAATTTTGCATATTTGGTGCGGTCAACTATTTTTAATCCAGAAATATCGATTCACATTCAAACTATTTTGAAAAATAATTTATATAAATATAAAATCCAAATAATTGTCCACGCATAAAATCAATGGAATTTAAGATCTTGTAATGAAAAAAATTGAAACTAATTCCCGATTTGATGTGTTTTAAAATGTACAGCCCATTTACGGGCAAACCGAATGAAACTCTCCTCTTCTTGAAAGATTTGCAGCCAGCAGAACCGATAAAACAAGTAGGCCTTGTTTGGGTATTTCTTAAAAAATGAACTGGCCTAGCCATTTTCAGCAAGAAAAAACACAACTGGGCTCATGATGTGGTAAACATAAATAAAACCCTGGCTATCACGGGCCACAGCCCCAAGACAGCCCGTTGTTACCTCGATCCGTCGCTAAAACTAGTATAAATAACAACCGCTTGTTCCTCAAAAAATGCGCGACTTCTTTGGGTCCTCGGTGTCACCGCTCAGAGTGCAATTCTCTCATTTATTGACTACGTTGACAATGGTGTGAGCCCCAGATGTCCAACCATTAGGAGGAACCATATTTTTGGGCTTGTACTATAGAGGCACTTGCGGGAGGAAAGTAGAACTTGATGAGGTAACTGTACCTCTCCCTTATTGGAAAGTAGTTCATCACAGAAACCAGTTCCTGTGACACTTGCACCAATTATTGAGGAAGCTAATGATGATGATCATGAAACTTTAGATCAAATTATCCGAACCTCGTAGGTCAACCAGAGTAAGATCCGCACCAGTGTGGTACGGTAATCCTGTTCTGCAGATCATGTTACTTGACCATGAAGAACCTATGAACTATGAGGAAGCGATGATGAGCCCAGATTCCGCAAAAATGGCTTGAGTCCATGAAATCTTAGATGGGATCCATGTATGAGAACAAAGTATGGACTTTGATTGACGTGCCCAATGATCGGTGAGCCATTGAGATTAAATGGATCTTCAAGAGGAAGACGGACGCTAATAGTCGTGTTACTATCTACAAAGCTAGAGTTGTCGCCAAAGGTTTTCGACATGTTCAAGGTGTTGACTACGATGAGAGTTTCTCACTCGTATCTATGCTTAAGTCTGTCCGAATCATGTTAGCAATTGCCGCATTTTATGAAATCTGGCAAATGGATAAACAAAACTACATTCCTTAATGGATTTATTAAATAAGAGTTGTATATGATGCAACCAGAAGGTTTTGTCAATCCTAAAGGTGCTAACAAAATATGCAAGCTCCAGTGATCCATCTATGGACTGGTGCAAGCATCTCGTAGTTGGAATATACACTTTGATAATTTGATCAAAGCATATAGTTTTATCTGAGACTTGCGGTGAAGCCTGTATTTACAAGAAAGTGAGTGGGAGCACTACAACATTTTTGATAAGTATATGTGAATGACATATTGTTGATCAGAAATAATGTAGAATTATTCTGCAGAGCATAAAGGAGTGTTTGAAAGGAGTTTTTCAAAGAAAGACCTCGGTGAAGCTGCTTACATATTGAGCATCAAGATCTATAGAGATAGATCAAGACGCTTGATAAGGTTTTCAATGAGTATGTACCTTGACAAGATTTTGAATTAGTTCAAGATGGAATAGTCAAAGAAGGAGTTCTTGCCTGTGTTACAAAGGTGTCAAGTTGAGTAAGGACTCAAAACCCGACCACAACAGAAAATAGAAAGAGAATGAAAAGGCATTCCCTATGCCTCAGTCATAGGTTCTATATAGTATGCTATGATGTGTACCAGACCTATTGTGTACCTCACCAAGAGTTTGGCAAGAGGGTACAATAATGATCTAGGAGTAGAACACTGGACAACGGTCAAAATTATCCTTAGTGGAATAAGGATATGTTTCTCGATTATGGAGGTGACAAAAGGTTCATAGTAAACGGTTACGTCGATGCAAGCTTTGACACCGATCTGGATGACTCTAAGTCTTGATCTAGATACATATTAAAAGTGGGAGCTATTAGCTAGAATAGCTCCATGCAGAGCATTGTAAACATAGAAATTTGCAAAATACTTACGGATCTGAATGTGACAGACCCGTTGACTAAAATTATCTCACAAGGAAAACATGATCACACCTTAGTACTCTTTGGGTGTTAATCACATAGCGATGTGAACTAGATTACTGACTCTAGTAAACCCTTTGGGTGTTGGTCACATAACGATGTAAACTATGGATGTTAACCACATAAAGATGTGAACTATAGATGTTAAATCACATGGTGATGTGAACTAGATTGTTGACTCTAGTGCAAGTGGGAGACTGAAGGAAATATGCCCTAGTAGCAATAATAAAGTTATTATTTATTTCCTTATATCATGATAAATGTTATTATTCATGCTAGAATTGTATTAACCGGTAACATAATACATGTGTGAATACATAGATAAACAGAGTGTCACTAGTATGCCTCTACTTGACTAGCTTGTTGATCAAAGATGGTTATGTTTCCTAGCATAGACATGAGTTGTCATTTGATTAACGGGATCACATCATTAGGAGAATGATGTGATTGACTTGACCCATTCCGTTAGCTTAGCACTTGATCGTTTAGTATGTTGCTATTGCTTTCTTCATGACTTATACATGTTCCTATGACTATGAGATTATGCAACTCCGTTCGGAGGAACACTTTGTGTGCTACCAAATGTCACAATGTAACTGGGTGATTATAAAGGTGCTCTACAGGTGTCTCCAAAGGTACTTGTTGGGTTGGTGTATTTCGAGATTAGGATTTGTCACTCCGATTGTCGAAGAGGTATCTCTGGGCCCACTCGGTAATGCACATCACTATAAGCCTTGCAAGCATTGTAACTAATGAGTTATTTGCGGGATGATGTATTACGGAACGAGTAAAGATACTTGCCGGTAACGAGATTGAACTAGGTATTGAGATACCGACAATCGAATCTCGGACAAGTAACATAACAATGACAAAGGGAACAACGTATGTTGTTATGCGGTTTGACCGATAAAGATCTTCATAGAATATGTAGGAGCCAATATGAGCATCCAGGTTCTTCTATTGGTTATTGACCGGAGACGTGTCTCGGTCATGTCTACATAGTTCTCGAACCCGTAGGGTCCGCACGCTTAAAGTTAGATGACGATTTGTATTATGAGTTATGTGATTTGATGTACCGAAGGTAGTTCGGAGTCCCGGATGAGATCGTGACATGACGAGGAGTCTCGAAATGGTCGAGACTTAAAGATAGATATATTGGACGACTATATTCGGACATTGGAAAGGTTCCAAGTGATTCGGGTATTTTTCGGAGTACCGGAGAGTTACGGGAATTCTTATTGGGCCTTAATGGGCCATACGGGAAAGGAGAGAAAGGCCTCAAAAGGTGGCCGCACCCCTCCCCATGGTCTGGTCCGAATTGGACTAGGGAAGGGGGGCGCCCCCTTCCTTCCTTCTCCTTTTCCCTTCCCCTTTTCCTATTCCATGTGGGAGGAGGAATCCTACTAGGACTAGGGAGTCCTAGTAGGACTCCACGCTTCTGGCGCGCCCTAGGGGCTGGCCGGCCTCGCCTCCTCCATCCTTTATATACGGGGGCAAGGGGGCACCTCTAGACAAAGCAGTTGATCTGTTGATCTATTCCAGCCGTGTGCGGTGCCCCCCTCCACCATATTCCACCTCGGTCATATCGTAGCGGTGCTTAGGCGAAGCCTTGCGTCAGTAGCAACATCATCACCGTCACCACGCCCTCGTGCTGACGGAACTCTCCCGTGAAGCTCTGCAGGATTGGAGTTCGCGGGACGTCATCGAGCTGAACGTGTGCTGAACACGGAGGTGCCGTACGTTCGGTACTTGGATCAGTCGGATCATGAACATGTACGACTACATCAACCGCGTTGTGCTAACGCTTCCACTTTCGGTCTACGAGGGTACGTGGACAACACTCTCCCCTCTCGTTGCTATGCATCACCATGATCATGTGTGTGCGTAGGAAATTTTTGAAATTACTATGTTCCCCAACAATTAGCTAGATGGCTTCTTCTCTCTCTTTGGATCTCAATACAAAGTTCTCATCGATCTTCTTGGAGATCTATTCGATGTAATCTTCTTCTGCGGTGTGTTTGTCGAGATCCGATGAATTGTGGGTTTATGATCAAGATTATCTATGAACAATATTTGAATCTCCTCTGAATTCTTTTATGTATGATTGGTTATATTTGCAAGTCCCTTCGAATTATCAGTTTGGTTTGGCCTACTAGATTGATCTTTCTTGCAATGGCAAAAGTGATTAGCTTTGGGTTCAATCTTGCGGTGCTCGAACCTAGTGACAGAAAGGGAAACGACACGTATTGTATTGTTGCCATCGAGGATAAAAAGATGGGGTTTATTTCATATTGCATGAGTTTATCCCTCTACATCATGTCATCTTACTTAAAGCATTACTCTGTTCTTATGAACTTAATACTCTAGATGCATGCTGGATAGCGGTCAATGTGTGGAGTAATAGTAGTAGATGCAGAATCGTTTCGGTCTACTTGTCACGGACGTGATGCCTATATACATGATCATATCTAGATATTCTCATAACTATGCTCAATTCTATCAATTGCTTGGCAGTAATTCGTTTACCCACCATAATACTTATGCTCTTGAGAGAAGCCACTAGTGAAACCTATGGCCCCCGGGTCTATCTTCCATCATATTAATCTTCCAACACTTAGCTATTTCTACTGCCGTTTATTTTACTTTGCATCTTTATTTCTCTTTATCATAAAAATACCAAAAATATTATCTTATCATATCTATCAGATCTCACTCTCGTAAGTGACCGTGAAGGGATTGACAACCCCTTTATCGCGTTGGTTGCGAGGTTCTTATTTGTTTGTGTAGGTGCGTGAGACTCGCGCGTGGTCTCCTACTGGATTGATACCTTGGTTCTCAAAAACTGAGGGAAATACTTACGCTAGTTTACTGCATCACCCTTTCCTCTTCAAGGGAAAACCAATGCAGTGCTCAAGAGGTAGCAATTGTCATCCTTATGAGTGGCAGTCGGGGATGAGCGATGGTATTTTCCTACCAATCTATCCTCCTAGGGGCATGCTTAGTAGTACTTTGCTTCGAGGGTTAATAAATTTTTGCAATAAGTATATGAGTTCTTTATGACTAAGGTGAGTCCATGGATTATACGCACTCTTACCTTTCCGCAATTTGCTAGCCTCTACGGTACCGTGCATTGCCCTTTCTCACATCGAGACGTCACTACTGCAGGATGCTGTTAACGCGACACTATGATCAGAGACCCTTCAACGAAACTGTGTGTGATGCCATAATCACAAACGGTGGTGTTAAAAACCATCAAAAAAGGTGCAAAACATTTGCAATGACGGATGCATCAAACACGGTTCAGATTTTAGTTGCGTGTGCGAAGCAGGGCATGCGGTTGATCCAGACGAACTGTTTGCGATTAGATAGAACAATAGAAACGGGCAGCCATATTAATGTGTGTGTGATATACAGCATACGGTTTGCTTTGATGAACTGTTTGCTATTGGGGAAAGCAACAGAAATGGTCAGCCAGATCAAGGTGTGTGTGATATACGGCATACGGTTCAGTCGAATGAACTATTTTCAGTTAGGGAAGAGAACATAAGTGGTTCAACTTAACAAGATGTGTGTGATACGCGGCAAAAGTCCCGTAGGTTAATTCGAGAACAAGTACACACAGGTTAATTTGACATACATGACTTATAAGTTTCACAGAAATCATATCACTTTTTTTGGGAAACATTTAATTGCGTCTAATGTATATAATGCTCCGTCCTATTAGTTGAATTAACCTCGAGGTCCATGTTTTGGAAACATGTCGTAAAGTAACGGGGTAGACCTTCATTCAAGCCAATAAACATGTGTTCAAAAAACAAAAATTATCAAAAAGTAACGAGATAGACCTTCTAGCCAATCAACTAATATGATGGAGCACTATATACATTCAACGCAATTAAATGTTTAAGCCTCATCACACTTGTCGGTGTACTAGAGTAGGGGTACCCTAGTATCCCGTGCACTGCAGCACGATTCTTGACACCCCAGCAAGGTTTGCCTCGTCACCGCCAAGATCCTCCGTGGCTCCTTTGGAGCCATTCAAGAACAAAGTATTTGGTTAAGAAGACAAGGCCCCGACAAGAGGTGCTTGTCGGGAAGGCCCTCTGCATCTGAGAACACAAGGCCCGGCAAGAGGAGCTTGCCGGGAAGGTTCGGAGCGCGACAAGCCTCCGGACGCGACAAGAGATCCGCCGCTGCAAGGCGCTTGCAGCGGCATGCAACTTCTCCGTCTCCGCTCCAGCTCATCCAATGACGTGTCGCCATGGGACCGCTCCATGGGCGGCGTGTCGGCGGTTGTGCAGCCAGCGGAGAGCAGCGATAAGCGGCGCCGACAAGCTTGCCATCGTGGCGAAGCGGCGCACTGACGGTCTCTGTTGCACTGTTTGGGCG
This sequence comes from Aegilops bicornis, assembly GCA_021605145.1. NCBI lineage: Eukaryota > Viridiplantae > Streptophyta > Magnoliopsida > Poales > Poaceae > Aegilops > Aegilops bicornis. The sequence continues at coordinate 514,215,019 of CM038672.1, read as the reverse complement.
ACACCGACGGGCATTTATTGCTTTTGTCCTTTGCCGCCGTGGTTAGGTATTTTGCACCATAATCGCTCGAGTAGGTGTACCAACTCCTGTTTTTACATTTGTACCCTCGTCTATGTTGCCACCTGTCGGAGACCCCTTGAGCATATAAAAGGAGGCCCATGCGCAACGTAGAGGAGGTTCGGCTGGTTCGGTTCATTCGACCCACCAGAGACTAGACACATTCACGCTAGGTTTTGTAGCCCGCATTGCTCCCTAGCAAGAACACAATACATCAGACAAGCAGCAGTAGGAGTTTTATCTCTCCGGAGAGCTCGAAGCTGGGTAAACTGCTCATGTGCCTCGCCTCAATCCGCTCTTTCAGGCGATCTCCGCCCTCCGAACCACAAGGGCCTGCTCCGCCGCCCCATAGGTGTCTGTGGGTACGATCAGCCTCCCGACATCTTTGGCGCGCCCGGTAGAAGGCGTCGAGGCCGTGTGAATCTGATCCGGCGTCCACGAGCAGCGTCATCAACATCTTCCTCAACATGCCACCGAAGAAGAAGGCTTGGCGGCAGCAGAGCCGTCCGCGTCGTGCCCACCCTCACCACAAAGAACGGGTGGTGGGGCGACGCTGGCGGAGGAACGGGCGCCGGCGAAGGTGCTCGCGATGTTGCCAAGTCCAAGGACAAGGCACCGCAAACCTCGGCGTCCGGCATCCCCGCGCCCATCTCAGAGACGCGGGGCCCACAACGCCATGGCGTTCTCACAACGCCATACGCTCGCTGGATCGAGACCCTCAAGACCAGCATGCGGGCCAACATGCCGGTACGAGTGAGATCTGATCGCCGCAGACGGGTGCTGCTCCTTCTAACGTAGTTAGAAGTCCGGCGTGTCCCGCCTCGCACCGCTTCTCCAATGCCACCCACTACTCCAGCGAAGCTCTGGCGAGCTCGGCTGCTCCTCGACTACCCTCCGACGGCCGACAAGGTCGACGAGTGGAGGGCCACTATCCGAGCCTCATCGGCTTTGCTAACGCGGCGACGCCCGCGGCAATCAACGCCATCATTGCCGCGGCGAGACGACAAGGCACGAGCCGGTGGCGGCAGGCTGTCGGAGGTGCAACCACCGTGCACTCTCCGCCAAGAAGGCCAAGATCGCCGACTCACCGGATCCACCTCGGCAATGACTCCACTGCGTCGCCGGATCCATGAGCTTCGCCGCGATCAGCGCCAAGTTCTTCATGAGCGACAACAAGAAAGGCGCTTTCGAACTTCGCATCGGCGCCCGAAGAGAAGCGCGACGTCGATCCGACAAGCGCTGGGCCTTCTGTGGACATGCGCGCTGGAGGGGCCAGCGATTTGCCGACTGCGGTAGAGTTGCCCTGCGTTCACTCGTGAGCTGCGGCAAGTCCAAAGGGGCCCAGCCAGAAAAACTTCAAACCAGACGCGGAGAAGTATGATGGCAGGACGCATCCGTCGGAGTTCCTTAGCATCTACACCATCGCGGTGCAGGCTGCGGGGACGGACGACAAGATCCTCGCCAACTACTTTCCGCTCGTGCTCAAGCCCAACGTGAGATCTTGGCTCATGCACTTGCCGGATAGCTCCATATCGTCTTGGGCAGATCTGTGCCATCAGTTTGTTGGCGCCTTCACAGGTGGCCACAAACCTCATGGCCAAGAGAGTGACCTTCATTTGCTCGCCCAGAAGGAAGGAGAGTCCCTGCGCAAGTTCATTCAGAGATTCAGCCGTGTGCACTACAACATCCCAGATGTCCACCCTGCCGCGGTGATCAGCGCATTTCATCAGAACGTGCGGAACCGCAGGATGAGGGAGGAGATGGCGATGTGCAAAGTCAAGGACGTCAGTGAGCTGTACGCCTTGGCCGACAAGTGTGCACGCGCTGAGGAAGGGAGGAGACTCCCAGGAGAGAATGCAGAAGCAGGATCTGACAATGAGGACACTGCCCCGGCAAAGAAGAGCCGGCGGCGAGGCAACAGGAAGAAGAAAGCCAGAGAAGTGATAGCAGTCGAGTAGTCCGGCAATGGAGGTGGCGACAACAACGCCAAGGCTGGTGGCTCCGGCAAGGAGGTTGCCGCTGACGCCAACCACCAGTCGGTGGCGGCCGCCGACAAGCAGGACAGCTCCGGCAAGCAAGATCGCAAGATCCACCGCACCAAGGGCCACGACCTCCGTGAGCTGCAAGAAGGTCGAGCAGCTTGTCGAACAGCCAGAGAGCTGAGTACGAGCGGCGCGACAAGGAGAAGGCCAGGAAGGTGCCGGGGAGCAAGCAAGAAACGTCCCGGCCGGGGAGGACGTCGCGGCAAGGCCAAGCAGCGACAAGGAGATCGACCTCCCCGCGGCCGCGACAAGGATGAAGATGAGGACGATGACGAAGATATGGAAGACGACGACGCTGATGAGCAGGAGCTTCAGAAAGCCACATAGGTCCTTTGCGTTGACGGAGGCGCTTCCCTACATACCTCCCACCGCCAACTCAAGCAATGGATGCGGGAGGTCAATGCAGCGGAACCATCTGTAGAGTCACGCAAGCCTCTCAAGTGGTCCAGCACGCCTATCATTTTTTATATTGAGGACCACCCTGATCGCATAACTGCGGTCGGGTGCTTGCCGATGTTGGTCTCTCCAACCATCTGCAACCTCAAGGTCACAAAAGTGTTAGTTGACGGCGGGGCCGGCTTGAATCTGATCTCCTCCGCGGGGCTCCGAAGCTTCAAATCCACGACAATGAGCTCGAAGAGACCGGTACCTTCCAAGGAATCAATCCGGGAAGGAGCAAGCCGAAGGGGAAGATTACGTTGCCGGTCACATTTGGCAGTGAGCTGAACTTTAGGACTGAGAGGGTCACATTCGACGTTGCCGATTTCCCGTTGCCTTACAATGGGATACTTGGCCGTCCAGCACTCGCCAAGTTCATGGCGGCCTCTCACTACGCCTACAACCTACTCAAGATGCTAGGCCCGATAAGCGTCATCTCTGTCCATGGCGACAAGAAGGATGCCCTTATCTGTGCCGACAAGATCTTCCGGGATGCAGCAGCCGTGACAGATTGCCAAGCACTTGCCGCTGAAGCTCCCGGGGGGAAGAAGACCAAGTCCAAGTCCGGCAAGGGCTCTGATGCTTACTCCGGCAAGCGCACCTCTTCGGAGTGTTGCGCTACCGTCGAGTACGCACCATGTTGCTCCACTGGAATGTGCAAGATGGTGGTGGCTCCCCGAAGACCAAGAAGGTGCCCGCCAAGGAGGACGGCACTGGTGGTACCTTCACCATCAGTGCCTCTCTCGACCCTAAATAGGAAGGCGCGCTCGTTGCTTTCCTGCGGGCGAACGTCGACGTGTTTGCATGGCAGCCGTCCGACATCCCCGGTGTTCCCAGGAAAGTGATTGAGCACCGCCTGGCCGTTTGTCCTCATGCGCGGCCCGTCAAGCAAAAAGTCAGGAAGCAAGCAGTGGAGTGCCAAGAATTCATAGCAGAAGAGATCAAGAAACTGGAAGCGGCGGGCCTCGTCAGAGGAGTGCTCCATCCTACGTGGTTGGCCAATCCTGTAGTCGTGCGCAAGGCAAATGGAAAATGGAGACTTTGTATTGACTTCATGGATGTTAATAAAGCTTGTCCCAAAGATCCATTTCCCTTGCCGCGCATTGACCAGATTGTTGACTCCACGGCTGGGTGTGATTTGCTTTCGTTTCTTGATGCATACTCAGGATACCATCAGATCTTCATGGCTGAAGAAGATGAAGAGAAGACCGCATTCATTACACCATGTGGCACATTACATTTCATACGGATGCCTTTCGGTTTGAAGAATGCTGGTGCAACATTCTTGAGGGTAGTCCATGACGCTTTTGAGCCGCAAATGCACGTAAATGTAGAAGCCTACATGGATGACATAGTGGTTAAAAGCAAGGACAAAGCAACTCTGGTTCAAGATTTGACGAGACCTTTGCAAATCTGCGCATAAGATCAACCTCAAGCTCAACCCCGAGAAGTGCGTGTTTGGAGTCCCTTCCGGTAAGCTTCTCGGGTTCTTCGTGTCTCAACGAGGGATTGAAGCTAATCCCGACAAGATCAAGGCCATTGAGCAGATTGAAGCACCAAAGCGCGTCAAGGATGTACGAAGGCTTGCGGTTGCATGGCTGCTCTCGGCAAGTTTATTTCTAGGTCTCTTGAACGCGCACCTGCCATTTTTCAAGATTTTTAAAAATGCAGGTACAATGAAATGGACTCCGGAAGCGGAGGCTGCGCTGCAGGACTTGAAGAGATACCTGTCCTCCACTCCAACACTTGTCGCACCTAAGCCACAAGAGAAGTTGCTTCTATATATAGCGGCAACCAATCAAGTGGTTAGTGCTGCGTTAGTAGCGGAGAGGGAGGCGGATGATGAGCCAAAGAACCACGGCAAGCACATCCAGCGACAAGCGAGGGGCTACGCCGACAAGCTCTGGTCCCGACAAGGATGAATCCGCGCAGACACATGAACAGACGCAAAAAAGGAAGGTGCAGCGCCCAGTCTACTTCGTCAGTTCCCTCCTGCAAGGGGCTAGGTCGAGGTACTCTGGTGTGCAGAAGTTGCTTTTCGGCCTCCTCATGGCCTCGAGAAAGCTGCGCCATTACTTCCAAGCACATGAGATCACAGTTGTCACTCGCTTTCCACTGAAGAGGATACTGCAGAATCCAGAAGCGACAGGCAGGATTGTCGAGTGGGCACTGGAATTGTCAAGCTTTGGTCTTAAGTTTGAAAGCACATCAACTATCCAAAGCAGAGCGTTGGCAGAATTCATAGCGGAATGGACGCCAACACCAGATGAAGAGATTCCGAGACGCAGCATTCCCGTCAAGGAAGCAGTGCAAAGAGTGGCTGATGTACTTTGATGGTGCCTTCTCGCTGCAAAGGCGCCGGTGCGGCGTGCTGCTTATCGCACCCACCGGAGAGCACCTCAAGCACGTGGTCCGGATGCACTTTCCCAAGGAGCAAGCGACAAACAATACCGCAGAGTATGAAGGTTTGCTTGCCGGGTCTCGGGATCTCCGCGGACCTTGGGATCAAGAAGCTTATTGTCGGGGTGACTCGCAACTCGTCGTCCGCCAAGTCAACAAAGATTACCAGTCCGTTGATGGAAGCTTCACGTTGATGAAGTGAGGAAGCTAGAAGAGCACTTTGACGGCATGCAAATGGAACATGTTCCAAGAGCTCAGAATGATATTGCTGATGGCCTGTCAAAGTGCGCCGCACTTAAGTTGCCTGTGGAACCAGGGATTTTCGTGCTCAAGCTGACTCAGCCAACCGTAACACCGTCAACAGGGCAAAGCAAGAAGAGGAAGTTGGCCTCTGGTGACTACTTTCCAACAGAGCTTCCCGGAGCCGTCGTTGCAAAGGTCCCCAAGATCAACACCAATCTTTGAGGAAGCGATCTGCTGCAGACCCTGTGGTTTGTTTCGCTGAAGCAGACGCTCCCGACAAGTCTTGCTCCGGCAAGCTTGTCGGGGGGCATCAAGCTCTGGCAGGGCCGCAGGTTCTCGCCGTGGAAGCTGATGTTCCCGCAGCAGCAGATGTGCCTTTAGTCCTTGTTGTCGAGCCGCAAGCTCCAGCATGGGCGCAACAGATTGTCCATTTCCTTCAGATAGGAGAACTTTCCAAAGAGCAAGAAGAAGCGGAAAGAGTAGCCCGGCAGTCAAGTATGTACCAGTTTGTCGACAAAGATATCATGTAAGAAGACTCAACGGTGTGAAATTGAAGTGTATTCCCAGGGAAGATGGACAGAAGCTGTTGGCAGAGATACATGGAGGCATATGTGGTCACCACATTGGCGCAAGAGCACTTGCCGGCAAAGCTTTCCGGCAAGGTTTCTTCTGGCCGACAGCCCTCCAAGATGCAACTGCACAAGTAACCAAGTGTGAAGCGTGCCAGTTCCATTCCAAACAGATACACCAGCCAGCTCAAGCTCTCCAGACGATCCCTTTATCCTGGCCATTTTCGGTCTGGGGGCTCGACATCCTCGGCCCCTTCCCCGAAGGTCGGGGCTTTGAGTACTTGTACGCCGCCATCGACAAGTTCACAAAGTGGCGGAAGTGGAAGCAGTGAGGAAGGTGACGGCACAGTCAGCAGTCAAGTTCTTCAGGTCGATTGTTTGCCGTTTCGGAATCCCTAACAGGATCATCACCGACAACGGCACACAATTCACGAGTCGCACCTTCATGCAGTACGTCCAAGACCTTGGCGCCAAGGTCTGCTTTGCTTCTGTTGCTCACCCGAGAAGCAACGGTCAAGCAGAGAGGGCAAATGCTGAAGTGCTGCGCGGGCTCAAGACCAGAACTTTCGGCTGTGCTGCACAAGTGCGGAAGAAACTGGATCGAGGAGTTGCGGTGGTTCTTTGGTCGATCAGACGACGCCAAATCGAGCCATCGGCGGACACCCTTTGCTCTAGTCTATGGAGCAGAGGCAGTTCTCCCCACGGAACTCGTATACGGATCGCCTCGAGTGCTCTCTTATGATGAGCTTGAGCAAGAGCAGCTGCGACAAGATGACGCGCTGCTCCTTGAGGAGGATTGTCTTCAGACCGCTGTGCGAGCTGCTCGCTACCAGCAAGCTCTGTGTTGCTACCATAGCCGCAGGGTTAGTGCCAGAAGTCTCGAGGAAGGCGGCCTTGTTCTTCGGGCGTTCAGTCTGCCAAGAATTCAAACAAGTTGACGCCGAAGTGGGAAGGCCCTTATCGGGTGAAACGAGTCGCTAGGCCTGGCGCTGTCCGCCTTGAGACCGAAGATGGCATTCCGGTGAGCAACTCCTGGAACATTGAGCATCTTCGTAAGTTTTACCCATAGGGTGCGGTTGTCGGAACCCGTTCCGGCAACCACCTTTTGTACAAGTCTTGCCGCTGTTGCATGTAATCCTTTGTACAAAGCCGGGCGCAGACCCCGTGCATCAATAAAACTCATGTGTTGCGCACAAATTGTCAAGTTCATGCTTTCATCAATTTATTGCATGTTTTGGCTAACACTTTGTGCAGCAACCACACCCGGTAAGCAGAATCGAGCCGTTGGGCTCCATAACGTTATTTCCTCTTCTTTTGTTTTCTCAAAGAAAGGAAGGCTCCCTCGCGCACCAGTTAACCCGGGGGGAAAGAGGAGATAATATTATGGACCAGGGACGAGGAAGTTTCACCTCATCGGGAAGCAAGAGACAGAAAAGCTAAGTTGCCAAAGTTTGAGCAATCAATTTTTAAATTTTTAAGTTATCTTCCTCGAACGATAGTACTTTGTATGGAGAACCTGTGCGCAGAGGAACCAACTCGCCGGCTAGTCGCGCCCTTACTTTGTTTCGAGTCCGCTCAACAACTTAAGTGAGTTGCAGCTAGTCGCGACAAGGTTGCTTGTCGGAGGCATCGCCAAAGAGGTCACCGACGTTCCGCACTCGGCTCGTGGAAAAAGTGCCCGCACCGACAAGTCCCCCAAATGCGTAAGGCAGAAACGTACAAAGGAAGGAATCAAGTAGAGGAAATAACATTGCATTGATCCCCTAAGATAGAGTATATTACAAAATAACTTGTCGCTGATCTAACAAAGTGTTCTAAACATGATCAGCAGCGACAAGGGAAAAATAAAGTTGGCGGCCTAGTCTACGCGGTCGCCCTCAATCCGCTTGATCTTGTTCACCTTGTCCACAATGGGTGCGACAAGGGCTTTGAGCTCCTCCACGTTGGCGTCTGGCGGCAAGGATCGGAGGACGCCCGTTAAGGTTGAGGCCCGGATTGCGGAAGGCCACCTTAATCAACACCTTCTCGAGGGCTCCTGCACGAGACTGGCGTGATTCCTCGGCCAGCTGCCGGGACCTCTTCTCGAGTCGGCTGGAGGCCCGTCGCCACGCCTTTGAAGAATAAGCTGAGCTTGGCGCTGGGTTGGAGATGCTCGTCGGAGGAGTACACAAGGTCCGCCATCCCCAGCTCCATCAGCTCGTTGTGGATGTCGACGGCGGTGTCCACAAGACCTTCGGTCCAGTGCTCCACACTCTCCCTCAAGGTGTTCTGGACGGAGACAGCATTCGCCAGCAGCTCCTCCTTGGCCTTGATCGCCTCCAACAAGCCCACCTCCCGCTCTCTGGCGCCATCCAACGTCTGCATCAGAGTGGTCAGCTTCAGCTCAAGATCCGCCTTGGTATCCTTGGCGGCGTCGAGCTCCCTGGCCCTATCAGCGAGACGGCTCTGCAGCTCGCCAAGGGTGTAGGCGCCCTTCTCGCGCTCACGCTTGAGCACGGCAAGCTCTTCGCCGCTCTTCTTAAGGGTGGCCTCCAGCTGTGCCACCTTCGCCTCCAGCTCCTCCTTGGCGGCCTCGGCGGCTGCGGCAGCGTCCTTCGCTTCTGGCGCCCGCCAAGCGACTCCTCGGCAAGGCAAGGTCTTCTTCGTGGCTGTCCAGTTGACCTTCGCTGCTGTGAGCTCGCTTCCTGCGCTGGGCGAGCTTCTCGGCAGCCAGCCGCTCCTCCTCCTCACTGCGGCCTTCTCAAGGATGAAGGCTGTGCGCTCTTTCTGAAGTTGCCCAGCGCTCGCTTACGTCGCGGAGGGTTTCTTGGTTGGCGCCCGGAGCTCTTGGCGCGCTTCTCCATGTCCGCTCCTGCCCTCGCGACAAGTGCCTCCCGGGTCTCCAACTTGGCCTGCGGCGCGGTAGAGAGAGCAACTTCTTCAAGAATCGCTCCTCCTTAGACTTCGCTGCTGCTGCTTGGCGCATCCACCAACGTCAGCCAGCGGAGGCGAGTAGCTTCGCCGTCGAAGGTCTTGCCTCGACCGGGCGCCTGGAGCTCGGTTCTGTGGGAGCTTGATGAAGACGCCGCTGCCTTCGTGTAGGCACCGGGCTGGGAGCTCCTCGAGCCCGACGCTGGCAGCGATGGCGGGGAGTCGGCTGTCGGTGTAGCGCTTGCCGCTCCTGCGGCCTCAGGGCCGTCAGTACGATCGCCCGACCCCTCGCCGGCCTCCGCGTCGGCAGCCTCGGTGGCCTACTCGCCAACAAGCTCGTCGGCGACGGCCTCTTCTTCCACGACGATGACCACTTCTTCCTCGACGGCGGCCTCGTCGGTGTTGCCGCACGCTTCCTCTTCGCCGGCGGCCTCGACCTCCATCGGGTCTGCGTCAGACGAAGAAAGAGCAGTCAAGCAGATGTTCAAAAAGATAAACAAAAGAAAGCAAGCCCAAGGGAGATTTTCGCGTAAGGGAGTTACCTGCAACGGGATCCGCAGCCATGGCCTCGACCACTGGATGGTCGCTGGCGCCGTCCCTCGCCGGGGTAGCCTCCCTTGCCGGAGTGGCCTCCCTTGCCGGGGTGGCCTCCCTCGTCGGAGGGAGCTCCCTTGCCGGGGAGTTCTCCCTTGGCGGCGTAGTGGCAGCGGGCAGGATCTCGGAGGCGGCTTCCGAGCCCTCCTGATGAGGCTGCTCTGCTCCTACACAAGCACACAGTCCGATATCAACAAAGAAGGAGCACCCCTGCACACCTAATAGTAAGAAGAAAACTGAACACTTACTCACGGGGGGCTGTCTGGGGGGCTGCTCTAGGGAAGGTTGCTGGTCCGGCAAAGGCGGTCTCGGACGCATCCCCTGCCGCCACGGGAGAATCGTCCTCAACGACGACCGTCGGGATCTTGGCCCTCTTCGCGCTCTTTGGGCCGGCGTCCTGAAAAGGAAAGAGTCCAGAACAAAGCAAATCAGATTCAAGATGAAGCAATAAAAATTGAAGAAATACAAGCACAATCTCGAGAAGCTTACTCTTCGCCTTCCTCCTCGGAGCTGAGCGCGGAGAAGTCAAACTCCGGCTCGCCTCCGGTGCGACGAGGCGGAGGTGTGGGCTCTCTCGGCCGCTTGGCGGAGACGTCGGCGGTGGCCTGAGAAGATTCCGCCCCAGTTGTCGCTGCAGTGTGGGCGCTCCCATGCAACCTCGCTTGCGCGGTGGAAGCCGCGTCATGGCGCTGCTTCTTTGTGGGCCGGTCTGCCGCCCGACTCGTCTCCAACCTTGCGGAGACGACTCCTCGGCGGGAGCCGGGGCTCTGGCGGCAAGTCGCTTGGCGGTGGGAAGAAGCGCCCTCGGCGGGTCCACTCGACCCGGCCTCGGGCTCGACAAGCTCGTCCTCGCCGGCGACCTCCCTCGCCGGCAAAGCTTGCCGCCGCCGCCACGTCCGCCTCCTCCACGGTGAACCCAAAGGCTCGGCAGCGGCTGCTGCCGCCTCCTCCACCTGAGTGGCGATCCGCGCCATCTCCTGGTCGGTGGTGTCGCGGGTGAGCCTCTTCTGCTCGTCGGAGCGGATCGGCACTTCTTGCAAATCATCGAAGAATTGCTGCACGACCTCGTCGGGTGGCTCCTGCCAGGTTGGGACGATCCCGTGGGAGTCGCACAGTGGCATCATGGCGCGGATGCGATCGAGTGCTGAGTTGTTGCACAAAGGGACGACCCCTCGCGGCAACCTGAGCGCTGGATGCGGTCGACCTCGCAGTATTGAATCCAACTCCATGACGGTGAAGTTCCAATTCAGGCCCGGGCGCAGCCTCATGATGCCCGCCGCATTTTGGAACTCCCAAGCAGGCCTCCTCCTTTCCTGCAAGGGAGCGATGCGGCGGCGAAGGAAGTCCGCGCCAACTGCTCCTCTGATTAACCCGGCAAGCCTGAGGCGCAGGATTCGGGTCACGGCTATCTTCAGCTTCGCATCCTCCGGCGCCAAGTTACTCCAATCCCTGCCGCGCACTATTGGGGTTTGGCGCACGGCGGTGAAGGGCTGCGGATTCTCCTCTACGACCTAGCACCAGTTGGCTCTCCACTCCTCCCACTTGTTGCGGAACTCTCCCTCTAGGTAGGCCTCTTTCTTGCCGATCCTAGAGACCCAGGCTATCCCTCCCAAGTGGCTCTCCTCTCTCTCGACGCGGGGAACAAAGAAATGGTGGAAGAGTGCCACGTTCGGGTGGACTCCGACAAAGTTTTCGCACAAATGCGCGAAAACTGCCATGGTCAAGATGGCGTTGGGGGTGAAATCAAGGAGGCGGAGGCTAAAGGTGTTCATTATGTCGCAAAAGAACTCGGAAAAGGGCAGGCAAAGCCCGCAATAGAAGAAAAGGGCGAAGAAAGGGTACCCTGTTGGGGCCAAATCGGAGGCGGAGGCGGGGAGCACCATCGTGCGCGGATGCGCACGAGTCTCCGTCGACTAGAAGAGGTAGAAGACGTCCCGCAGCTCCCTTGCGCCGAGCTGCGGGGGGAAGATGGCTCGCTCCTTGCGCAACACCGCGAGCCGCTGCGCCTCGGCCGACTTGACGCCCTTCTCCTTATCGGCTTTCGGAGCCATGGCGAGGGGGGGCGGAGGAGGCCGACGGCGGTGAGTGTGCTTGTGGCGAAAGGGGGCGGGGCGCTGCTCTCTTCGCACCGGAGAAGAAGAGGGGAGCGGCGGTGGTTTCTTGACAAGACAACAATGGCAGGAGTGGTCGGCCTGCCTCGCTTCCTCCGCTTATAAAGGGGAGGAGGCGGACGTTCGCTTATATTAATAAAGAACCCCCACGACCGCGCCCACGATCTTCGCCACGACGCCACGTCCGGTGCGTGCCGTTAGTGGGGATCGTGGTGGGTCCGGGCGAAGTTGCGACGCGTGGTCGAGGCCGCGCGTGTCCGTGCACAGTTTTGGGCCTGGCCCGACAAGCGCTTCGGCACCGCAGGTGCGGCCCAGCCGGGGCTCTGTCGGTGTACTAGAGTAGGGTACCCTAGTATCCCGTACTGCGTGCACGGACACGATTGCAGCACCCCGCGGCAAGGTTTGCCTCGTCACCGCCAAGATCCTCCGTGGCTCCTTTGGAGCCATTCAAGAACAAAGTATTTGATTAAGAAGATAAGGCCCCGACAAGAGGTGCTTGTCGGGAAGGCCACTCGTGCATACAGAAGACAAGGCCCGGCAAGAGGAGCTTGCCGGGAAGGTTCAGGAGCGCCGACAAGCCTCCGAACGCCGACAAGATCCGCCGCGGCAAGGCGCTTGCCGCTGCATGCAACTCTCTCTCCGCCTCCGCTCCAGCTCATCCAGCGACGTGTCGCCATGGGACCGCTCCATGGGCGGCGTGTCGGCGGCCAGTGCAGCCAGCGGAGAGCAGCGATAAGCGGCAGCGACAAGCTTGCCATCGTGGCGGCGAAGCGCACTGACGGTCTCTGTTGCCTTTGTTTGGCGACAATCGACGGGCATTTATTGCTTTTGTCCTTTGCCATCAGGGTTAGGTATTTTGCACTGTACACTGTTCGAGTAGGTGTACCAACTCCTGTTTTTACATTTGTACCCCCGCCTATCTTGCCACCTGTCGGAGACCCCTTGAGCATATAAAAGGAGGCCCATGCGCAACGTAGAGGAGGTTCGGCTGGTCCGGTTCATTCGACCCACCAGAGACTAGATACACTCACGCTAGGTTTTGTAGCCCGCATTGTTCCCTAGCAAGAACACAATACATCAGACAAGCAGCAGTAGGAGTTTTTTCTCTCCGGAGAGCTCCGAAGCTGGGTAAACTGCTCATGTGCCTCGCCTCGATCCGCTCTTCGTGCGATCTGCGCCCCCCTCCGAACCACAAGGGGCCTGCTCCGCCGGCCCCATAGGTGTCCGTGGGTACGATCAGCCTCCCCGACAACACTTAACTTGGGAGTTCTGTTAGATGAGCTATCGATAGGGAAGCTCGTCCTTGCTGCTGTAGGATCCCTCTTTGCATCCTTTATTGGGCACCCGGATGACCGGCTGTTGCCGCCCAATGGTCAATGCCACGTCCCCCGCATGGCAGTTTTTGCAGTGGGTAACTGCATCGTCGCGCCTCGCACGGCGCGACCGCATGCAGACGAACGTGCGCTAGCCCCAAACACTGGGAGCACAACTTATAAATTGACGGATGGAGTACTAATTACAGTGATGCATATAATTAAGCAAAGGGATCGCACATGTCTGTATTGACTGGAACGAGAATGCAATAGCACAATAAGAATTAAAGCCACGATGATGCGATCACAGTGGTGGTTACAGGAGGCAAGAAGAAATATGCATCCATCAACATACGACCCCCTCCTCCTCCTCAACTCAGTGCGCCGGGCCACCGTACGGTGGCAAAGGAGCGGCAGCTTTTGTGGCGAGGTCAAGGTGCTTCTCAGCTAAAGCATCCAAGGCTTCCAGTCGGTTGAAGAAGGCCAACGTTGTAGTGTCCTCACTGGCTTTGTAGATACCTATGTACACGATTCGCTCATACACATGGATGTGTAGGTCTATGGTTTCCTACAGGGCGAAGGCGCCTCGCGGCGAGCGCGACCTCCAGGTGGACATTCTTCGTGGCATCGGTGGGCAGTCGCAGGGCCACCAGTGCTTGAAAGAGGTTCCGAGCATGGAGGCCGATTAGGGTGGCAGGCAATGAGGAGCCCGGGCACGCGGGCTAGAGGAGTACGGCAATGTCGTGCATGAGCTTCTTGACGGCGGTGAACCTGTTGGTGGTGCGAACGATCATCTGGTCGTATTGAGAGCCGTAGCTGGCGTCGACGGCGGCCATCCACCAGCCGGTTGCCAACACCGTGTGGAGACGATCCACGGTGCCATGCCGCAGGCCGGCATCGTGGACCATCTGGCACAGTCGCTGGCCGCTCGCGCGCATTGCCGCCACGGGTCTGGAGTGAGCACTTTTGCGCTTATTAGTGTAGGTGCTTAGGCAAATGCTTAGGTGTGTATGATGTGGTAGATGCATTGGAATGGAGGGACGCCTTTATTTGAGTGCAAAATGCATTGCATTCACATAGTGCTACCTCTTTTTCTGGTCCTCCTCCCATTACTTCGCTCATGCATTCACACGATGCTAATTGAAGGAGCATGCATCATTGGTCGTTCAAAATTTTAGGAATCGCTACCCTCTCCCTCGTCTGCATTAAAGCCATATCGGGAACTGCGCCGCCCGCTGTCAAATTGAATAGTATTGTGCCGCCCGCTGCACGCCCGGCTGAACACGCCTCCTCGCCTCCATCTATGCTTAATTACTGAATTTTAGTTGCAAAAATTAGATACTGCTAGTGATTTTTGCTTCTTATTTTGACAAATCATAGTGTTACAAGGTTGGCAAATGGCAATGTTACTAGATCAACAAATGTCAATCTTTCTAGTTTGACAAATGGCAACATACGCAATATGACAGATGCAAATCGCACCAAATTGTTTGTAAGTGGTTCACACGGGTCATCCAAAAGAACCGTTTGTGTTCAAGAGATGCACAAATCCCGCTCTCACTTTGCATACGGGTGTTCTATCTAAAACGTTTGCTATCAAGAGCCATTAAAACCTATAGCCATTAAAACCAAGACAGGTGGTGTCTCGTGAATGGTTAACATAACACACACGGTTTGAATTATACAAACGTTTGAGATATTAAAGTGGCAGCTATTTTTTCAAAATGCCTTTGTTGGCTGTTATTCGAGTGCGACTTCTCTCAAAATCGACACGAAAAATGCCACAGCATGTCGGGTGCCATTCCATTATAGCATGCCAAGTTTCATGAATTTCAGACGAGTTTTGGATTTACTAGAATTTAAAAAGAAAGTATCTCAACGTTTTGCCCGCAATCAACGGTGCTCTCGTGTTTGAAATTCATTCCCATTTCTTGCATCGGATCTAAGCATGCACCCAAGGAGAAAGAATAGATTTTTCAACCAATTTATATGCACTAGAGCATGTGCATGTAGTTCAAATTTGAATTATGCACATAAATGCATGGAGAACTCAGTTAATGCATAAAAATGTCCAAACGAACCCCAAAAAATCACAAAAACTACATAACACTCCTATTATTCTATGTTGACACGAGAAATTTTTTGGAAGCAATAAGAGGCAATGGATATTGTTTCGTCCCCGAAGGTGGGGCAATCCCTACCGAAACCATCATGCTTGCTGTGAGAAGCTCTGGTTTGTGAGAAGCATATACCAAAACCTGCCCTGAATGGGACAAAAAATTTACCACGGCATATTGATGCCGCTCCATGATAGCATGCCAAGTTTCACGAATTTCAGACGAGTTTTGGATTTACTAGAATTTAAAAACCAGGTATCTCAATGTTTGCGGCCGAGTGACAGTGGCAGGATGTTTGACATTCATTCCCATTTCTTGCATGGGACCTAAGCATGCACCCAAGGACAAATATTTGATTTTTCAACCAATTTATATGCACTTGAGCATGTGCATGTAGTTCAAATTTGAATTATGCACATAAATGCATTGAAAACTCACTTAATGCATAAAAATGTCTAAACGAACCCCGAAAAATCACAAAAAATAAGACAACACTCATGTTGTTCTACGTTGACATGAGAACATTTTTGAAAGCAATAAGAGGCAATGGATATCGTTTCGTCCCCAAAGATGGGGCGTTCCCTACCGAAACCATCATGCTTGTTGTGAGAAGCTCTGGTTTGTGAGAAGCATATACCAAACCTGCCCCAAATGGGACAAAAAATTTACCACAGCATGTTGATGCCATTCCATGAAAGCATGCCAAGTTTCAAGAATTTCAAACGAGTTTTGGATTTACTAGAATTTAAAAACAAAGTATCTCAACATTTTGTCGGCAATCAACGTTGCCCTGGTGTTTGATATTCATTCCAATTTCTTGCATGGGACCTAAGCATGCACCCAAGGACACATATTTGAATTTTCAACCAATTTATATGCATTAGAGCATGTGCATGTAGTTCAAATTTGAATTATGCACATAAATGCATTAAAAACTCAATTAATGCATAAAATGTCCAAACGAACCGCGAAAAATCCCAAAAATTGACACAACACTCCTGTTGTTCTATGTTGACACGAGAAAAAATTTGAAAGCAATAAGAGGCAATGAATATCATTTCGTGTCCAAAGGTGGGATGTTCCCTACCGAAACCATCACGCTTGTTGTGAGAAGCTCTTGTTTGTGAGAAGCATATCCCCCAACCTGCCCCAAATGGGACAAAAAATTTACCACGGCATGTTGATGCCGCTCCATGATAGCATGCCAAGTTTCATGAATTTCGGACGAGCTTTGGATTTACTAGAATTTAAAAACCAGGTATCTCAATGTTTGTGGCCAAGTGACCGTGCCCTGGTGTTTGACATTCATTCCCATTTCTTGCATGGGACCTAAGCATGCACCCAAGGACACAAATTTGATTTTTCAACCAATTTATATGCATTAGAGCATGTGCATGTAGTTCAAATTTGAATTATTCACATAAATGCATTGATAACTCAATTAATGCATAAAAATGTCAAAACGAACCCTGAAAAACCCCAAAAATCGACACAACACTCCTGTTGTTCTATGTTGACACGAGAAAAAATTTGAAAGCAATAAGAGGCCATGTGTCGGCGTTCTGGGGACGGGGGTCCCCAGACTTGCCTGCCCGCGGCCCGCGGCGTGGCTAAGCCAGCAGGTCGTAGGGCCCATCTTCATCAACAAGGCATCCAAGACCCTCACGAGGGGCCAAGCCTCGCAAGGCGGACGATGCAAGGCCTCCTCAGGAGTGGCCTAGTCAGGCAGGCTCACGAGGAGCGGAGATATCAAGGCGGGGCAAACCTCACGAGGCTCTCATGACGTGATCCATGACGATCGACACCAGGTGGGCGCCAGCGCGCAGCGTCCTTGTTTCCTCTTTGGTGCAAAGGAAGCAGGCGCAGGCGAGTGATACGTCTCTGTCGTATCTACTTTTACAAACACTTTTGCCCTTGTTTTGGACTCTAACTTGCATGATTTGAATGGAACTAACCCGGACTGACGCTGTTTTCAGCAGAATTGCCTGATGTTGTTTTATGTGCAGAAAACAAAAGTTCTCGGAATGACCTGAAACTCCACGGAACATCTAGTTAAAAATAAAAAAAATCCTTGCCAAAAATGAAGACCAGGAGGCCCACACCCTGTCCACGAGGGTGGGGGCGCCCCCCCCCCCCCAGGGCGCGACCCCTACCTCATGGGCCCCCTGGAGCTCCTCCGACGCCAACTCCAACTCTATATATTTTCTTTCGGGGAGAAAAAATCAAAGAGAAGAAGTCATCGTGTTTTACGATACGGAGCCGCCGCCAAGCCCTAAAACCTCTCTGGAGGGCTGATCTGGAGTCCGTTTGGGGCTCCGGAGAGGGGGATTCATCGCTATCTTCATCATAAACCATCCTCCATCACCAATTTCATGATGCTCACCGCTGTGCGTGAGTAATTCCATCGTAGGCTTGCTGGACGGTGATGGGTTGGATGAGATTTATCATGTAATCGAGTTAGTTTTGTTAGGGTTTGATCCCTAGTATCCACTATGTTCTGAGATTGATGTTCATATGACTTTGCTATGCTTAATGCTTGTCACTAGGGCCCGAGTGCCATGATTTCAGATCTGAACCTATTATGTTTTCATGAATATATGTGAGTTCTTGATCCTATCTTGCAAGTCTATAGTCACCTACTATGTGTTATGATCCGGCAACCTCAAGTGACAATAATCGGGACCACTCCCGGTGATGACCATAGTTTGAGGAGTTCATGTATTCACTATGTGCTAATGCTTTGTTCCGGTACTCTATTAAAAGGAGGCCTTAATATCCCTTAGTTTCCAATAGGAGCCCGCAGCCACGGGAGGGTAGGACAAAAGATGTCATGCAAGTTCTTTTCCCTAAGCACGTATGACTATATTCGGAATACATGCCTACATTACATTGATGAATTGGAGCTAGTTCCGTGTCACCCTATGTTATGACTGTTACATGATGAACCGCATCCGGCATAATTATCCATCACCGATCCAATGCCTACGAGCTTTCCATATACTGGTTTACGGTTATTTACTTTTCCATTGTTATTGTTACAATCACTACAAAACACCAAAAATATTACTTTTGCTGCCGTTATCATTTGCTACAGTTACCACTACTATCATATTACTTTGCTACTAAATACCTTGCTGCAGATATTAAGTTATCCAGGTGTGGCTGAATTGACAACTCAGTAGCAAATACTTGAGAATATTCTTTGGCTCCCCTTGTGTCGAATCAATAAATTTGGGTTGAATACTCTACCCTCGAGAGTTGTTGCGATCCCCTACACTTGTGGGTTATCAAGACTAATTTCTGGCGCCGTTGCCGGGGAGCATAGCTCTATTCTTTGAGTCACTTGGGATTTATATCTGCTGGTCATTATGAAGAACTTGAAATACGCTAAGAGAACAATTTGTCCCTCAACTACGAGGGGAGGTAAGGAACTTCCATCTAGATCTGCACTTGATTCGCCTTCTGTTTTGAGTAAGCTTGCCACACCTAAACCTGCTTCCGCTATTCGTTCTGATAAGTCGCATGTTATTGATGATGCCACTTCTGCTATGCATGATACTTACGATGAAACTACTTCTATGCTTGATACTACTGTGCCCCTTAGTGATTTTCTTGATGAACAAATTGCTAGGGCTAGAGAGAAAGAAATTATTGAAACTGATCATGTTGATGAAATCGATGATGAAAACATGCATGTTATTCTTGAGGGTTATATTTTTGATAAAGAAGCTTCTGGTGCTATTTTTACTTGCAAAGATAACGATGAGCTTAGAAGGTTATTGGCTAAATGGAATAAGCAATCTCTTAATGATAGAATGAGGCCCGACCCTGCTTTTGCTACTTCACCTATTTGTGTTGCCGATAAGGATTATGAAATCTCTGTTGATCCTAGTATAATTACTTTGGTTGAATTTGATCCATTTCATGGCTATGAATATGAAACTGTTGTGGCACATATTACTAAATTAAATTATATAGCCACCTGTTCACTAATGATGAGAGATCTCTTTACTTTTATATCCTTAAAATATTTCCGTTCTCATTAAAGGGTGATGCTAAGATATGGTTTAATTCTCTTGATCCTGGTTGTGTGTTTAGTCCCCAGGATATGATTTCTTACTTCTCTGTTAAATATTTCCCTGCTCATAAGAAACAAGCTGCTTTAAAGGAAATATACAACTTTGTGCAAATTAAAGAAGAGAGTCTCCCACAAGCTTGGGGGAGGCTTCTCAAGTTACTTAATGCTTTGCCTGATCATCCTCTTAAGAAAAATGAAATACTTGATATCTTTTATAATGGACTAACCGATGCTTCCAGAGATTACCTGGATAGTTGTGCTGGTTCTCTTTTCAGGGAAAGAACACCGGATGAGGCTGAAATCCTATTGAATAATATGTTGGCAAACGAAAATAATTGGGCACCTCCTGAGCCAGCTCCTGCTCCAATTACTGAGCCTATTCCTGAACCAACTCCGAAGAAGAGAGGTATTCTATTTCTCAGTCGTGAAGATATGCAAGAGGCAAAGAAATCTATGAAAGAAAAAGGTATTAAAGTTGAAGATGTTAACAATTTACCTCCTATTGAAGAAATACATGGTCTTAATTTACCGCCTCTTGAAGAAACACATGATTTAATCCATTACCTATTGAAGAACCTCGAGGTCTTGATAACCCAACACAGGTAGTAAAGGTAAATTCTCTCTATAGATTTGATGAAGGTGATATTCCTCACTATAAGTCTGCTAGACAGTGCTTAGAAGAGTTTGATAATTTTATTGTCAAACAAGAAAATTTCAATGCTTATTTTGGTAGACAATTAAAACAAAATACTTATATGATTAAACACTTGGGTGATTATATGGCTGATGTTAGATGTGAACTTAAACTTGTTAGCAAACATGCTTCTATGGTTACCACTCAAGTAGAACAAGTACTCAAGGCTCAAAATGATTTGCTCAATGAAATGAATAATAAGAAAAATGATTATGATGTTAGAGTGGCTACTAGAACTGGTAGAATGACTCAGGAACCTTTGTATCCTGAAGGCCACCCTAAGAGAATTGAGCAAGATTCTCACAGAAATAATATTGATGCTCCTAGTTCTTACAAAAGGAAGAAAAAGAAAAATGATAGGACTTCGCAAACTTCTAGTGAACCTATTGCTGAACCACCCGAGAATCCAAATGATATCTCTATTTCTGATGCTGAAACACAATCTGGTAATGAACATGAACCTAATGAAAATGTTAATGATGATGTTCATGATGATGTTCATGATGATGCTCAACCTAATAATGATAATGATGTAGAAATTGAACCTGCTGTTGATCTTGATAACCCACAATCAAAGAATCAACGTTATGATACGAGAGATTTTGTTTCTACGAAACATGGTAAAGAAAGGGAACCATGGGTTTAGAAACCCATGCCTTTTCCTCCCAAACCATCCAAGAAAAAGGATGATGAGGATTTTGAGCGCTTTGCTGAAAGGATTAGACCCATCTTTTATGCGTGTCACGATTAACTGATATGCTCAAAATGAATCCTTATGCTAATTATATGAAAGATATTGTTACAAATAAGAGAAAGATACCGGAAGCTGAAATTTCCACCATGCTTGCTAATTTTGCTTTTAAGGGTGGAATACCAAAGAAACTTGGAGATCCAGGAGTACCTACTATACCATGCTCCATTAAAAGAAATTATGTTAAAATTGTTTATGTGATCTTGGAGCCGGTGTTAGTGTTATGCCTCTCTCTTTATATTGTAGACTTGACTTGAATAAATTGACACCTACTGAAATATCTTTGCAAATGGCTGATAAATCAACTGCTATACAGCCGGGTATTTGTGAGGATGTGCCTGTTGTGGTTGCAAACGTTACTATTTTAAAGGACTTTTTTATTCTTGATATTCCCGAGGACGATAGTATGTCTATTATTCTTGGAAGACCTTTCCTGAATACTGCAGGGGTTGTTATTGATTGCAACAAAGGCAATGTCACTTTTCATGTTAATGGTAATGAGCATACGGTACCCGAGGAAACAACCTCAAGTTCATAGTATCAACTCTATTGGAAAAGTTCCATCGGTTATATTTGGAGGTTTTGAATTTCCTCTTCCTATTGTCAAGAAGAAATATGATATTCTTATTATAGGGGATGTGCATATCCCCGTTGAGGTAACATAGTGTTATTCAAAATTTCTCCGGTTTCATGTCATTCGGAATGAGTTTGTTAACAAGACCTAATCAACCTTGTTAGTAGATTCCTTTTGATGAGCATGAGATGGATGAAACTAGAAGCACAACCCTCTGTACCCTCTTTATACTTTCTGTTACTTAGTTGAAATAAAGTAAAAATAGTATTTTTCTGTCTGTCTTCTGATTTATCTGTGCAATATAAAAATACCCCAAAAATAAAAGTCCTCCAAATGCCATGCCAATTTAATATGATTTTTTCTAGAATATTTGAGGATTTATGGTGCTGAAAACACTGCGGGGGGAGCTGCCACCTGGCCATGAGGGTGGAGGGCGCGCCCTACCCCCCAGGGTGCGCCCCCTGCCTCGTGAGCCCACGGTGGTCCTCCTCCACTTATTCATGCACCCATCCTCTTCTTCTTCCTCCCACAAACACGAATATCTAGGTCAAGCACGAGTTCCAGCTCACTTTGCTGTGATTTTCGATCTCCTTGCTCAAAGCACCTCTCACAAAACTGCTTGGGGAGATTGTTCCTTGGTATGTGACTCCTCCATTGGTCCAATTAGTTTTTCCTCTAGTGCTTTATTCATTGAAAATTTGTACTGCCTAGGTGACCATGTTCTTGAGCTTGCATGTCAAATTTATATGGTTCCAAGTAGTTCTAATGCTTGATATAGGCCCTAGGCACTTGTAGGAGTAGTTGCTATCAATTTTGTTGAGCTTGGTTCACTTTTGTTTGAAGTTACTAAAAATTTCAGAAATTTTTCAAAGGAAGCATTATGCTTAGGAAAATGTTCCAAGGTGGTTCTTCTAGGAAGCAAGGACCCAGGCTTGCAATGCGTGATGCTGATGAGGAGCCACCCAGGGATGCTCCAGTGCGTCCCTGTGAATGGCCTTCAGAAAATTTTATGGATCGAGCGGGAATCAAAGAAGAATTTAATGCATATTTGTGTAACGCCGATCTTGTGAGCTTTGAGGCCGACAAATGCCCCCAGTACCATCAACTCACAAGCTCATTTGTGAGGAGGTTTGAATTTTCATCTTCACGTAATTCTCCAACAGTCATGTTTGATCTTTATGAAAAATCTTATACCATGGACTTAGAGGATTTTACTTCTGCTTGAAAACTCCCACAATGGGGTAGTATTAATGATCCCCGTAAATCTGAATGTAGAGACTTTCTTGCTGGTATAACCGTAGGGGAATCTAGAGATATAGCACAAGCTACCATAGGGAGCATTCACTTTCCTGCTATACATTATTTTGCTCTCTTCATAGGTAGTTGCATAACTAGTAAGGATGAAGCATGTCATATGTGTGTGCCTGACCTCAGTATTCTTAGGAGTGCTGTGTTAGGAGACCAATCTTATCATTTGGGAGCCATTGTAGCACGTAGGTTGCATCATAATAGATATAATGGAGATTTCTTTGGAGGAATTTATGCAACCCGCTTAGCTGATTTTCTTGATGTGGACGTTAGTGAGGATGATATGGAGTTGCCTCCTACTTATTTAGACTTTAATTCTATGGTCTCTCACTAGTTTGTCGAGAGGAATGAATCACCTCTCCTATATCGACTAATCTTTGACAAATGGCGTGTTGTCCGTATTACTCTCCCTGCTCCTGCCTTCTTTAATTGTCAGGCAAAACAAAGATACATTATTACCAGAGAGGAGGCAGATGAGTATGAGAGGAGAGCGGAGGCAGCTCGACGCCACGCTGCAGCTCAGGAGGCGATAGCCGCTGCATCTCAGTATGACCCCAGCTACACCTACGGATATCCGCCAAGCCATCCCTGGCAATGAACCAACTTAGGCCAAAAGCCTAAGCTTGGGGGAGTACGTTTTCCCACCGACATTACATTTATGTTCACACACACTCATTGCTAGATGTCGGTGCTCATACTCTTTCACTGTAATATCCATGCTAGTTTATTTTTCTTTTTCCTGCTTTCTTCTTGTGTGTCTGTTAAACCTTAAGAAAAACCCAAAAAAATTAGTAGTAGTTTACTTTACTTGCTGTAGTAGTAATAATTAAAAAAGAAAACCCAAAAAGATTTCTCGTTCTTCTTTTGCTTGTTGGGAGCTTTCCCGTGTAAATAGTTTTTATTTCCTTTCTTTTCTTTGAAATTCGATAGGAGAAGACCGTGATTGAATTGTTGAAGTGGCTCTTATATGCATTATTGTCGATTTAACCGAGAGCCCATATTGCCTTGTCTTCTCCTGCTTATTGAATGCTCGCAGATTCCAGCTTAGTCCAATGCACGTACACTCTTATTATTATTCACATCGTTCGGTCGTGCAAGTGAAAGGCAATAATGACGATATATGATGAATTGATTGGGATAAGCGAAGCTGGTATGAACTTGACCTCTCTTGTTTTTGTAAATATGATGAGTTCATCGTTCTTGATTCAGCTTATTATGAATAAACATGTTTGCAATGACAATTAGAGATCATAGTTTCTTGTGCCATGCTTGATTAGCTATGAGTTATAATGGTTTACCTTGCGTGCCAACATGCTATTAAAATGGTTGTGATGTGGTATAGTGGGGTGGTATCCTCCTTTGAATGATTTAAGTGACTTGACTTGGCACATGTTCACACATGTAGTTGAAACAAATCAACATAGCCTTCACGATATATACGTTCATGGTGGATTATATCCTACTCATGCTTGCATCCAATGTTTATTAATTTTAATGCATGTTCATGGCTGTTGTCGCTCTCTAGTTGGTCGCTTCTCGGTCTTTTGCTAGCCTTCACTTGTACTAAGCGGGAATACTGCTTGTGCATCCAATCTCCTTAAACCCCAAAGTTATTCCATATGAGTCCACTATACCTTCCTGTATGCGATATTTACCTACCGTTCCAAGTAAATTTGTATGTGCCAAACTCTAAACCTTCAAATAAACATTATGTTTTGTATGCTCGAATAGCTCATGTATCAACTAGGGTTGTCCTTATCTTCCATGTTAGGTGGGTTATTCTCAAGAGGAGTGGACTCCGCTCCTCATTCACGAGAACATGGCTGGTCACCTGGATGCCCAGTCCCATGCTTTATGCAAACTAAATCAAAATTAATTGCAAACAAAACTCCCCACAGGACTGTTTTTTAGTTGGAGGCACTCGTTGTTTCGAGCAAGCCATGGATTGATGCTTGTTGGTGGAGGGGGAGTATAAATTTTACCATTCTGTTTGAGAACCGCCTATAATGTGTGTAGCATGGAAGATATCACCATCTCTTAGTTGCTATGTTGACAATGAAAGTATGCCGCTCAAAATATTATTTATCTCTATTTCAAAACCGAGCTCTGGCACCTCTACAAATCCCTGCTTCCCTCTACGAAGGGCCTATCTATTTACTTTCATGTTAAGTCATCACCCTCTTATTAATAGCACTAGCTGGAGAGCGCAGCTATCATTTGCATCCATTACTATTAATTCATATTGGGTATGACTATGATTGGATCTCTTTTACCATGAATTACAATGTCTAGTCAGTCCTTGATCTTTAAAGGTGCTCTGTATTTATGTTTTGCGGTCTCAGAAAGGGCTAGCGAGATACCATCTTGTTATATCACATTATGATTGTTTTGAGAAAGTGTTGTCATCCGAGATTTATTATTATGACTCGCTAGTTAATTATGCCATTGATATGAGTAAACATGAGACCTGAGAATTATTGCAAATGTGGTTAGTTATAATCTTTCTTTGAAACCACGAATCTTTGGCTTAACATCGTTACAACAACAAGAGCAAACAGAGTTTGTAAAAGTTTTCCTTTATCACTTTCAGTTTATCAACTGAATTTCTTGAGGACAAGCAAAGGTTTAAGCTTGGGGGAGTTGATACGTCTCCGTCGTATCTACTTTTCCAAACACTTTTGCCCTTGTTTTGGACTCTAACTTGCATGATTTGAATGGAACTAGCCCGGACGCTGTTTTCAGCTGAATTGCCATGATGTTGTTTTATGTGCAGAAAACAAAAGTTCTCGGAATGACCTAAAACTCCACGGAACATCTAGTTAAAATAATAAAAAATCCTTGCCAAAGATGAAGACTAGGGGGCCCACACCCTGTCCACGAGGGTGGGGGCGCGCCCCCCTACCTTGTGGTCCCCCTGGAGCTCCTCCGACGCTAACTCCAACTCTATATATTTGCTTTTGGGGAGAAAAAAATCAAGGAGAAGAAATCATCGCGTATTAGGATACGGAGGCGCCGCCAAGCCCTAAAACCTCTCGGGAGGGCTGATCTGGAGTCCGTTTGGGGCTCCGGAGAGGGGGATTCATCGCCGTCGTCATCATCGACAATCCTCCATCGCCAATTTCATGATGCTCACCGCCGTGCGTGAGTAATTCCATCGTAGGCTTGCTGGACGGTGATGGGTTGGATGCGATTTATCATGTAATCGAGTTAGTTTTGTTAGGGTTTGATCCCTAGTATCCACTATGTTACGAGATTGATGTTGCTATGACTTTGCTATGCTTAATGCTTGTCACTAGGGCCCGAGTGCCATGATTTCAGATCTGAACCTATTATGTTTTCATGAATATATGTGAGTTCTTGATCCTATATTGCAAGTCTATAGTCACCTACTATGTGTTATGATCCGCAACCCCGAAGTGACAATAATCGGGACCACTCCCGGTGATGACCATAGTTTGAGGAGTTCATGTATTCACTATGTGCTAACGCTTTGTTCCGGTACTCTATTAAAAGGAGGCCTTAATATCCCTTAGTTTCCAATAGGACCCCGCTGGCACGGGAGGGTAGGACAAAAGATGTCATGCAAGTTCTTTTCCCTAAGCACGTATGACTATATTCGGAATACATGCCTACATTACATTGATGAATTGGAGCTAGTTATATGTCACCCTATGTTATGACTGTTACATGATGAACCGCATCCGGCATAATTATCCATCACCGATCCAATGCCTCTGAGCTTTCCATATCTTGGTTTACGGTTATTTACTTTTCCGTTGTTCTTTATTACAATCACTACAAAACACCAAAAATATTACTTTTTCTGTCATTATCTTTTGCTACCGGTACCACTACTATCATATTACTTTGCTACTAAATACCTTGCTGCAGATATTAAGTTATCCAGGTGTGGCTGAATTGACAACTCAGTTGCAAATACTTGAGAATATTCTTTGGCTCCCCTTGTGTCGAATCAATAAATTTGGGTTGAATACTCTACCCTCGAAAGTTGTTGTGATCCCCTACACTTGTGGGTTATCAAGACTAATTTCTGGCGCCGTTGGGATAGGTCGAGCAGTTCATCCAGCTCTCACCCGCTAAGACACCAAGCACAAGAACACCTCAACCTCAGGAGGCTGTTCTTCCCTCTATACTGTTCATCATCAGCCCAAGAGGCAATCCACCACCACACTAGAGTAGGGTATTACACCACAACGGTGGCCCGAACCAGTATAAATCTCGTGTCTTTCTGTGTTATGAGTTCGTCGAGTTCGTCCGCGAGATCTTAGCGAGCTAGCGCGTAGATCGGTAGGAGGGAAAGACTTTGCGCGCACCCAAGTGTTTGAACCTGAAGGGTTTGCCGGAACCCCACATCCGACATTTGGCACGCCAGGTAGGGGTGCGCCGGAGCATCTTCTCCGCCAGTCGACTTGTCGACGCTCCATGGTCAAGATGTCTGGTGACCCAAGAGCTGACTCTGACCACTGGGCAGCCTGGCCGGCCCGGGCTACGACGCCCGCTCATGAAGACCTCAACCCCGCGCTCTAGGCGGCGCGGGCGTCGTCCAACGCTGCGGGGTGCGGGCGGCGCGGCCAGGCGTCATCCACCCCCACTCCGCGACAGGTACGAGCCGCTGCAAGGGCAGCAAGCCACGTCGCGACAACGGCGCCGCACTCGCGGCGAGAGCAGGCAAACATGCGAGGGCACTCACCCTGGCAAGGGAGTTGCTGCGGTGCCGTCTGATGGAGAGCGGTCGGGACGCTGGCTGGAAACGTTCTTGGCTGCTGCCGGACGCCGCTGACGCGGAGCGCCGCCTTTCTGCTATCGACTCCCTTCTCAGGCCGTTGCGGGAACTCATGGCGGGCCTCGCCGCACCCACGCGCCGACGGGCGCGCATGGGTGCTTCGTCAACACCAGCGTGGCCGGCGGCACCGGAGGCCCCGCCGCCCCCACACCGCCCACAACAAGCATGGGCACAAGTGTCGCCCCCTTGGTCCCGGCGAGATGCCACGCTACTATCCTCAGGACGCCACGCTGGGCCGGGCAACATGGAGTGTGGGGCACTACGGCGAGGTGTTCGGGGTAACAGCCCTGAAGCTTCACGTGCCCGCATGACGGACCAGGAGTACACACGGAAGGACGACCCGGCTAGTTCGTTGGAGAAGATTGGGAAGAAGGGGCGCTAGGAGTCGAAGTCATCCAGGAGCCGCCGGGGAACCACCACGACCGCGTGTGCAACGACCACTATAGGGTACCCCTAATCCCTTAGGAGCAAGCTTACGCTAACCATGAGTCGCAGGAGGAACATATCACCACAACGACCGGCGGCCCCAGCTCGGCGGCCTCCCTGCCGGCAGGGGGATCGCGTTGGGGGCTACAGGAGAGGGGTCGGGAGCCAGGCCCCTCCCCGCGGCACGTGAAGCCAGGGGACACCCGGAGGTAGGCCCTCTGCCGGGGAGGCTTCGACAACCCTTACCCCGACAGAGGACCTGTGGTCGCCGAGGGCACCGCTGGCGTCCTCTTTCCCTCTTTTGTGTCGTCCTGGCAACCGGTCGGCTCAAAGGAGGTCAAGGGTGGCGCAAGGCGGGGCCCTCGATTGGCGATATGAAGCAAGGCCGATACCTGTGAAGAAGGCCGAGTGCCTGTGAAGCTCGCCGCCCGTGACACTCTCACGTAATAATGAGTTGGGGTTGTACACGCCTCGAAGTCTCAGGAGCGCCGGCCTCAGGCCCTGGGGCTCCCTCCCACGCCTAGTGGTAGCACTTAGCTCCGCGCTGGTGAGAAGACTTGAAGACCGGAAGACTAGACTAGGTGCCGGACGCGGCCTTTTGCTTTGTATCTCTTTTTCTGTAGCTTTGCTTTCTGGATCTGGATTTTCTCGTTCGAGCAATTTCTTGCCTTCTGGATCTCATTTTGTCTGGGACTCATGTTCATCGCCTTTCCCTCACGAGCTCCTCGCGAGCTGGACCGCACGAAGTGCACGCTCGCTAAGCGCGCGTCAGCGCTGCGGCTGGTGCTCAGCTCTTGTGGGGCCCCTTCAGACAGGGCGATAAGCTCCGCAGGATTCTCAGAAACTCACCGCTTCACGACCCAGCTCGAAGCTGGCGCTGACTAAGGTAAACCACGATGGAAAACTCGCCCCCGGATTCACAAATTCACGAGGACACATACTCACATCGCATAGGAAAGTAAAAACTGCAATTTGCTTACATGAGGGGCTCCCCCTCTCAAAATGCTCTTACAAGTTTTCCACTGGCCACGCCCGAGTTTTGTGTATAGGATGAAACGATAGGGGAACATGGGATCAGCTAGAAATGTCTCTCGCTACATCACCCATGGACGCGTCACTCGCGTCGTCATCGTCTTCGACGGCATCATCGCCGTCGTCAACCACGTCGCCTTCGTCTGCGACGACCACCACCACGTCATCCCCCGAAGTGAAGGCCCTGACCAACGCGTCCACATTGTCCTCAACCCAACGCGCCAGGTCGCCCCGGACGGCCATGGGTACGGGGGCGATGGCGGCGTCGAAATCAAAGTTGGGGTCGGCATTCAGAAGGTGGCTGAAGATACGGGAGAAAGCGCGCTCAAGCAGGCCACGACCCCTTTCCTCCACAAGCTGGCAAGCTCTGGCAGATCGAGCCTCCAAGCGTGTCACCACCTCGGTGAAGAAGGTCAGATGGCTGGCATAGTCATCCAAGTGAGGGGCCGGAGCATTCTCGTCGCAGATGTAACCCGGGGCGGTGTTGGCCCTGTTCCGGAGATCTTGAAGCATAGGAGCATGCTCGCGCTCCAGCGTCCGATGTTGGAGCACTTCCTCCCTATTTCACCGTGCGACGGCCTCGGCGTCATCAACCCGTTCCCGGAGAGAAAGCAGATCGGTGCGGGCAGAGGCCAAGTCCGCCTGCGCCGTAACCAGGGCAGCGGTCGTGGCCTCCGCACGCCTCTCGGCCTCATCCAACCTGGGCCTGAGGGCAGCGGCCCTGCCCGCATCCTCCGCACCCGCGAGCTTCAGCTTCAACTTGCACCTACCTCCAGGTCTGCGCGAACCTCGGCCACCCGGCGATCGACCTCCTCCTCGACTCTGGCCTCGTGAGCCCCGACGGCATCTGCTTGAGCAACTTGACGCTCCCTCATCTCCAGTTGCTCGAGCTCGAGGCTGCGCTCCACGACTTCCAGGGCCAGTGCCTCCGCGCGTTTCTGGACCTCCTCTTCCTCTGCGGGTGTCCCCCTCAGCGATGCAAGAGCGGCCCTGCGCGCCTCCACCTGCTGCTCAAAGGACGCGCTCCAGGCCTGGAGCTCCCACGCGCGCTTCTCCGCAGCCTCGCGAGTCTCTTCCAAGGCTCGCGAGCGGGCTTCATGGGAAACCTTGAGGGACACCTCGGCCTTCGCATTCTCAAGGTCACGCTGATAGCGACCGAGGTTGATGGCCACTCTCAGCTTGCCCCGCTCCTCCACCAGCTGGAGACCTTCATCCTCAAGGCGCGAGTCGACACCCGCGAGTTCTTCACCAAGTCGACTCATCGCGCCCATCGCCTCCTGGAAGAGCTCGTGACGAACTACGCTCCACCCGCGCTCGAGCTCGAACGCTCGGCCCACCTCGTCCTCCACCTCGGGGGCTGCGGGCGGGGCGCCAAGCAGTGCACCACCTCCCGGCAGGGGGCTGGGGGATGGCACCGCACCTGACGTTGGCCAGTCCTCGCGAGGAGCCCGAGCCAATCAGGGCTCGCTGCTTGAAGAGGAGCCGAAGATCGAAGCCAACCAGCTACTGTCCGTGAGCAAAGGAGGAGTCTTGGGCACGCCCGCCAAGCTCCACGCCAAATAGTGGGGGAGGGGTGGCCAAGCCGCGGGCTCAGCACGCCATGAAGGCGGAGACGCTCCCCCAACCGACCCCTCTCCAGGGACAGCAGGCGGACCAGGAACGCTCAAGGCCGATGGGGGAGTTGATGAAGGAGGAGGCGCTTCTCAGAAGACGCAACAGCTTCAATGGAAGAAACCCTGAAGGACTGACATCAGGATAAGGAGACTACACCCAGGAAGCCATGACAATAAGATACTTGCGCGTCAATGGCGATGTACTTTCGCCGCTTCAACGGCCCGAAGATATTGTTGCCGCTAGGGGATCCTTTCCTCTTGCGGATTGATAACCCAGAAGTATAGGGGATCGCAACAGTTTTCGAGGGTAGAGTATTCAACCCAAATTTATTGATTCGACACAAGGGGATCCAAAGAATATTCTCAAGTATAAGCAGTTGAGTTGTCAATTCAACCACACCTGGATAACTTAGTATCTGCAGCAAAGTATTTAGTAGCAAAATAATATGGAAGTAACCGTAACAGTAGCAAAAGTAATATTTTTGGGTTTTGTAGTGATTGTACTTGAGCAATGGAAAAGTAAATAAGCAAAGAACAATATGTGAAAAGCTCGTAGGGATTGGATTGGTGATGGAGAATTATGCGGATCACGGTTCATCATGTAACAGTCATAACATAGGGTGACACAGAACTAGCTCCAATTCATCAATGTAATGTAGGCATGTATTCGAATATAGTCATACGTGCTTATGGAAAAGAACTTGCATGACATCTTTTGTCCTACCCTCCCGTGGCAGCAGGGTCCTAATGGAAACTAAGGGATATTAAGGCCTCCTTTTAATAGATTACGGACCAAAGCATTAACACATAGTGAATACATGAACTCCTCAAACTACGGTCATCACCGGAGTGGTCCCGATTATTGTCACTTGGGTTGCGGATCATAACACATAGTAGGTGACTATAGACTTGCAAGATAGGATCAAGAACTCACATATATTCATGAAAACATAATAGGTTCAGATCTGAAATCAAGGCACTCGGGCCCTCTTGACAAGCATTAAGCATAGCAAAGTCATAGCAACATCAATCTCGAGAACATAGTGGATACTAGGGATCAAACCCTAACAAAACTAACTCGATTACATGATAGATCTCATCCAACCCATCACCGTCCGGCAAGCCTACGATGGAATTACTCACGCACGACGGTGAGCATCATGAAATTGGTGATGGAGGATGGTTGATGATGACGACGGCGACGGATTCCCCTCTCCGGAGCCCCGAACGAACTCTAGATCAGCCCTCCCGAGAGGTTTTAGGGCTTGGCGGCGGCTCTATATCGTAAAACGCGATGAATCCTTCTCTCTGATTTTTTTCTCCCCGAACACGAAAATATGGAGTTGGAGTTGAGGTCGGTGGAGCGTCAGGGGGGCCACGAGGCAGGGGATGCAACTAGGGGGGCAGGCGTGCCCCCCACCCTCGTGGACAGGTGGAGGCCCCCCTGACGTGGATTCTTCTTCCAGTATTTTTATTATTTTCTAAAAATAAGTTCCGTGGAGTTTCAGGTCATTCCGAGAATTTTTGTTTTTGCACATAAATAACACCATGGAAAGTCTGCTTTGGCGTCTGTCCGGGTTAGTTCCATTCAAATCATGCAAGTTAGAGTCCAAAACAAGGGCAAAAGTGTTTGGAAAAGTAGATACGACGGAGACGTATCAACTCCCCCAAGCTTAAACCTTTGCTTGTCCTCAAGCAATTCAGTTGATAAACTGAAAGTGATAAAGAAAAACTTTTACAAACTATGTTTGCTCTTGCCGTTGTAAATATGTAAAGCCAGCATTCAAGTTTCCAGCAAAGATTATGACTAACCATATTCACAATAACTCTTAGGTCTCATGTTTACTCATGTCAATGGCATAATCAACTAGTGAGCAATAATAGTAAATCTCGGATGACAACACTTTCTTAAAACAATCATAAATATGATATAACAGGATGGTATCTCGCTAGCCCTTTCTGAGACTGCAAAACATAAATGCAGAGCACCTTTAAAGATCAAGGACTGACTAGACATTGTAATTCATGGTAAAAGAGATCCAGTCAAACCCAATATAAATTAACAATAATGAATGCAAATGACAGCAGTGCTCTCCAGCTGGTGCCTTTTAATAATAGGGTGATGACTCAACATGAAAGTAAATAGATAGGCCCTTCGCAGAGGGAAGCAAGGATTTGTAGAGGTGCCAGAGCTCGGTTTTGAAATAGAGATGAATAATATTTTGAGCGACTTACTTTCATTGTCAACATAACAACCAAGAGATGGCGATATCTTCCATGATACACACATTATAGGCGGTTCCCAAACAGAATGGTAAAGTTTATATTCCCCCTCCACCAACAAGCATCAATCCATGGCTTGCTCGAAACAACGAATGCCTCCAAATAACTACAGTCCCAGGGGATTTTTGTTTGCAATTATTTTGATTTGATTTGCATAAAGCATGGGACTGGGCATCCCGGTGACTAGCCATTTTCTCGTGAGTGAGGAGCGGAGTCCACTCCTCTTAAGAATAACCCGCCTAGCATGGAAGATACGGACAGCACTAGTTGATACATGAGCTATTCGAGCATACAAAACAGAATTTCATTTGAAGGTTTAGAGTTTGGCACATACAAATTTACTTGGAACGGCAGGTAGATACCGCATATAGGAAGGTATAGTGGACTCACATGGAATAACTTTTGGGTTTAAAGGATTGGATACACAAGCAGTATTCCCGCTTAGTACAAGTGAAGGCTAGCAAAAGACTGGGAAGCGACCAACTAGAGAGCGACAACAGTCATGAACATGCATTAAAATTAATAAACATTGAGTGCAAGCATGAGTAGGATATAATCCACCATGAACATAAATATCGTGAAGGCTATGTTGATTTGTTTCAACTACATGTGTGAACATGTGCCAAGTCGAGTCACTTAAATCATTCAAAGGAGGATACCACCCCACTATACCACATCACAACCATTTTAATAGCATGTTGGCACGCAAGGTAAACCATTATAACTCATAGCTAAATAAGCATGGCACGAGCAACTATAATCTGTCATTGCAAACATGTTTATTCATAATAGGCTGAATCAGGAATGATGAACTAATCATATTTACAAAAACAAGAGAAGTCGAGTTCATACCAGCTTCTCTCATCTCAGTCAGTCCATCATATATCGTCATAATTGCCTTTCACTTGCACGACCGAACGATGTAAAAATAATAAGAGTGCATGTGCATTGGACTAAGCTGGAATCTTCAAGCATTCAATAAACAGGAGAATACAAGGCAATATGGGCTCTTGGTTAAATCGACAATAATGCATATAAGAGCCACTTCAACAATTTAATCATGGTCTTCTCCTATCGACCCCCAAAGAAAAGAAATAAAACTATTTACACGGGAAAGCTCCCAACAAGTAAAAGAAGAACGGGAAATCTTTTTGGGTTTTCTTTTTAATTATTATTACTACAGCAAGAAAGGTAAACTAACTAAAAGCTACAACTATTTTTTTTTTGTTTTCTTAAGGTTTATCAAACACACAAGACGAAAGCAAGAAAAAGGAAAATAAACTAGCATGGATATTACAGAGAAAAAGTATGAGCACCGACATCTAGCAATGAGTGTGTGGACATGAATGTAATGTCGGTGAGAGATACGTACTCCCCCAAGCTTAGGATTTTGGCCTAAGTTGGTTTATTGCCACGGATGGCCTGGCGGATATCCAAAGTTGTAGCCAGGGTCGTACCAAGATGCAGCAGTCATTGCATCATGTGCTGTAGCTTGGAGGCGAGCTATCTCAGCCCTCCTCTTATACTCCTCCGCCTCCTCTCTGGTTATAAAATGTCTCCCTTTTGCCTGAAAGTCAAAGAAAGCAGAAGCAGGAAGAGCGACTCGATAGGTGCGTCGTCTGTCAAAGATTAGTCGGTACTGGAGAGGTTGTTCATTTCTCTCAATAAACTGATGACGAACCATAGCCTCATAATCTAAATAAGTAGGAGGCAACTCAATATCATCCTCACGTATGTCTACACCAAGAAAATTATCTAAGCGGGTTGCATAAATTCCACCAAAGAAATCTCCATTAAATCTATTATGATGCAACCTACGTGCAACAATGGCTCCCAAGTTATAAGATTTATCTCCTAACACAGCACTCCTAAGAATACTGAGGTCAGGGACACACATGTGACATGCTTCATCTTTACCATTTATGAACCTACCTATGAAGAGAGCAAAACAATGTATAGCAGGAAAATGAATGCTCCCTATGGTAGCTGTGTTATGTTTCTAGATTCCCCCACAGTTATACTAGCAAGAAATTCTCTAAATTCATATTTGCGGGGTTCACTAGTACTACCCCATTGTGGAAGTTTGTAAGCAGTGGTAAAGTCCTCTAAGTCCATAGTGTAAGATTTTTCATAGAGATCAAACAGGACAGTTTGAGAATTGCGTGAAGATGAAAATTCAAACCTCCTCACAAAGGAACTAGTGAGATAGTGGTACTGGCGGCACTTTTCTCTCTCGGAGCTCACAAGATCAGCGTTATGAAAATACACGTTAAATTCTTCCTTGATTCCCGCTCGATCCATAAAGCCTTCTGAAGGCCATTCACACGGCCAGACTGGAGTGTTCCTTGGTGGCTCATCATCGGCATCGCGCATTGCGAGCCTGGGTCCTTGCTTCCTTGAAGGACCACATTGGTATATTTTCCTAAGCATATCTCTTCCTCTATAAAATTTCTAAAAAATTTAGTAACTTCAAATAAAGGTGAACCAAGCTCAACTAAATTGATAGCAACTACTCCTACAAGTGCCTAGAGCCTATATCATGCATTAGAACTACTTGGAACCATATAAATTTGACATGCAAGCTCAAGAACATGGTCACCTAGGCAGCACAAATTTGCAATAAATAAAGCACTAGAACAAAAACTAATTGGACCAATGGAGGAGTCACATACCAAGGAACAATCTCCCCAAGCAGTTTCGTGAGAGGTGCTTTGAGCAAGGAGATCGAAAATCGCAGCAAAATAAGCTAGAACTCGTGCTTGAGCTGGATGGTGATTTTTTTGGGAGGAAGAAGAAGTGTGTGGGTGCAGGAATAAGTGGAGGAGAGCCACCATGGGCCCACGAGGCAGGGGGGCGCGCCCTGTAAGAGTGGGCGCGCCCTGGACCCTCGTGGCCAGGTGCATGCTCCCCCTGTTGTGTTCTCAGTGCCAGATATTCTCAAATATTCGAGAAAAAATCATATTCCATTTTCAGGGCATTTGGAGAACTTTTATTTTTGGGGTATTTTTATATTGCATGGATAATTCAGAAAACATACAGGAAAATACTATTTTTACTTTATTTCAACTAAAAAACAGAAAGTAAAAGCAGTCTGAGAAGGTTGTGCCTTCTAACTTCATCCATCTCATGCTCATCAAAAGGAATCCACTAACAAGGTTTATCGTGTCTTGTTAACAAATTCATTCCGAATCGCATGAAACCGGAGAAATTTCGAATAACACTATGTTACCTCAACGGGGATATGCACATCCCCAATAATAAGAATATCATATTTCTTTTTGACAGTAGGAAGAGGAAATTCAAAACCTCCAAAAATAACCGGTGGAATTTTCCCAATATAATTGATACTATGAACTTGAGGTTGTTTCCTCGGAAAGTGTATTGTATGCTATTTACCATTAACATGAAAAGTGACATTTCCTTTGTTGCAATCAATAACAGCCCCTGCAGTATTCAAAAAGGGTCTTCCAAGAATAATAGACATACTATCGTCCTCGGGAATATCAAGAATAACAAAGTCCGTTAAAATAGTAACGTTTGCAACCACAGTGCACGTCCTCACAAATATCGGCAATGTATAGCAGTTGATTTATTAGCCATTTGCGAAGATATTTCAGTAGGTGTCAACTTATTCAAATCAAGTCTACGATATAAAGAGAGAGGCATAACACTAACACCGGCTCCAAGATCACATAAAGCAGTTTTAACATAGTTTCTTTTAATGGAGCATGGTATAGTGGGTACTCCTGGATCTCCTAGTTTCTTTAGTATTCCACCCTTAAAAGTATAATTAGCAAGCATGGTGGAAATTTTAGCTTCTGGTATGTTTCTCTTATTAGTGACAATTTCTTTCATATAATTAGCATAAGGATTCATTTTGAGCATATCAGTTAATCGCATACGCAAAAAGATAGGTCTAATCATTTCAGCAAAGCGCTCAAAATCCTCATCATCCTTTTTCTTGGATGGTTTGGGAGGAAAAGGCATGGGTTTCCGAACCCATGGTTCTCTTTCTTTACCGTGCTTCCTAGCAACAAAGTCTCTCTTATCATAACGTTGATTCTTTGATTGTGGGTTATCAAGATCAGCAATGAGTTCAATTTCTACATCATTATCATTGCTAGGTTGAGCATCATCATGAACATTATCATTAACATTATCACTAGGTTCATGTTCATTACTAGATTGTGTTTCAGCATCATAAATAGAAATATCATTTGGATTCTCAGGTGTTTCAGCAACAGGTTCACTAGAAGCATGCAAAGTCTTATCATTTTTCTTTTTCTTCTTTTTAGAAGCACTAGGTGCATAAATTTTATTTCTCTGAGAATCTTGCTCAATTCTCTTAGGATGGCCTTCAGGATACAAAGTTTCCTGAGTCATTTTACCAGTTCTAGTAGCCACTCTAACAGCATAATCATTATTCTTACTATTTAATTCATTGAGCAAATCGTTTTGAGCTTTAAGTACTTGTTCTACTTGAGTGGTAACCATAGAAGCATGTTTACTAATGATTTTAAGTTCACCTTTAACTCTAGACATATAATCACCCAAGTGTTCAAGCGTATCGGAATAGTATTTCAATTGTCTACCAAAATAAGCATTGAAGTTTTCTTGTTTGACAATAAAATTATCAAACTCTTCTAAGCATTGTCTAGCAAACTTATAGTGAGGAATATCACCATCATCAAATCTATAGAGAGAATTTACCTTTGCTACCTGTGTCGGGTTATCAAGACAATGAGTTTCTTCAATAGGTGATGGATTAACATCATATGTTTCTTCAACAGGCGGTAAATTAAGACCATGTATTTCTTCAATAGGAGGTAAATTCTTAACATCTTCAGCTTTAATACATTTTTCTTTCATAGATTTATTTGCCTCTTGCATATCTTGGGGATCGAGAAATAGAACACCTCTCTTCTTGAATTGGTTTAGGAATAGGCTCAGGAATTGGCTCGAGGAGCTGGCTCGTGAAGTGTCCAATTATTTTCATTTGTCAACATATTATTCAATAAAATTTCAGCTTCATCCGGTGTTCTTTCCATGAAAACAGAACCAGCACAACTATCCAGGTAATCTCTGGAAGCATCGGTTAGTCCATTATAAAAGATATCAAGTATTTTATTTTTCTTCAGAGGATGATCAGGAAAAGCAATAAGTAATTGGAGAAGCCTCCCCCAAGCTTGTGGGAGACTCTCTTCTTCAATTTGCACAAAATTATATATATCCCTTAAAGCAGCCTGTTTCTTATGGGCAGGGAAATATTTAGCAAAGAAGTAATAAATCATATCCTGGGGACTACGCACACAACTAGGATCAAGAGAATTAAACCATATCTTAGCATCACCCTTTAATGAGAACGGAAATATTTTAAGGATATAAAGGTAGCGGGTTCTCTCATCATTAGTAAACAGGGTGGATATATCATTTAATTTAGTAAGATGTGCCACAACAGTTTCAGATTCATAGCCATAAAAAGGATCAGATTCAACCAAAGTAATTATATCAGGATCAACAGAGAATTCATAATCCTTATCAGTAACACAGATAGGTGAAGTAGCAAAAGCAGGGTCAGGTTTCATTCTAGCATTAAGAGATTGCTGCTTGCGTTTAGCTAATAACTTCTTAAGATCACTTCTATCATTGCAAGCAAGAATAGCTCTGGCAGATTCTTCATCCAGAACATAACCCTCAGGCACAACAGGCAGTTCATATTTATTAGGGGGAGAGTCTTCATCATCACTATCTTCAATATTATCAGTTTCAATAATTTCATTCTCTCTAGACCTAGCAAGTTGTTCATCAAGAAATTCACCAAGTGGCACAGTAGTATCAAGCATAGAAGTAGTTTCATCATAAGTATCATGCATAGCAGAAGTGGCATCATCAATAACATGCGACATATCAGAATTAATAATGAAGTAGGTTTAGGTGTCGCAAGCTTACTCAAAACAGAAGGTGAATCAAGTGCAGAGCTAGATGGCAGTTCCTTACCTTCCCTCGTAGTTGAGGGACAAATTTTTGTTTTCGCGTCTTTCAAGTTCTTCATAGTGACCAGCAGATATAAATCCCAAGTGACTCAAAGAGTAGAGCTATGCTCCCCAGCGACGGCGCCAGAAAATGGTCTTGATAACCCACAAGTATAGGGGATCACAACAGTTTTTTAGGGTAGAGTATTCAACCCAAATTTATTGATTCGACACGAGGGGAGCCAAAGAACATTCTCAAGTATTAGCAGTTGAGTTGTCAATTCAACTACACCTGGATAACTTAGTATCTGCAGCAAAGTATTTAGTAGGAAAAGTAATATTTTTGGGTTTTGTAGTGATTGTAACAGTAGCACTGGAAAAGTAAATAAGCAAAGAACAATATGTGAAAAGCTCATAAGCATTGGATCGGTGATGGAGAATTATGCCAGATGCGGTTCATCATGTAACAGTCATAACATAGGGTGACATAGAACTAGCTCCAATTCATCAATGTAATGTAGGCATGTATTCCGAATATAGTCATACGTGCTTATGGAAAAGAACTTGCATGACATCTTTTGTCCTACCCTCCCGTGGGAGCGGAGTCCTAATGGTAACTAATGGATATTAAGGCCTCCTTTTAATAGAGTACCGGACCAAAGCATTAACACATAGTGAATACATGAACTCCTCAAACTACGGTCATCACCGGGAGTGGTCCCGATTATTGTCACTTCGCGGTTGCCGGATCATAACACATAGTAGGTGACTATAGACTTACAAGATAGGATCGAGAACTCACATATATTCATGAAAACATAATAGGTTTAGATCTGAAATCATGGCACTCGGGCCCTAGTGACAAGCATTAAGCATAGCAAAGTCATAGCAACATCAATCTCAGAACATAGTGGATACTAGGGATCAAACCCTAACAAAACTAACTCGACTACATTATAGTTCTCATCCAACCCATCACCATCCAGCAAGCCTACGATGGAATTACTCACGCATGGTGGTGAGCATCATGAAATTAGTGATGGAGGATGGTTGATGATGACGACGGCGACGGATTCTCCTCTCCGGAGCCCCGAACGGACTCCAGATCAGCCCTCCCGGGAGGTTTTAGGGCTTGGCGGCGGCTCCGTATCGTAAAATGCGATGAATCCTTCTCTATGATTTTTTTCTCCCCGAACACGAATATATTGAGTTGGAGTTGAGGTCGGTGGAGCGTCAGGGGGCCCACGAGGCAGGGGGGCGCGCCCTCGTGGATGTGTGGAGGCCCCCCTGACGTGGATTCTTCTTCTAGTATTTTTATTATTTTCCAAAAATAAGTTCCGTGGAGTTTCAGGTCATTCCTAAAACTTTTGTTTCTGCACATAAATAACACCATGGAAAGTCTGCTGAAAACAGCGTCAGTCCGGGTTAGTTCCATTCAAATCATGCAAGTTAGAGTCCAAAACAAGGGCAAAAGTGTTTGGAAAAGTAGATACGATGGAGACGTATCATAGAGCTCCTCGAAGTCCACACAAAGACGACCGAAGCGCTGGACGTGACGGCCGGTGCACGGCGGGGCTGAAGAAGAGCTTGGAAGGATGTCTTCAGGGGTGCCCGATTGCGGCGAACAGCCGGGCACGATCTCATCACAACCTCCCGAGGCTCCTGGAGCCTTGGCCTTGGGAGCCGCATGCCGTGCCTCCTCGGTGACCGACGCCTCGGGAGGGGGGTCGCAGGCCCCCGAGGACGGCGCCCCAGGATCACCACTCGGCATGTGCTCCTCAGCACTCAAGCCACCGGCCTCCGTCAGAGCTCGCCCTCCCGCACCTTCACCTGGGGCGAGCTCGGCACCGGCGGCAAAGAAGGGAACCACGACGACAGGGTTCTCGCGGGACCCCACCAGGCCGATTGGGCGCAGTCCCCACTCGTCAAAGGAAGGCATACTCGCGGCAGATGCAGCCTTGTTCTCGCAGCGGTACAACAGGCAGCTATTCCTGGGCTTCTCGTCCGGCAGAGGGACACCCGATAGGACCATGAGCACCGTTTGCCGCGTCACAAGAGGAAGCCCCATCTCCTGAAACCTCATATGGTCCTAGCTACTGAGCAAGTCCCACATCGAGCGGGAGTGGCGCTGAAGTGGAGCGACTTCGGCAGCTTGACGAACTAACTCACCACCATGGGCGCAGCCACGCGCGGTTCTTCAACCACCTCACTGGCCTGACGCGGAGGTGAGGCGGGGCTCGTGAGCTTCGATGGCCCTGCACGGAGTTTGGAACAGCGGGCCTCACGAACTTGGAGCAGAGGGCCGAGCCCGCCGACGCCAATAAACACCCATCGATATCTGGAACTTCGCTCGTGGATGAAGGAAGCTCGAAGTCAATCCCCGCGCCTGCTGTCGCGGCCACGGCTTGGAAGCCCACGCACCCTGAGCTCTGCCGGGGACTGGTCAAATGCAATGAGAAGAAATGGCGGAGGAGGGCCACTGAAGGAGCGATACCCACCATGGCCTCGCACAAGAAGGCGAAGACGGCAAGAAGGGTCACAGATTGAGGGTTGAGATGAAGCATGTGGATCTAATAATGCTCGAGCACCGCATTAAACAAGGTGGAGAAGGGAGGAATCAGGCCAGCCCAGAGGGCCTCTATGAAGATCGGGACCTCAGTGGCTACCCGAGCCATGCGAGTGCGAGACGCGGGCCAAGCCACCATCTCTCCCCACTCGTTGAAACTGGAGGCAAGCATGGGGCGCACCTTGTCCATGGTCTCGTCGTTGAGCACCCGATGCCGGGCCGAGCGCCGGCTC
Source organism: Aegilops bicornis (assembly GCA_021605145.1). Taxonomy (NCBI): domain Eukaryota; kingdom Viridiplantae; phylum Streptophyta; class Magnoliopsida; order Poales; family Poaceae; genus Aegilops; species Aegilops bicornis. Next base: position 514,173,891 of record CM038672.1, on the reverse strand, counting down.
AAAGGACGGAGGCGCAGTTGGCAGAGACAGAGGTTTCTTCCCCTTTTCACCTTGTTTCAGCGCCATGGCGATGAAGCAGGCAGAGCGCAAGTCAGATTGGAAGGGCAAAGCAGGGCCTTAAGGAAACAGGGAGATTGGAAGAGCCAGGCGTGGGCGAAGGAAGAATAACTATGTGAGATGCGGGGGGCGCATAGCCAGGCGGATTCAAGGGCAGCGTGGGGAAGCGGAGACGCCCACGTCCAATCAACTGCCACGCGTCAACCGAGGCCACAGGCTTTTGGGGCCCGCGGTGCTCGTGATTGACCCTTGGCCCGTAGTGAAGCCAAGCCCGAGCGCACCTTGGGCACAGGGGCTCTTGTCGGTGTTGCAGGGAACGGGTCCCAGACTTGCTCGCTGCTGCCAAGGGCGTGGCTAAGCGAGCAGGCCGTAGGGCCCATCTTCATCCACAAGGCATCCAAGACCCTCGCGAGGGGCCAAGCCTCGCGAGGTGGACGACGCAAGGCCTCCAACGGAGTGGCCTAGTCAGGCAGGCTCACGAGGAGCACAAATATCAAGGTGGGGCAAACCTCACGAGGCTCTCGTGACGTGAGTCATGACGATCGACACCAGGCGGGCGCCAGCACCTGCAGCGTCCTTGTTTCCTCTTTGGTGCTAAGGAAGCAGGCGTATGCGAGGAGTACCGAGGCATCAGGCAAAGGTTGCTATATCGGTGCAATGAGACCTAGACCAGGAGGACGGCAAGACGGAGGTCATCGTGGAGCCCAAGACGGCGTCACCACCAGAGCCTTTTGCAGGCGAAGACCACTTTTGTCAGGAAAGCTTGTACTAACTGTTCCCCTTCAAATTTGCCCGCCGTTGTTGGCTCCCTTCCCGCTCAATATTTGGGAAGAGGACCAGGGCCTATATAAGTAGAGCTAGCCACCACATTAGGGGGGGGGGTCGAGCAGTTCATCCAACTCTCACCCGCTAAGACACCAAGCACAAGAACACCTCAACCTCAGGAGGCTATTCTTCCCTCTGTACTGTTCATCATCAGCCCAAGAGGCAATCCACCACCACACTGGAGTAGGGTATTACACCACAACGGTGGCCCGAACCAGTATAAATCTCGTGTCTCTTTGTATTGTGACTTCATCGAGTTCGTCCGCGAGATCTTAGCGAGCTAGGGCGTAGATCGGTAGGAGGGAAAGACTTCGCACGCACCCCAGTGTTCGAACCTTAAGGGTTTGCCAGAACCCCACATCCGACACAATGGATATCGTTTCGTCCCCAAAGGAAAGCTTTGGTTTGTGAGAAGCATATCCCCAAACCAGCCCCAAATGGGACAAAACAATCACCACGGCATGTTGATGCCGCTCCATGATGGCATGCCAAGTTTCATGAATTACAGACGAGCTCTGGACTTATTAGAATTTAAAAACCAGGTATTGATACGTCTTCAACGTATCTATAATTTTTTATTAATCCATGCTATTATATTATCTGTTTTGGATGTTTATGGGCTTTATTATGCACTTTTATATTACTTTTGGGACTAACCTATTGACCCAGAGCCCAAAGTGCCGCCTCGCTTTTTCCTTGTTTGATGTTTGAAGAAAAGGAATATCAAACGGAGTCGAAACGGAATGAAACCTTACGGAGAAGTTATTTTTGGAAGGAAAGCAACCCAGGAGACTTGGAGTGCACGTTAGGAAAGAAGCGAGGAGGCACGAGGTGGGCGCGCCCACCCACAGGTGCGCCCTCCACCCTCGTGGCCCCTCGTGGCTCCCCTGACGTGTTTCTTCCTCCTATATATATATATATATATATATATATATATATATATATATATATATATATATATAAATATATATATATATATATATACCCTAAAACGATCGGAGAAGCAGAATAGATCGGGAGTTCACGCCGCATAAGCCTCTCAGACACCAAAACCAATCGGGACCCTGCTCAAGACCTCACGGAGGGGGGATCCCTCACCGGTGGCCATCTTCATCGTCCCGTCGCTCTCCATGACGAGGAGGGAGTAGTTCACCCTCGGGGCTAAGGGTATGTACGAGTAGCTATGTGTTTGATCTCTCTCTCTCTCTCTCTCGTGGTCTTGAGGTGATACGATCTTGATGTATCGCGAGCTTTGCTATTATAGTTGGATCTTATGTTGCTTCTCCCCCTCTACTCTCTTGTAATGGATTGAGTTTTCCCTTTGAAGTAATCTTATCGGATTGAGTCTTTAATGATTTGAGAACACTTGATGTATGTCTTGTTGTGCGTATCTGTGGTGACAATGGAATATCACGTGATCCACTTGATGTATGTTTTGATGATCAACTTGCGGGTTCCGCCCTTGAACCTATGAATAGGGGTTGGCACACGTTTTCATCTTGATTCTCCGGTAGAAACTTTGGGGCACTCTTTGAGGTTCTATGTGTTGGTTGAATAGCTGAATCTGAGATTGTGTGATGCATATCGTATATTCATACCCACAGATACTTCAGGTGACATTGGAGTATCTAGGTGACATTAGGGTTTTGGTTGATTTGTGTCCTAAGGTGTTATTCTAGTACGAACTCTAGGGCTGTTTGTGACACTTGTAGGAATAGCCCAACGGATTGATTGGAAAGAATAACTTTGAGGTGGTTTCGTACCCTACCATAATCTCTTCGTTTGTTCTCCGCTATTAGTGACTTTGGAGTGACTCTTTGTTGCATGTTGAGGGATAGTTATATGATCCAATTATGTTATTATTGTTGAGAGAACTTGCACTATTGAAAGTATGAACCCTAGGCCTTGTTTCCTAGCATTGCAATACCATTTACGCTCACTTTTATCGCTTGCTACCTTGCTGTTTTTATATTTTCAGTTTACAAAAACCTATATCTACCATCCATATTGCACTTGTATCACCATCTCTTCGCCGAACTAGTGCACCTATACAACTTACCATTGTATTGGGTGTGTTGGGGACACAAGAGACTCTTTGTTATTTGGTTGCGGGGTTGCTTGAGAGAGACCATCTTCACCCTACGCCTCCCACGGATTGATAAACCTTAGGTCATCCACTTGAGGGAAACTTGCTACTGTCCTATAAACCTCTGCACTTGGAGGCCCAACAACGTCTACAAGAAGAAGGTTGTGTAGTAGACATCAAGCTCTTTTCTGGCGTTGTTGCCGGGGAGGTGAGTGCTTGAAGGTATATCTTTAGATCTTGCAATCGAATCTTTCTGTTTCTTGTTTTATCACTAGTTTATATTATAAAAGAAAACTACCAAAAAATGGAATTAAGTTTGCCTCATACGCTTCATCTTTTTAATATCTTTCATGAGTATGATGGAAAAGAAAATTGTGCCAAAGTGTTAGAAGAAGAATGCATTAAAATGTTTCGCACTAAATCTTTGAATGATGAGCATGATTGCAATGTTGTTAGTATGAACTCCTTGAATATCCATAGTACTAATGATGATTGCACTAGTCATGATGAAAATATCTCCTATGATCATGTCAAATTTTGTGGAGTGTATTGGGTTTGCAAGTACACACCAAATAGAGAATATAGATATTGCAAGAGGCATAAGCATTTAGAAACTAAATGGTTGCAAGAAAGGCTAGATGCGTGTGCTGAAAATTTAAACTTTCTTAGCCATACTTGTGAACTTTGCAATGAACGTGATCATTTCAGTACCCAATGCAAATTGTTTCATGATCATATTGTGTCCAAAAATTGTGATGACTTGATTTCCCTTGCACGTCATAATGAACTTAGTTTGCTCTTGGGTTATGAAGAAATTAAACGTATAACTAAGGACATTCCAGAATTTGCCCTTGATAGAGTTCTTCATTTTGATCTAGAATAAATTTATATGTATTGTGCGGTGAATTGCATTGAAAATCCTTATATTGCCAATTACATAAAGAAAAGAAAACAAATAGAGGATGAAGAGAATACTAACGAAAGGGAATAGACTTCACAATATCCTCCTATTATTTCTTATGATGAATCAGGTAACGAGGAGGAGCCTTCTATTCAACCAATCTCATTAATAAGGAGCTCCAAAAAGAGGATTGAACCCACACATGATGTGGTGAAGAAGAAGAAAAGGAAAAGGAAGAGAGGTAAAAAGATATCTCTCCCAAATAATGTTGCTCCTATTATTGTTGTGCCTCATGAAAATGAAACAAAAATAATTATGGAAGATGATGCACTTGATGATGATCTCGTTATGCCTATTGCTTGTTGTCATGATTATGATTGGGAAGATAATGATACTTCTTACGATCTTGAAAATCTTTTTGGCACTTGCTTGGAAGGATATGATAATTGCTATACTATTGGTGTTATCCATACTATTAATGATGAGAGTGATTATGCTTATGATATGAAAAGGACCAAGCTTGGGAATGCTATGTTTGATGAAGATGATTTTTTTTGAGAATATATTTGCTGCAATTAATGTTTGTCCTAGGCTTGGGGATGCTACATTTAATGAAGATGATATTTTTAGTCTCCCAACTTTTGATATGCAAATTAATAATGATGATAGCATGCTTCCTACTTATGATAATTACATTGATGAAAGTGGGTTTGGAAGAGTGTCAACTTTAAGAAGTAATAATCCCACTATTTTGAAGGATGTTGAATCTTATAATATTTATGAAAGTGGATTTGGAGAGGTCATGACTTTATTTAGTAATGATTCCACTATCTTGGAAGAGGTTTCAATCGATTATGATGAGAACAAAGTTGCTACTTATGATGATTATTGTGATGAAACTTATGCTATAAAAGGTAGTGATGATTATATTTATAAAACTTGTCATAATTATGATTAACTTTTTTCTGAACATTACTCTTTTAATGTGGAAACAATTTATAGTATTCAAGTCTTTTATGATACTCCCACTATTTCGAATGAGAAGAATTTTGCTTATGTGGAGAGTAGTAAAATTTCTATGCAAGTAGATCATGAAAAGAATGATTTAGGTGCTGGTTATATTGTTTAATTCATTCATTATTCTACTGAAAGTTATTATGAGAGAGGATCATATGCTTCTACATATTGCAATAATATCAAGTTTCCTCTCTATGTGCTTAAAATCTTGAAGTTATGCTTGTTTTACCTTCCTGTGCAAGTTGATTCTTATTCCCATAAGTAGTTTGCTCACAAAATCCCTATTCATAGGAAGTGGGTTAGACTTAAATATGCTAGTCATATTCTTCATGATGCTCTCTTTATGTTTCAGTTCTTATCTTTTTGTGAGCATCATTGAAATCATCATGCCTACCTAGGGGCGTTAAACGTTAGCGCTTGTTGGGAGGCAACCCAATTTTATTTTAGTTTCTTGCTTTTTGGTTCTGTTTAGTAATAAATAATCCTTATAGATTCTGTCTAGATGTGTTTTTTGTTTTAATTAGTGTTTTTTCCAAGTAGAACCTTTGGGAAGACTTGGGTGAAGTCTTTATGATCATGCTGTAAAAAACAGAAACTTTAGCGCTCACGATATTAGCTTCAACTTTTTACTGGAGAGTGCTATTTAGTTGATTATTTTTGCAGATGATTACTAGAAAAATTTCTCAGGTACACCAATTTATTTTAGAATTTTTGGAGTTCCAGAAGTTTGCGTTAGTTACAGATTACTACAGACTGTTCTGTTTTTGACAGATTCTGTTTTTCGTGTGTTGTTTGCTTATTTTTTATGACTCTATGTCTAGTAAAATAGTTTATAAACCATAGAGAAGTTGGAATACAGTATATTTAACACCAATACAAATAAAGAATGAGTTCATTACAGTACCATGAAGTGGTGTTTTGTTTTCTTTCGCTAATGGAGCTCACGAGATTTTTTGTTAAGTTTTGTGTTGTGAAGTTTTCAAGTTTTGGGTAAAGATTCGATGGACTATGGAATAAGGAGTGGCAATAGCCTAAGCTTGGGGATGCCCAAGTCACCCCAAGGTAATATTCAAGGATAACCAAGAGCCTAAGCTTGGGGATGCCGCGGAAGGCATCCCCTCTTTTGTCTTCGTTCATCGGTAACTTTACTTGGAGCTATATTTTTATTCACCACATGATATGTGTTTCGCTTGGAGCATCATTTTATTTTCTTTAGCTTTGCTTGCAGTTTAAATAAAATACCAAGATCTGAAATTATTAAATGGGAGAGTCTTCACATAGTTGCATAATTATCCGACTACTCATTGATCTTCACTTATATCTTTCGGAGTAGTCTGTTGTTTGCTCTAATTCTTCACTTGTATCTTTTAGAGCACAATGGTGGTTTTATTTTGAAGAAACTATTGATCTCTCATGCTTCACTTAGATTATTTTGAGAGTCTTAAATAGCATGGTTATTTGCTTAGATAATCCTAATATGCTAGGTATTCAAGAATAGTAAAAACTTTCTTATGAGTGTGTTGAATACTAAGAGAAGTTTGATGCTTGATGATTGTTTTGAGATATGGAGGTAGTGATATTAAAATTGTGGTAGGTGAGTAGTTGTGAATTTGAGAAATACTTGTGTTGAAGTTTGCAAGTCCCATAGCATGCACGTATGGTAAACATTATGTAACAAATTTGAAACATGAGGTGTTCTTTGATTGTCCTCCTTATGAGTGGCGGTCGGGGACGAGTGATGGTCTTTTCCTACCAATCTATCCCCTAGGAGCATGCGGCGTAGTGCTTGGTTTTTATGACTTGTAGATTTTTGCAATAAGTATGTGAGTTCTTTATGACTAATGTTGAGTCCATGGATTATACGCACTCTCACCTTTCCATCATTGCTAGCCTCTCCGGTACCGTGCATTGCCCTTTCTCACATTGAGAGTTGGTGCAAACTTCCCCGGTGCATCCAAACCCCGTGATATGATATGCTCTTTCACACATAAACCTCCTTATATCTTCCTCAAAACAGCCACCATACCTACCTATTATGGCATTTCCATAGCCATTCCGAGATATATTGCCATGCAACTTTCCACCATTCCGTTTATCATGACACGTCCATCATTGTCATATTGCTTAACATGATCATGTAGTTGACATAGTATTTGTGGCAAAGCCACCATTCATAATTCTTTCATACATGTCACTCTTGGTTCATTGCATATCCCGCACACACCGGAGGCATTCATATAGAGTCATACTTTGTTCTAGTATCGAGCTGTAATCATTGAGTTGTAAATAAATAGAAGTGTGATGATCATCATTTTCTAGAGCATTGTCCAAAGTGAGGAATAAAAATAAAAAAAATAAAGGCCATAAAAAAGAGATAAGGCCCGAAAAATGAGAGAAAAAGATAGAAGGGACAATGTTACTATCCTTTTACCACACTTGTGCTTCAAAGTAGCACCATGATCTTCATAATAGAGAGTCTCTTGTTTTGTCACTTTCATATACTAGTGGGCATTTTTCATTATTTGAACTTGGCTTGTATATTCCAACAATGGGCCTCCTCAAGTGCCCTAGGTCTTCGTGAGCAAGCAAGTTAGATGCACAACCACTTAGTTTCTTTTGTTGAGCTTTCATATATTTATTAGCTCTAGTGCATCAGTTGCATGGCAGTCCCTACTCCTTGCATTAACATCAATCGATGGGCATCTCCATAGCTCATTGATTAGCCTCGTTGATGTGAGACTTTCTCCTTTTTTTGTCTTCTCCACAGAACCCCCATCATCATACTCTATTCCACCCATAGTGCTATGTCCATGGCTCACACTTATATATTGCATGAAGGTTGAAAAAGTTTGAGATTACTAAAGTATAAAACAATTGCTTGGCTTGTCATCGGGGTTGTGCATGATGAGAGCATTCTTGTGTGACGAAAATGGAACATGACTAAACAATATGATTTTGTAGGGATGAACTTTCTTTGGCCATGTTATTTTGAGAGGACATAATTGCTTAGTTAGTATGCTTGAAGTATTATTATTTTTATGACATTATGAACTTTTATCTTGAATCTTTCGGATCTGAATATTCATACCACAATTAAGAAGAATTACATTGAAATTATGTTAGGTAGCATTCCACATCAAAAATTCTGTTTTTATCATTTACCTACTCGAGGACGAGCAGGAATTAAGCTTAGGGGATCTTGTCGTCTCCAACGTATCTATAATTTTTTATTGTTCCATGCTATTATATTATCTGTTTTGGATGTTTATGGGCTTTATTATGCACTTTTATATTACTTTCTGGACTAACCTATTGACCCAGAGCCCAGTGCCAGTTCCTGTTTTTCCCTTGTTTCAGTGTTTTGAAGAAAAGGAATATCAAACGGAGTTGAAACGGAATGAAACCTTCTGGAGAAATTATTTTTGGAAGAAAAGCAACCCGGGAGACTTGGAGTGCACGTCAGGAAAGAAACGAGGGAGGCACGAGGCAGGGGGCGCCCACCCCCTGGGCGCGCCCTCCACCCTCGTGGGCCCCTCGTGGCTCCCCTGACGTATTTCTTCCGCCTATATATATCCATATACCCTAAAACGATCAGAGAACAGAATAGATCAGGAGTTCCGCCGCCGCAAGCCTCTGTAGCCACCAAAAACCAATCGGGACCCTGTTCCGGCACCCTGCCGGAGGGGGGATCCCTCACCGGTGGCCATCTTCATCCTCCCGGTGCTCTTCATGACGAGGAGGGAGTAGTTCACCCTCGGGGCTGAGGGTATGTACCAGTAGCTATGTGTTTGATCTCTCTCTCATGTTCTTGAGGTGATACGATCTGATGTATCGCGAGCTTTGCTATTATAGTTGGATCTTATGTTGCTTCTCCCCCTCTACTCTCTTGTAATGGATTGAGTTTTCCCTTTGAAGTAATCTTATCGGATTGAGTCTTTAATGATTTGAGAACACTTGATGTATGTCTTGCCGTGCGTATCTGTGGTGACAATGGGATATCACATGATTCAATTGATGTATGTTTTGGTGATCAACTTGCGGGTTCCGCCCATGAACCTATGCATAGGGGTTGGCACACGTTTTCGTCTTGATTCTCCGGTAGAAACTTTGGGGCACTCTTCGAGGTTCTATGTGTTGGTTGAATAGATGAATCTGATATTGTGTGATGCATATCGTATAATCATACCCACGGATACTTGAGGTGACATCGGAGTGTCTAGGTGACATTAGGGTTTTGGTTGATTTGTGTCCTAAGGTGTTATTCTAGTATGAACTCTAGGGCTGTTTGTGACACTTATAGGAATAGCCCAACGGATTGATTGGAAAGAATAACTTTGAGGTGGTTTCGTACCCTACCATAATCTCTTCGTTTGTTCTCCGCTATTAGTGACTTTGGAGTGACTCTTTGTTGCATGTTGAGGGATAGTTATATGATCCAATTATGTTATTATTGTTGAGATAACTTGCACTAGTGAAAGTATGAACCCTAGGCCTTGTTTCCTAGCATTGCAATACCATTTACGCTCACTTTTATCGCTTGCTACCTTGCTGTTTTCATATTTTCAGTTTACAAAAACCTATATCTACCATCCATATTGCACTTGTATCACCATCTCTTCGCCGAACTAGTGCACCTATACAACTTACCATTGTATTGGGTGTGTTGGGGACACAAGAGACTCTTTGTTATTTGGTTGCGGGTTGCTTGAGAGAGACCATCTTCATCCCACGCCTCCCACGGATTGATAAACCTTAGGTCATCCACTTGAGGGAAACTTGCTACTGTCCTACAAACCTTAGCACTTGGAGGCCCAACAACATCTACAAGAAGAAGGTTGTGTAGTAGACATCAGGTATCTCAATGTTTGCGGCCGATTGACCGTGGCAGGGTGTTTGACATTCATTCCCTTTTCTTGCATGGGACCTAAGCATGCAACCAAGGAAACAAATTTGAATTTTCAACCAATTTATATTCATTAGAGCATGTGCATGTAGTTCAAATTTGAATTATGCACATAAATGCATAGAGAACTCAGTTAATGCATAAAAATGTCCAAACGAACCCCAAAAAATCACAAAAAATAACACAACACTCCTGTTGTTCTATGTTGAGACGAGAAAAAAATTCTAAAGCAATAAGAGGCAATGGATATCGTTTCGCCCCCAAAGGTGGGGCCTTCCCTACCGAAACCATCATGCTTGTTGTGAGAAGCTCCGGTCTATGAGAAGCATATACCAAAACCTGCCCCAAATGGGATAAAAACTTTACCACAGCATGTTGATGCCACTCCATGATAGCATGCCAAGTTTCATGAATTTCAAACGAGATTTGGATTTACTAGAATTTAAAAACAAGGTATCTCAATGTTTATGTCGAAAGTGAGTGGCAAGGTGGTGTTTGACATTCATACCCATTTCTTGCATGGGACCTAAGCATGCACCCAAGGACAAAGATTTGTTTTTTCAACCAATTTATATGCACTGAAGCATGTGCATGTAGTTCAAATTTGAATTATGCACATAAATGCATTGAAAACTCAGTTAATGCATAAAAATGTCCAAACGAACCCTGAATAGTTCCAATTCTTTTATGACACACATATAGTTGCATGTTCACTGCAGATAAAAGTTCTAGCAATTCAAACACCGTCCATGGCCGTTGTGACGCCATTATGTAATTCAAATCAAGACGAAAAATCAAGTAGATCCCACATAGTTTATTATAACCAACCGTGTGAGATGCAGCACAAAATATCTTGGAGCACCATCGGAGTATAGTACGCATACGGCTTACGCGAGAAGGTGCGACGGCTACAGTCCACAACCCGCTCTGAATGAGGGACCATGTCTGATGACACTTTGCGCGCTAGTTTTTTCGCTGAAGTGATTCCAAATTTTCGGCTTCCGCAAAAATATCTACCTCCTGCCCCCTCCCCTTACCAAAAGCCACATTTCCCCTGTTTCCGTCTTCCTTTCCAAGTTGAAACCTTCACTCCTTGCTTGTAGCGCCGCCTCCTCGCCGGTGACCCTCCTTCACGTTGCTCGGCCTCGCCTATCCAGGCAGGTAATCCACACCCGACCCCCATCCTCCTCCTCCTTCCACATCCCACATGCCCCGACCGCCGATGCGAGCGCGACACCTTCCACCCAAATCACCGACCCCTCCACAAAATAAGCATTGGCCTAAGCGATGGTGCACGCAGTATAGCCAGGATCTCAAGGAGCATTTGGCAGCGGAGAAGCAAATCGCGGCCGCACGTTCGAATGAGGTCGCGATGGCTGCCATTCGTGCCGACCCCCAGATCTTGGAGGAGCACCTCGCCGTCGAGGCCACCGTTGACGCCTCACGCACTGACGCCGCGACGCGGTTGGCTGCTTTAAACGACAGTTTGTGGCATTTTCTCGAGGCCACTGTCGGTGCCTTCGACGAAGACTACGAGGTGTTTTCTCAGCGTGCACGTGCTTACCTCATCTCGAGAGCCAGCAGGTTGGTGCCCGGAGCGGCTCAGGCAACTCACCACTACAACGAGGGCACCCATGATGCGGAGGCCTTGCCCTCTTCCATGTCCAAGGAGCCAATCGTCATCGATATCTCCAACAATGAGGAGTAGCTTGTCTTATTAGCTCACTATAAGGACCCATGTTCAGTTTGCTAGCTACTGCCTTTCCTTAACAAATTCTAGTGAATTGTGCTATCTACTTTTACCATGCAATCTTCTGTTATAGTGTATATGTTCTATATGTCATGCAATGTGGTGTTCAGTTAACTGCTTGGTTCAATTCTGCAAATGTGATGTTCAATTCTTCAGGGTGCAATATTTCCAAGTTGTTAAGCATGCTTGGTTTCGTTAACTGCCTGATCTTCTATTACGAGTATGTTATATTGTGCAATGTGGTGCTCAGTTAACGTTTGGTTTATTTGTTGTGGTGTTTAGTTAACTGCTTGGTTCAATTCTGCAATGTGATGTTCAATTGTTGTGGCTGCATTCTGTTATTGTATACCATGTGAGGAATAAATCAAATTTGGTTGCACTTAATACATGAGAAACATATACAAGTGCTACATTTCCTAGTTCTTAATCATGCTTGGTTTGGTTAACTGTCTGATCTTCTATTAGGAGTATGTTATATTGTGCAATGCGGTGCTCAGTTAATGTTTGGTTCATTTGTTGTGGTGTTTAGTTAACTGCTTGATTCAATTCTGCAATGCGATGTTCAATTGTTGTGGCTGCATTCTGTTATTGTATACCATGTGAGGAGTAAACCGAATTTGGATGTACTTAATACATGAGAAACATATACAAGTGCTATATTACCTAGTTCTTAACCATGCTTGGTTTGCATAAATGGGTTTTCCATGTGGCTTGAATTAATCTGATGAATCTGCAATGTGCTTATTTATCATCAACATATTTTACTAATAGCATGTGAACCCTTACTTAACCTGATGACTAACTACCTTATATGTGTTGCAGGGAAACAATGGGAAGCACTGAGGTTTACAAGATGGTACTAACTATTATACCTTGCCTTTTTCTATTCATTTGCCCCATTTGCAATATAAAGAAGATATTTATGCACATCCTTGTTTTCAAGCTTCACTGATGATTACCTCTCAAACCACCTCCGTGGTCAGGAGGCGAGGAAAGTTTTCATACAACACCCACAGTTCAATGTTGAAGTGTTCCTGAAGAGGTCGAAGGATGGGCGGTCAATCATCCACAGGCACTGGCCTAAAGTTGCAAAGACCTTCAACATGAATGAAGGCTCAATATTCGCCTTCCGCTTCAGCAGTTTTCCAGATGAGATGCATCTCTCTATGTACCGTCTATGATGCTAATTTCGAAAGGTTCTAGATGCTGCATGTGAAACTTACTGCTGGTGTAGTTGTGTAATGGGCTAGCTGAGTGTTGAAGCTATATCATGTTGTACTCCGATGTATTTCAATTATGAAATCCTACTTCCTTAATATGGAAATGGAATGTATTATGTGCTTAATATGAATGTCAATTAGATTAGTAAATGGATTATTAATAATAGGGCAATTAGCCCGCTAATTGGCCAATTAGCTTGCTAATTGGGTTTTCCTATTGCAAACGGTTATTGAGAAAACACCGTGGGCGATGATCTCAGGCAACGCACACAGTTTCTAGGAATAAACCGTGTTGGACCAATGAACAATCACACACGACATTCTCTTGAAAACGTTTTGCGTTACGCCACCTTGCGCAAACGTTTTCCTTGGAGTGACTGTGTGGGATGTATATACGAACGGAAACGTTTAGTGATCGATCGTGTGTGGGATGTACTTACGACCGGAAATGATTTCGCCTGTATAATTGTATTTTTAGCACTACTGTATGTATTTATGTATTTGAGTTCTCGCCGGTCGCACACGACCTCATTTTACCGAGCGTGTGTGCCAGGAGAGCATATCCTCGACGGTTTCTGGGTCGTGTGGGAAGGACCCCCCTATCACCCACACTCACTAGGTGGCGGTTCCGAACGTCATCGCAAAAAGGGGTTAAAAACCGTTTGTATAGCACCGACGCGTACCAGTGTGTGGTGCAAACTTTGAAGGTGCATCAAAACCCCGTGATATGATACGCTCTATCACACATAAGCCTTATTATATCTTCCTCAAAACAGCCACCATACCTACCTATTATGGCTTTTCCATGGCCATTCCGAGATATATTGCCATGCAACTTCCACCGCTTCCGGTTGATGACTTGAGCATTCATTGTCATATTGCTTTGCATGATCATATAGCTGACATAGTAGTTGTGGCTCAGCCACCGTCATCATTCTCTATACATGTTACGCTAGACCATTGCACATCCTAGTACATTGTTAGAGGCATTCATAAAGAGTCATACTTTGTCATAGGTATCGAGTTGTAATTTTTATTTCTTTTGAGTTATAAGTAAATAGAAGTGTGATGATCATCATTATTCATTTTTAGAGTAAGGAAAGGATGATGGAGACTATGATTCTCCCACAAGTCGGGATTAGACTCCGGACAATGAGAGAAAAAAAGAGAAAAAAGAAAAAAAGAGAAAAAGAAAAGAAAAGAAAAAAAGAAAGAAAAAAGAAAAAGAAAAATAATAACAAATAAACAAAGAGAGAAGGGGCATTGTTAGTATCCTTTACCACACTTGTGCTTCAAAGTAGCACCATGTTTTTCATATGGAGAGTCTCCTATGTTGTCACTTTCATATACTAATGGGAATTTTTCATTATAGGACTAGATGCACACCCACTTAGTTTTCCTATTGAGCTTTCATACACTTATAGCTCTTAGTGCATTTGTTGCATGGCAATCCCTACTCCTCGCATTGATATCAATTTATGGGCATCTCCATAGCCCATTGGTTAGCCGCGTCGATGTGAGACTTTCTTACTTTTTGTCTTCTATATATTTGCCCCTATCATCATACTCTATTCCACCTGTAGTGCTATATCCATGGCTTGCGCTCATGCATTGCGTGAGGGTTGAAAAAGCTGAAGCGCGTTAAAAAGCATGAACCAATTGCTTGGCTTGTCATCGGGGTTGTGCATGATAAATACTTTGTGTTAAGAAGACAGAGCATGACAAGACTATATGATTTTGTAGGGATAGTTTTATTTAGCATTGATATTTTGAAAGACTTGATTGTTTGTTAGGATGCCTGAGTATTGATGTCTTTATGCCAAATTATAGACTATTGCTTTGAATCACTTATGTCTTAATATTCATGCCATGATTAGACATATGATCAAGTTTATGATAGGTAGCATTCCACATCAAAAATTATCTTTTTTATCATTTACCTACTCGAGGACGAGCAGGAATTAAGCATGGGGATGCTGATACGTATCCGTCGTATCTATAGTTGTTTATTGTTTCATGCCAATATTATACAAGTTTTATACACTTTTGGCAACTTTTTATATGATTTATTGGACTAACCTATTGATCCAATGCCCAGTGCCAGTTCCTGTTTTCAGCATGTTTTTGTATCGCAGAGTATCCATATCAAATGAAGTCCAAATGCAATAAAATTTCATGGAGAATTATTTTGGAATATATTTGATTTTTGGGAGTTGGAATCACCACAAACAGAGGCCCACATAGCCCACAAGACACCAGGGCGCGCTTGGCGCGTGGTGGTGGGTTGTGCTCACCTCGTACGTCGGTTGGAGCTCTACTTCGGGTGCAAGGAAGCTTATATCTGGAAAAAAATCGTGTTAAAATCTCAGCGCAATCGGAGTAACGGATCTCCCGGAATATAAGAAACAGTTTTTGGCCAGATCAGGGGAACGCGAAACAGAAGAGAACAGAGAGGGAGATCAAATCTTGGAGGGGCTCCCGCCCCTCTGCCGCCATGGAGACTGAGGGAGTCCTGGACTAGGGGGTGTCCGGATAGCCGAACTATCATCTTTGGCCGGACTCCTAGACTATGAAGATACAAGATTGAAGACTTTGTCCCTTGTCCGGATAGGACTTTCCTTGGCGTGGAAGGCAAGCTTGGCGTCTGAATATGTAGATCTCCTACCATTGTAACCGACTGTGTAACCCTAACCCTATTTGGTGTCTATATAAACCGAAGGGTTTTAGTCCAGAGGACGAACAACAATCATACCATAGGCTAGCTTCTAGGGTTTAGCCTCTCCGATCTCGTGGTAGATCTACTCTTGTACTACCCATATCATCAATATTAATCAAGCAGGAGTAGGGTATTACCTCCATCGAGAGGGCCCAACCTGGGTAAAAACATCGTGTCCCTTGTCTCCTGTTACCATCCGCCTAGACGCACAGCCTGGGACCCCTACCCAAGATCCGCCGGTTTTGACACCGACATTGGTGCTTTCATTGAGAGTTCCTCTGTGTCATCACCTATAGGCCCGATGGCTCCTTCAATCATCAGCAACGACGCAGTCCAGGGTGAGATTTTTCTCCCCCGACAGATCTTCAGATTCGGGCGGCTTTTGCTGCGGGCCAATTCGCTAGGCCATCTGGAGCAGATCAAAAGCTACGCCCTTGGCCATCAGGTCAGATTCGGAAGCTTGAACTATACGGCCGATGTCCGCAGAGACTTGATCTTTGACGGATTCGAGCCACAGCCTAGCGTGCCGCACTGTCTGGATGGGTATGATCTAGCTCTGCCACCAAGCAGTGCCTCGGAGGTCCGCACCAAAGGTTCCGCCCGACCCTTAATCCGTAGCCGGTTTCGCCGATCGAGGACGGTTGGTTGGACACCGCCTCGGGGGCTGAAATCTCTGTGGCGATTGAGCCGAACACCATCCCTGTCCTTTGCAAAGCTCGTGACTCCTGTGCGGACTCCTTCCGGACCCGAACCTCCAGCGCTACCGCCAAATCCGGTGGCGCGGTTATGGAGTTCACCGCCACGGACATCTTTTCAAAGACTCGCCCTTTGGCGATATCCTGAACTCATTAAAGTCTCTCTCTTTGTCAGGGGAACCCTTGCCGAACTATGGTCAGGAAGGTTGGGATTCGGACGACGAAGAAATTCAACGCCCACCCACCACCCACTTTGTAGCCACTGTCGATGATTTAACCGACATGCTCGACTTCGACTCCGAAGACATCGACGGCATGGATGACGATGCCGGAGACGATCAAGAGCCAGCGCCCACGGGGCACTGGAAGGCCACCACGTCATATGACATATACATGGTGGACATCCTAAAAGATGGGAATGGCGATGGAATGGCGGAGGATGACCCCTCCAAGAAACAACCCAAGCGCCGACGTCAGCGGCGCCGCTCTAAATCCCGCCACAGTAAAAACGGCGATTTCGGCACGGGAGACAATAATACCCCGGACAGTGCCGAAGATGACCCCCTCCAACAGGACTCAGCGCAGGAGGAGGGAGAACCAAGTCCGCACGACAGTGCGGCAGAAAGAGAGGTAGAGGACGATAATTATGCCCCCCCTCCGAAGACGAGGCAAGCCTCGACGACGCAATTTAAATCGTGCCAGAGGACCCCGTCGAACAAGAGCGTTTTAAACGCAGGCTCATGGCCACGGCAAGCAGCCTCAAGAAAAATCAGCAACAGCTTAGAGCTGACCAAGACCTGCTAGCTGACAGATGGACTGAAGTCCTTGCAGCCGAAGAGTATGAACTCGAACGCCCCTCCAAAAGCTACCCCAAACGCAGGCCATTGCCTCGATCAGAGGAGGAAGCACCCACATCACCAACAAGACGACATGGCAGATCGGCCACCCTGCGGGTCGCGACAGAGAAGCCTCTCGGCCCTCCGCTCAAGCCACGCCCGACGCCGCTCAAAAGTACCAAGGCACGGGAAAACGCTACCGGACTTATGAGATATATTGGAGGATAAGGCAAAGCATACAAGATCGATCTACAGATCGGCGTGGGCGCCCGACGACTCGGGATGATTACCGTCACGCCGAATACAAGAAACCCGCCGGGCGAACACGATGAGACAAAGCTCATATGAGCTACGCCGTGATATAGCCCAATACATGTAGGCGCCAAGACACCCACTATGCTTCACAGATGAAGTAATGGATCATCAAATCCCCGAGGGCTTCAAACCCGTAAACATCGAATCATACGATGGTACCACAGATCCTCTGATGCGGATCGAGGACTATCTCCTCCATATCCACATGGCCCGCGGTGATGATCTACATGCCATCAAATACCTCCCACTCAAGCTTAAAGGACCAGCTCGGCATTGGCTCAACAGCTTGCCGCCAGCAGAGTCAATCGGTTGTTGGGAGGACCTGGAAGCCGCATTCCTTGATAACTTCCAGGGCACATATGTGCGACCACCAGACGCCGATGACCTTAGCCATATAATTCAGCAGCCAGAAGAATCGGCCAGACAATTCTAGACGCGGTTCCTAACAAAGAAAAATCAGATCGTCGACTGTCCGGATGCATAGGCGCTAGCAGCCTTCAAACACAACATCCGCGACGAGTGGCTAGCCCAGCACCTAGGACAGGAAAAGACGAAATCCATGGCAGCCCTCACCACACTCATGACCCGCTTTTGCGCGGGAGAGGACAGCTGGCTAGCTCGAAGCAACAACTTGGCCAAACACCCTCGTACTTCGGATATCAAGGACAGCAATGGCAGGTCGCGTCGCAACAAGCATAAACGCCGCATTAACGGTGATAATGCTGAAGATACGACAGTAAATGCCAGATTCAGAGGCTCTAAACCCGGTCAGCGGAAGAAGCCATTCAAAAGAAATACCCAGGGCCCATCCAACTTGGACCAAATACTCGATCGCTTGTGCGGATACATGGCACCCCGAAAACTCAGCCAACCACACCAACAGGGATTGTTGGGTGTTCAAGCAAGCAGCAAGCTAAGCGCCAAAAACAACGACAAGGGGCTGCATAGCGATGACGAGGAAGAGCCCCGCCACCGAACAATAGAGGATGAAGGGCTTTCCCACACAAGTGCGGACGGTGAACATGATATACGCAACCCACATACCCAAAAGGGAGCGGAAGCACGCACTAAGGGACGTATATGCGATGGAGCCACGCCCAAGTTCAACCCATGGTCTTCCTGCCCGATCACCTTCGATCAAGGGACCACCCCACTAGCAACCATTATGGCGGATTCGCCGCATTGGTTCTTGACCCAATCATCGACGGATTTCACCTCACTAGAGTCCCGATGGACGGCGGTAGCAGCCTGAACTCGCTTTATTAGGATACGGCGCAAAATGGGCATAGACCCTCAAGGATTAAACCCACAAAGACGACCTTTAAAGGCGCCATACCAGGTATAGAGGCCAATCGCACAGGCTCCGCTACACTTGAAGTGGTCTTCGGATCCCGGATAACTTCCGGAGTGAGGAGTTAATCTTCGACATAGTCCCGCTCCGCAGCGGCTATCACGCGACCGCCGGACGAACCGCATTCGCAAAAATTCAATGCGGTGCCGCACCACGCGTACCTCAAACTCAAGATGCCAGCCCTCGAGGCGTAATCACGGTCAATGGAAACACCGAACGCCGCTCCGAACGGAGGAGCATACGACCGCCCTTGTGGCGAAGTGCGTAACAGCCTCTTAAGGCAATTCTCCAGTCCGCCAATAAACAATCGGACAACATCAAGCGCGCCGGAGTAACCTACAGCAAGACCGCCAGCACGTTACGAACAAGCGTAGTAATGCAGCCCCAACCCCAGCCCTCGCGAACTCGAAGCCGATTACGGCGCATGTAATTGCGCTCAAGCACCATGGGCATAGGGGACGGCCACGACCACGGCACGCCTGCACGCGGCTAGACCGCACTAGGGGCTCCTGCTTGTGTCATTCCTTTTTTCTTCCTTTTACTTTCAGGACTCTGTTCTTGAAGCCCTGCCCAAAGATTCGCTACCAATACACGATGCAACAGCCTGTGGAAGCGTAAAACTGCGCCGAGTGTCTAGGTGGTCTCTATTACGAGCAAGATACCTATTTTACATACCACACCGCATAAACTTACCTGGAAGGGGACATGTCAAAAGTCCCATACCTTGCTTATCGCACAATTTGTATCGCTCGCTTTTATTTGCGCTTTCTTTTAATAACCAATATAAGCTCTTGCCTATTATTGCATTCTTTCCCATTATATATGTTCATTTATGACATTGCGCATAACATTACAATTTGGTACGGCCAATACACCGAGGGCTTATGTACCCCAAAAACATGGTGTGACAAGTCTGAACACTTTCACAAGTGCGGCACCCAATTTATAGCATTATATGCATCGGCTCCGAATCATGTCTTGGGTCAATAGTTGGGTTTGCCCGGCTCCCATGTTTTGGTACCTTACGTTCCGTTATATCGGCTAAGGTAGCGCTGAGAGAACCACTGTGATTGTGCCCCGGTTGAGCTGGGTTGAGCACCTTAGTGGAGAAAGCTAAAACTGACCGTCATGATAAGGCGAGAGCTGGTCGCTGTTCGAGAGGTTTCTTCGAGTCCCAAAAGACTTATGCCGCTTGGAGCGAGGAACCGGCATTGTCCGGCCAAGGCGTGGATAGCGCCTCAACTTCGGTCTTCCGAATACTAGGGGCTTCGCGAAATTTAAAATTATAGAATTCTATGGCTAAGTGAGAGTGTTCAAGCACTATAAGTCCGGTTGCCTTGTTCGTTGCGTTGAGCGCCTCCTCGACGGACCCAAGAATGGTAACAAGAGCGCTCAAGTTTATCTCGAACACCCCAAAGACTTTCGTGGCATGGGGGCTGAAGCCAACGACTTGCCATCTCTCAAATTTGATAAACGGTCGCATACGAAGGTAATATTTTAAATTAACAAGCGTTGCTTAGCGCATATGAACAAGTTTTCAGCAGACAGTGATAACAAATGCGAGTCTATTCAAAAATTACATCTTTGGAGCACTCATCCGCTTATACGGTGGGCACCCTTCAGACGCCCTCATAGTACATTTCGGGCTTGCGATGCTCCTTGCCTTCGGTGGCCCGTCCGTCACAAGCTTCTCCAGATCCAGCTTGCCCCAAAGTGCACTTTAGCACGGGCAAGGCCCGATGGGCACCTTCAATGCAGACGGAGCGCTTTGATGACTTCAATCCATGGACAAAGGCCCACCAGCCGCTGCACTAGCCCAAGTAGCTCCTGTGCATGGCTTCCAATGGCCACAAATTAACTATGAGGCCCTTCATGGCCTGTTCGGCGACCTTGTGGAGCTCGACCAGCTGCTTCAGCTGGTCGCCAGGGCACGGACGCTTGGCCTCAAAGATATCGAGACCGTAACACCTTCTCCGTTGAGCTCCCTCCTTGGCGCGGTAGAACGCGGCAAAGATCGTATTACACTACGGGCAGATCTGCGAATGCCCCGGAGAGCTCCGAACTGGGTAAGTAATAGGTAATTCACTTTCACATGCTTGCTTTGCATAAAGAATGCCTTACCCGCCGCTATCTTCTTTAATGATTCAATTTCTTGGAGGGCTTTTTGGGCTTCGCCTTAGCGGCTTTGGCACTCTCAAGAGCCGAGGCGAGCTCGGACTCTCGAAGTTCGAGTCACGCCCAAACTCTCGTTTTTCCACGAGAGCCCGGAGCTCTTGTCGCACCTCCGCCACCCACTCCTCCTACTTCCTCGCTCAGTGCGCTCATGCCGCTTTGCTGGCTGCGGACATCGCTTCCTTCGTGGTCGCCACCTCGCTCGTGGCCCCTACAATACCCATGTTATTCTGGCCATTTTTGCAACCGAATCCTTTCTATAAGGTATTTATTTAATAAGGTATTGCTTACCTTCCCTGTCCTCGAGCTGCTTCTTGGCAAGGCCAAGCCTGCTCGGACCACTCGAGGCTCTTCTTCAATGCATTGACCTCCGCCAAGGCGGGCAGAGGTCAAGAATAGCCTGCATTCGCATATTGACATACTTATGTTAGACTCCTCACAGATATCTTTTTAGATCCTTAGTCCGGCTTTTCTTTACGAACACTGAACTAAGCATTAGGGGCTACTGTCTATGCGGTAATATTTTTACATATTCTAAACTTACCTCAAAGCCTATTAGAAGGCTGGTACAGGCTTCATTCAGCCCGCTCTTGGCGGACTGAACTTTCTGGATCACCACACTCATAACAGTGCGGTGCTCCTCGTCGCAAGCTATCCAGTGCCTCCGGATGGACGGAGGTCACCAGCGTCGTAGTCTTACCCTTCTTACGAAGGGGCCGCTTGCCGGACTTCGTAACCATCAAGGTTCCAGACGGAGTCCAAAGACAGTCCAGACTTAGAGCCCTCTGGGTCTCGCCTTCGCGCCCGGAGTCCGGGTGGTCGCCTTATGGCGGCCTCCAGACCACCTCCTCCTGGCTGGGCCTCTTGGGACTCCACCGCAGTGTCGTCGGCGACACGAGGAGAGGAGGCGGTCGGAAGTGAAGTACTATTCACATCCGACGAGCCGAGGGAGCCGCTCGACGAAGCGGCAAGCTCGTCCTTGGGTGGGCTACATGGTCATATTCGGTGTTAGAAGATGCTATGCGACAAATAAAAAGTCATGAACTATTCCGGAGTCCGGACACTTACGATCTCGCCAGGGGCTTGGCCCTTGTTGGCCACTCCTCCTCGTCATTGTCGGCATTGGCGGAGAAGTCCAGAGGAAGGGTCCTTCCTTCTGATTCTCCGCCTCCCCGCTGGGGCGGCCTTCCTTTTCTTCTCTTCACCGGGGAGAGGCTTATTTTCCTCCTCCTCTTCCTCAGAGGAGGATTCCGCCTGTGGTTGTCAGCGATGAGTCCGACAAAGACTGGGCGCCGGGAGCTCCTTCGAGTTCCCGTGGCCTTCTTCTTTTTCTTCTCCGCACCACGTAAAGCGCCGGAGCCAAGAGCCCCGCCAAGCGGGCGTCACTGGGTCTTCGGCAAAGGGGCCGGACAGTTAATCTGTCTGACGCCTTCACCAGTCCTGTCAAAGGTTAGGGAGTTTTAGATCCCACATAGAGTCAATCTATAAAAACAAGAGTCCCATAAAGGGTAAAATAACTTACCTCGCTGGCTTGACGCTGCGAGCTGAATCCGCGATCTTCGGTAGCGGATGTGGGAGCCTCGGCGCCCTTAAAAAGCACCTTCCAGGCGTCTTCGTACGTAGTGTCGAAGAGCCTTTTCAGAGTTGGGTGATGTGCCGGATCGAACTCCCACAATTTGAAGGCCCGTTGTTGGCATGGGAGAATCCGGCGGATGAGCATCACCTGGATTACATTGACAAGCCTGAGATTCTTGTCCACCAGGTTTCAGACGCAAGTTTGGAGTCCGGACAGCTCATCTGAATCCCCCCATGTCGGCCCGTCTCTTTCCATGATGTGAGCCGTGTGGGGAAGCCAGATCGAATTCGGGCCGCCGCCCATTGAGAGTCGTGGTGGCTCGGTGATGTAGAACCACCCCGATTGCCACCCCTTTATGGTCTCCACAGAGGAGCCTCGAGCCATAGGACTTTGGCCATCTTGCCAACCATGGCGCCCAAGACTGGCAGCCGCCACTACCACGCTCGGCTTGACATTGAAGATCTTCACCATAAGTCAAGTGGGGCTGGATGCAGAGGAAGGTTTCGCACACGCATTTATAAACGCCGAGATGTTGAGGATAAAGTTCGGGGCCAGATCGTGGAAATCCGGGCCGTAGTAGAACATGAGCCCCCGGACAAATGGGTGAAGTGGAAAACCTAGTCCGCGGAGGAAGTGGGTGAGGAACCCCACCCTCTCATGGGGCCTGGGGGTGGGAATGAGCTGCCCCTCGTCGGGTAGCCGGTGCGCGATGTCGCTGGACAAGTATCCGGCCTTCCGTAGCTTTTTGATGTGCCCCTCCGTGACGGAGGAGGCCATCCACCTGCCTCCCGCTCCGGACATAGTTGGAGAAGGTTGAGGTGGGGTGTGCGGACTTGGGCGCTGGAGCTCGAAAGTGGAAATGGATGAGCAAAGGAGGAAGAAGGCGTAGGTGAAAAGGTGGATCCTTATCCCCTTATATGGACGGACGAAGCTATGCGTCCCCCGCCTGTTGGGGAACGTTGCATAAAATAAAAAATTTCCTACGTTCACCAAGATCCATCTATGAGTTCATCTAGCAACGAGTGAGAGAGATGCATCTACATACCCTTTGTAGATCAAGGCGGAAGCGCTCAAGAGAACGGGGTTGAGGGAGTCGCTCGCCGTGATGCAAATCACCGGAGATCCTAGCGCCGAACGGACGGCACCTCCGCTGCTCAACACACGTGACGGTCAGCGTGACGCCTCCTCCGCCTTGATCCAGCAAGGGGAAGGAGAGGTTGATGAAGATCCAAAGAAGACGACGGGCGTGGTGGTGGATGCAAGAAGATTCTGCAGGGCTTCGCCAAGCAACTGGGGAGGAGGAAGAGGTGTAGCAGCGGGAGGGAGGCGCCAAGTGCAAGGGTTCGGCTGCCCTCCCTCCCCCCCTCTATATATAGGGTCCCTGTGGGGCCGCCAAGGGGTGGAGTGCCCCCACAGGCAGTGGGGCGCCTCCACTAGGGTTCCCAACCCTAGGCACGAGGGGGCCTGTGGGGCGCACCAGCCCACCAGGGGATGGTTCCCCTCCCACTTCAGCCCATGGGTCCCTCCGGGATAGGTGGCCCCACCCGGTGGACCCCCAGGACCCTTCCGGTGGTCCCGGTACAATACCGGGTGACCCCGAAACTTTCCCGATGGCCGAAACAGCACTTCCTATATATAATTCTTTACCTCTGGAACTCCTCGTGACGTCCGGGATCTCATCCGGGACTCCGAACAACTTTCAGTTTGTTGCATACTCATATTCATACAACCCTAGCGTCACCGAACCTTAAGTGTGTAGACCCTACGGGTTCGGGAGACTGCAGACACGACCGAGACGGCTCTCCGGTTAATAACCAACAGCGGGATCTGGATACCCATGTTGGCTCCTACATACTCCTCGATGATCTCATCGGATGAACCACGATGTCGAGGATTCAAGCAACCCAAAGATACTATTCCCTTTGTCGACGGTATGTTACTTGCCCGAGATTCGATCGTCGGTATCCCAATACCTCGCTCAATCTCAAGTTACGGCAAGTCACTTTACTCAGATCGTAATGCATGATCCCGTGACCAAACACTTGGTCACTTTGAGCTCATTATGATGATGCACTACCGAAAGTGGGCCCAAGTGATACCTCTCCGTAATACGGAGTGACAAATCCAGCCTCGATCCGTGTCAACCCAACAGACACTTTCGGAGATACATGTAGTGCACCTTTATAGTCACCCCATTGCCAGTGACGCTTTGGTACACCCAAAGCACTCCCACGGTATCCGGAGTTACACGATCTCATGGTCTAAGGAAAAGATACTTGACATTGGAAAAGCTCTAGCAAAACGAACTACACGAGCTTGTGCTATGCTTAGGATTGGGTCTTCGTCCATCACATCATTCTCCTAATGATGTGATCCCGTTATCAATGACATCCAATGTCCATAGTCAGGAAACCATGACTATCTATTGATCAACGAGCTAGTCAACTAGAGGCTCACTAGGGACATGTTGTGGTCTATCTATTCACACGTGTATTACGATTTCCGGATAATACAATTATAGCATGAATAAAAGACAATTATCACGAACAAGGAAATATAATAATAATCCTTTTATTATTGCCTCTAGGGCATATTTCCAACAGTCTCCCACTTGCACTAGAGTCAATAATCTAGTTACATTGTGATGAATCGAACACCCATAGAGTTCTCGGTGTTGATCATGTTTTGCTCATGAAGAGGTTTAGTCAACGGATCTGCGACATTCAGATCCGTATGCACTTTGCAAATTTCTATGTATCCATCTTGAACATTTTCACGAATGGAGTTGAAGCGACGCTTGATGTGCTCGGTCTTCTTGTGAAACCCGGGCTCCTTGGCAAGTGCAATAGCTCCAGTGTTGTCACAGAAGAGTTTGATCGGCCCCGACGCATTGGGTATGACTCCTAGGTCGGTGATGAACTCCTTCACCCAAATTGCTTCATGCGCTGCCTCCGAGGCTGCCATGTACTCCGCTTCACACGTAGATCCCGCCACGACGCTTCGCTTGCAAATGCACTACCATCGCTCCACCATTCAACATATACATGTATCCGGTTTGTAACTTAGAGTCATCCAGATGCGTGGTCGAAGCTTAGCGTCGACGTAACCCTTCTGAAGAGCTCTTCATCACCTCCATAAACGAGAAACATGTCCTTAGTCCTTTTCAGGTACTTCAGGATATTCTTGACCGCTGTCCAGTGTTCCTTGCCGGGATTACTTTGGTACCTTCCTACCAAACTTGTGGTCTATCTATTCACACGTGTATTACGATTTCCGGATAATACAATTATAGCATGAATAAAAGACAATTATCACGAACATGGAAATATAATAATAATCCTTTTATTATTGCCTCTAGGGCATATTTCCAACACCGCCAGCCTGGTAAAACTCACTTATCTCCCAAGCACCGTAATCAATGGCGCGGATGGGTTACCCATGTCCGTATTGATGAGAATCCCGGAATAAGGGGGCACGATCTATGCTTTGATAAGACGTGCCAAGGAAACCGCCTCGCTAAACACGCTGAGGTGGGACAAGAAAACGATTCGAATAAAGGCCCGGCCGTAGTGTGATGTCACGCCACGGAATACGCCGCCAGATCTGTGCAAAGGTTATTCTCTACGATAGTATATGGAACTTGTTTTGCAGAGCGGACACTATCCTTGTGTTCAAAACCTTCTATGAAGTATTCGAGGAGGAACCCGCCTTGCAATGCCGAAGACAATATGCGCCACGGACTCGTCGTCATGGAAGCTTTGGTTCGTGGGGCTACCGAGGGAGTCCTGGACTAGGGGTGTCCGGATAGCTGAACTATCATCTTTGGCGGACTCCTAGACTATGAAGATACAAGATTGAAGACTTTGTCCCTTGTCCTGGATAGGACTTCCCTTGGCGTGGAAGGCAAGCTTGGCGATACGGATATGTAGATCTCCTACCATTGTAACCGACTACGTGTAACCTTAACCCTATTCGGTGTCTATATAAACCGAAGGGTTTTAGTCCGAGGGATCTAACAACAATCATACCATAGGCTAGCTTCTAGGGTTTAGCCTCTCCGATCTCGTGGTAGATCTACTCTTGTACTACCCATATCATCAATATTAATCAAGGTGAGTAGGGTATTACCTCCATCGAGAGGGCCCGAACACGGGTAAAAACAACGTGTCCCTTGTCTCCTGTTACCATCCGCCTAGACGCACAGTTCGGGACCCCCTACCCGAGATCCGCCGGTTTTGACACCGACAGAGACCAAGGACCAGAGGGGGAAATCTCCTCCCATCTAGGGGGAGGCCAAGGAAGAATAAGAAGGAGGGGGCTCTCTCCCCCTCGCTTCCGGTGGCGCCGGAGTGCCACCGGGGCAACGATCGGGATGACGATCTACATCAACAATCTTGCTACCATCAACACCAACTCTCTCCCCCTTTATGCAGTGGTGTAACCTCTCTTCCCTCCGATGTAATCTCTACTTAAACATGGTGCTCAACTCCATATATTATTTCCCAGTGATCTATGGTTATCATATGATGTTTGAGTAGATCCGTTTTATCCTATGGGTTAATCGTGATCTTGGTTGGTATGATTGTATATTTTATTTATGGTGTTGTCCTACGGTGCCCTCCGTTCTCGCACAAATGTGAGGGGCCCCCGCTTTAGGGTGTTGCAATATGTTCATGGTTCGCTTATGGTGGGTTGTGAGAGTGACATAAGCTTAAACCCGAGTAAGTGGGGTATGACGTATGGGAGTAAAGAAGACTTGATACTTAATGCTATGGTTGGGTTCACAACCTTAATGATCTTTAGTAGTTGTGGATTCTTTCTAGGGGTCCAATCATAAGTGCATATGATCCAAGTAGAGAAAGTATGTTAGCTCATGCCTCTCCCTCATATAAAATTACAAGAATGATTACCGGTACTTGTTATCGATTGCCTAGGGACAAATAACTTTCTTGTTGACACAAACCCTTTTTCTAAACACCTAACTTTTATTATCTTACAAAGTACTTCTAGTTTTATTCGTATAATGTAGTTCTAGCATCACAACTACAAAATAGTTTCATACTTGTTTCCGGTAAAGCAAAGTCAAGTGTGCGTAGAGTTGTATCGGTGGTCGATAGAACTTGAGGGAATATTTGTTCTGCCTTTAGCTCCTCGTTGGGTTCGACACTCTTATTTATCAAAGAAGGCTACAAACGATCCCCTATACTTGTGGATTATCACCCCTCTACAGTTTACTCCTCCGGTCATAGCGTCATAGTGCTTAGGCGATGTGCGGATCACATCACCATCACCATCACCACACCGTCGTGCTGACGAAACTCTCCCTCGACCCTCTGCTGGATCAAGAGTTTGAGGGACGTCATCAAGCTGAACGTGTGCTGAACTCGGAGTTGCGTACTTCGGTACTTGATCGGTTGGATCGCGAGGACATTCGACTACATCAACCGTGTTAAACTAACGCTTCCGCTTTTGGTCTACGAGGGTACATGGACACACTCTCCCACTCTCGTTGCTATGCATCTCCTAGATAGATCTTGCGTGAGCGTAGGAAATTTCTTGAAATTGCATGCTACGTTCCCCAACAATAAAATCCTATTTTCGGAGAAAAAAAATAAAGGAGGAAGTTTCATCGCGTTTCACAATACGGAGCGGCCGCCGCCTCCTGTTCTTCATCAGGAGGCCAGATCTGGAGTCCGTTCGGGGCTCCGGTGAGGGGGATCTTCGATCTTCGTCATCACCGATTCCATGATACCCCCACCGGTAGTGAGCAATTCCTTCATAGGCTCGCTGGTCGGTGAGGAGTTGGATGAGATTCATCATGTAATCGAGTTAGTTCTGTTAGGGCTTGATCCCTAGTATCCATTATGTTATGAGATTGATGTTGTTATGACTTTGCCATGCTTAATACTTGTCACTTTGGGCCCGGGGCCCATGATTTCAGATCATAACCGTTTATGTTTTCACCATTATATCTATGTTCTAGAGCTGATCTTGCAAGTCATATTCACCTATTACATGTTATGATCCGTAAACCCCAGTGTGGCAGTAATTGGGATACTTTCCGGCGATGACCGTAGTTTGACGAGTTCATGTATTCACTATGGGTTAATGCTTTGTTCTGGTTCTCTATTAAAATGAGGCCTTAATATCCCTTAGTTTATTTATGGACCCCGCTGCCATGGTAGGGTAGGACAAAAGATGGCATACAAGTTCTTTCCATAAGCACATATGACTATTTACGGAATACATGCCTACATTATATTTATGAACTGGAGCTAGTTTTGTATCGCCCTATGTTATGACTGTTATATGATAAATATCATCCAACGAATCCACCAATCGAATGCCTATGAATTTCCCACATATTGTTCTTGCTAAGTTACTACTGCTGTTGTCACTGTTACACTTGCTACAAAATCATTGCTATCACTGTTACCATTACTACTGTTGTTACCACTACTATCAAAACTATCATACTACTTTGCTACTGATCACTTTGCTACAGATATTTAATATCCAGGTGTGGTTGAATTGACAACACAGCTGCTAATATTTGCAAATATTCTTTGGCTCCCCTTGTGTCGAATCTATAAATTTGGATTGAATACTCTACCCTCAAAAATTGTTGCGATCCCCTATACTTGTGGGTTATTAGGCGACACACATGATTATGTGTGTGACCGGTCCGTGACAACATCGGACGTCTGGCATGCCACAACTCAGGTCCGAGGAGCTGCCCATCCCATGTGCTTCACAGATGAGGTCATGCAACATCAGTTCCCAGAAGGGTTTAAACCCATCAACATTGAACAATATGACAGAACTACAGACCCGCTATATGGATTGAGGATTTCCTCATGCACATTCACAAGGATCGAGGTGATGACCTCCACGCCATCAAATATGTACTGCTAAAACTCAAGGGATCAGCACGCCATTGGCTTAACAGCTTGCCCGAGAACTCAATCGGTATTGGGAGGACCTCGAAGATGCCTTCCGAGCAAATTTCCAGGGCACTTATGTCCGACCCCCGGATGCCGATGATCTCGGTCACATTGTGCAGCCAGGGGAATCAACTAGGAAATTCTAGAATCGGTTCTTGATCAAGAAAAATCAAATAGTCGACTGTCGAGACGCGGAGGCAACTGCTACCGGTCCCCGTCAGACCTGCCGCTCCACCATGCCTCCAGCCATGCTCCAGTCTTCGCCCCAGATTGGATCGATCTCGGCCCGAACCTCACCACGACAAGAAGCGTCGCGCCAGCTTCCTACGCCCACCGTGGCCGACTAGTGAGCTCTGCCGCCTGCCTGTGCCCCACACCGAACCAGGGCGTGTCGGCCACCAAGCTCACCATCGGGTCAAGGAGAAGGAGAAGCATCCCGCGGCCCCTGCTCTAGGGACGAGCAATGGAGATCCCGCCGGCACTGGCACCGGCTAACGGCGGGGAGGGAGAGGGGAGGGGGTCGACGACCGATGTTTAGGATGGGAGCGCCCGGTGAGGGAGTCCTGGACTAAGGGGTCCTCGGGCGTCCGGCCTGTTATCCATGGATCGGACTGATGGGCTGTGAAGATACGAAGGCTGAAGATTGTACCTGTGTCCGGATAGGACTCTCCTTGGCGTGGAAGGCAAGCTTGGCGATCAACTGTGAAGATTCCTTCCTATGTAACTGACTCTATGTAACCCTAGATCCCCCCGGTGTCTATATATACCGGAGGGTGTAGTCCGGAAAGGATATACTCATTACCATGGTCATACAGGCTAGGCTTCTAGGGTTTAGCCATTACGATCTCGTGGTAGATCAACTCTTGTAATACTCATATTTATCAAGATCAATCAAGCAGGAAGTAGGGTATTACCTCCATAGAGAGGGCCCAAACCTGGGTAAACATTGTATCCCCTGTCTCCTGCAACCATCGACCTTAGACGCACAGTTCGGGACCCCCTACCCGAGATCCACCGGTTTTGACACCGACATTGGTGCTTTCATTGAGAGTTCCACTGTGACGTCGATGATCGGATCGATGGCTCGCCTTGTCCTTAAAGACAACATCACCTCCGGGGGAGTACTGGCCCCGGGCCAAACCCTCCTGCTGGGCGGCTTTACCATGATCGCCCGTTCGGCCGTTGCGTCAACGATGACCTCTCGGGCCATCAAAAATCCCCTTCGCATCAACTCCGAACACTCCAAGCAGATGGATCCGGCAGAGTTTTCGTCCTTGAATGAGCTCCTAGATCGCATCGCCGCTTTGGGAATCTCCACAGATTACGATCGGATCGGGCCTAAAACCGATCAAGGAGAAATCAAAACTCCACCGGTCATCCACCAGATAGCGGTAATCGAGGAGCAGGACGGCGAGTCTTCTTCTATATCAAAGATGGACTATGTCCGGATCATCGATCAGGAAGAACCGGACACCCACCAGCGAAAGGATGCGACCGGCCCTTTGAACATGGAATCGGACGGCGGTCCTAAACAATCAGAAGATACTCCGGAGCCCGGACTGTTGAGTCTGGAGGGTCTTCAGACTCCGGATAATCCGTCGGGTCTGGGTTCGGATTTAATTCTACCCACCCACCCAGACATAGGCGCTCTCATGAGCATAAAACAG
Source organism: Aegilops bicornis (assembly GCA_021605145.1). NCBI lineage: Eukaryota > Viridiplantae > Streptophyta > Magnoliopsida > Poales > Poaceae > Aegilops > Aegilops bicornis. The sequence goes on along the minus strand of CM038672.1, from coordinate 514,142,860 downwards.
CAGTCTCTGGAAACGGTCCACCACTTCTGGGCCAGATTCCTCCTTGTCAAAGACAAGGTAAAAGATTGCCCGCTATGAGGACGCGATATCAGCGTTCTGCAACAATTGCGCGGACGAAGGAATTCTCAACGTCATCAATCACCGCCGCATACTAAAGTTCGCTGACTTAGCAACTATCGTATAGAAATACATCACGATGGAAAGCGCCTGGAAAACTAAGGCAGCTTGCTGGGAGCCGTCGGTCCCAACTCAACCCCTCTTACAGGCGAAGAGGGCGCACCCCCATGGCACGCCCAGTCCAACAGTCAAGAAACATAAACCCATTACACGGCACGGAACCGTTCTGGAGGGATGGCTCGATGGCCCATGCAAAATACACATGACACCGGATACCGTGGCAACCCACAGCTTAGAGCATGTTGGATACTCCGGCAGGTAGCCAAGAGCGGCGAGGACATCCTTATCAAGGACATCCCAGAGCAGCACCATCCAGAAAACGACGACACAAGAGTATTGACGGTCTTCGAGACATTCGCTTCAAACAACAAGCGCAAAAGGGCACTTCGCGACCTCGCCGAAGTCTGCCAAATCGCTGCAATAAACCCTTGGAACGACATGGTTATAACATTTAATGCCGGTGACAAACCGAAGTACATGACAGTCCGAGTGCCAGGCGCATTAGTCCTCAGTCCCATCGTGGACGGGTTTTGACTTACCAAGGTCCTCATGGACGGCGGTAGCGGACTAAACCTCATTTATGAGGACACGCTCCACAAAATGGAAATAGACAGGAGCCGCATCAAGCAAAGTAGCACAACCTTCCGAGGAATCATTCCCAGTCGGGAGGCGCGGTGCGCGGGAAAAATCACACTTGACGTGGTATTCGGCACGCCGGAGAATTACCGATCCGAAGAAATCACCTTTCAAGTGGCCACTTTCAGCAACGGATACCATGCCCTGTTGGGGCGGGATGCTTTTACACGCTTCCAAAGCTATACCCCTTTACGGGTATATGAAGCTCAAAATGCCCGGACCAAACGGTATAATCACTCTCGTCAGTGATCCGGACATAGCACTCTGCGCGGAAAACAAAACCGCATCCCTGGCCCTTGAGGCGCTATCCGAAGCCCTCGCGGCCGAAGAATTAACTGCACTGCGCTCCACGATGGATAGGGACGACGTTATCCTCGACAAACGCCCCAAATCCACCTCCTTCAAACCAGCAAAAGAAATAGTCAAATTCAAGGTCCACGCAACGGACCCCAAGAAGACAGCATCTATCGGAGCGCAACTAAACCCAACAGTTGACGCCGCACTATGAGAATTCCTGCGCGAAAACTGGGACATATCCCCTCCGATATGCCAGGGATCCCACGCAGGCTGGCCGAACATAGCCTCAATATATTAAAGGGATTTAAACCGGTCAAGCAAACACTGCGGCGCTTTTCTGAACCCAAGCGACAAGACATGGGGGAGGAGTTGGCCAAGCTAATCGAGGCCAGATTCATTAGAGAAATCAAACATCCGGACTGGCTGGCAAACCTGGTGATGGTACCAAAGAAGGACAAATCCTGGCGCATGTGTGTCGATTTCAAAGACCTCAACAAGGATTTCCCTAAGGATCCCTTCCCCCTCCCCCGCATTGATCAAATCATTGACGCCACCGCAGGACATGACGCACTGTGTTTCCTCGATGCATATTCTGGATACCATCAAATCAAAATGAAGGAGTCTGATCAAGCTGCAACAGCATTCATTACCCCATACGGGCCATTCTGCTTCAACACCATGCCCTTTGGGCTCAAGAACACCGGCGCCACATACCAACACATGATTCAAACATGCCTGGAGAAGCAGATCAGCAAGACAGTAGAAGCTTACGTCGATGAAGTCGTCATCAAAACTAGGCATGTCGAAACACTAATAGACGATTTACGTCTTACATTTGACAACCTCCGTGCGTACGACATTAAGCTCAACCCGAAAAAGTGAGTCTTCGGCGTCCCCGCTGGAAAGCTGATGGGCTTCGTCGTTTCCAATAGAGGAATCGAAGCAAATCCAGCCAAAATCCGAGCTCTGTCACAGTTGGCTACGCCAACAAACCTCAAACAAGTCCAAAAACTAGCTGGTTGCGTGGCAGCGATAAGTCGCTTTATCTCCAGATTAGGAGAAAAGGCACTACCACTCTACCACCTCTTACGGCGCACCGATAACTTCGAATGGACAGACGCGGCGACTGTCGGACTGGAAGAAATAAAGGCCCTCCCAGCAAGCAACCCAATCATGTCCGCACCAAACGCTAGCGAACCCATGTTGCTATACATATCGGCAACACATCAGGTGGTGAGCGTCGTACTCGTCGTTGAACGAGAACAGGACGGACACAAATTCCCACTACAAAAACCAGTATACTACGTATCTACTGTCCTCACACCATGCAAATCCCGGTACCCCCATTACCAAAAGATAGCATACGTGGTCTTCATGGCATCCCGAAAGCTACGACACTACTTCCAGGAGTGTTCAATCACGGTGGCCTCTGAAGTCCCACTCAATGACATAATAAACAGCCGCGATGCCACAGGACGGATCACCAAATGGGCCATAGAGCTACTTCCATTTGACATAACATACAAGACACGTCGAGCCATCAAATCCCACGTACTGGCTGACTTCGTCGCCGAACGGACAGAGGCCAAACTCCCTAAAGAGTACGGCGCATATTCCAATTGGGTTATGTATTTTGACGGCTCCAAAATGCTGGCGGGGCTAGGAGCGGGAGTCGTGCCAACATCCCCTACTGGAGATGTCGTCCAGTATGTACTCCAAATACTATACACAGACTCCAACAACTCAGCTGAATACGAGGCCTTATTGCATGGTCTCCGGATGGCCATATCCATGGGCATACAACACCTAGAGGTGCGCGGGGATTCAAACCTCGCAATATCTCAAATAAACGGAGACTTTGATGCCAAAGATCCAAAGATGGCAGCTTTCGTAATGCCGTCTTACAAATGTCGGCTCGGTTCGAGGGGCTCGAATTTCATCACGTCGCCCGAGAAAGTAATCAGGCAGCAGACGTCCTTGCTCGCATTGGCGCCAAGCGCGACCCTCTCCCACCCAACATCTTCCAAGAAAGGCTTTTCAAGCCATCCGCGGTGTGGCAAGGGGAGGGCGGCAACAACAGTCCAGATCCGAACACAACCCCAATTCCCGAACACACCGATAGCATCGGGGGCTCAGCCACCGAAATAACACCGTCGGCCCATCTCATTATGGCAATCATTGCCCAATGGACTGAACCCTTCTTGGCCTACATTAATAGGAAGGAGATTCCCAAAGACCAGAATGAGGTTCGCCGCATTGTCCGGCGTTCGAAGGCCTACAAGGTTCACGAAGGAGAGCTCTACAAGAAAAGTACTACCAGAGTACTTCAAAGATGTATCTCTGAGGAAGAGGGCGGCAGCTTTTAGCGGAAATTCACGCTAATCTCAGCGGACACCACGCCGCAGCTCGGGCCCTTGTTAGCAAGGCCTTCCGTACTGGGTTTTATTGGCCGACGGCCCGAGCAGACGCGCAGGACCTTGTCCAACGAAGCGTCGGATGCCAACTCTTCGCCAACCATATGCCCCCAACTACCTTACGAACTATCCCCATTACTTGGCCTTTCGTGGTCTGGGGACTGGATATGGTTGGACCCCTTAAAGGGGGAAGCCATAAGAAAACATATCTGCTGGTCATGCTGGATAAATTCACTAAGTGGATAGAGGCTAAACCGGTCAAAACGGCTGAGTCCGGACCGGTGATAGAATTCATATTCGGTGTTGTGCACCGTTATGGTGTCCCACACAGCATCATCACCGACAACGGCTCTAATTTCACAGCCGACGAGGTGAAAACCTGGTGTACTAATCTTGGCATTAAACTCAATTACGCCTCCGTCTACCACCCGCAAACCAACGGTCAAGTCGAACGAGCCAATGGTCTTATTATGAGCGGCATCAAGCCCAGACTAGTGCGGTCTTTGAGAGAATCAGACAAGCACTAGGTTGAGGAGCTCGACTCCGTACTCTGGGGGTCGCGGACCATGCCCAACCGTCCTACCAGATATACACCTTTCTTCATGGTGTAACCGGATATACACCTTTCTTCATGGTGTATGGCGTGGAGGCTGTGTTGCCCTGCAACATTATTCACGACTCACCTCGAGTGCTTATGTATGAAGAGAGAGAAGTCGAGCTTAATCGGCAGGACAACCTAGATGCCCTGGAGGAGGAGCGCGATGTCGCAAAAGCCCGTTCAGCATTTTACTGATACGTCTCCGTTGTATCTACTTTTCCAAACACTTTTGCCCTTGTTTTGGACTCTACCTTGCATGATTTGAATGGAACTAACCCGGACTGACGCTGTTTTCAGAAGAATTGCCATGGTGTTATTTATGTGCAGAAACAAAAGTTCTCGGAATGACCTAAAACTCCACGGAACGTCTATTTGGAAATAATAAAAAATTGTTGCAAAATATGAAGACCAGGGGGCCCACACCACATCCACGAGGGTGGGGCGCGCCTCCCCTAGGGCACGCCCCCTACCTCGTGGGCCCTCGAGCTCCTCCGACGCCAACTCCAACTCTATATATTTGCTTTCGGGGAGAAAAAATCAAGGAGAAGAAATCATCGTGTTTTACGATACGGAGCCGCCGCCAAGCCCTAAAACCTCTCGGGAGGGCTGAACTGGAGTCCGTTCGGGGCTCCGGAGAGGGGGATTCGTCGCCGTCGTCATCATCAACCATCCTACATCATCAATTTCATGCTTCTCACCGCCGTGCGTGAGTAATTCCATCTTAGGGTTGCTGGACGGTGATGGGTTGCATGAGATCTATCATGTAATCGAGTTAGTTTTGTTAGGATTTGATCCCTAGTATCCACTATATTCTGAGAATGATGTTGCTATGACTTAGCTATGCTTAACGCTTGTCACTAGGGTTCGAGTGCCATGATTTCAGATCTGAACCTATTATGTTTTCATGAATAAATGCGAGTTTTTGATCCTATCTTGCAAGTCTATAGTCACCTACTATGTGTTATGATCTGGCAACCCCGAAGTGACAATAATCGGTACCACTCCCGGTGATGACCAAAGTTTGAGGAGTTCATGTATTCACTATGTGTTAATGCTTTGGTCCGGTACTCTATTAAAAGGAGGCCTTAATATCCCTTAGTTTCCATTAGGACCCCGCTACCACGGGAGGGTAGGACAAAAGATGGCATGCAAGTTCTTTTCCATAAGCACGTATGCTATATTCAGAATACATGCCTACATTACATTGATGAATTGGAGCTAGTTCTTTGTCACCCTATGTTATGACTGTTACATGATGAACCGCATCCGGCATAAGTATCCATCACCGATCCAATGCCTACGAGCTTTTCATATATTGTTCTTCGCTTATTTACTTTTCTGTTGCTACTGTTACAATCACTACAAAACACCAAAAATATTACTTTTGCTACCGTTACTTTTGTTACCGTTACCACTACTATCATATTACTTTGCAACTAAACACTTTGCTGCAGATATTAAGTTATCCAGGTGTGGTTGAATTGACAACTGAACTACTAATACTTGAGAATATTCTTTGGCTCCCCTTGTGTCGAATCAATAAATTTGGGCTGAATACTCTACCCTCGAAAACTGTTGCGATCCCCTATACTTGTGGGTTATCAAGACTATTTTCTGGTGCCGTTGCCGGGGAGCATAGCTCTATTCTTTGAGTCACTTGGGATCTATATCTGCTGGTCACTATGAAGAACTTGAAAGACGCTAAGACAATAATTTATCCCTCAACTACGAGGGGAGGTAAGGAACTGCCATCTAGCTCTGCACTTGATTCACCTTCTGTTTTGAGTAAGCTTGCGACACCTAAACCTTCTTACGCTATTCGTTACGATATGTCGCATGTTATTGATGATGCCACTTACGCTATGCATGATACTTATGATGAAACTACTTCTATGCTTGATACTATTGTGCCCCTTTGTGAATTTCTTGATGAACAAATTGCTAGGGCTAGAGAGAAAGAAATTATTGAAACTGATCATGTTGATGAAATTGATGATGAAAACATGCCTGTGATTCCTGAGGGTTATATTTTTGATAAAGAAGCCTCTGCGGCTATTTTAGCTTGCAAAGATAGCTGTGAGCTTAAGAGGTTATTAGTTAAATGGAATAAGCAATCTCTTAATGATAGAATGAGACCCGACCCTGCTTTTGCTACTTCACCTATCTGTGTTGCTGACAAGGATTATGAATTCTCTGTTGATCCTGATATAATTACTTTGGTTGAATCTGATCCTTTTCATGGCTATGAATCTAAAACTGTTGTGGCACATCTTACTAAATTAAATGATATAGCCACCCTGTTCACTAATGATGAGAGATCTCGCTACTTTTATATCCTTAAAATATTTCCGTTCTCATTAAAGGGTGATGCTAAGATATGGTTTAATTCTCTTGATCCTAGTTGTGTGTGTAGTCCCTGTGATATGATTTATTACTTCTACGCTAAATATTTCCCTGCTCATAAGAAACAAGCTGCTTTAAGGGAAATATACATTTTTGTGCAAATTGAAGAAGAGAGTCTCCCACAAGCTTGGGGAGGCTTCTCAAGTTACTTAATGCTTTGCTGATCATCCTCTTAAGAAAAATGAAATACTTGATATCTTTTATAATGGACTAACCGATGCTTCCAGAGATTACGGATAGTTGTGCTAGTTACATTTTCGGGAAAGAACACGGATGAAGCTGAAATTTTATTGAATAATATGTTGGCAAATGAAAATACTTGGACACTTCCTGAGCCAGCTCCTGAGCCAATTCCTGAGCCTATTCCTAAACCAACTCCAAAGAAGAGAGGTGTTCTATTTCTCAGTCACGAAGATATGCAAGAGACAAAGAAATCTATGAAAGAAAAAGGTATTAAAGCTGAAGATGTTAAGAATTTACCTCCTATTGAAGAAATACATGGTCTTAATTTACCGCCGGTTGAAGAAACTTGTGATCTTAATCCATTACCTATTGAAGAAACTCATGGTCTTGATACCCCGATACAGGTAGTAAAGGTAAATTCTCTCTATAGATTTGATGAAGGTGATATTCCTCACTATAAGTCTGCTAGACAATGCTTAGAAGAGTTTGATAATTTTATTGTCAAACTAGAAAACTTCAATGCTTATTTTGGTAGAAAATTGAAATATAATTCCGATATGATTAAACACTTGGGTAATTAAATGGCTAATGTTAATGGTGAACTTAAACTTGTTAGCAAACATGCTTCTATGGTTACCACTCAAGTAGAACAAGTACTTAAAGCTCAAAATGATTTGTTCAATGAAATGAATAGTAAGAAAAATGATTATGCTGTTAGAGTGGCTACTAGAACTGGTAGAATGACTCAGGAACCTTCGTATCCTGAAGGCCACCCTAAGAGAATTGAGCAAGATTCTCAGAGAAACAATATTGATGCACCTAGTTCTTTCAGAAAGAAGAAAAAGAAAAATGATAGGACTTTGCAAACTTCTAGTGAACCTATTGCTGAACCACCTGAGAATCCAAATGATATCTCTATTTCTGATGCTGAAACACAATCTGGTAATGAACATGAGCCTAGCGAAAATATTAATGATGATGCTAAACCTAGTAATGATAATGATGTAGAGATTGAACCTGCTGTTGATCTTGATAACCCATAGTCAAAGAATCAACGTTATGATAAGAGAGATTTTGTTGCTAGGAAACATGGTAAAGAAAGAGAACCTTGGGTTCAGTAACCCATGCCTTTTCCTCCCAAACCATCCAAGAAAAAGGATGATGAGGATTTTGAGCGCTTTCTTTGAAATGATTAGACCTATCTTTTGCGTATGCGATTAACTGATATGCTCAAAATGAATCCTTATGCTAAGTATATGAAAGATATTGTTACAAATAAGAGAAAGATACCTGAAGCTGAGATTTCCACCATGCTTGCTAATTATACTTTTAAGGGTGGAATACCTAAGAAACTAGGTGACCCAGGAGTACCTACTATACCATGCTCCATTAAAAGAAACTATGTTAAAACTGCTTTATGTGATCTTGGAGCCGGTGTTAGTGTTATGCCTCTCTCTTTATATCGTAGACTTGACTTGAATAAGTTGACACCTACTGAAATATCTTTGCAAATGGCTGATAAATCAACTGCTATACATGTCGGTATTTGTGAGGATGTGCCTGTTGTGGTTGCAATCGTTACTATTTTAACGGACTTTGTTATTCTTGATATTCCCGAGGACGATAGTATGTCTATTATTCTTGGAAGACCTTTTTTGAATACTGAAGGGGCTGTTATTGATTGCAACAAAGGCAATGTCACTTTTCATGTTAATGGTAATGAGCATACGGTATACTTTCCGAGGAAACAACCTCAAGTTCATAGTATCAACTCTATTGGAAAAATTCCATCAATTATATTTGGAGGTTTTGAATTTCCTCTTCCTACTGTCAAGAAGAAATATGATATTCTTATTATAGGGATGTGCATATCCCCGTTGAGGTAACATAGTGTTATTCGAAATTTCTCCGGTTCCGTGTTAGTCGGAATGAGTTTGTTAACAAGACCTGATCAACCTTGTTAGTGGATTCCTTTTGATGAGCATGAGATGGATGAAACTAGAAGGCACAACTTTCTGTACCCTCTTTCTACTTTCTGATATTTAGTTGAAATAAAGTAAAAATAGTATTTTTCCTGTTTGTTTTCTGATTTATCTGTGCAATATAAAAATACCCCGAAAATAAAAGTTCTCCAAATGCCCTGAAAATGAAATATGATCTTTTCTAGAATATTTGAGGATTTCTGGAACTGAGAACACAACAGGGGGGTCAACCACCTGGCCACGAGGGTGGAGGGCGTGCCCTACCCCCCCAGGGCGCGCCCCCTGCCTCATGGGCCCACGGTGGCCCTCCTCCACTTATTCCTGCATCCATACGCTCCTTCTTCCTCCCACAAACACCAATATCCAGCTCAAGCACGAGTTCTAGCTCATTTTGCTGCGATTTTCGATCTCCTTGCTCAAAGCACCTCTCACAAAACTGCTTGGGGACATTGTTCCTTGGTATGTGACTCCTCCATTGGTCCAATTAGTTTTTGTTCTAGTGCTCTATTCATTACATATTTGTGCTGCATTGGTGACCATGTTCTTGAGCTTGCATGTCAAATCTATATGGTTCCAAGTAGTTCTGATGCTTGATATAGTCTCTAGGCACTTGCAGGAGTAGTTGCTATCAATTTTGTTGAGCTTGGTTCACTTTTGTTTGAAGTTACTAAAAATTTCAGAATATTTTAGAAAATAATGAAGAGACTTTTGAGGGGCTCATCGAGCCGAAGCTCGAAGGAAAAGCAAAATGAAGAAGCACAGAGGCCCAAATATAATTTGCCTCGCACCGCGGAGGTCCGGCCGTGTGAATGGCCTTCCGATGATTTCTTCAGAAAAGCCAGGATTTATGATGATTTATATTCATTGACTGAGAATGTTGGCCTCACCGACTTCCTCCGTGACCAACGTCATCAGTATCTCTTACTCACTAATACGTATGTGCAAAACTTCTACTAATTTCCTAAGGAAACACCTCCTTCAGTAGAGTTTCATTTATATGATGTTGTTCGGAAGATGCCACTAGATGAATTATGCAAGGTTTCCAAAATACCCTTCGAGGGTACCTTAGATGAACCACATCGCAAAGATGTGGATGGGTTTATTGACACCATTTCCGTGGGGGAAACCAGGAAGGTTTCCGATGCAAGAATCACTAGCATACATTTTCCTGTTTTACGCTACTTTGCTATATTTGCTAGTCGTTGCTTAATTGGTCGCGGAAACTGTGGAAACCTTAGTGTTCTGATATTTTCATTTTGTTCCATGGTTTATTCATGATAACACTGTTAGTATGGGCGGTATCGTTGCTAAATGGTTAAGTCTGAACTGTACTAAGGGCCCCATCTTTGGAGGTATTTATGCTTCACGCCTAGCTGCACATTTTAACATACCTATTAGGCTCTATGAGAAAGAAGAAAAATTGCTGCCTGGTGCTTATTTAGATTATAAGAGTATGCTAGCGCATGATTTTATTGTTAATAATAGGGAAGGGGAGCTTAAATACAAATTGTTCTTTCATAAACATCACCCTGAGACTATTACCTTGCCTGCTCCTTCCTTGTTTAATTTATCTGAAGGTCCGTATCTCGTTCCGTGGGCGGCCATTCAAGCCTACCGGAACCCTACACCAGCCCCGGAGCCGGAACCACAATTTGAGCCTCCACGACAGCCTAATTATTTTTGGGATCCGGAGATGACTGCCAGCCAGTGGCAGTCAGAGTCCTCTGCATCTCAGTATGACCCCAGCTACAACTATGGATATCTGCCAGGCCATCCTTGGCAACAAACCAACTTAGGCCAAAAGCCTAAGCTTGGGGGAGTACGTATTTCCCACCGACATTACATTTATGTTCACACACACTCATTGCTAGATGTCGGTGCTCATACTTTTTCACTGTAATATCCATGCTAGTTTATTTTCTTTTTCCTGCTTTCTTCTTGTGTGTTTGTTAAACTTTAAGAAAAACAAAAAAATAGTGGTAACTTTTAGTTAGTTTAATTTCTTGTTGTAGTAGTAATAATAAAAAAGAAAACCCAAAAAAGATTTCATGTTCTTCTTTTTGCTTGTTGGGAGCTTTCCCGTGTAAATAGTTTTATTTCTTTTCTTTTCTTTGGGGTTCGATAGGAGAAGACCATGATCAAATTGTTGAAGTGGCTCTTATATGCATTATTGTTAATTTAATCAAGAGCCCATATTGCCTTGTCTTCTCCTGTTATTGAATGCTCGCAGATTCCAGCTTAGTCCAATGCACGTACACTCTTATTATTATTCACATCGTTCGGTCGTGCAAGTGAAAGGCAATTATGATGATATATGATGGACTGACTGAGATGAGAAAAGCTGGTATGAACTCGACCTCTCTTGTTTTTGTAAATATGATGAGTTCATCGTTCTTGATTCAGCTTCTTATGAATAAACATGTTTGCAATGACAATTAGAGATCGTAGTTTCTTATGCCATGCTTGATTAGCTATGAGTTATAATGGTTTACCTTGCGTGTCAACATGCTATTAAAATGGTTGTGATGTGGTATGATGAGGTGGTATCCTCCTTTGAATGATTTAAGTGACTTGACTTGGCACATGTTCACACATGTAGTTGAAACAAATCAACATAGCCTTCACGATATTTATGTTCATGGTGGATTATATCCTACTCATGCTTGCATCCAATGTTTATTAATTTTAATGCATGTTCATGATTGTTGTCGCTCTCCAGTTGGTCGCTTCCCAGTCTTTTGCTAGCCTTCACTTGTACTAAGCGGGAATACTGCTTGTGCATCCAATCGCTTAAACCCCAAAGTTATTCCATATGAGTCCACTATACCTTCCTATATGCGGTATTTACCTACCGTTCCAAGTAAATTTGTATGTGCCAAACTCTAAACCTTCATATAAACATTCTGTTTTGTATGCTCGAATAGCTCATGTATCAACTAGGGCTGCCCTTATCTTCCATGTTAGGCGGGTTATTCTCAAGAGGAGTGGACTCCGCTCCTCATTCACGAGAAAATGGCTGGTCTCCGGATGCCCGGTCCCATGCTATATGCAAACTAAATCAAAATAATTGCAAACAAAACTCCCCACAGACTGTTGTTAGTTGGAGACACTCGTTGTTTCGAGCAAGTCATGGATTGATGCTTGTTGGTGGAGGGGGAGTATAAACTTTACCATTCTGTTTGGGAACCGCCTATAATGTGTGTAGCATGCAAGATATCGCCATCTCTTAGTTGTTATGTTCACAATGAAAGTATGCCGCTCAAAATATTATTTATCTCTATTTCAAAACCGAGCTCGCACCTCTACAAATCCTCGCTTCCCTCTGCGAAGGGCCTATCTATTTACTTTTATGTTGAGTCATCACCCTCTTATTAAAAAGCACTAGCTGGAGAGTGCAGCTATCATTTGCATTCATTACTATTAATTTATATTGGGTATGACTATGATTGGATCTCTTTTACCATGACTTACAATGTCTAGTTAGTCCTTGATCTTTAAAAGTGCTCTGCATTTATGTTTTGCGGTCTCAGAAAGGGCTAGCAAGATACCATCCTGTTATATCATATTATGATTGTTTTGAGGAAGTGTTGTCATCCGAGATTTATTATTATCGCTTGCTAGTTGATTATGCCATTGATATGAGTAAACATGAGATCTGAGAGTTGTTGCAAATGTGGTTAGTCATAATCTTTGCTGAAAACTTGAATGCTGGCTTTACATATTTACAACAATAAGAGCAAACAGAGTTTGTAAAAGTTTTTCTTTATCACTTTCAGTTTTTCAACTGAATTGCTTGAGGACAAGCAAAGGTTTAAGCTTGGGGGAGTTGATACGTCTCTGTTGTATCTACTTTTCCAAACACTTTTGCCCTTGTTTTGGACTCTAACTTGCATGATTTGAATGGAACTAACCTGCATCGACGCTGTTTTCAGCAGAATTGCCATGGTGTTATTTATGTGCAGAAACAAAAGTTATCGGAATGACCTGAAACTCCACGGAATGTCTATTTGGAAATAATAAAAAATCATTGCAAACGATGAAGACCAGGGGGCCCTCCGACGAAGACCAATTTGGGCCCTTCTCTATCCAGGAGGTGAGCCGCATTGGAGCTCCGGACTTGAATTCGGGAGCTGCGGCCCAGGTGGCGTCGCGAGGCTCTGTGATATAAAACCACAACTTCTGCCACTCCTTAACAGTCTCCACGAAGGTACCTTTGGGCCATGTGACGTTGAGCATCTTGCTCACCATGGCACCTCCGCACTCCACGTCTTTGGCCATCCACCACCTTCGCTTCACATTGAAGATCTTGAGCCACAGTCCAAGTGGGGAGGAATGCAGAGGAAGGCCTCGCACACGACAATAAATGCCTAGATGTTGAGGAAGGAGTTCGGGGCTAGATCATGGAAATCTAGCCCGTAATAAAACATCAGTCTGCAGACGAAAGGGTGGAGTGGAAACCCTAACCCACAGACGAAATGAGGGAGGAACACCACCCTATTGTTGGGCTTCAGTGTAGGGACGACTTGCCCCTTGGTCGGAAGCTTGGGCGATCTCTTTCGCCAGATACCCGGCCTCGAAGCTCGGCGATGTCCTTCTCCTTAACGGAGGAGGCCATCCACTTGCCTTGACCTCCAGATCTAGACATGGTTGAGTGCTTGCTCGAGGTGGAAGAGATGAGAACTTGGGCGCTGGAGCTCGAGAATGGAAGTGCAGAGGAAAAAGAAGGCGTGGGTGAAGAAAGGGAATCCTTATCCCCTCATAAAGGCAGTGAATATCGAACGCCTCCCCACTTGCCTTAAAACTCGCCTATTCCCAAGGGTTGTGCAAACGACACGGTTGGATTACCCACGCCCGTATTGATGAGAATCCCGCAATAAGGGGACACAATCTCTGCTTTGACAAGACGTGCAAATGGAAACCGCATCTCGAAACGCGGAACCCTGTCCACGAGGGAGGGGGGCGCGCCCCCTACCTCGTGGGCCCCCTGGAGCTCCTCCGACGCCAACTCCAACTCTATATATTTGCTTTCGGAGAGAAAAAATCAAGGAGAAGAAATCATCGTGTTTTACGATACGGAGCCGCCGCCAAGCCCTAAAACCTCTCGGGAGGGCTGATCTGGAGTCCGTTCGGGGCTTCGGAGAGGGGGATTCGTCGCCGTCGTCATCATCAACCATCCTCCATCATCAATTTCATGATGCTCACCGCCGTGCGTGAGTAATTCCATCATAGGCTTGTTGGACGGTGATGGGTTGGATGAGATCTATCATGTAATCGAGTTAGTTTTGTTAGGGTTTGATCCCTAGTATCCACTATGTTACGAGATTGATGTTGCTATGACTTTGCTATGCTTAATGCTTGTCACTAGGGCCCGAGTGCCATGATTTCAGATCTGAACCTATTATGTTTTCATGAATATATGTGAGTTCTTGATCCTATCTTGCAAGTCTATAGTCACCTACTATGTGTTATGATCCGCAACCTCAAGTGACAATATTCGGGACCACTCCGGTGATGACATAGTTTGAGGAGTTCATGTATTCACTATGTGTTAATGCTTTGGTCCGGTACTCTATTAAAAGGAGGCCTTAATATCCCTTAGTTTCCATTAGGACCCCGCTGCCACGGGAGGGTAGGACAAAAGATGTCATGCAAGTTCTTTTCCATAAGCACGTATGACTATATTTGGAATACGTGCCTACATTACATTGATGAATTGGAGCTAGTTCTGTGTCACCCTATGTTATGACTGTTACATGATGAACCGCATCCGACATAATTATCCATCACCGATCCAATGCCTACGAGCTTTTCATATATTGTTCTTCGCTTATTTACTTTTCCGTTGCTACTGTTACAGTCACTACAAAACACCAAAAATATTACTTTTGCTACCATTACTTTTGTTACCGTTACCACTACTATCATATTACTTTGCTACTAAACACTTTGCTACAGATATTAAGTTATCCAGGTGTGGTTGAATTGACAACACAACTGCTAATACTTGAGAATATTCTTTGGCTCCCCTTGTGTCGAATCAATAAATTTGGGTTGAATACTCTACCCTCGAAAACTGTTGCGATCCCCTATACTTGTGGGTTATCATTTACCAACAGCAGGCTCGAAGATATCAAAGCAGAGAAGTACGGGCAAAGACTTACCACATTGGCGAACTCGTTCTACGCCTGCCGGAGAAGAAAAAGGACAAACTAAAGCCCAAATGGGAGGGTCCCTTCATAATTGACGAAGTTCGCATTAGAGGAGCGTACCATCTTCGTGATGCATTAGACCATCGCCTCGAGCCGAACCCCTGGAATGCGGCCAGACTCCGAAGATTCTATGCCTAGCGCCGAACTCTTTGTTCGTCTCCTTCTCCCCTGTAGTTTCGTTATTTTTTCTCTCTTTTCCGATTTTTCTTTTTTTCTCGCTTTAAAGCTCTCGTACGGCTAGACCGCACACCCCTGACGCATACATCTTTAAATATGTACGTCCATTACACCTGGGGGCTTCTCGGACAGAAGCTTTTTTATTAATATATTTTTTGAGCATCAAGCTCTTCACATATGTGTTTTCCCTTATGTACCTTTTCTTCGCCACTATATGCATCGGTATGACTTAAGTTTTGGCCAAGCTGGGTTGCCTGGCTCCTGTGCTTATGCCCTACGTTCCCGTTAGTTCGGCTAGGGCATAAAGGGAGCACCTCTGCGATTATTCTTGCCGGGTCATCCGGATGTGTACCTCGATGCAGGTGAAGCCGAAAGCTAGCGTCAGAAGGGAATATTCGGTCGGTGAATTGAAGATGTTTTATGCACTCACTCCTTTGTGAACCCCCAGAAGTTATACACACTGTGATTTTCACATCACAATTCAGACATGTACACTAATGCATGCACACCCAGGGAAAGGAACCCTTAACGGAACTATTCTCTCTGGAGGATGTTTCTTACAATCTCAATGTAATATAACATAGCTAGCCGGATACAACTTGTCTGTTTAAGCAACTATGACCCCTACACCTAGTTTCCACGCATACCCCGGTCTATTCAGCTGTGCGGGTATTCAGAAACACTCCGCACCTTCGGGTACGGAGGTTGAAGTGAAAAGGTATGCCATGACAAATGCTATACAATTCAGCTAGAGTTACATATATCAAGGAAATTACATAGTCACTTGGACTCAAACACTTCCTCCTCTACACCATCCAAAAGGCGGTCTAACTTACAATCCTGTTGGGAATATTTGGCGGCCACCTCTACTTGGTCATATACTAAACTAACGGGAATTTCTTCCCCATTCAACCCTAGCGGTCCGACACGGGCCATGTGATTAGGATCCAGCTTGGTATATCGCGTTTTCACCATGGCCCAGGCCTCTCGCGCACCCTCTCGGCAGGCCGATATCTTCCATAGTCGGATACGCCGCCGTGCTCCTTTGAACAGCTCTACAAGCTTCTCCATACTTCCTGGAGGGGAGTCGGGTGGCCATAGGGCCTTGGCAACACTCCGCATCGCCAGCCAAGCTTGTTCATGCACTTGCGACAGCCCTTGCAGTAGATCACTTGATGATCCGGACACCTCCTCTTCAGGACGGCCCGTTAATATACCTGCAATCATAACTATATCAGTTCCATTTATCTCTGAACTACTCTAAAGATAGTTCAGACACATGCTGGATATGCCGCCCCACAGCTTCTTGTTCTCCTTCACGGAGTCGGCTAGCTGGGCCCGCACATCTTTCAATTCTTCACCCAATGTAGTGTAGGAATCCTGAAGCTTGTTTTTCTCCCCTCTGACTCGGGTCAACACACACTCACCTGCGGCGTGTAGCCTTTTCGCCTCTTTCTCTCCCGCTTGGGCGACCTTCAACTTCTCTTCAAGTTGATCTGGCGATCCTATTTTGCGATCAGCAACAGTATTAGTACAAGTTGGTATACAATTATTTGTTCCTCAATAGAGGGGAATGTTACCAGAAGACGCCTTCTTGAAGTTTTCCAGTTCGGCGGTAGCAGCATTTAGCTATGCCCGACACTGCTCCAGCTCTTGGGCTAGCAGGCCATTCTTCTCTGTAAGGACCTGGTTATACAACGATCCTTAAATCAGTTGTACCAACTGCTTTCAGTCTCGGGGGCTACGGGCATATGGTTATCCTTTTCAGACAAAGAAAACTTACCTGCACATCTGTCAAATGTTGCTTTGTGGCTTTTCTAAGCCCATCTCGAGCAGCTCGGATGTATGCATCAGCCGAGCTGAATGCATTGAATGCCTCTTCCGAGCACTTGGGGTCTTGTAAGATAGCCCTGCAGCGCCGATGATTCATGGTGCTCTCTACTTCCGAGTTGGTAACAGACATATTTTCCGAACCCTCGGCCGAAGGACAGTCCAGCGTTGTCCCCATAGCGGCCCTCACCTCTCCGGTGGGATCTAAATCCCGGTTGTTGGTAGTGCGACCGGTCGGATCCCCGGACATAGTCCGGTGAACCTTTTTCCTGATACAGGACCAACATAACAATCACGGTTGGGTACGACTGCTAAAGCATACCATCAAATCCGTACCTCTTCGACGAAGGACCGGCCTTGTCTTCACCGACCTTCCTTTTCGAGGCCCTGCTCGGCGTGGGAGCCGCTCTTCTTGGAGTCATCCCCGGCGTAGCATGACGTGCCGAACGCCTCCCCTTTGAAGCATGAGACAGTGCGGTGGGTGAGGCAATGCGAGGAGACTCTTTTGAGGGGGATTTCTCATGATTACTTACGTGGGAAGCTGAACGAAGACCGGGATAATCGGCGATGATGGCCACTTTCATGCCGTCATAGCTCGCCTGATAGAGCACCCCTTCCGCGAGTACCACGAATATATCCGGGTCCTCTTCAAACATAGGATCAAGCTCCCGGTTGTGGTTCTCCGGCTATGGGGCAGGGCTATTAAGCCCCTCGGTTACCTTCCGCCAGTGCTGTTTCAAAATAAACGGATTGGGAATTCGTTAAAAATGGCTAAGAGAGCGGAGTGAATAAAAGCAAAGGGGTTAGGACTTACCCACCTGGGAGGGTTGTACATGGAGTACCCGTCTCTGCGATTGATGCGGATAAATTCTTCTTCCTCCCCTTTGAACAGCTCGGCCAGTATCTTGGCTAGAGCGGCGGGGGTGTCCGAACCTTTCCGTCCACAACAGGAGGCATCGTCCTCCCCATTGTAGTGCCACATTGGGAGCCCTCTGTATTGAAGTGGATGAACCCCTCGCACTATGGAGGTCGCCATTACCTCTACTATTGTAAAGCCGGACTGGGCAAGCATCCTTATCTTGCCCAGGAGCTGACGAACTTCGGCACTGTCCTCCTTTTCAAGACTTTGGGGACGCCAGCTGTGACGTTTCTTCAGCGGAACGCTTGCAAATTCCGGGAGACCCTTGCAAACTGGGTCGGGAAGAGCGACGCCTTCTATATAGAACCATTCGGCAGGCCATTCTTCAGATGCCTTCTGTGGTGTGCCGGACAGGTATCAGGTATCGGCGACGCGCCATATTTCGGCTCCGCCCACTTCAAATATTGACCCATGATGGTTGCGTGGGACAAGACAGAACAACTTTCTCCACAGTTTGAAATGGGCCTCAATGCCCAGGAACAGTTCGCACAAAGGGATGTAGCCCGCAATATGCAGAATGGAGGCGGGAGTAAAGTTATGCAACTGAAGGCCATAGTATTCCAGAAGCCCCCGGAGGAACGGATGGATTGGAAACCCAACACCCCTTAGCAGATAAGGGACGAAACAAACTCGCCCCCCGGATGGATTGGGAAATTCCTCCGCCTGGATCTCACCGTTAAGGAGGAGGCTAGCCACCTTTCGAACAGGGACCAGATCTGCGGGGGAGAAATCCTCGCTTGCAGCTTCTCTAATTGGTCATGGGCCATCGAGCACCTCTCCCACTCGCCTCTCTCTAAGTCGAAGGAGGAACTGGGAATGCTAGCCATGTTGGAATGGCTTCTCCTAGTAGTCTTTGGGGTTTTTTCCTCCGCGGGATGCTGAATGGATCTAAGATCCGATCTCTTTAAATAGGCGCTCTTCCCGCCCGAACGGGTGTTATTTGCAAAAATACCCTGACCTCCCGCATTCACTCGACACGTGGAAGACGAGGTTATTAACGCGCAGAAGCCGAGGGGAGACATTGAATCTACGGCTGAATACATTACTTGGAAATCATTAAAGGAGGAACACGCCTTGCAATGCCGAAGACAATTTGTGTGCCGAACACCTCGCTATTGAAGACTGGTTCGGGGGCTACTGAGGGAGTCCTGGACTAAGGGGTCCTCGGGCATCCGGCCTGTTATCCATGGGCCGGAGTGATGGGCTATGAAGATACGAAGGCCGAAGACTGTACCTATGTCCGGATAGGACTCTCCTTGGCATGGAAGGCAAGCTTGGCGATCAACTATGAAGATTCCTTCCTATGTAACCGACTCTTATGTAACCCTAGATCCCCCGGTGTCTATATAAACCGAAGGGTGTAGTCCGGAAAGGATATGCTCATTACCATAGTCATACAGGCTAGGCTTCTAGGGTTTAGCCATTACGATCTCATGGTAGATCAACTCTTGTAATACTCATATTCATCAAGATCAATCAAGCAGGAAGTAGGGTATTATCTCCATAGAGAGGGCCCGAACCTGGGTAAACATCGTGTCCCCTGTCTCCTGCAACCATCGACCTTAGACGCACATTTCGGGACCCCCTACCCGAGATCCGCCGGTTTTGACACCGACACCCGGGTCGCCCAGGGAGGGGAGGGGGGGGGGGGGAGGGGTTGACACATGTCCGAGTCGTTTTTTCTCGTGGCCTAGTCTCCCATGCGTCATGAGTGGCTACATCTCGAGCACCTTGACACCTCCTCATGGCATCTTGAGCAAACGGTTAAAGATTGTTGGACCAACCGCTTTGGAAAGAACATACAAAATTGCAAAGCTTGCACATTCATGACCATGCTCATTTCTTGGTCTATATGAAACCAAAGAAATACACGAGTCTTTCCTAACCAATCCTCATGGCAAACAATTTTGCTCAGCAACATCAAACTTGAAGCTTCTCTTTGTCTGACCGCGAGAGCCAAAAAATTAGGAACCATCATTCTGGGAGAGTTACAACTTTTGTAGTTCAGGGCTTGTAATAAACATTTTGTTTTCTTCTTCATGAGTCAAGTCTTTTGTACTTCGAAAAAAAATCAAGTCTTTTGTCTTCGTTTCAAAAAAAAAAATTTGTGGCGTCAGGAAGAGGGGAATGAAGGGGGAAGCAGTAAAGAAAGGAAACGATCATCAATACCGCGGAGAAATTTCCCACCGAAAGCGCGCAGCACACGCAAAGCAAGCAAAAGGCCGAAACCCCCCACCAAAACCTCCAAACGTTGGCGGTCCGGCGCTCGCTGTCTCCGTCGCCGCCTTCTCGCCGATGACCTCCCTCGTCGCGTAGCCGGACGCAAGGAAACGAAAACCCCCTGACGGCGTCGCCCCAAGCGGCTCGCGGTCGAGGAGACCTTTTCCGCTCGCCCTCCCTCGTGGCGGTCGTATCCGCCCCCGAATATGCCTCTCCCTTTTGGCGCCCCACCCCCTTTACTCTCTCCCCCCACGCACCCACCTCCGTCTCCGCCCTCGTCTCTTCTGCTGCTCCCCCTTCTCCTTCTCCTGTAGTCCCCCTGTTTCCGCTTTCTCTTTCCCCCTTCTCCTCGCCGACCCAACCGAACAAGAAAAGCAAGCGAGAAGCCGCATCCGCATCCGCTGCCTCGCTTCCTCCCCCGCCCCTCCTCGCCCGGGATTCATGGAGCTGCTGTTCGAGCTGCTCCTCACGGCGGCGGCCACCCTCCTCGTCGCCTTCCTGCTCGCCAAGCTCTTCGCCGGGACCAATGATCCCCCCCGGCGCGATCGCGCGGCGGGGCCCGCTGACGTGATCGCGGAGGAAAAAGCGGAGGAGGCGGAAGAGGAGAGGGCCATCGAGGTCGACGAGATGGGAGCGTGGGCGGATGTGGCGGCGCCGCCTCTCGCCGAGGGCTGGGTCGAGGTGGAGAGGGTCCCCGCGGCCGTCGCGGAGAGGATGGCCGAGTGGGTGGCCGCGGAAGAAGAGGGGGTTCCGGCGACGCTTGCTCCGGAGCTGTCCCTTGGCACCGTGTCGCGGGAGCAGAAGGAGGAGGGTGAAGTTGGCAAGAAGCACTGCGATTTGACCGCCGCCGCGGAGGCGGCTGTCGAAGCGAAGCCGCGTGATTTGGGCGATGAAGCTACTCCCAGCGAGGTTCTTGACGTGGAGTTGGAGGAAGAGACAGCCCAGCAGCATGATCTGGGTGCTGAAGGTGCCCCGAGTGGAGTCCCTGATGCGGGAGTGCAGAAACAGGAAGTTCATGCTATGGAAGCTGTTGAAGTGAAGCAGCTCCATCTGGATGTGGGGTCTGCTCCTGCACAAGTTATTGATGCAGGACAGGAGGAGAAGGAGGAGGGAGCTCATGCTGCTGAAGTGATTCCGCGTGAATTAGCTTCCGAGACTCTACCTGCAGATGTTCTTGACGTCGTACCTGGGAGGCAGGAGGAGCAAGTCATTGAAGCGAATCAGCACGAATTGGCTCCCGTTGTGGCTCCAAGAGTGATTCCCGATGCCGCAGCAAAGGATGAGGAAATGAAAGAACAATCTGTGGAAGAAGTTGTTCAAGTTCACAATAATGAGGAAGCTCGGCGTGAGGCCGGCACGGATGATCAGCAAGAAAAACTGGTCCCTAAGGACGAGCCGGCTCTTGAGAAATCTGATGATCTAAATGTCAGCCAAGAAGACAGCCCTAATGACAAAGTGGATGTTCAGCTACCCGAGAAGGATGCCACATTGCTAGGGATGCCGGAAGATGAGGCTAGAGCGAGCATGGAGTTTGAAGAGTGGGAAGGGATTGAGAGAAGTGAAGTGGAGAAGAGATTTGGTGCAGCTGCGGCATTTGCAGCTAGTGACACTGGGGCGGCTGCTCTGTCGAAGCTGAATAGCGATGTGCAGCTGCAGCTGCAGGGACTTCTCAAGGTTGCAGTTGATGGTCCCTGTTATGACGCTGCACAACCACTTACACTGAGACCTTCTTCTCGTGCAAAATGGTATGGGTTTTATCTCTCTTTGACACTCTGGTTCCACTTATCTTTCTTATGATGCAGCAAGTCATATTAGTCAATGATATTTTACAAAACACGTTTGAGTACCCAACCCCCCTGCCAGTGGTAATAACATTGATTCCTTTCTATATGAACAACTGAATGGTTTTGTGCTTGGAAAAAGACCAAAAAGGTTGCTACACCATAATGGCAATCAAATTTATCTGGTACCTTGTCTATTTCTTCTAATGGGGACTATGATTAAAAGCTAGTTTAAAAGCTGTGCACTTAAACCAGGTAACTAACTTTGTAGTGTGTAAGGATGTCTCCTGCTACATTGATCTGTCAATGCATAAGGCTGAAATAACATGGAGAACTGAATTGTTTGGTGCTTGGCTGTTGCAAGTTGGCAAAAGACCAAAAAGGTAGCTACACCATAATGGCAATCAAATTTATTTGGTACGGTGTCTATTACTTCTAATGGGGAAACATGGTGCACTTAAACCAAGTAATTAAATGTGTAGTGTGTAAGGATGTCTCTCCTATAGTGTTCTTTCGTCATTGGGTAAGGCTGCATGATTTACAGGAATCTTTTTGAGTTTTTTGAATAAACTATACATGAACAGATGAACCCAGTATTTATTTGATAGAGTGCAATTTAATCATTAATACAAGCAGACGAAACACTTTTTGTATGTATATGCACAACATGAATCAAGCATAGCAGCCAAAGCATATTTATCAAGATACATGTAGAGTCATCATAGTCGATATATGATCAGTAATTGCCTCAAAGGTTTTGTAGCTAATTCTGAGAGGATTTTTGTCTGTTATTAGGAAGCCAAGAAACCAAAAATGGCATAATGAAACTAATAGAAGCAGTTCTCAGGATACATTTTGCAGCTAGGTTGACATTGTTGATATGTTCTGAATAAATTGCTAAAACTTTAACATCGTACACATAACACATTTAATTAATATGTTGGCATATAAATTGTTTGTTATATCTCTATCGACCTCATCAGTTAGAAACCATTTGAATTTTGAAATGATGGACTGGCAGGCGGGACTCACCTGTTAGTGTACCCATCTATCTTCTTTACCTTTCCTGTAATTGGCACGTGGGACCCACTTGCAAGTGAATGTGTAACAGAACAATTGAAATCATAGTGTTCTGTGCTCATAGCAATTACCTTATACACTATTTTATCCTCTCAGACATCCTCAGGTTGCATTTGGTGCTAAGGCTGTATGTCTAAGGAATATGTAATAAAAGGATTATAGCCCTTACCTGCAAAGTGGAGGAATCCCACTGGAGATACCCATTGCTTATAGATATCCACCTGTACTCCAAAATCCGTCATTCTACCACACGTGTTTTCAAATTTTGGCAACAAAACATATTCTTAATAAAAAACTATTTTACCACCTTTTAGTTTGGGACCGTGTTAGAAATTGTAAATCTTGTGCCATTATGACAAGTACTGTTGGGCTTTGCGTAAACTCAATGTTATAGGTTGGTCTGGTACAATTTCCACTGTAAACTGAATTGACAATTCTACATCAAGTGATTTATCTTCTGTCGATCTGCCTTCTGTCGATTTGTTCTCTAATTTGGCATAATTGACAGTAAGTAGGCACTGAACAACCTCTCTTGCCCAAGTTTTTTTGGGGTAAGGTACAGCAGTAGCAAAGAATTTTAATGTATACCTTATAGATACTTGTGCAAATTTAGCTGGTGGCCCTGTGGTCATATCTTCAGAATGGTGTCATAACATGAGAAGCCTGTCTGCAAACATGCATATTTATGTTTAAACCTAGAGTGTACTGCTGTGATTTAGTCCATTTCAAGGGGAAGATACCTGTCCTTACCTGTTAACGCGACACAAACACCCTGTTTTGGAGCTGCAAATACTGCCTGAGATCCTACGTTCTGAACCCAGTTGTGATAATATCCTAGGTCGTTGTTATCCATGAGTATTTTTCCTTTTCTTTTTCACTTTGAAGAGCTATCCGGTAGAGCATTAGTTGAGAAATGTTGTATCCTGATAGTCATTATCTTATGAGTTACGAGCAATAAACCGTATACTGCAGAGTGATATTCTTGTAATGCAAGCATATGCTTAAAAATGTGAGAAAAGAAACTGGTAGATTTGTCTTTAGAGCCTTGTTGGCCAAATCTATAAGCCTTATATATTGATTAATTAAACAGACCACTGCCAACCAGTAGTTGTACACATCTAACGACCAAACTTACCTATTTTGGAACGAGAAGGTTTCATAGATGTTAAAATATGGAATGCTGGTCAAAAGTGTACTACTGAAATGTTGACGTACTAACACACACCTAACTGATATACATGACATGACAGGGTCATGGCAGATATCTTGCAGCTATTTCTGATGTGTGATCTGTCAATCATATTTATTTACAAAGAACTGATTCTGGAGTTGTACTTGCAATAATTATGAATGTGTCACATACATGTATTTTGTTTCCAATAATTCTGTTGATTGTATCGAAGTACTTGGAAAGTATGAGTAAGAAAATGACATGAGGAAAATACGCACACGATATCCGGTAAGTGATATAAAATCTTGTAACGATTTTGACTTGACAATCATTCTACTATTTTGGACTTTTAGTGTTGAGTGCGGAACACCTTAAAGAAAAATGGTTAGATAACGTCTATTGGTGCCATTATTTGACAATGATGTGCTACCAGTTGTTGGTAATAAATTTTATACTTTTGTATTCTTAGGGGTTCTGTGTAGGTGCACCATGCTTAGCTGGTAATAGCCACTCGTTGTTCTGTCAGGGTCTCTTGGCAAAAGCTAGGAAACATGCATCCTGAGATTGCTATGGAAAAATACATGAATCTTTTGTCAGAATTTCTTCCTGGATGGATGGGAGACACAACCCCGGTAAGCTTTTCTTTTATTAAAATGTATAACTTATGTTTACCCCAACGTAATTTTTTTTTGCTTCAGAATAGAGCTAATGATTTATGAATATCATAATATAGAACACAGAGAAACAGAAAGTTGATGTTGATTCTGAAGGGGCCCTTTTAACAATGACTACTCATACAAGTGACCCACAGATCAATCAAGGGTAAATTACTAATTACTGAATTGTGGACTTGTGGAGCGTTGCAAAATGACAACAGGGTTACATATTGGTGTTGTATTTGCCATTTGGACTGGTATGTATTGGTGCTGGTACAAGAATATTTTGGTGAAATTTCCAGCACTGTAGTTGTACCAGTTGTTTCCAATGGCAGTATGTACAACGATCTGGTATGGTAACCCTGTTTCATGACTTATCAATTGATTATGACCCTGACTTGCTGGTGTCGATGAATTTCTTGACAGGAATGAAGGTAGTACTAGCATAGATGAAGGTCCACTAACAGTTCCTCCTAACCCCGAAAAAGGTACATGCTTCACATATATTTTCCATTGGCTTACTCACTCCTAGGAAATAAAATAAGCTGCAGTGATGTTAAATTTTCTGACAGCTGTTTGTAGCAATATGTATTTCTGGCTGTTGATTCTAAATTCATCATAACCCTAACCAACCCAACTAGCTGAATTTGAACCTTTCATTTGCCAATCAGTTTGACTTTTTGTCTGCACACTTGATTATGTTTTATCAATTAAATCCACCCTGTAAATTTTCAGGGCAGAGCTCTGACGTCCCTACCGAATGAACGTAACGGTTATCGAGTATTTCTTGCATCGGTGATATCAGCGCATTGCTGAGATCGCTGCTGATGCCTTCCCCATAAGATTAGGTTTGTACAGTGTTTGTGGTTGTGCTAATATTAGTGCTGTAATGGGTGTTGGTACGTGTAATGTATATGACTGTATATATATCCCACAACGACCGCCTGCTGCCTGTATATCGGCCGGTATCAACCTTATCGTCAGGTTTAGTCTGTGTAACCGCATCTATGGTAAGCGGTAATTGTATGCCATCTCGCTGTTTGGGATGAGAAATTAAGTGGTTGAAGAATGGATAATCCTACCCGTCACGCGCTGAAATCATCTCATTTGTGGGATGTGCATGCTTCTCTCCATAACTTTCTTCAGTTGGAATTCTCCCCATGACTTTCACCCTATCTTCTTCAGTTGGATAGTTCAGTTCCTTGTGTGGTGGATAACGATGCTGCAGGTTATGTGTCGTGGTCACGGCATTCCATCATTTTCCGAAGCGGAATGGGCTCTCGCATGTCCACCAAGGTCCCGAGGGCTTTGGCTGCACCTGCACGCCTAGACCAGAGGGTTGGATTTTTGCGCCTTCTGACGGAGAAGTGGCCAGATTGCAACGATGGCCCTTCATGGATCACGTGAACCCATATCTCTCTCCCAAATAAATGCTTGACACGGACCGTGCGCTTGACATGGCTCGCGACAGCCCTTGGGACAGACAGAAGGACCGCGCAAATCGGCGTGGCTAACTGGAGCCTCGACACGTCCAGGGAACACGCATGTACCATGCTCTGCAGTACGCTGGCCGTATGCCGCAGCACCAAAGGATCCATATGATACGAGTCACATGACCCACAGGACGAGAGACAAGGGAGCCCACCGCGGCACGGCGAGTCAAGCGCACCCCGTGGCCTCGTCCGGCCGATGCGCGCCCGTGAACCCCCGCCGCGCCGTACAAGGCCGGCGCCGCAGGCGCGCAGTGCCAAGCGCGCCACGACCGGGCAACCGCCAAGCCGGGGAGCGGGCTACTTACAGAGCACGGGCTCATCGAGAGGCGGCCGACGTATATTAAGCGGTGCGCTTTTCGCTTGTGGTGGCGCCCGGTCGGCCTACTTTTGTGCGCGCGCCACCGCATGCGAGCGCCCCACTCCGTGGCGTGTGCATGGCCGTGGCGGCAGGAACCGCAAGGATAACGCTGGCGAGTAGATGGATCATGGATGGATGAACAGTGCTCGTGTTCGTGTGGTAGCGTGCATGCATGGATGCATACTCCGGGGTCTCTTTTTGGCAAGCCACTCCGGAAAGCACGACAATAATTTCGGCTCGCGGGGAAACTGCGGGCATTATTCGGTCCGCCGATCACGTTTCGGTCTACCAACCGATGTGGCGTGCGGTGCCTTTTCGTGTTTGGACCATTTCTTCATGTGGAACAGCTAAGCTAGCTGGGTTTAAATCCTCCCTTGTTTTTGTTTTTCTACGTTTCTTTTGGTGAAGAAGAAGAAGGCAAATGGAGGTAATGTGAAAGATTCTCGGGTAACACAGGGGTCAATCACGGATGCACCGCAGGCAAAAGACACTGGTGGTACTGGCTGAATGAGCACAAGGTTGTACTGTATTTCTGTCCAGCAAGTACAAAATACAAGTTCAAGTATTGCCAAGTGCATCTTCACGATGATCAACATGACACCATCATTTGGAAGCTTACCACCTCGGGTCACTATTTGGCGGCCTCGCCATACAAAGGATCAGTTTCACAGCATCATAGCAACTGTGCCAAAGGACTAAAACATTTTTCTTTTTCTTTTTTTGCGTGAGAAATTTTCAAGCTATTCATCTTCAATCATGTTAGTACAAATAACATCAGAGGTAATAAAATTACAACCAGGTCCGTGAACCACCTAGCGACGACTACAAGCACTGGAGCAAGATGAAGGTGCGCCGCCGTCATCGCCCCTCCCTCGCTGGAGTCGGGAAAACCTTGTTCTAGTAGATAGTCGTGTAGTCGTCGTGCTAAAGTCTCGTAGGAGTAGTGCACCAGAGCAGCAACCATCGTCGATGAAGAAAATCGTAGATCAAAAGCATCAAATTTGTAAACACCCAAACCAAGACGAACGCTTGATGGTTCATTTTGAGTCAATAAAATCATCATTTTAAAAAAAGAAGACCGGATCCAAACTGATCCACTGAAGACCATTACCGACCGAATCCCGTGAGATCCGACAGAGACACACCTCCACACGCCCTCCGACAACGCTAGACACATCATCGGGACGGGGATAGAAAACAAAATTTTCGTGCCTACGCGCACCCAAGATCAATATGAAGATGCATAACGAGCAGTGATCATGATCGTTACCATCACCGAGTTGTGGCGAAAAAAGATCGTGTCGGTGTAGATTGTACTTGGAGTCCCTTGAGCCGCCCACGAACAGTCCCTCAAACCGAAGACCGAAAGCACGACCTCTCTACTTGATTGCAAGCGTGCAGCCTTCATGATCCGGTAGAGCTTCGCCGTCCAGAGCTAATCGTTGCCAGAGAATTAGAGGGAGGAGATTAGAACCACACCGGGCTTCTAATTATAAGGATTAGAGGAACTAGACCAATCTCTAATTGGTCGACTAGGACCAACTAGTACTAAGGCTAGAAGAACTAGAGGAGGTTCCAAAACTTCTATATTCAATTGTGGCCAATACTTCAAGTATATATAGGTTCGAGGGGAAGAGCATGTCTGCCACCAAGGAGGGAAAGCCTCCTTGGGGTATCGGCACTTTCCCACTCCCAATTCGACCTCCTTCCTTAGGGACCTCCTTCCTTAGGGAAGGAGGTACTTTCCCACTTGGGCTTTTTTGGCCCAAGTTGCCTTTCACCTCTTGGCCTTTTTAGCCCCGTTAATATTTAAATTAAATATAAAATGTTATAAATACTTCTAGACCATTATATATATTTTTTAACATCTCTGGAAACTTTTTTACCTATATATATTTTATCAATAATACCCGGTATTCACCAAAACACTTTCG
Organism: Aegilops bicornis; assembly: GCA_021605145.1. Classification (NCBI taxonomy): domain Eukaryota; kingdom Viridiplantae; phylum Streptophyta; class Magnoliopsida; order Poales; family Poaceae; genus Aegilops; species Aegilops bicornis. Next base: position 514,114,342 of record CM038672.1, on the reverse strand, counting down.
GTGACCCCGAAACGCTTCCGGATTCTCTCGAAACTATTCAAAATATTAATGAAATAATTTCACAAATATATTCTCATCACTCCCATCCTACTAACACTAAGCATATCGTGATTGCCTTAAACTTGTGACCCTGTAGGTTCGGTTTTGTTCTTCTTTCTCGTTATTGTGTTTTAGCATCCCCGTGACGAAGTCACCTGTGTTTGACCAGACGATGAATGATGTCGTCTGATACATCTCCAACATATCTAAAATTTTAGATTTTTCCATGTTATTATATTATCAATCTTGGATGTTTTATATGCAACTATATATATATATATATATATATATATATATATATATATATTGGGACTAACCTATTAACCTAGTGCCCAGTGCTAGTTGTTTTTTTGCTTATTTTTAGCTTTTCAGAAAATCAAAATCAAACAGAGTCCAAATGAAGAAAAAACTTTGGATTAATTTTTTCTGGACCAGAAGGGACCCACGAAGGTTCGGGAGAAGACCAAAAGAGTCACGAGGGAGCGACAAGCTCTCTAGGCGCACCCGAGGGGGGGGGGGGCGCCCACTGAGCTTGTGGGCCCCTCGTGGTACCTCTTGACCTAACTCTGCCTTTATAAATTCTCAAATATTCCCAATATACCATAGAGCCATCCGAAACACTTTTTCCGCCGCTGCAAGTCTCTGTTCTTCCGTGATCCCATCTGGAGGCCTTTTCCGGTACTGTGTCCGAGGGGGAATCGATCACAGAGGGTTTCTACATCAACCTTGCTGCCCTACCGATAATGCGTGAGTAGTTTACCACAGACCTACGGGTCCATAGCTAGTAGTCGGATGGCTTCTTCTTTCTCTTTGAGCTTTAATACCATGTTCTCCTCGATCTTCTTGGAGTTCTATCAGATGTAATCTTCTTTTGTGACGTGTTTGTTGCGATTAAATGAATTGTGGGTTTATGATCTGAATATTTATGAGAAATATTTGAGCCTTCTCTAAACTTATTTATGCATGATTGTTATAGCTTTGTATTTCTCTCCGATCTATGCGGTTGGTTTGGCCAACTAGATTGATTTATCTTGCAATGGGAGAGGTGCTTTGTGATGGGTTCAATCTTGCGGTGCTCTATCCCAGTGACAGAAAGGGACAAGGCACGTATATGTATTGTTTCCATTAAGGATAAACCGTTGGGGTTTATTCATATTAGTTGAGTGTACTTTGTGTACATCATGCCATCTTGCTTAAGGTGTTACTCTGTTTTTATTAACTTAATACCCTAGATGCATGCTGGATAGCGGTCGATGGGTGGAGTAATAGTAGTAGATGCAGGCATGAGTTGGTCTACTTGATGTGATGCCTATATATTGTTGGGAAATGTAGCATGCAATTTCGAAAAAAAAATCCTACGCTAACGCAAGATCTATCTAGGAGATGCACAACAACGAGAGGGGGAGAGTGTGTCCATGTACCCTCGTAGACCAAAAGCGGAAGCGTTTGACAATGCGGTTGATGTAGTTGAACTTCTTATCGTTCCGACCGATCAAGCACCGAACGTACGGCATCTCCGAGTTCTGCACACGTTCAGCTCGATGACGTCCCTCAAACTCTTGATCCAGCAAAGTGTCAAGGGAGAGTTTTGTCAACACGACGGCGTGGTGACGGTGATGGTGAAGTGATCTGTGCAGGGCTTCGCCTAAGCACTACGACAATATGACGGGAGGCCTAAACTGTGTAGGGGGGGGGGGGGGCACCCCACACGGCTAACAATCGTTGTTGTGTGTTCTAGCGGTGCCCCCCTCATATATATAGGTTGGAGGGGAGGAGAGGCAGCCAAGGGGGCGCCCCAAGTAGGAGGAATCCTACTTGGGCGCCTCCCAATTCGGTCTCCCCCCCTTCATATTCATCCGGAGGGGAAAGGAAGGAGGAGGGAGGAGAGAAGGAAGGGGGAGGCCGAATTGCTCCCCTTCCTTTCTCTCTTCCCCTCCTTCCTCCCCCCTTATTTTGGCCTACATGGGGCACACCAGCCCCCTAAGGGCTGGTCTGTCCCCTTCTTGGCCCTTTAGGCTCATGTAGTTGCTTGGGGATGCTCGAACCCCTTAGGTGACCCGATATGTACCCGGTACCCCCAGAACACTTCCGGTGTCCGAATATCATCGTCCTATGTATGAATCTTTACCTCTCGACCATTTCAAGACTCCTCGTTGTGTCTGTAATCTCATCTGGGACTCCGAACAACATTTGGTCACCAAATCACATAACTCATATAATACAAAATCGTAATCGAACGTTAAGCGTGCGGACCCTACGGGTTCGAGAACTATGTGGACATGACCGAGACACCTCTCCGGTCAATAACCAACAACGGAACCTGGACGCTCATATTGGTTCCCACATATTCTACGAAGATCTTTATCGGTCGTACCGTAATGACAACATACGTTATTCCCTTTGTCATCGGTATGTTACTTGCCCGAGATTCGATCGTCGGTATCTTCATACCTAGTTCAATCTCGTTACCGGCAAGTCTCTTTACTCGTTCCGTAATGCATCATCCCACAACTAACTCATTAGTCACATTGCTTGCAAGGCTTATTATGATGTGCATTACCGAGAGGGCCCAGAGATACCTCTCCGATACTCGGAGTGACAAATCCTAATCTCGATCTATGCCAACCCAACAAACACCTTCGGAGGTACCTGTAGAGCATCTTTATAATCACCCAGTTATGTTGTGACGTTTGATAGCACACAAGGTATTCCTTCGGTATCCGGGAGTTGCATAATCTCATAGTCAAAGGAATATGTATATGACATGAAGAAAGCAATATCAATAAAAATTAAAGTTCATTATGCTAAGCTAACGAATGGGTCATGTCCATCACATCATTCTCCTAATGATGTGACCCCGTTCATCAAATGACAACACATGTCTATGGTTAGGAAACTTAACCATCTTTGATTAACGAGCTAGTCTAGTAGAGGCTTACTAGGGACACGGTGTTTTGTCTATGTATCCACACACGTATCAAGTTTCCGGTTAGCATGGATAATAAACATTTATCATGATATAAGGAAATATAAAGTAACAACTTTATTATTGCCTCTAGGGCATATTTCCTCCAGTCTCCCACTTGCACTAGAGTCAATAATCTAATTCACATCGCCATGTGATTTAACACCAATAGTTCACATCGTCATGTGATTAACACCCTATAGTTCACATTGCCATGTGACCAATACCCAAAGGGTTTACTAGAGTCAATAATCTAGTTCACATCGCCATGTGATTAACACCCAAAGGGTACTAAGGTGTGATAATGTTTTCTTGTGAGAGAAGTTTAGTCAACGGGTCTGCCACATTCAGATTCGTATGTATTTTGCAAATTTCTATGTCTACAATGCTCTGTATGGAGCTACTCTAGCTAATTGCTCCCACATTTAATGCATATCTAGATTGAGACTTAGAGTCATCTAGGGCTGGACATAAAGCTCGAAGCTCGACGAGTTTAATGAGCGCTCGCCTGCTCGACTCGTTTGAGCTCGGCTCATTTTCTTAACGAACCGAGCTGAGCAGCAATTTTAGCTCGTTAACATTAGTGAGTTAAACAACCGAGTTGGCGAGTTTCACGAGCTACTCTTTAAGCTCGGTAGCATAGTATTTTTTTTCTTTTTGAGTTGAGCTCGGTAGTCGGTAGCATAGTACGACCAGACACTCCCTATTCCATGGGCTTGTATCCCATCTAACGTGAATGTGGCAGCCCATCTAGGAGGCATAGGATTCGAGGAGGCAGGAAGGACCGAGCGAGCGAATAATGTATATTGCGGCAATGCCGCCTGCAAATCCTCCTCATCTTCTCAAATATCAAACCATCGCAGTCGCAGGTCTACAGCGGCACCCTAGGGTTCTGTTGACCGACGATCGCACTGTGCTTGTCCGTTGCTGACCTCCATACTCCGGCCGAGTACCATCACAACATCCTTCGTTCCCGGCTGGACGCTCGCCGTCACCCTTCCCTGCTTGTCCATGTGCCGCACAGGCGCACACCCTCTTGCTTGCTCGCCGGCGCAGTGGATAAGCGGAAGAAGCTGGCATCCAAGACGACTTCCGGTTCTGGCACGCTGTTGCAGTCGGCGATTGTTTCAACGATGGCAAAGCATCTAGCTGAATATGCCGCTGCTGCTGATGAATCAGTGAGTTCCAAAATAAATTTGTAGATCGTGTTTTTTTGTTGATAGCTTACCAAGCAGACCACTTGGTAATTTGTAGATCGTGTTTATAATCAAAGGTGTGCCAGTTACTTATGACGAAAGTGCTCCATGCCTCCATTGTCACTTGTCAGTTTGTAATCGAGTTATAGATCAAGTTTACACTCTTGCTTAATATTACTGGCACAAGTTATCAATACGTGTTGCAGTTAAGAAATGCCACATATGTTTCCTCCATTTATTTTATAAAATTATTAGCTTGTTGCCCTAGTCTTAAGCATGCCATTTTTGGTTCCACTTGTCCAATTAGTAGCATATCTGATCTTATTCTAACATGGCCGAATTAATGTTCGGTCTATTAGTCTAATCATGTTGTTTCATTATTATTTTTTAGGAAGATGAATGGATAGAGGTTGATATTGATGATGGGTGTCATGAAATGGATGAGGCAGAAAAGTTGGATATGGATGATGAAATGTCTGAGCCTTCTCTTGGATTAGGTGATGGTCAAAATGCCACTGAAATTGTGGAGGTTACCGCTGTTGGGATACCAAAGGCATCAGGGAAAAGGAAAAATACAGAAGTTGTTGCTGGTAAGGCCAAAGGGAAGAGAACCAGAGCTAAGCGTTCGAAATGTTGAAGTATTTCAAAGAGGTCAAAGTTGTATCGAAGAAGAAGCCAGGTGAAGTTGTTACAAAGGCGAAATGCTTGTACTGTTATGAGCTTTTTGCTTATGGGGGATCAACTACTAGTCTCCTTAGGCATATAGATGCTTGTCCAATCATACTAAACCAGAACGCAAAACATCTATGTCAAGGTACAATTGGCTTTGATCCTGAAAAGCCTGGTGCATCTCTTATAGTGAATCATGAATATGATCATGAAGAATGCCGAAAGATAATAGCAAAGATGATAATTGTGCACGAGTACCCTTTTAGGATTGTAGAGCATGCTTGGTTTAATATCCTCATGAATTATACGAATGCATCATACAAGTTCATAGGTAGGAAGTCAATTAGAGCTGAATGCATGAAGGTATATTTATCTAAAAAAGAGATCTTGAAGAAGCAACTCAAGTCTGTTGAAAGCATTAGTTTGACATGTGATCTATGGACTTCAAACCAGAATCTGTGCTACTTAGCTTTGGTTGCTCACTACATAGATGATGAATGGAACATGCAATCCCGTGTTCTGAATTTCATAGAGTTGGATCCACCACACTCGGGCATTGTCATAGCTCAAGCCGTGTTTGAATGTTGCCAAGAATGGAAAATAGAAGACAAGATCATGACAATGACCATGGATAATGCTTCCTCAAATGATGTTGCCGCTAAGAATTTTATGGGCAAATACAAAGCTAGTAAATTAAACAAATTCATACCCCAAGTACTTTCATGTTCGCTGCTGTGCTCACATAATCAATTTGATAGTGAATGATGGTGTTGCACCACTGGAACCTTTGATTGGCAAGCTTAGAGAGACTATGAAGTACTTGAAAAAGTCCCCATTACGCATGAAAAATTTCTTGAATGTTTGCGAGTCTTTAAATGTTAAAGTTGGGAAAGGATTATGCCTAGATGTATCAACCAGATGGAGTTCTACTCACAGAATGTTAGATGCTAGCACTTTGTATAGGGAAGCTTTGGATGAATATGGTCAATCAGATCCTAATTACAAATGGCAGCCTACTGATGAAGATTGGAAACTATATGGTAATATTCAGCCAATCTTAAAAGGATTTGCTGAGGTAACCACTGTATTATCAGGATCTAACTATCCTACTGCCAATATCTTTTATCCACATATCATGAATGTTAAGATTGCTGTAAACAACCATGCCGTAAAAAAGAATGATGCAAATTTGAAGGCAATGGGGTAGGCAATGCTTGACAAGTTTGATAAGTACTGGGATAGTACTTATGCTGAGAATGATAGTGACAATGGGAAAGACAAAAAATGGTGAAGAACAATGTTATGGTCATTGCAACCATTCTTGATCCAAGGTTTAAGATGAAACTTGTTGATTACTATTTTAAGGAGTTGTATGGGAGAGATAAAGGCATGCGTGAGGTAGAAGACATCAAGTCAGAGTTCTTTGACTTGTATGCTACCTATGAGGTGGAAGGTCGACAACAGGAGGCAACCAATAGCAATGAACAGAGTGCAAATTCTAGTAGGCAACAAGCTACATCCACATGAGTGGGTTTCAGTCCTTTCTTGAGGAGACAAATTCAGAGCCATGTCAGTCTGAATTGACCAACTATCTTGAAGACAAAACTCATCCCATGGCCGATCGAAATTTCAGATTACTTGATTGGTGGCGGCTGAATGCTCATAGGTATCCTATTATGGCAAAGATGGCAATAAAGTTCTTAACCGTACCAGAAACTAGTGTCTCTTTGGAGTCAACATTCTCTACAGGAGGCAGAGTTCTCGATGACTACCGTAGTTCTTTGCGCCCAAAAATGGTTGAGCCACTTGTTTGTGTTGCGAGCTTCATAAAAGGAGCAAAAAGTAACAACATTAAACCTACAAGTGTAGTAGTAAGTTTACTTGTTAGTTGGTACTATCTTCTTCTCATCTTTTGTACACTTTGAGTGAAATATTTAACCGTATATCATTTCTTTTTGCAGCAATATGATAGTGATGATGATGTGGAATTCATACCATTTCCTAATTCTTCTGTGGGAAGCAACTAAAGGAAGCTATCTTCATATGAGCCTTTTGTTGTTCTGCTACTTATGAGTTCTTGGAGATCATGTTGATCTGTTGGAGACCTTTTTCTTTAAAGTATCGTGTTGGCATTTGGCGAGTTAGAACTATCATTTGTCATCTATTTCTCTTCAGTCGAGTACTCCAGTGTGTGGCACTACCATAAGTCTGTGAACTATTAACTGTCGATTTGTCATTTGCGAAGCACTGGTATTTAGGGTTATATGTCCTCCTGATGTTTGATGCATCTTTTAAGTAGTATTTTTGTGCACACACTAGGTCTTTGAGTGATGCATGTCAGCGTACGTATTCCTGATGCTTGCTAGCGCTTGCTTTGCTCTTGCACCCGATGCTTGCTAGATAGCTTGCTGAATTAGCCGAATACCTTGATGTGATTAGCTAGCGCATTTGTATTTCTAATGATTTGCTCTGCTTGCTCCTAATCCTTGTTTGCTAGCTAAGAGGCCAGCTAGCCCTATGCTTTTTGTACGCAATGGCCAATGGCATGATATGTGTCCTAGTTTCTCATACATTTTCTACACGAGCTTTAGCGAGCTGTTCGCGAGCGCCCTCAAACATATAATGAAACGAGCCAATCTTTATATTTAGCTTGTTATCAGTAACGAGCTTAAAGAACCAAGCCTTAACGATCACCAATCTTAATGAGCCGAGCCTTAACGAACCGAGCAGCTCGTTAGTCCAGCCCTAGAGTCATCTAGATCAGTGTCAAAGTTTGCATCGACGTAACTCTTTACGGCGAACTCTTTATCACCTCCATAACCGAGAAATATTTCCTTAGTCCTCTTTAAGGTAACTAAGGATAATTTTGACCACTGTCCAGTGATCTACTCCTGGATCACTATTGTACCCCCTAGCCAAACTCATGGTAAGCTATACAATAGGTCTGGTACACAACATGACAGACTTTATAGAACCTATGGCTGAGGCATAGGGAATAACTTTCATTCTCTCTCTATCTTCTGCCGTGGTTGGGCTTTGAGTCTTACTCAACTTCACACCTTGCAACACAAGCAAGAACCATTTCTTTGACTGATCCATTTTGAACTTCTTGAAGATGTTGTCAAGGTATGTGCTTTGTGAAAGTCCTATTAAGCGTCTTGATCTATCCTTATAGATCTTGATGCCCAATATATAAGTAGCTTCACCGAGGTCTTTCATTGAAAAATTCTTATTCAAGTATCCTTTTATGCTATCCAGAAATTCTATATCATTTCCAATCAACAATACGTCATCCACATATAATATCAAAAATGCTACAAAGCTCCCACTCACAAATACAGGCTTCACCATAAGTCTGTATAAAACCATATGCTTTGATCACCTTATCAAAGCGTATATTCCAACTCCGAGATGCTTGCACTAGTCTATAGATGGATCGCTGGAGTTTGCATACTTTGTTAGCACCTTTAGGATCGACAAAACCTTCTGGTTGCATCATATACAACTCTTCTTTAAGAAATCCATTAAGGAGTGCAGTTTTGACATCCATTTGCCAGATTTCATGAAATGTGGCCACTGCTAACATGATTCGAACAGACTTAAGCATCGCTACGAGTGAGAAAATCTCATCGTAGTCAACACCTTGAACTTGTCAAAAAAACTTTTGTGATAAGTTGAGCTTTGTAGATAGTAACACTACCATCAGCGTCCGTCTTCCTCTTGAAGATTCATTTATTCTCAATGGCTTGCCAATCATCGGGCAAGTCCACCAAATTCCACACTTTGTTCTCATACATGGATCCTATCTCAGATTTCATGGCCTCAAGCCATTTTATCGAAATCTTGGCTCATTGTTGCTTCCTCATAGTTCGTAGGTTCGTCATGGGCTAGTAACATGGCTTCTAGAACAAGATTACCGTACCACTCTGGTGCGGAACGTGCTCTTGTTGACCTACGAGGTTCGGTAGTAACTTGATCTGAAGTTTCATGATCATTACCATTAGCTTCCTCTCTAGTTGGTGTAGGCATCACGGGAACGGTTTTCTGTGATGAGCTACTATCCAATTCGAGAGAATGTACAATTACCTTATCAAGTTCTACTTTCCTCCCACTCACTTCTTTCGAGAGAAACTCCTTCTCTAGAAAGGATCCATTCTTAGCAAAAAATATCTTGCCTTCGGTTCTGTGATAGAAGGTGTACCCAACAGTTTCTTTAGGGTATCCTATGAAGACGCACTTCTCCGATTTGGGTTCGAGCTTATCAGGCTGAAGTTTTTTTACATAAACATCAAAACCCCCAAACTTTAAGAAACGACAACTCAGGTTTCTTGCCAAACCACAATTCATACGGTGTCGTCTCAACGGATTTAGACGGTGCCCTATTTAACGTGAATGCAGCTGTCTCTAATGCATAACCCCAAAATGATAAAGGCAAATCGGTAAGAGACATCATAGAACGCACCATATCCAATAGAGTACGGTTACGACGTTGGGACACACCATTACGTTGTGGTGTTCCAGGTGGCGTGAGTTGTGAAACTATTCCACATTGTTTTAAATGAAGGCCAAACTCGTAACTCAAATATTCGCCTCCGCGATCAAATCGTAGAAAATTTATTTTCTTGTTACGATGATTCTCCACTTCACTCTGAAATTCTTTGAACTTTTCAAATGTTTCAGACTTGTGTTTCATTAAGTAGGTATACCCATTTCTGCTCAAATCATCTGTGAAGGTCAGAAAATAACGATACCCGCCGCGAGCTTCAACACTCATTGGACCACCTACATCTGTATGTATTATTTCCAATAAGTCATTAGCTCGCTCCATTGTTCCGGAGAACGGAGTTTTAGTCATCTTGCCCATGAGTCGTGGTTTGCAAGTATCAAATGATTCATAATCAAGTGATTCCAAAAGCCCATCTGCATGGAGTTTCTTCATGCGCTTTACACCAATATGACCTAAGCGGCAGTGCCACAAATATGTTGCACTATCATTATCGACTTTGCATCTTTTGGCATCAATATTATGAATATGTATATAACCACGATCGAGATTCAACAAACCATTCACATTGGGTGTATGACCATTCAAGGTTTTATTCATGTAAACAGAACAACAATTATTCTCTGACTTAAATGAATAACCGTATTGCAATAAACATGATCCAATCGTATTCATGCTCAACGCAAACACCAAATAACATTTATTTAGGTTCAACACTAATCCCTAAGGTAGAGGGAGTATGCGATGGTGATCTTATCAACCTTGGAATCACTTCCAACACACACCATTACCTCACCCTCAACTAGTCTCTGTTCATTTTTGTAACTCCTGCTTCGAGTTACTAATCTTAGCAACTGAACCGGTATCAAATACCCATGAACTACAATAAACACTAGTAGAGTACACATTAATAACATGTATATCAAATATACCTTTGTTCACTTTGCCATCCTTCTTATCCGCCAAATACTTGGGACAGTTCCGCTTCCAGTGACCAGTCCCTTTGCAGTAGAAGCACTCAGTTTCAGACTTTGTTCCAGCTTTGGGCTTCTTCCCGGGAGTGACAACTTGCCATTCTTCTTGAAGTTCCCTTTCTTTCCCTTTGCCATTTTTCTTGAAACTAGTGGTCTTGTTAACCATCAACAGTTGATGTTCTTTCTCTATTTGTACCTTCACCGATTTCAGCATCCCGAAGAGCTCGGGAATCGTTTTCGTTATCCCTTGCATATTATAGTTCATCACGAAGTTCTAGTAGCTTGGTGATAGTGACTAGAGAACTCTGTCAATCACTATTTTATCTGGAAGATTAACTCCCACTTGATTCAAGCGATTGTAGTACCCAGACATTCTGAGCACATGCTCACTGGCTGAGCTCTTGAAAGATCATGGATGTCGCCTAGAGGGGGGGTGAATAGGCGCTTTAAAATAATTACGGTTTAGGCTTGAACAAATGCGGAAAAAACCTAGCGATTAATTTGTCAAGCACAAAACCTAAAACAACTAGGCTCACCTATGCACACCAACAACTTATGCTAAACAAGATAATCAACTATGTGATAGCAAGATATATGACAAAGAACAATATGGCTATCACAAAGTAAAGTGCATAAGTAAAGGGCTCGGTAAGAGATAACCGAGGCACGCGGAGACGACGATGTATCCCGAAGTTCACACCCTTGCGGATGCTAATCTCCGTTTGGAGCAGTGTGGAGGCACAATGCTCCCCAAGAAGCCACTAGGGCCACCGTGATCTCCTCACGCCAAGCACAATGCAAGATGCCGTGATTCCACTAAGGGACCCTTGAGGCGGTCACCGAACCTGCATAAACGGCAACCCTTGGGGCGGTCACCGAACCCAGACACTTTTGCAACCCTTGGGGGCGGTCACCGTGCAGATCAAATTGCTCGGGGCGATCTCCACAACCTAATTGGAGACCCCGACGCTTGCCCGGAGCTTTACACCACAATGATTGAGCTCCGAACACCACCAACTGTCTAGGGCGCCAAGGCACCCAAGAGGAACAAGCTCTAGGGTGCCCAAACACCCAAGAGTAATAAGCTTCTCAAACTTCACTTCCACGTATCACCGTGGAGAACTCAAACCGATGCACCAAATGCAATGGCAAGGGAACACGGAGTGCCCAAGTCCTTCTCTCCCAAATCCCACCAAAGCAACTAATGCTTGGGAGGAAAATGAGAGGAAGAACGAAAGAAGAACACAAAGAACTCCAAGATCTAGATCCAAGGGGTTCCCCTCACTTAGAGGAGAAAGTGATTGGTGGAGATGTGGATCTAGATCTCCTCTCTCTTTTCCCTCAAAAACTAGCAAGAATCCATGGAGGGATTGAGAGTTAGCAAGCTCGAAGAAGGTCAACAATGGGGAAGAACACGAGCTCAAAGGATAAGGTTCAATTGGGAAGAAGACCCCTTTTATAGGTGGGGGAAAATCCAACCGTTATGCTCACAACCAGCAGAGCGGTACTACATTCGTCCTCACGGTACTACCGCTTAGGATCGCGGTATTACTGCTTATGTACAAAAAAATACTTCGTACCTACCTCCATGAGGACTTGGGACGAGTTTTTTGGTCCAGAGCGATACTACCGCTGTAGGAGCCGCGGTAGTACCGCTCTGGAGCGGTAGTAAAAAATTACACCCGCTCCAATTCGCGGTAGTACCGCTGCAGCCTTTTCAGAACACCAAAATTACCATAACTTCTGCATTCGGACTCCGAATTCGACGAAACCAAGTTTGTTGAAAAGCTAGAGACAAGGGCTAACACAATCTTGAGAGAAATACCAATAATAAGCAAATGAGAAAAGGCCCAAAAGAAAATGGTGAGAACCCTTCCTTGTAAAAGACCGGTAAAACCTCCAACACCGAAAACATCATAGAAGACGCATGCAAACTCCGTTTTCGATGAACTCAAGCTTGTCATAAAGATGACCATAAGCTCTAAGACTCACAAAGAGAACCAAACAAGAACCAAGAAACATGATGCAAGGATGCAATGGTTTGAGCTCTCGATTTAACGATACGATCAAGCTACTCACTTGAGAGCCCCCCTTGATAGTACGGCTATCGATCCTATAACCCGGTCTCCCAACTACCACCATGAGACCGGTAAAATAGAAAATCTATCAAGGGCAAACCTTTGCCTTGCACATGATCCACTTGAGCTAGATGATGACGATCTTGTCCTCCTCAAGATGGACCACCTTTCTTGATTGCGTTGGGTCGATGGAGACTAGATGATTGCTCCCCCATACTCCACTATGGGTGAGCCACTCTTGGCACATCTTCACAAGTCCATTGACACCACAATGGATGGCAAGCTTCAAGCACTTGATCTCTTCGTGATGCTCCACTTGAACTTGCACACGGCAATCTTGATGACGATCACCACTTGATGTCATCCTTTCCATGGGTTGTATGATATCTTCCTCTTGACGCGAGCCCATGGACACGTACCTAACCCCACATAGACTCTCACATAGACCATGGGTTAGTACACAAAGTGCAATGGATAATGCTTACCATACCATGGGATCACTTGATCCCTCTCGGTACATCTTCTACGCTTTGTGAGTTGATCAACTTGATTCACTCTTGACTTAGTCTTGATCAACCTTGAATCTTTCCAACTCTCTTCGTTTGGATGATGCCTTGAAGGTAAACATGAATGATCACACAATCTTCTTCTTCAAGACATGCTTGCAATAAGCTCAACACTCACATGACCAATCTTTGGATAATTCCTTAATAGCACCTTGGTCAACACATAAACTCCTTGAAACCAACACATGGACTTCAAGAAATGCCTATGGATAAATCCTTCAAATATAACTCAATGCAACCATTAGTCCATAGAGAATGTCATCAATTACCAAAACCACACATGGGGGCACCGCATGTCCTTTCTATCTCACCCATTTTGGTAATTGATGGCAATCACTTTCAAGAGAGTTTATATAAGGAATTATGCATCACCATGCAATGCAACAACCAATAATGCATGCGTATGAGATGCAAATGCTTAGGAACAAAACCAAAGCAAGGGGAAAACTTTGAAGACTTCTGCACAAAACTCTCTGAAACTTCTCGCCCATTGGCATAGATTGCCAAAATGGGCGAAAAGCTAAGAAGACCAATATAAAAGGTGTTCCTCCAAAAGTTGTGTATTTCTCAACAAGAGAGTGGAATGCCATACACATATCCAAAGGTAATACTTGGAGGAAGACCAACTATATTGAGGCACCAAGATTGCAAAAGAATGATATGCCACAAAGACATAACAAAGAGAGAAACAAACAATCAGCAATCAAAAGATACCAATTGAAGCAAGCTATCAAAAGATATCAACTGAACCAACTAGACCAAAGATCCCACGAGCCACATGAAAAGATATTATGATATGAGCAGAGGATTGTTCTAAAGAAACTAGAGAAGCTCCCCATGATTTGTGCACATCAAGAATTTTTGTATTTGGATACAAAGTGCACAAAATAGGATCATAGCTCCCCAAAGTCAACAGAAACTAACAACAAGTGCAAGAGAGCATATAGGAAACTAAGCCTAGCGCTTGCAACAAGCACATGGTTGAGCAACAAGTAAAAGAGACAACTTGAGAATGGGCTCAACCAAAAAGATGGGTGTGAGTCAAGGCAATGCACTTGAGAAGACTAATGTACGTATGAGCATAAAGCATCAATAAAGTCTTGAAAGAATGAGGTACACGGTGCAAGGCCTATCATTACCACACACAACTAGCAAATGGGTTCACAAGCTTACTAATAAGCATATAAAGAACCTATGCTTGTGACAACCCGTGGTGAAGATAGAAGATGAAAGCCTCATCAAGACGAGGGATACCAATTAAGATGGCAAGCCTCGTAAAGATAAGCAAGAGGAAAATAATATTCACCACACAAGAGTGCATCAAGATGCAACGAGATAAGATCCGCACTCAAGACAAAAGCTTTCACGGAGCCACCAAAGAAATAACATAAGAAAGACAAGGTGGACGTGAAAGAAAGGATATCATCTAGAGATGTAATTTCTCTCAGATGTATAAGGTTCTAGGTAGACGAAATCATGATGATATATGTCTACAAAGAAGGATGTACACCCGACATAGTTACAACACGAAGGAATAAGATATCCAAAAGGAAGTCATACATATACCAATAAGATATTTGCTTGGAAGCATAGCACATGGCTAGATTTGGTCTTATTGTATATAAATGAACTCCTACCACACAACTATCAAAGGCATCACAACTAGCAACATGAGATCATTGTTGGGATGCTTTGAGGAAGGAAACTAGTATCACAAGAAAGATGAATTACATGCCATGATACAACCTACACAAGGTTGATGCAAGAAATGTGTGCATGAAGTAGATGATGATACTTGTTACCGAGATACCATTGGAAGGGTCTAGTAGATACCAATTGAAGGTAGATGGTGGTTCATTGATGATCCTAGCTTGACTCCAATAAACACATGGTGGAAACACCTTCCTTGTGAGTGAGTCCAGCATCCAATGCACCTCCAAATGTTCCTAGGAGAGCAAGACAAACTAAACGGTACCCAAACTCATTGGGACCAAGAGTTAGAAACACAAATATACATAGGACAAACTCCACATAAATAGGTGCATATAGATATGAAAATGAATTTCATGCACCTCTCATCCAATTTGAGACTTGGTGGAGTTTCCCCTCTATATTGGGTCAAAGAAAGAAAGCATGCCAAATAAAATACATGAAGTAAACATGCATGCTCAAAACTTTCAAGAACCGAAACCAAATGAAAACGAAATGCAAAGAAAAAAGATACCAAATAGATAAATTATTACTTGGAAGATATCATTAAAGATACATCAAGGAATGAGATATCCATTGATACACACGAAATGAAGGATGTCAAACTCCCAAAAGAGAGAATGGTTCCAAACAAACCAAGCCCTCTACAAAGTTTCATGATGGCACAAAGTACCAAAAAGAAACGGCTTGCCTTCCACAAACACACACTTGATAAGGATCACAAGATGAGCGTTTTAGAGAAAATAGGATAGCTCCCCGACGAGTTGTGCATTACATAGGATTTGCATTTGAATACAAAATGCACAAGGTGGGATCACCACTTTCACTATATCTAGAAAACACTAGACAAGAAAAAGAAATAAACAAGATCCACAAGTGGTAGGTAAGACAAAGGGAGTTGACACAAACTTGGCAAGAGGACAGGCAAATAAAAACAAAAGCCAATGTAAAGATGATCAATAAATTCTACCACACATAAGTGACTACCAATTGTCAAAAGACAAAAAGTATATGGAAATAATTCCCGGTGGTAGATAACAAGGATATCCAACATCATCTTCACAACAAACACAAGCAAATTGCAACTTGTAGAGCTATCATGCCACCTAGGAACAAGATAATTTACAATATCAATTGTAGGTGACAATATCTCAAATGTACACATTTTCTAGGCTAGTAATACACACATAGCATATTACTCCCCCATAATGTGATACCAAATAAAGATAGACAAGAGGCAATTAAAATGATCCAACAAGAGATAATTAATGGAAAATTTAGAATTTGAATTTCTCATGAGAGATATACCACCTAGAGACTAGATAATCTTGAAGTATCAATACTAGATGGTATTACTCATGTACACACATTTATAGGATTGTGAGGTGCACAAAGCACATCACTCCCCCATAATGGGATATTCCATTAATCTCTCACAAGAGCCAACTAAGAAATAAACAAGATGCAAAAAGGCTCAACTCACAACACACATGTACATGATGTGCAAACAAACATGCGCATACTTGATTTCTCAAGATAAGCAATTTTGAAGCACAACATATACAAGCACATGCAAGATACAAAACCACAACATGCTAAGGGACAAGTAACTTTTAATGTAAGAAATTTAAGCACGAGTTACCACAAGGAGGAACATTGGATATATGATAGAAAGATAATCCGAATGACTTGGCTTGACACAATATGAATGATGAGGACCCCTTAAATCTTCATAATGTAGCCAAGTCTCCAATGACCTCCAACAACACCTATTGATCAAGTTTGAGCTAGTTGGTCCCCAACCAAGTTGGGTCCTAAGAGGTTAGTCACAATAGGCTTGGCCACCCAAATGGTTCTTTTCTTGACACCACTTTGAGTACCAACAAACTTGGCAAACACATTTCCAACCTCATCCTTCCCAAGAGAATAGACATCACCAATAATAATTGGGTTGGATAAGTTACCACTAGTGCATGAAGAAGCGACGTGGCCTTTCTCACAACATAAGTAGCAACGTCTACTCTTCGCTTTCTTCTCAATTGATTTCTCAACAAGAGAAGCATTAACTTGAGTCTTCTTGGGAAGTGGCCTCTCTTCAACTTGAGGTTGAGCATGAGATTGAACTTGTGCCCTCTTCCCTTGTTGCTTGACACTAATGGCCTTCTTCTTCAATGGGCAAGATCTAACATGATGCCCTTCTACTTTGCACTTGAAGCAAACAATCTTGGCCGATTTCTTGACTTGTTCTTGGCCCTTCTTTTTGTTCATCTTGGACTTCTTCTTCTTATTGGAGTTGAATCCAAGTCCACCTTTGTCATTGGGGGATTTTTGCACACTCAAGATATTGTAGAGTGTGGATTTCCCTTCATGACTCTTTTCCAAGTCTTTCTTCAAAGAAGTGACTTGGGCCTTGAGCTCTTTGATTTCCTCTACATGGTTAGTCTCAATACAAGTACTAGAGGAAGTATAAGCTTCATTTTAGAGCAACAAGGCAAGGAAAGCAATTCATCACAAGATGTACCAACATTGTGAGTAGATGAATTACAAGGACTAGCACATATCAATATAGCATTTTGACTAGAAGTAGTGCTAGTATCCACATGAGGCTCACTAGATGTTACCTTAGCAAGCATGGCCTCATGAGCTATCTTTAGCACATTATGGGATACTAGAAGATCATCATGAGAGCTTGTGAGACTTACATGATTTTCTTCCAACATCCCATAATTGCTAGATAACAACTCAAGTTGAGCCCTTAGCTCAACATTCTCCTTCAATATGGATGCTTCACAAGAGATAGAGTTAGTAGCACAAGCATCATCATTAGCAACAAGAGGAGAAGACAACTTGGCAAGCTCTTTTGAATATGAAGCTTTAATTTGAGCATGAGACTCGGTGAGTTTGATGAGCTCACTCTTAATGACCCTTGAGCCATTTTCGAGGTGCTCAAAGTCCTCAAGGAGTTTAGCATGCACAACTTCAAGCTCCTCATTTTAGTTTCAAAATCATTGGCCACGTCAAGAGCTCTATCACGAGATTCCCTCACTCTAGATAATTCTAGAGCAAAAGTCTCCTCAAGAGATTCCTTGGTGGTTTGTTCAAGTTCAAGAGCTTGAGAGAGGTCCGCAATCTCATTAGCGTAATCACGCTCATGACCTTCCATTTGACCAATGGTGACCTCATGCTCCTCAAGACGAGATTCCAACTCATTAATATATTTCTTGCCCTCAATAGCAATAGACATGATTTCCATGAAGTTGGAGCGAGCAATTTTATTCTTAAGAAGAGCTTTAAAAATCATTTCCCCTTAATTTTTAAGGAGGCAACATCATCACTCTCTTCATCATAATCAACATCATCATCACTCTTGCCATCATCAATATCATCACAAGATATATTGGGATTCAAAGTGGGAGATACCTTTGAAGCCTTGGCCATAAGGCAAAATGCAGTAGATGATGATATAGGATCCCTTGAAGCACCATTCAAGACCACATCTTGTTCCATGGAGTGTTGGGTTTCATCTACATTGTTAGCACAACAACTCGAGGAAATACATGCATTTTTATCATGGCAACAAGATATAGCAAGCATATCATCATGAGATTTAGTCAAGCAATTTCTACATGATATGCAAGGACTATCAACACAAGCAAGTGAAACATTTGGAGTGCTCAAGTGCTAAGGCCCAAAGACGGAGCATTGAATTAATATAGTTATGAAGAATCATCCACAAAAAGCACACTATCATCATTGCAATGACCGACACTACTCACCATATCATTACCTTGTGGCAAACCACATGTAGGTGAAGTAGAAGAAGTTGATAAGACTATACGGCCGGAGGTGGAGGGAGAACAATCATCCCTACAAATCTTGGACACGCCATATTTATCTTGAAGGCAAACCACATGTAGGTGAAGTAGAATAAGTTGATAAGACTATACAGCCGGAGGTGGAGGGAGAACAATCATCCCTACAAATCTTGGACACGCCATATTTATCTTGAAGCTTTGTCCACAACTCATGAGCATCCCGGAACGGCATGAGTTGAAATATAACTACATTGCTCAAAACATCGAAAAGCACATTAGAAGATTGAGCATTGAGATAAGAGTTTTTCTCATCCTCTAAAGATAATCATTGGGGATCCTTTGGAGGAGAAAAACCCATATCTACAATTCGCTCTAAATTTGGGTCCATGACCCTAAAGATATTAAGCATGCGAATTACCCAAACATCAAAATTTGTGCCATCGAAACTAAGAGTGTCGGAGAATCCTAATCCCCTAGTCGACATATTTACTCTCTACGCAGTTAAGCCTAACAAAGAGAGACGAGGCTCGATACCAATTGAAAGATCGTGGATGTCGCCTAGAGGGGGGTGAATAGGCGCTTTAAAATAATTACGGTTTAGGCTTGAACAAATGCGAAAAACCTAGCGGTTAATTTGTCAAGCACAAAACCTAAAACAACTAGGCTCACCTATGCACACCAACAACTTATGCTAAGCAAGATAATCAACTATGTGATAGCAAGATATATGACAAAGAACAATATGGCTATCACAAAGTAAAGTGCATAAGTAAAGGGCTCGGGTAAGAGATAACCGAGGCACGCGGAGACGACGATGTATCCCGAAGTTCACACCCTTGCAGATGCTAATCTCCGTTTGGAGCAGTGTGGAGGTACAATGCTCCCCAAGAAGCCACTAGGGCCATCAGTAATCTCCTCACGCCAAGACAATGCAAGATGCCGTGATTCCACTAAGGGACCCTTGAGGGCGGTCACCGAACCTGCATAAATGGCAACCCTTGGGGCGGTCACCGAACCCGTGACACTTTTGCAACCCTTGGGGCGGTCACTGCACCACAAATTGCTCGGGCGATCTCCACAACCTAATTGGAGACTTCGACGCTTGCCTCGGAGCTTTACACCACAATGATTGAGCTCCGAACACCACCAACCGTCTAGGGCACCAAGGCACCCAAGAGGAACAAGCTCTAGGGTGCCCAAACACCCAAGAGTAATAAGCTTCTCAAACTTCACTTCCACGTATCACCGTGGAGAACTCAAACTGATGCACCAAATGCAATGGCAAGGGAACACGGAGTGCCCAAGTCCTTCTCTCCCAAATCCCACCAAAGCAACTTGTCGTGGAATTGTCACGGCAGATGTCCTCGTGAAAGGACTTAGTCGCAGGGCCATCGTACGGGTTAACCTAGAGGGGTTAAAGCGGACACAAAGACACGGGAGTTATACTAGTTCGGCCCCTTCGATGAAGGTAAAGGCCTACGTCTAGTTGTGATGGGATTGATGTGATTTCGGCGCCTAGGGAGCAATAGCTTCGCCTCGACCTCGAATTCTCTGTCCTTAACTTCGCTGGTCGTCCCCTTATATACACGGGTTGACGCCGGCCGGTCTCAGAGTCCCGATCCGGCTCATACAAGTGTCGGCTGGTCTCTTCTCTCTTATCTTCTGACTCAAGTTACAAGACTAAGGCGGTTTACATGAATGGATCCTAATCCGCCTCGGGCTTTGGGCCTCCTCCGTGGGCCCCGATCATGGATGAGGGTAACCCGGCCCCTTGAGCGGTTTACACTCGATAGTTATATCCCCAACATTAGGCCCCAGATTGACTTGAACGGTTCATGTGAATCTTCAACATCTCCGTAAACCGCCATTTGCTTGAACCGAGTGACGTCATCCTCCGACCACCGCAGCAGGCGCCTTTGACGCCGGCTTTAATAAAGAAATCCAAACAGTAAGATTCCCTTTCATTTAATGCTATCCCGGAAATCGAGGCGGCTGCGCCGTCCGCCACTTTTGACTCCTCGATTCTCGCGCTTTGTTAATCGCCCGGTCCCTTATAAATAGACCGCAGGCCCTTTCTCTTCTTCTTCCGCTCTTCTTCTTCCTCGCGGCGCTCGGCTCGAAACTCCGCCGCTGCCGCCGACCTTCGACCGCCGCGTCCCCTGTGTCAACAGACGCCTCGACCGGACAAGAAGCTCTTTAGCGCTCCTCCGCGCTCGGCGCACTGTAAGGCTCCTCTTGAACCCTAGATCCGCATCTCAAGATCCCTGTTCCTCTTGTAGTTCATAGGTGTTCATCGTAGTGTCCTTATACCTGTCACCGCCATGGCCGTATGATTCGCCGTAGTACACATCTTGTGCGGCGACCGCCCGCCATCGCTTTTACTCCTTGTTCATCTTTTATTTTGCCCAGATCTTCTTGTTTAGGACGCACGAACATTCCTGCCCTCTACGAGGCTTGCTAGGTCGCAAAGATTTTCTTCACTGATCCTTCGGTAGATCTAAATCACTTCCATTTGCGTGTGAAACCTGTTTCTGTCCGTACTTAGTAAAATTTTCAGGTCTGTCTCTTCTGGCGGTTTAACTTTTTGATTACCAACCCGTCACTCCATTAGTCCTCAGTTAAACCGGAATTGGAAACTGGCTGCCGAATTGCCGGTTTAACATTTGTATAATGTGCCTGAACCGTTTAACGGTGAACCGTTTTTCCCTTTCGCAGTTTTGATCTTCCGGAATGGCCCCGCACCGCAGCTGCGTGCAATTGGGTCGGTCTAAGGCCACCGAGACGCAACTCAACGGATACGTCACCACCGGCGCTTTGGCTGCTAAAAATGTCCTCCACTGGCGGGTTCCGGATGGCGAATGCCCTCCCACTCCGCAAGAAGGAGAAGTAATTGTATTTGTGTAGCACTTAGACCGGGGATTCTGCCCACCCGGATCAAAATTCTTCCGGATGTCCTTGCCGCTTTTCAACTCCATCCACAGGATATTGGTCCCAACTCCGTGTCAAACATATGCAATTTTCAAGTGTTCTGTGAAGTCTACCTTCAAGAAGAACCCTCTGTGGAGCTGTTCCGGGATTTCTTTCACTTGAACCATCGTACGGAATTTTCTGATGGTCCCAACATAGAGCTGGGCGGCGTTTCAATCCAGAAGAGGAAGGAAGCGGACTTTCCCCACGCCAAACACCACAGCCATCCAGAAGATTGGAACCAAACCTGGTTCTACTGCCGGAACACTGCTCCTGCCAATGAGAATCCTTTGCCGGGTTACCGTCCTCACCGGCTCAGCAACAATCATCCGCTGCCTTTACGCTTAACCGCCATGAACGGAAGAACTTTGCACCTCGGATCATTAAACTCCGGGCTCTAATGGCCAATGGATTAACCGGGTGTGGACCTTGTGCGATCTTTGGGTTTCTTGGGGCATCTTGCCCTTAAGCCGCCGCCCGGATTGATGCACGAATATACCGGCAGCCTCAAAGACCCTCAAAGACGCCACGAATTACCAATAATCGAACTTGAGGTCACAGAGATCAGAAGAGGATGCTTGATGAACCAATCTCCGTCTGCAGCCCTAACCGGGTTGGCTCCGCTTCGTGTTGCCAACCAACCGCCATGGTAAGGCTCTGCTCACCGCTGGCCTTTAATACTTTGTTGATATTCATTAATCCTTGTTACCTCGCAGCTAACAGCTCATACGAGGCGGACCAAACCGGCCCGAGCTCACAGATAAAGTCCAAGGCTACCAAAAAGGCTGGCAAGAAAACCGCCGGTCTTCCGATCCGCCGGAAGATGAAGAATCAAGCCGAGGTAAAATTTGATATCCTTACGAGTGAGCCGCCAGAAACCGGCTCTCCACCTTGTGTTTCTTCTTACTTATAGTTTGTCCCTTTACTGACAAATTTAATTCCCAGGATGATGCTGAAGCCAGCCATGCCGACCATGTTGAGGTAATCCTTCTTTCTTCCGACCCCGACCTCGTGCCGGTTAAAAGAATTCGTCGCGCCGTTCGGAAAGTGAAAAATCTCACTCCTATGTTTATTTGAAGACACAAAGAGGTCAAGAGCACCGCATAACCCGCACGATGGTCAACAGATTCTCTCCTCCGGTTTACCAGATACACCAACCCGTAAGCGTCAACCAGAGGAGACTTGTACTCCTGAAAAACGTAATCACATAAAAGGTTTCTTCAGATGTCCTCTCAATCCGGCTCGACCAATTATCAGGCCTCTTCCAACTCCTCCGGCGGTTCATCAACCACGCAATCGCCTCCGCTTAAAGTTGCTGCAGGTAAGTATCATACCGTCCCCGCCAATTCGGTGTATAGTTGCGTTGGTCGATTTATCTTACTCTAATTACGAACACCGCAGCACCAAGGCTCGCTTGAGTAAAAAGCAAAAACACTTGAGCCTACTGCAGATGCTGATCCGGAGAAGACCCCAGAGCAACAGGCGAAAATCCTGAAGTCGCTAAGAATAGCTACTGGCGAGTTGTACCGAGACGATATTGTTGATCCGCCCAAACTGAACCGGAGGCCCAAGTGGAAACCTTGCATCCTGCTTCCACCGAGTCCGACCACAGAGTGGGTCGTAACTATTGAACCGCCGAGCCAGAGCATGAAGGCACCAAGCCCAAAGAAGATCACGATCCGCCAGCCCGCCAAAATGATGATGTTATTGTGACAGTAATCGCTACACCACCCCTAGCCAACCGGTCGCTTTAGCAAAACACAGCGCCAAGGAGAGTCTGCCACTATGAGTAAAGATAAGGGAAAACTGATCCGGCTGCCTTATGACAATTTCTCCGCCTAAGAACTTCACTCCGGCTTTACGAACCGGCTCTACACAAGCCGTGACCTTGAAGCCGGTCTGGTAAATCGCATGAAGGACCGCTATGAGGTAAGGATTTATGCTCGTCTTGTACCTTTGTCGCGTAGTAGCCCCAAGGGTCGGTTCAACTTAGCATAGTTAAGCCGGGACTTAATTCCTCGTATCCCATACCGAATCGAGATCAATTAGCCATTAGCCCCCAAGTGCCAAGTTGAATACTTGTATTGAGCTTGGGACTTTATAATAACACAACTAACGTGCTCCCTTTGTTATCGTAATGAGATATACCAAAGAAACCGCAACTCAAGGACCTTCGTGCCAACTTGGAAACTCAACAAGCAGAGACCACCAAGGCCAAGGATGAATTGAGAACTGCCTTGGCCACTATGGAACAAATTGAAGGAGGGATATACGTCCGAAGCGGGCCAAGTGGGACACCGAGAAAGCCGGTTTGACAAAACGGGCGAAGATGCTGAATCAGCTCTTAAACCGGTGACCGAAGAGCTTACTGAATGAAGCGCCAAGTTCATGCCATGACCTCTCGCCATCTTTGGTAAGAAAATTTGCAATCGAATACACCTGCTTTAATATTGCCGCCGGTTTAACTTGAACTGTCGAACTGGTGCGAGCAAGCGTATTGCTCATCCGGGCTCGGCGTGCGGAAGAAGCTCAAGGCCGCTTACACCTGATTGAGCAGCTGTATACCGGCGCCCAATGAGTCATATGTGCCACATCAGACGACAACACAGCTCCGTCCTTGATCAAAGACACACCGACCGGCTGTCCATGATTCCGCGCAGCTTGAAGAGTTGAAACGGTCCGCGGCCCGGCTGGCACTCATCGGCTCGACTCGCGCCAAAGGCGTGGATAGCGGACCTTGATCCGGCCGACATAGCCAAGGGTTTCCCAGCGCTCAAGAGAACGGTGAAGCCTTTGATAATGACGCTCAAACGAGTAACAAAGGAGATGCGTTCACCGGGCGAAGTCAACTAGCAAAGCAGGTTAACTGGCGGTTTACCGCTTTTTATGATGCAAACAACAAGCGGGTGGAATTTGTCATTCCAGAAGTGCGAGCCTTGTTCCTCCAATCCGTAAGCACACTTATGCCCCTCGACGTTGATCCGGCTGAGCTTATAAGTGAAGAGGCTGTCTTCGTGCCTTGACCCGGATTGACCGGTCTACCAATGACTTCCGGGCTTTGGGTGATGAAGAGGAAGAAATTGAACCGACGCTAAACGCCTCTTCCTCACGCCAACCCGGCGAGGAAGCTTAATCCGTCGAGCCGTGTGATGCATCAAGCTGCCGCCATAACGCCATGCGAACCAATCGGGCCTTGGAAGGCTTTGTAATAGATAGCTAGCACTTTGTTCTTGAACATGCCTTTATACCCTCCGCTCTGTAACTTTTATGCGATGGTGCCGATACTTTGGTTTGAAGTATTGAAGCCTTCAATGTATTTTGCCTGCAATCACAAATTCTTAAACCGCCACAATGGCTTGCATCTCTAGCCGGCTTGGGACGCCTATATATTTACATAAGAAAGTATTGAGGTATATGATCAAAACTTTGTGATACCAAAAAATACCTGCCAAATCGGGCATGCAAATGGGTTAGCCTAGCCAAACTTGGGGCGGAGGTTGTATAAACCATTACCGCCAAAGGAGAACAACTCTGTGTGTATAATACCGGTTTACCATGTAAACCGTGTCGGGTCATGACAAGCCCCCTGTTACTCCATAATGGGATGTTAACAGAAAAAATCAAACCGGAAAAAATCGCCGGATTAAGAAGGCAAACAAAAGTCAAATAACTGATATGCAAACCATATGGAAGCAAAGGCAATGATAAAAACCGCTTTGCAAGAAGAGGCTTTATTGAGCTCGATCGATGGTGTTACCATGGTCGGACAGGACCAAGCTCCCTATAAGGTGTAGCAATGGTTCAAGTCAGCCAGTCCCCAATCGAAATCGTGGCATTATGCCGATCAAGTGGCATTGCAATGGTTCGGTTCACCAAGCCCCAAGTGATTCTATGGCCTTAGGCCGACCAAGAGGCGTGATCGGTTCAGACGTGACCATGTCCCCAAGTGATCCGGTGGCTTTACCGTCAAAAGGTGTTGCATTGGTTCGGACACGACCAAGCCCCCAAGTGACAAAAACTTATGAAAAGTAAGACCAAGGGTTAAACCGGAGGCTGCTTTACGACAACATCTCCATGTACCCAAACCGGACTTTTTACGTAATGTATACCCCGCTTTAGCCGAGGATCCGGTTTATTGCTTTTATTCATAATATATACATTGTCTTAATATGCACATAAGTGGAGCCGATGGCTCGTATAATAAGGTCAAGATGAGCTATGTTCCACGGCTCGTTGGTCTCCTCCTCCGACGCATGCGTGAGTCCTTTCGCTCTCGAACATCAATCGATAGTATGACCCACAGTGCAGATTCTTGCCGACCACAAAAGGCCCTTCCCAAGGTGGGGATAGCTTGTGCATATCTTTACGGTCTTGAATGAGCCAAGCACCAAGTCTCCTTCACGAAAGGTTCTGGTTTTAACCCGCCGATCGTGATACCGACGAAGATCCTGGCCGGTAAACCGCCGAACGAGCAGCCGCCATATCTCGCTCTTCATCCAGCCGATCCAACGCGCCCTGCCAGTGCAGCCTCGCTATCCGCCTCAACATAAGCTGCCACCCGAGGTGAGTCGTGACGGATATCACTGGGCAGGACCGCCTCCGCTCCATAGACCATAAAGAACGATGTGTATCCAGTAGATCTATTAGGGGTAGTGTTGATGCTCCATATCACCGATGGAAGCTCTTCCACCCAACAACCCGCGCCCTCTCTAAAGGGACCATAAGCCGGGTTTGATACCTTTCAAGATCTCTGATTAGCTCGTTCCGCTTGACCATTGGACTGCGGGTGGGCCATCGAAGAAATGTCAAGCCGGATGTGCTCGCTCACAAAACGCCTTCATGACTCCCTTGGACAAATTGGTGCCATTGTCCGTGATGATACCGTGGAAACCCAAACCGAAAATCACCTTTTGATGAATCGAACCGACGTGGCCGCATCACACTTGCTAATGTGCTCGCCTCCACCCACTTTGTAAATTTGTCGACCGCCACCAACAGTGGGTCTTCTTGTCCTTGGACCTTTTGAAAGGTCCGACCATATCCAGCCCCAAGTTGCAAACGGCCAAGTAATTGGAATCATCCTCAATTCTTGGGCGGTACATGAGCACGTCTCGAAAACTTTTGGCAACCATCACATCGTCGGACCAGATCTTACGCATCGGCATGGGCGGTCAACCAATAGAAACCGTATGGAACGCTTTGGCCACCAAGGACTTTGAACCGGTGTGGTGACCACAGTCCCCTTCATGGATCTCTCGCAATATCTCACAACCCTCCTCAGGGGACACACAACACTGAAACGCCCCTGACACACTGCAATGATGCAACTCGCCATTAACAATGGTCATAGACTTAGACCGCCGAACTATCTGCCGGGCCAACATTGTCTTTATAATACTTTAGCTCTTCAGTGGCACAAACCGACTCTGCATAAGCCGCATCACCTTCCTCGCACTCCAAAGCGATCCGGCGGCTCCCATGAACCGTTATCGTCCCTTTGTGACCCGACATTTTCAGCTGCAAAAAAACATAACAGGGCCGTGCCATAAACTTAGCATAAGCCGTCACCAAGAGGGCGTGGTAAGGGCTTTGAATTTCACCACCTCAAACGCCAACGCTTCCGATCTGGAGTCATGTTCGTCCCCAAAGGCCACTTCCAGAGCTATCTTACCGATCGGGTATGCCGACTTGCCGTGCACCACACCGTGAAACATCTTGGCCGGACGGCCTAAGATGCCTATCCGTTAACCCCATACCGGAAGGTCTCGTAGTACTGTGATGTTGATGCTGCTCCCTCCATCCATAAGCACCTTGGTAAACTTGTATCCTCCTACCCGAGGCGCCACCACCAGGGAGCTAATCGACCCGGATTGTAAACCCGGGAGGATGGTCCTCTCGCCCATACGATAGGTTGCTCGACCAGCGAGGTAATGCGGGCGCAGCCGGTTCAACAACACCGACCGCCCGCTTCAAGTTTTCGGTCTCGTCTGTCCAAGCTGGTGGTAAACACGTGGTACTGCATCCACCGCTCAACCGCTTTGGGTTAATTTGGTAACCCGATCGCCGCTGTTGTTGATTGTAAACCCTTGGTTCTCGATTGTTCGGATTGTTACGATTACTCGATTGTTCTCGACCGCTCGATTGCCTTGCCCGCCGGATTACCACCAAACCTCGGGCCAGAATTTCCTCCATCAGAATCTGGAGGACCTCAACCGCCGGGCCCTTGATCATACCGGAAGGAGTTTGAGTTTTTGAACTCCTGCATAATATAACAATCCTTCCAGAGGAGGTTTGTCGGTGCCTCCTTCGTCCCATGCTTCGGACAAGGTTGATTCAATATGTAATTCAGACGATCCGGATTGTGACCGCCCTGGTTTGATCAAGCTTCTTGCGCCGCCGAATTCTTGTCCTGCTGCGTTGGTGTTGGCTACAAAGCCCATGTTACCGCTTGCTTTACGCTTGTTCCTCCATTGCTCGCCGAATGATGTCGCCGGCCTCGGAGTTGCTGTTCTGCTTTTCCTTCCCCACTTCGTCATCCTCGCACTCGGATCCTTGGTACTATCGTAATCAACATACTTTACCAAAACGCCCATTAGAGTGCCCATGTCATTGCAAAACGCTTCATGCGACTCCAACTTCAATTTCAACGGTTCAAACCGCAATTGGCTTCCAAGGTTAAGATCGCGGAATCGTGGTTGATCCGTCTCAAGAATGTAAAACTTCCAAACGCGGCGCACTCCAATGGGTTGTGGATTCTCCTCCGCCGGACACAAGCCGCTAAATCCACCACATACATGGGCTGCTTACAGGTGTCTTTGAAATTTTGAATGAACCGGGTCCGCGAATCGGGTCCATGAGCTGATCGAAAGGCGGCAAGTTCTTCAACCAAGCCCGGCCGCACCTTCCAACATCATTGTGAAATACTTCGCACACGACGCTTCATCCACATCCAGATCTCCATGGCCATCTCATAGCTTTCTATCCATGCTTCGAGCCAAATCGGCAAGATAATTGGGCACCTTGCGTGGCCCTTTGAAGTCCTTGGGCAAACGACGCTATGTAAAGCGGGACGAGGCAAGGCACCCCAAAGAGCCGACGTGACCCTGGTTCAAGATGGTTTGGACGAACCGCGCGAGCCGATGATCCTCGACAGTCGCTAACTCGGCCTCCCTACGTGCCCTGGCGCGGTCCACTACCACTTGAGCATCTTCGAAGCCACCCGCCGGGTTGTTGCCGCGAGGCGAACCACGCTGCGCATTGCTTGACACGGCCGGTTCATCGGCGCGTCGGTTATAGCTCCGGCTTGGGCGGGGGGTAGAGTGGATCCGATCCCGACTGTATGAATACGCTTCCTGTTGAGCCAGGGCCGTCCTGAGGAGCTCCTTAACCCGGCGTGTCTCTACCGCCTGTGGTGAATCACCTTCAATTGAATCGCCTCCAACCGCGCCGCAGCCGCAACAAGGTTATCCATCGGGTTGGAGTAGTGACCGGAGGTGTCTGCGACACCGGGCGCGCCGGTCCGATGGCGAGGCAGATCTATCACACGGGCTGAACCGCGCCGGCCGTCCAAAGCTTCCGCCGGTTTACCACCGGGCGCGGATTATCGTCCTCGCCTCAGGGTATTGAAAAGCTCTCTTCCTCGAAAACCGAAGGTAAACGGGATCTGTACTTCCTTTTCATGACTTCATGTGACGCGCTCGATCCAAAGATGAGCCTATAAGCTCACAGATCCAAAGCGGCCTGTTCCGCCGCCATCCTCACGTCCGCTGCTGCCAGTGTCCGCTTTAGCTTGAGTGATCTATTCCTCACCTTTGCAATCTCCGACATTGTGCAGGTCCCGATCCGGCGGATTAGCCTCGCCATGAGCACAGCCAATGCGTCAAAAGCTCGATAAAACTTGAGCCGGCGGCGACAGTGGCCTCCTTCCCGGCTGCCATCACGGCTGTTGAACCGGCGACCGTGGGCGCCATGGTCGAAGAGTGAAGCGCCGCTATGCATCGCCATGAAGATTCCCACCCGGTTGGGTAGATCAAAGGGTCCGGAATACTCTCACCGTCGGAACAGCCCCGATCCGCCATCTTGCAGCTGGTACAGAGACTCAGTTTCTCCGGCTGACGACTCGTCGCCAGAGTAGATAACGGTTTCGCCGCCAGATGCTGATCCGTCCTTGTAGTCTCCGTGGACGACTCCCACGAAAGCACGCCTGACCGCCGGTTTAGCCAGGGCAGGACTCTTCTTCACCCGCTGAGCCGTCTCAACGAGGTCGGTGCAGATGTCCGGCCCAGGCCCTGGCTCGCCGATCTTGCCGATGAACACGTGTATGCCGCCAAAGGGGACCCGGTATCCGTACTCAACCGAGCCGGCCTCGGGGTCCCAATCCGCATCGTCGATGTAGAGCTTGCCGCGACGACTCTTAGTCATCCGGCCCACAGCATAGCCTTCGAGTCCTTCGAACTTGCCCTCTAAGATCATCAAACCATCGTGCGATAGCCCCACGGTGGGCGCCAACTGTCGTGGAATTGTCACGGCAGATGTCCTCGTGAAAGGACTTAGTCGCAGGGCCATCGTACGGGTTAACCTAGAGGGGTTAAAGCGGACACAAAGACACGGGAGTTATACTAGTTCGGCCCCTTCGATGAAGGTAAAGTCCTACGTCTAGTTGTGATGGGATTGATGTGATTTCGGCGCCTAGGGAGCAATAGCTTCGCCTCAGCCTCGAATTCTCTGTCCTTAACTCGCCGCCAGGTCGTCCCCTTATATACACGGGTTGACGCCCGGCCGGTCTACAGAGTCCCGATCCGGCTCATACAAGTGTCCGGCTCGGTCTCTTCTCTCTTATCTTACAGCTCAAGTTACAAGACTAAGGCGGTTTACATGAATGGATCCTAATCCGCCTCTGGGCCTTGGGCCTCCTCCGTGGGCCCTGATCATGGATGAGGGTAACCCGGCCCCTTCAGGGCGGTTTACACTCAGTAGTTATATCCCCAACACAACTAATGCTTGGGAGGAAAATGAGAGGAAGAACGAAAGAAGAACACAAAGAACTCCAAGATCTAGATCCAAGGGGTTCCCCTCACTTAGAGGAGAAAGTGATTGGTGGAAATGTGGATCTAGATCTCCTCTCTTTTCCCTCAAAACTAGCAAGAATCCATGGAGGGATTGAGAGTTAGCAAGCTCAAGAAGGTCAACAATGGGGGAAGAACACGAGCTCAAAAGATAAGGTTCAATGGGGAAGAAGACCCCCTTTTATAGGTGGGGGAAAATCCAACTGTTATGCTCACAACCCGCACAGAGCGGTACTACCGCTCGTCCTCACGGTACTACCGCTAGGGATCGCGGTACTATTGCTTGCGAGCGGTACAAAAAAAATACTTCCTTACCTACCTCCGCAGGACGTGGGACGAGTTTTTTGGTCCGGAGCGGTACTACCGTTATCATAGGAGCATGTAGTACCGCCTCGAGCGCTAGTAAAAATTACATCCGCTCCAATTCGCGGTAGTACCGCTGCAGCCTTTTCGTAACACCAAAACTACTATAACTTCTGCATTCGGACTCCGAATTGACGAAACCAAGTTTGTTGGAAAGCTAGAGACAAGGGCTAAGACAATCTTGAGAGAAATACCAATAATAAGCAAATGAGAAAAGGCCCAAAAGAAATGGTGAGAACCCTTCCTCGGAAAAGACCGGTAAAACCTCCAACACCGAAAACATCATAGAAGACGCATGCAAACTCCGTTTCGATGAACTCAAGCTTGTCATAAAGATGACCATAAGAACTAAGACTCACAATGAGAACCACACAAGAACCAAGAAACATGATGCAACGATGCAATTGATTGAGCTCTCGACGAACGATACGATCAAGCTACTCACTTGAGAGCCCCCTTGATAGTACGGCTATCGATCCTATAACCCGGTCTCCCAACTACCACCATGAGACCGTAAAATAGAAAATCTATCAAGGGCAAACCTTTGCCTTGCACATGATCCACTTGAGCTAGATGATGACGATCTTGTCCTCCTCAAGATGGACCACCTTTCTTGATTGGCGTTGGGTCGATGGAGACTAGATGATTGCTCCCCATACTCCACTATGGGTGAGCCACTCTTGACACATCTTCACAAGTCCATTGACACCACAATGGATGGCAAGCTTCAAGCACTTGATCTCTTCGTGATGCTCCACTTGAACTTGCACACGGCAATCTTGATGACGATCACCACTTGATGTCATCCTTTCCATGGGTTGTATAATATCTTCCTCTTGACGCGAGCCCATGGACACGTACCTAACCCCACATAGACTCTCACATAGACCATGGGTTAGTACACAAAGTGCAATGGATAATGCTTACCATACCATGGGATCACTTGATCCCTCTCGGTACATCTTCTACGCTTTGTGAGTTGATCAACTTGATTCACTCTTGACTTAGTCTTGATCAACCTTGAATCTTTCCAACTCTCTTCGTTTGGATGATGTCTTGAAGGTAAACATGAATGATCACACAATCTTCTTCTTCAAGACATGCTTGCAATAAGCTCAACACTCACATGACCAATCTTTGGATAATTCCTTAATAGCACCTTGGTCAACACATAAACTCCTTGAAACCAACACATGGACTTCAAGAAATGCCTATGGATAAATCCTTCAAATATAACTCAATGCAACCATTAGTCCATAGAGAATGTCATCAATTACCAAAACCACACATGGGGGCACCGCATGTCCTTTCAGCTCTTCTCCTCCATCTTGTAGGCAAAGTACTTGTCAGAGGTCTCATACCTCTCGACATGGGCATGACTCTGAAATACCAATTTCAGCTCTCGGAACATCTCATATGCTCCATGGCGTTCAAAACTTTTTTGAAGTCCCGGTTCTAAGCCGTAAAGCTTGGCGCACTAAACTATCAAGTAGTCATCATACCGAGCTTGTCAAACATTCATAATGTCTGCATCAGCTCCTGCAACAGGTCTATCACCTAGCGGTGCATCAAGGACATAATTCTTCTGTGCAACAATGAGGATAATCCTCAGACCAGGGACCCATTCCACATCATTGCTACTATGATCTTTCAACTTAGTTTTCTCTAGGAACATATCAAAAACATAGGGAAGCTACAACGCGAGCTATTGATCTACAACATAATTTGCAAAAACTATCAGGACTAAGTTCATGATAAATTAAGTTTAGTTAATCATATAACTTAAGAACTCGCACTTAGATAGACATCCCTCAAGTCATCTAAATGATCACGTGATCCATATCAACTAAACCATGTCGGATCATCACGTGATATGGAGTAGTCTTCAATGGTGAACATCTCTATGTTGATCATATCTACTACATGATTCACGTCGACCTTTCAGTCTCCAGTGTTCCGAAGCCATGTCTGTACATGCTAGGCTCGTCAAGTTTAACCTGAGTATTCCGCATGTGCAAAACTGTCTTGCACCCGTTGTATGTGAACGTAGAGATTATCACACCCGATCATCACGTGGTGTCTCAGCACGATGAACTGTCGCAACGGTGCATACTCAGGGAGAACACTTATACCTTGAAATTTTAGTAAGGGATTAAGTAGAATAAGATGCATAAAAGATAAACATCACATGCAATCAAAATATGTGACATGATATGGCCATCATCATCTTGTGCCTTTGATCTCCATCTCCAAAGCACCGTCATGATCTCCATCGTCACCGGCTTGACATCTTGATCTCCATTGTAGCATCATGGTCGTCTCGCTAACTATTGCTTCTACAACTATTGCTAACGCATAGTTATAAAGTAAAGCAATTACATGGCGTTTGCATTTCATACAATAAAGCGACAACCATAAGACTCCTGCCAGTTGCCGATAACTTTTACAAAACATGATCGTCTCATACAACAACGTATATCACATCATGTCTTGACCATGTCACATCACAACATGCCCTACAAAAACAAGTTAGACGTCCTCTACTTTGTTGTTGCAAGTTTTACGTGGTTACTATGGGCTTCTAGTAAGAATCGTTCTTACCTACGCATCAAAACCACAACAGTGATTCATCAAGTTTGATGTCTTAACCTTCAACAAGGACCGGACACAGTCAAATTTGATCCAACTAAAGTTGGAGAAACAGACACCATCCAGCCACCTTTATGCAAAACTAGTTGCACGTTTGTCGGTGGAACCGGTCTCATGAACGTGGTCATGTAAGGTTGGTCTGGGCCGCTTCATCCAAGAATACTGCTGAATCAAAATAAGACATTGGTGGTAAGCAGTATGATGATCACCGCCCACAACTCTTTGTGTTCTACTCGTGCATATCATCTACGCATAGACCTGGCTCTGATACCACTATTGGGAAACGTAGCATGCAATTTTAAAAAAATTCCTACGCTCACGCAAGATCTATCTAGGAGATGTATCAACGAGAGGGGGAGAGTGTGTCCACATACCCTTGTAGACTGAAAGCGGAAGCGTTTGAAAACGCGGTTGATGTAGTCGAACTTCTTCTCGTTCCGACCAATCAAGCACTGAATGTACGACACCTCCGAGTTCTGCACTCATTCAGCTCGATGACGTCCCTCGAACTCTTGGTCCAGCAAAGTGTCGAGGGAGAGTTTTGTCAGCACAACGACATGGTGACGGTGATGGTGAAGTGATGTGCGCAGGGCTTCGCCTAAGCACTATAAAAATATGACCGGAGGCGTAAACTGTGGAGGGGGCGCCGCACACGGCTAACAATCATTGTTGTGTGTTCTAGCGGTGCCCCCCTCATATATATAGGTTGGAGGGGAGGAGAGGCAGCCAAGGGGGCGCCCCAAGTAGGAGTAATCCTACTTGGGCGCCTCCCAATTCGTCCTCCCCCCTTCCATATTCATCCAGAGGGGAAAGGGAGGAGGAGGGAGGAGAGAAGGAAGGCGGAGACCGAATTGCTCCCCTTCCTTTCTCTCTTCCCCTCTTTCCTTCCCCCTTATTTTGGCCTACATGGGGTGCACCAGCCCCCTAGGGGCTGGTCTGTCCCCTTCTTGCCCCATTAGGCCCATGTAGTTGCCGGGGTGATGCCCGGAACCCCTTCCGGTGACCCAATATGTATTCGGTACCCCCAAAACACTTTCGGTGTCCGAATATCATCGTCCTATATATGAATCTTTACCTCCCAACCATTTCGAGACTCCATGTCATGTCCGTAATCTCATCCAGGACTCCGAAAAACATTTGGTCACCAAATCACATAACTCATATAATACAAAATCGTCATCGAACGTTAAGCGTGCGGACCCTGCGGTTTCGAGAACTACGTAGACATGACTGATACGTCCATTTTGCATCATGCTTTTATATCGATATTTATCGCATTATGGGCTGTTATTTCACGTTATGTCACAATACTTATGGCTATTCTCTCCTATTTTACAAGGTTTACATGAAGAGGGAGAATGCCAAGCTGGAATTCTGGGCTGGAAAAGGAGCAAATATTGGAGACCTATTCTGTGCATCTCCAAAAGTCCTGAAACTCCACAGAATATCTTAAAATAAATAAAGAAAAATCATCGCCAAAGATGAAGGCCAGGGGGCCCACGCCCTGCTCACGAGGGTGGGGGGCGCGCCCTCCCCCCTGGGCGCGCCCCCCTACCTTGTGGGCCCCTTGTTGGCTCTCCGATGCCCATCTTCTCCTATATGAAGTCTTTCGATGAGAAAAAAAAATCAGAAGCAACCTTTCGGGATGAGACTCCGCAACCACGAGGCGGAACCTTGGCGGAACCAATCTAGGGCTCCGGCGGAGCTGTTCTACCGGGGACACTTCCCTCCGGGAGGGGGAAATCATCGCCATCATCATCACCAACGCTCCTCTCATCGGGAGAGGGCAATCTCCATCAACATCTTCACCAGCACCATCTCATCTCCAAACCCTAGTTCATCTCTTGTATCCAATTCTTGTCTCTAAGTCCGGATTGGTGCTAGTAGGTTGCTAGTAGTGTTGATTACTCCTTGTAGTTGATGCTAGTTCGTTTACTTGGTGGAAGATCATATGTTCAGATCCTTTATGCATATTATTACCCCTCTGATTATGAACATGAAATGCTTTGTGAGTAGTTACGTTTGTTCCTGAGGACAAGGGAGAAGTCTTGCTATTAGTAGTCATGTGAATTTGGTATTCGTTCGATATT
Organism: Aegilops bicornis; assembly: GCA_021605145.1. NCBI lineage: Eukaryota > Viridiplantae > Streptophyta > Magnoliopsida > Poales > Poaceae > Aegilops > Aegilops bicornis. The sequence continues at coordinate 514,078,692 of CM038672.1, read as the reverse complement.
TTGATGAGATGTATGTTGTCTAACCTCTAGTGGTGTTATGTGAACGTCGACTACATAACTTCAACATTATTTGGGCCTAGAGGAAGGCATTGGGAAGTAATAAGTAGATGATGGGTTGCTAGAGTGACAGAAGCTTAAACCCTAGTTTATGCGTTGCTTCGTAAGGGGCTGATTTGGATCCATATGTTTCATGCTATGGTTAGGTTTACCTTAATACTTTTGTTGTAGTTGAAGATGCTTGCAATAGAGGTTAATCATAAGTGGGATGTTTGTTCAAGTAAGAACAGCACCCAAGCACCGGTCCACCCACATATCAAATTATCAAGTACCGAATGCGAATCATATGAACGTGATGAAAACTAGCTTGACGATATTCCCACGTGTCCTCGGGAGCGCTTTTCCTATTATAAGAGTTTGTTCCGGCTTGTCCTTTTGCTACAAAAAGGATTGGGCCACCTTGCTGCACCTTATTTACTTTTGTTACTTGTTGCTCGTTACAATTTACCTTATCACAAAACTATCTGTACCACTTATTTCAGTACTTGCAGAGGGTACCTTGCTGAAAACCGCTTATCATTTCCTTCTACTCCTCGTTGGGTTCGACTCTCTTACTTATCGAAAGGACTACGATAGATCCCCTATACTTGTGGGTCATCAAGACTCTTTTCTGACGCCGTTGCCGGGGAGTGTAGCGCCTTTGGTAGGTGGAATTTGGCAAGGAAAAATTTATTTAGTGTGCTGAAATTTTACATCACTTGTTACTATGGAAAGTAATTGTCCGAGGGGCTTGTTCGGGTATCTTCACCCCGTCCAAGAGAGCAAAGAGTTGCTCCTCAACCTACTCAACCCATCGAACCTCTTGAACCTATTGAAAATGAAACTCCTTTTGAATTTCCTTCGGTATGATGGAAAAACTGCTAGCTAATCCTTTTACGGAGATGGACCAAAGCACCTCGATGAGCACTTAATATATGTGGATGAAATTTGTGGATTATTTAAGCTTGCAGGTGTACCCGATGATGTTGTTAAGAAGAAGGCTTTTCCTTTATCTTTGAAGGAAGACGCATTGACATGGTATAGGCTATGTGATACCAGATCATGGAACTATAAAAGATTGAAATTGGAATTCCATCGAAAGTATTACCCTATGCATCTTGTTCATCGTGATCGCAATTATATATATAATTGTTGGCCTCGCGAAGGAGAAAGCATCGCTCAAGCTTGGGGGAGGCTTAAATCAATGTTATATTCATGCCCCAATCATGAGCTTCCAAGAGAAATAATTATTCAAAGTTTTTATGCTCGGCTTTCTGATAACAATCGCACCATGCTCGATACTTCTTGTGCTGGCTCTTTTATGATGAATACTATTGAATTCAAATGGAATTTATTGGATAAAATTAAACGCAACTCTGAAGATTGGGACCTTGACGAAGGTAAGGAGTCAGGTATGACACCTAAGTTTGATTGTGTTAAATCTTTTATGGATACCGATATTTTCCGTAAGTTTAGCACCAAATATGGACTTGACTTCGAGATAGTAGCTTCTTTACGTGAATCTTTTGCTACTTATGTTGATCTCCCTAAGGAGAAGTGGTTTAAATATCATCCTCCCATAGAAGTAAAAGTAGCTGCACCTATTAAAGTTGAAGAAAAGACTATCACTTATAATGATCCTATTGTTCCTACCTCTTATGTTGAGAAACCACCTTTCCCTGTTAGAGTAAAGGATCATGCTAAAGCTTCAACTATTGTTCGTAAAATACATATTAGAACTTATACACCTCCTGAGCAAGTCAAAGTAGAACCTAATATTGCTATTGTTAAAGATCTCTTGTCTGATAATATTGATGGGCATGTCATTCAATTCTCTGGTGAAACTGCTAGAATTGCTAAACCTTGTGCTAAAGATAAACATAGACCTGTGGTAGGCGTGCTCGTTATTTCTGTTAAAATAGGAGATCATTGTTATCATGGCTTATGTGATATGGGTGCTAGTGCTAGTGTTATACCCATTGACTTATATAAAGAAATTATGCATGATATCCCACCTGCTGAGTTAGAAGATATTGATGTTACAATTAAACTTGCCAATAGAGATACTATATCTGCAATGGGAATTGTTAGAGATGTTGAAGTCTTGTGTGGGAAAACCAAATATCCCGCTGATTTTCTTGTTCTTGGTTCTCCACAAGATAGCTTTTGTCCCATTATATTTGGTAGACCCTTCTTGAATACTGTTTAATGCTAAGATAGACTGCTAAAAGAATGTTGTTACTATTGGCTTGGATGATATGGTTCATAAGTTTAATTTCTCTAAATTTAGTAAACAACATCGTGAGGAAGAATTGCCTAGTAAGGATGAAATTATTGGTCTTGCTTCTATTGCCGTACCTCCTAGTGATCCTTTGGAACACTATTTGCTAGACTATGAAAATGATATGTTTATGAATGAAAGAAGGGAAATAGATGAAGTATTATTTAAACAAGAACCTACTCTGAAACACAATTTGCCTGTTGAAATCCTAGGGGATCCTCCTCCACCCAAGGGTGATCCCGTATTTGAGCTTAAATCAAGGTTGCTGATAATCTTAAATATGCTTATCTTGATGAAAAGAAAATATATCCTGTTATTATTAGTGCTAACCTTTCAGAGCATGAAGAAGAAAGATTATTGAAAACTCAAGAAGCACCGTGCAGCTATTGGATATACTCTCGATGACCTTAAGGGCATTAGTCCCACTCTATGTCAAAGATAAAATAAATTTGGAAGCGGACGCCAAACCAGTTCGTGATCCTCAACGACGTTTGAATCCTAAAATGAAAGAAGTGGTAAGGAAAGAAATACTCAAGCTTCTAGAGGCAGGTATAATTTATCCAGTTGCTGATAGTCAGTGGGTAAGTCCTGTCCGTTGTGTCCCTAAGAAGGGATGTATTACTGTTGTCCCTAATGATAAAGATGAATTGATTCCGCAAAGAATTATCACAGGTTATAGGATGGTAATTGATTTATGCAAATAAAATAAAGCTACTAAGAAAGATCATTACCCCTTACCTTTTATTGATCAAATGTTCGAAAGATTATGCAAACATACACAATATTGCTTTCTAGATGGTTATTCTGGTTTCTCTCAAATACCTGTGTCGGCTAAAGATCAATCAAAGACTACTTTTACATGCCCTTTTGGTACTTTTGCTTATAGACGATGCCTTTTGGTTTATGTAATGCACCTGCTACCTTTCAAAGATGCATGATGGCTATATTCTCTGATTTTTGTGAAAAGATTTGTGAGGTTTTCATGGACGACTTTTTCCGTCTATGGTTCCTTCTTTGATGATTGCTTGAGCAATCTTGATCGAAGTTTTGCAGAGATGTGAAGAAACTAACCTTGTCTTGAATTGGGAAAAGTGCCACTTTATGGTTAATGAAGGTATTGTCTTGGGGCACAAAGTTTACGAAAGAGGTATTGAAGTTGATAAAGCCAAGGTTGATGCTATTGAAAAGATGCCATGTCCCAAGGACATCAAAGGTATAAGAAGTTTCCTTGGTCACCGGGATTTTATAGGAGGTTCATTAAGGACTTCTCAAAAATTTCTCGACCTCGACTAATTTATTACAAAAAGATGTACCATTTGTCTTTGATGATGATTGTGTAGAAGCATTTGAAATACTTAAGAAAGCATTAGTCTCTGCACCTGTTGTACCGCCACCTGATTGGAATTTACCCTTTGTAATTATGTGTGATGCTAGTGATTATGCTTTAGGTGTTGTCCTAGGGCAAAGAATTGATAAGAAATTAAATGTTATCCATTATGCTAGTAAGACTCTAGACAATGCTCAAAGAAATTATGCTACTACCGAAAAGGAACTTTTAGCAGATGTATTTGCTTGTGATAAATTCAGACCCTATATTGTTGATTCTAAAGTAACTATTCACACCGATCATGCTGCTATTAAATATCTTATGGAAAAGAAAGATGCTAAACCTAGACTTATTAGATGGGTTCTCTTCTTTGCAAGAATTTGATTTGCATATTGTTGATAGAAAAGGAGCTGAGAACCCTGCTTGCATAACTTATCTAGGTTAGAGAATGTTCTTGATGACCCACTACCTATTTATGATAGCTTCCCTGATGAACAATTAAATGTCATAAGTACTTCTCGTAGCACTCCCTGGTATGCTGATTATGCTAATTATATTGTTGCTAAATTCATACCACCTAGCTTCACATACCTACAAAAGAAAAAGTTTTTCTATGACTTGCGACATTACTTTTGGGATGACCCACATCTTTATAAAGAAGGGGTAGATGGTGTTATTAGACGTTGTGTACCTGAGCATGAACAGGAACAGATCCTACATAAGTGTCACTCCGAGGCTTATGGAGGGCACCATTATTTGGAGATAGAACTGCACATAAGGTATTGCAATCCGGTTTTTATTGGCCCACTCTCTTCAAAGATGCCCGTAAGTTTGTTTTGTCTTGTGATGAATGTCAAAGAATTGGTAATATTAGAAGACGGCAAGAAATGCCTATGAATTATTCACTTGTTATTGAACCATTTGATGTTTGGGGCTTTGATTATGTGGGACCTTTTCCTGCCTCTAATGGATATACACATATTTTAGTTGTTGCTGATTACGTTACTAAGTGGGTAGAAGCTATTCCAACTAGTAGTGCTGATCATAACACTTCTATTAAAATGCTTAAGGAAGTTATTTTTCCGAGGTTTGGAGTCCCTAGATATTTAATGACCGATGGTGGTTCACACTTTATTCATGGTGCTTTCCGTAAAATGCTTGCTAAATATGATGTTAATCATAGAATTGCATCTCCATATCACCCATGATCTAGTGGTCAAGTAGAATTGAGTAATAGAGAGCTCAAATTAATTTTGCAAAAGACTGTTAATAGGTCTAGAAAGAATTGGTCCAAGAAACTTGATGATGCATTATGGGCCTATAGAACTGCATATAAGAATCCTATGAGTATGTCTCCGTATAAAATGGTTTATGGAAAAGCATGTCACTTACCTCTCGAACTAGAAAATAAGGCATATTGGGCTATTAAAGAGCTCAACTATGATTTCAAACTTGCTTAGGTGAGAAGAGGTTATTTGATATTAGCTCACTTGATGAATGGAGAACCCAAGCCTATGAAAATGCCAAGTTGTTTAAAGAAAAATTTAAAAGATGGCATGACAAAAGGATACAAAAGCGTGAGTTTAATGTAGGTGATTATGTATTGCTATACAACTCTCGTTTAAGATTCTTTGCAGGAAAACTTCTCTCTAAATGGGAAGGTCCCTACGTTATCGAGGAGGTCTATCGTTCCGGTGCCATAAAAATCAACAACTTCGAAGGCACAAATACGAAGGTGGTAAATGGTCAAAGAATCAAACATTATATCTCAGGTAATCCCATAAATGTTGAAACCAATATTATTGAAACCGTAACCCCGGAGGAATACATAAGGGACACTTTCCAGAACGTTCCAGACTCCGAAAAGGAATAGGTATGTGTTATGGTAAGTAAACCGAATCCAAAACAAATTCTAAGGCAATATTTCTCCGTTTTGGAATATTTAGAAAAATAAGTAGCAGTCTGGGGAGGACACAAGGCCTCCTCGACGGTGGAGGGCGCGCCCTACCCCCCTGGGCGCGCCCCCCTACCTCGTGAGCACCTCGTGTGCCCTCCGGACTCCGTTTTCTTGCATGATACATATTTTGGTCGGTAAAATTCATTATATATTCTCCCGAAGATTTTGACTCCCGTATCACGCAAATTTCCTCTGTTCTTGTTTCGAGCTGTTTTCTGTCAGGGTTGTCAAGGCCAGGCATGATGTCGTCCCCCTCCTCCGACAAGGGTGACAAAGATGCTTGGCTAATGAAGATAGAGCTGAAGAGGGAAGAACCCATGGAGGTCAATAAGGATGAAAGGATCAAGAAGGCCACGGAGGACCAAGCTCCAGCAGCAGAAGACACCCTCCAACTTGATCACAACTTTCTCACCCCAACTGAAATCGAAGCTTTCAAGATGATTGAGTTAGCTCGTATTCAAAACAAGTATCTCATAAGTGAAAATATTTTGTTGAAGGAGCATATTGTTGCACTCAAGGGCATTATCCGCAAGCTGGAGGACCTCTTACGCTCGATGTGCGACTATCCAACACCTCCACCTTCACCGACAAAGAAGGAGATATAATCACATGGGTATGGGCACTCCCTTGGCAATCGCCAAGCTTGGGGAGGTGCTCCGGTATCATATCACCATCACAACTCCTATCTTTACCGTTTTTCTTAGTTCGATCCTATTAGTAGTATCTTGATTTAGTAGAATAAAGTCATGGAATGATCTAGTTTTGAGTTTTGCTTTATGATCCTTCTTTGTAATCAAGTCCGTGAGCTATATAATAAAGAGTAGTCTTGATTCAAGGGCTTGAGTATTTTGCCATGATCTTGGGTGATTAGAAGAAAAAGAATAAAAAGAATCAAAGAGTTCATATTGATCTTAGTGAAAGTGATGACTTCACATAGAAAGAGTATGATGATTAAAAGTTGTTGGGAGTTGACAAATATAGCTTTGGTAATCTTTGCAATTAATAGGAAGTAATAAGGAGAGAGAGGTTTCACATATAGATATATTATCATTGACATCCTTTATGATTGGGAGCACTCATTAAAATATGACATGCTAAAGAGTTGAGGTTGGACAAGGAAGACAACATAATGAGTTATGTTTTCTTGTATCTGAGATAAAGTATGTTGTCATGGATCCTCTAACATGTTGAGCTTGCCTTTCCCCTCATGTTAGCTAAATTCTCACACCAAGTAGAAATACTACTTGTGCTTCCAAATACCCTTAAACCAGTTTTGCCATGAGAGTCCACCATATCTACCTACGGATTGAGTAAGATCCTTCAAGTAAGTTGTCATCGGTGCGAGCAATAAAAATTGCTCTCTAAATACGCATGACTTATTAGTGCAGAGAAATAAGCTTTGTACGAACTTGTTGTGGGCTTTAATAAAAGCGACGGACTGCATAATAAAGGTTCACATACAAGGGCAATATAAAGTGACGTTCTTTTGCGGTAAGATTTTGTGCATGCAACCATAAAAGTGCATGGCAACCTCTCGCTTCCCTCTGCGAAGGGCCTATATTTTATTATTATCCTCTACCTTATGCAAGAGTCACGGTGATCTTCACCTTTCCCTTTTATTTTATCCTTTGGCAAGCTCAAAGATGTTGAAAGAACATGATATATATATATATATATATATATATATATATATATATATATATATATATATATATATATATATATATATATATCTAATTGGATGTAGGGGAGCATGAATTATTATTGTTGACATTACCCTTGAGGTAAAAGGTTGTGGGGCAAAACTACAAGCCCCTATCTTTCTCTGTGTCCGATTAAAGCTCTGTAACCACAAGTATTGCGTGAGTGCTAGCAATTATGAAGGACTAAGTGATAGTTGAGTATGTGGACTTGCTTTTAAGCTATGACATAGACTCTTTCAGATGTTATGATAAATTGCAATTGCTTCAATGACTGAAGTTATAATTTGTTGATGCTCAATAGGTTTCTGATTCATACTTTTGCATTGTGAAAAGATCATCACTTGAACATAAATAATCATATGACAAATTTATATATGTTGCTGTTATGAGAATAATCATGATGCCTTCATGTCCGTATTTTACTTCTATCGACGCCTCTACCTCTAAACATGAGGACATATTTATTGTTATCGGCTTTTCGCTTGAGGACAAGCGAGGTCTAAGCTTGGGGGAGTTGATACGTCCATTTTGCATCATGCTTTTATATCGATATTTATCGCATTATGGGCTGTTATTTCACGTTATGTCACAATACTTATGGCTATTCTCTCCTATTTTACAAGGTTTACATGAAGAGGGAGAATGCCGCACTGGAATTCGGGCCGGAAAAGGAGCAAATATTGGAGACCTATTCATGCAACTCCAAAAGTCCTGAAACTCCACGGAATGTCTTAAAATAAATAAAGAAAAATCGTCACCAAAGATGAAGGCCAGGGGGCCCACACCCTGCTCACGAGGGTGGGGGGCGCGCCCTACCCCCCTGGGCGCCCCCCTACCTCGTGGGCCCCTGGTGGCTCTCCGATGCCCATCTTCTCCTATATGAAGTCTTTCGATGAGAAAAAATTAGAAGCAACCTTTCGATTTAGACTCACGCCACGAGGCGGAACCTTGGCGGAACTAATCTAGGGCTCATGTTTCTCGGGCTGGGACACTTCCCTCGGGAGGGAAATCATCGCCATCATCATCACCAACGCTCCTCTCATCGAGAGAGGGCAATCTCCATCAACATCTTCACCAGCACCATCTCATCTCCAAACCCTAGTTCATCTCTTGTATCCAATTCTTGTCTCTAAGTCCGGGATTGGTGCTAGTAGGTTGCTAGTAGTGTTGATTACTCCTTGTAGTTGATGATAGTTCGTTTACTTGGTGGAAGATCATATGTTCAGATCCTTTATGCATATTATTACCCCTCTGATTATGAACATGAATATGCTTTGTGAGTAGTTACATTTGTTCCTGAGGACAAGGGAGAAGTCTTGCTATTAGTAGTCATGTGAATTTGGTATTCGCTCGATATTTTGATGAGATGTATGTTGTCTAACCTCTAGTGGTGTTATGTGAACGTCGACTACATAACACTTCACTATTATTTGGGCCTAGAGGAAGGCATTGGGAAGTAATAAGTAGATGATGGGTTGCTAGAGTGATGTAAGCTTAAACCCTAGTTTATGCGTTGCTTCGTAAGGGCTGATTTGGATCCATATGTTTCATGCTATGGTTAGGTTTACCTTAATACTTTTGTTGTAGTTGCGGATGCTTGCAATAGAGGTTAATCATAAGTGGGATGTTTGTTCAAGTAAGAACAGCACCCAAGCACCGTCCACCCACATATCAAATTATCAAAGTACCGAACGTGAATCATATGAGCGTGATGAAAACTAGCTTGACGATATTCCCATGTGTCCTCGGGAGCGCTTTTCCTAATATAAGAGTTTGTTCCGGCTTGTCCTTTGCTACAAAAAGGATTGGGCCACCTTGCTGCACCATATTTACTTTTGTTACTTGTTGCTCGTTACAATTTACCTTATCACAAAACTATATGTACCACTTATTTCGATTTGCAGAGAGTACCTTGCTGAAAACCGCTTATCATTTCCTTCTGCTCCTCGTTGGGTTCGACACTCTTTCTTATCGAAAGGACTATGATAGATCCCCTATACTTGTGGGTCATCAATGACCGAGACACCTCTCCGGTCAATAACCAATAGTGGAACCTGGATGCTCATTTTGGTTCCCACATATTCTACGAAGATCTTAATCGGTCGTCCCGTAATGACAACATACGTTATTCCCTTTGTCATTGGTATGTTACTTGCGTGAGATTAGATCGTCGGTATCTTTATACCTAGTTCAATCTCGTTACCGGCAAGTCTCTTTACTCGTTCCTTAATGCATCATCCCACAACTAACTCATTAGTCACATTGCTTGCAAGGCTTATTATGATGTGCATTACCGAGAGGGCCTAGAGATACCTCTCTGATACTCGGAGTGACAAATCCTAATCTTGATCAATGCCAACCCAACAAACACCTTCGGAGATACCTGTAGAGCATCTTTATAATCACCCAGTTACGTTGTGACATTTGATAGCACATAAGGTATTCCTCCGGTATCCGGAGTTGCATAATCTCATAGTCAAAGGAATATGTATATGGCATGAAGAAAGCAATAGCAATAAAACTTAACAATCATTATGCTAAGCTAACGAATGGGTCATGTCCATCACATCATTCTCCTAATGATGTGACCCCATTCATCAAATGACAACACATTTGTATGGTTAGGAAACTTAACCATCTTTGATTAACGAGCTAGTCTAGTAGAGGCTTAATAGGGACACGGTGTTTTGTCTATGTATCCACATGCTACCTCTTGACCTTGCGTTGGTTTTTCCCTTCAAGAGGAAAGGGTGAAGCAGCAAAGTAGAGTAAGTATTTCCCTAAGCTTTTGAGAACCAAGGTATCAATCCAGTAGGAGACAACACTCAAGTCACCGAATACCTGCACAAACAAACACCAACTTGCACCCAACGCGATAAGGGGTTGTTAATCCCTTCCCGATTATTTTCAAAGTGAGATCTGATAGAGATGATAAACGGTAAAGTAATATTTTTGGTATTTTTTTGGTATATGGAACGGAAAGTAAAAGATTGCAAATAAAGTAAATAGGAAACTAGAATTGTAGACCGGAAACTTATATGATGGAAAATAGACCCGGGGGCCATAGGTTTCACTAGAGGCTTCTCTCGAGATAGAAATTATTACGGTGGGTGAACAAATTACTGCCGAGCAATTGATAGAAAAGCGCATAATTATGACGATATCTAAGGCAATGATCATGAATATAGGAATCACGTCCGTGTCAAGTAGACCGAAACGATTCTACATCTACTACTATTACTCCACACATCGACCGACTCCTACCCGCTGCCCCGTGCGCGTATAAGAGTATATATGGGGGAGGTTCGCTCTGTTCCCTCTCGCGTCGCCCCGTGCACGACCGAGAGGGAACCCTAGCCGCCGCCGCCGCCGGGTCTCCCCCCTCTACTCTCCTCCTCCCTCGCCGCCGCCAGAGGGTGCGGCCAGGCGAAGCCCGGTCGTCGTCGCCGGCGGCGGGTTCTCGTCTCTCGCGATGGCTTCAGCGGTTGCGGCGGGTTGGTCAGGACGCAGCTACCGGGCGACGGGCGCGCGACGCGGCTGCTCATCGGCGTTGAGGTGCGGCGGCGGTGGCGGCGACGGGACAGGCGACGCGGTGGTGGCGCGCTCGTACTGGCCGGGGATGGCGTGCGCGTCTCTGGCGGCGGCGCTCAGATCCGGTCGCCACGAGGCGCGGTCAGGGGCGCACTAGGCTGCGGGAGGCTGCCCTCTGCCGTGGCTATGCTGGTGGGGGGTGGCGGCGCTGCAGTGCGGGTGGTGACAACACGGCGACACGTCCGGATCCGCCCCTGACACTGCAGGCTGCGGGCGGCCCTTTCGCCGGAGCGTGATGGTGAGGGGACGGCGCGGCAACGGTGGAGGTGGGCGACCCTTGTCTAGGCGGGCCCTTGCGCCTGGACGGTGGTGCTCGGCGTGGGAGGGCCTCCCTGGTGAGCTTCCTAGGCTTTGGCGGCGGGTCGATTTGGTCTCCCTCCTCAGCGGGCGTGCGTTTGTAGATGGCCTCGCGGAGATATGCGGCAGCTACCATGGTGGGGCGTCACGGGGGTGCCCGCGGAGGAGCTAGGTAGGAGGGACGGGTGGCCTCGATGCGGTTGCGCCACCTGTCGCCGGCACAGTTTGTTGGTCCGGATGCGTCCGCTCCTCCTCCTCCTCCTTTCCTCGTGCTCGGCGGGGAGCTCGGCTGGAGGGATGGGTGGCCTCGATGCGATCGCCGGCACGGGATGTGCCGGTCCGGATTTGTCCGCTCCCCTTTCTCCCCTGTCCCTCGGCCGCGGACGGGTTGGCGTAGGTCTTCCAGCGGAGCGTCTGCGGGTGGATCTGTCGATCGAGGGCCGTCGGTTGGTCCAAAGCCGGGGCCTTTGTGTAGGTCTCGGGGTTGTCTGGTTGCAGGGCGGCGGCTCTGGCGGCGGGAGGCGCGACGTTTGCGGGCGGAGCGTGGGTCTCAGGTGCGGGCGGGCATCCATGGCCTCGCGGGTGGCGTGGTTGCGGGTGGTTGGCGGAGTTAGGGTGCGATGGTGGGGTGTGGGCGTCGGGGTACACCACTTGCCCAGTCCTTTGACTGGCCGACGGTGGCGGCGGCAATTGACGCCGTACCCTTCCTGAAGGCTCCGTCGCGGCGTTCCCACTCTTACCGCCTTGCTCCGGGTGAAAACCCGATCTTCACGGATCGGGCGGTGGCGACTATCCATGGTCGTACCCTTCTTGGAGGCATCGCTTTGGAGGCCTGGCTTCGTTGTTGTCCGGTTCACCTCTCTATTGTTGTCGTGGGGTGGTGTGTCGGTGCTCGGCACCTTTGTATCTTGCCTTGGGTGTGTGCATTGTGTGTGTTGTTCGGTCTATCGGTTGTAATCGGAGATGATGCTTTATATATAAAGCGGGGGGAAAGCCTTTTTCGGTATAAGAGTATATATAGGCGAAAGATCTAGGTCAGAGGGGCTACGAGGGGCCCACAAGGTTGGGGGGGTGCCCCACCCCCTGGGCGCGCCCTCCACCCTTGTGGCCGCCTCGAAGCTTCTGTGACTTGTACTCCAAGTCTCCTGGGTGTCTTCTAGTCCAAGAAAAATCATGGCGAAAGTTTTATTCCATTTGGACTCCGTTTGGTATTCCTTTTCTGCGAAACTCTAAAACAAGGAAAAAAACAAAAACTGGCACTGGGCTCTAGGTTAATAGGTTAGTCCCAAAAATCATATAAAATAGCATATTAATGCATATAAAACATCCAAAATAGATAATATGATAGCATGGAACAATAAAAAATTATAGATCCATTGGAGACGTATCAAACATCCCCAAGCTTAATTCATGCTCGTCCTCGAGTAGGTAAATGATAAAAACAGAATTTTTGATGTGGAATGCTACCTAACATATTTATCCATGTAATTCTCTTTATTGTGGCATGAATGTTCAGATCCGTAAGATTCAAAACAAAAATTTAATATTGACATGAAACAATAATACTTCAAGCATACTAACAAATAATTATGTCTTCTCAAAATAACATGGCCAAAGAAAGCTTAATCCTACAAAATCATATAGTCTGGCTAGGCTCCATCTTCATCACAAAAAATATTCAAATCATGCACAACCCCGATGACAAGCCAAGCAATTGTTTCATACTTTTGACGTTCTCAAACCTTTTCAACTTTCACGCAATACATGAGCGTGAGCCATGGACATAGCACTATAGGTGGAATAGACGGTGGTTGTGGAGAAGACAAAAAAAGAGGAGATAGTCTCACATCAACTAGGCGTATCAACGGGCTATGGAGATGCCCATTAATAGATATCAATGTGAGTGGGTAGGGATTGCCATGCAACGGATGGACTAGAGATATAAGTTTATGAAAGCTCAAAAAAGAAAACTAAGTGGGTGTGCATCCAACTTGCTTGCTCATGAAGACCTAGGGTGTTTGAGGAAGACCATCGTTGGAATATACAAGCCAAGTTCTATAATGAAAAATTCTTACTAGCATATGAAAGTGACAACATAAGAGACTCTCTATCATGAAGATCATGGTGCTACTTTGAAGCACAAGTGTGGCAAAAAGGATAGTAACATTGTCCCTTCTCTCCTATCTCTCATTTTTTGGGGCCTTCCTTTTTTTATTTGGCCTTTCTCTCTTTTTTTATTTCCTCACATGAGACAATGCTCTAATAACGAAAATCATCACACTTCTATTTACTTACAACTCAAGAATTACAACTCGATACTAGAACAAAAATATGACTCTATGTGTATGCCTCCGGCGGTGTACCAGGATGTGCAATGAATCAAGAGTGACATGTATAAAAAATTATGAAGAACGGTGGCTTTGCCACAAATACGATGTCAATTACATGATCATCCAAAGCAATATGACAATGATGATGCGTGTCATAATAACGAAACGGTGGAAAGTTGCATGGCAATATATCTCGGAATGGCTATGGAAATGCCATAATAGGTAGGTATGGTGGCTGTTTTGAGGAAGGATATGTGGTGGGTTTATGATATCGGCGAAAGTTGCGCGGTACTAGAGAGGCTAGCAATGGCGGAGAGGTGAGAGTGCGTATAATCCATGGACTCAACATTAGTCATAAAGAACTCATATACTTATTGCAAAAATCTATTAGTCATCAAAAGAAAGTACTATGCGCATGCTCCTAGGGGGGTAGATTGGTTGGCAAAGACCATCGCTCATCCCCGACTGCCACTCATAAGGAAGACAATCAAAAAACATCTCATGCTCCAACTTCGTTACATAACGGTTCACCATAATGCATGGCATACTGGGACTCACAAACTTTAACACAAGTATTTCTCAAATTCAAAACTACTCACTAGCATGACTCTAATATCACCATCTTCATATCTGAAAACAATCATAAGGAATCAAACTTCCCATAGTATTCAATGCACTATATATGAAAGTTTTTATTATATCCCTTTTGGATGCCTATCATATTAGGACTAATTTTATAACCAAAGTGAATTACCATGCTGTTTAGAGACTCTCAAAATAATATAAGTGAAGTACAATAGTTCATCAATTTCTATAAAATAAAGCCACCACCGTGCTCTAAAAAGATATAAGTGAAGTACTAGAGCAAATTTGCCTAGCTCAAAAGATATAAGTAAAGCACATAGAGCAATTCTAATAAATCATGATTCATGCGTGTCTCTCTCAAACGGTATGTACAGCAAGGATGATTGTGGCAAACTAAAAAGAAAAGACTCAAATCATACAAGACGCTCCAAGCAAAACACATATCATATGGTGAATAAAAATATAGCCTCAAGTAAAGTTACCGATAGACGAAGATTTAAAGAGGGATGCCTTCCCGGGGCATCCCCAAGCTTAGGCTTTTTTACATCCTTGAATATTACATTGGGGTGCCTTGGGCATCCCCAAGCTTAGGCTCTTGCCACTCCTTATTCCATAGTCCATCAAATCCTTACCCAAAACTTGAAAACTTCACAACACAAAACTCAACAGAAAATCTCGTAAGCTCCGTTAGTATAAGAAAACAAATCACCACTTTTGGTACTGTTGTGAACTCATTCTTTATTTATATTGGTGTAATATCTAGTGTATTATAACTTTTCCATGGTTCATACCCCCGATATTAGCCATAGATTCATCAAAATAAGCAAACAACATGCGAAAAAACAGAATCTGTCAAAAACAGAACAGCCTGTAGCAATCTGAATATTTAGAATACTTATGTAACTCAAAAAATCTGAGAAAATAGTAAATCCTAGATAATTTGTTTATTAATCTTCTTCAAAAAGAATCAGTTTTTTATCACGTTTCTATGATTTTTAATAATTCTGGGACTGAGTGCAAAGTTTCTGTTTTTCAGCAAGATCAAATTAACTATCATCGTAGGCTATCCCATAGGTCTTACTTGGCACAAAAACTAATTAAAACACAAAAACACATCTAACCAGAGGCTAGATGACTTACTCAAAGCAAAATAGGACATAAAAAGCAAAAACATGAAATAAAATTGGGTTGCCTCCCAACAAGCGCTATCGTTTAACGCCCTTAGCTAGGCATACAACACGAATAGATCTAGATGTAATCGTAATAATGATAAGGCAAGTCTTGAAAACTCAACTCATATTCTCTTCTTTCAGCAGCAAGTTTTCTTTGAGGCAAGCAAAAGTAATCAAAAGGGCTAAATTTAATGGGATAAGAATCCCCAAGATCGATCTCGGGAGGAATTGGTTCTTCCTTCAGCCCTTCATATTGTATGACCAACTCATCATTATAAGCATTCTTTTGGCAAAAAGTCATGAGCTTGTGTCCAAGAGAGAAACCAAACCGTTGTTTTGAATAGCAAAATCGTCATTAAGCTCAGAAATCTTATTGACTAAAACATCGGTAGGAACCCTTTTTCTTAAATTTTTGTTATAAGCGACATGATCTGAAGACTGTAAACGCATTATATCCTCTTGATTAAAGAGAATCCCCTATATGGGAGGGCAACCACCATCCACTTTATAATGAGCAAAAATTTCACTAGCTTCTTTCATAATAAATCTAAACTCATGAGCTAGGAATATAGTGGCGGCGCGCTTAACGGAAGAATGGTCAATATTAGAAAACTCTAGAAAAATCCTTTGTATAGATGGATGCATGTGAACAAATTGTCTTTCAAGTTCAACAACAAGCAAAGATATAGCATCCGCAAGGATACTAGTTTTATGGAGGATAGATCCACCCATAGTGGGGAGTGCACCGACATAAGTAAAGAAATCTTGAATAACCCCCTTTCCAATAATATTTCCGCTACCTATGCGGATTTTCTTTGTGTGAAAGATAGTTGATTCTTCATGAGGATTAGAATTAGCAAAAGCATCAAGGTTTCCCCCATTGTTACTACTATGTTTTTCAACAATAACCTCCTCAGTTTTAGGCATGATGGCGACAAATGAGCAAACGGAAAAGATGAACGGAAGAGGGGCGAAGAAAAGGCAAATCTTTTAGAAAATCGTTTTAGAAGTGGGGGAGAGGAAAACAAGAGGCGAATGGCAAATAATGTAATGCGAGAGATGAGAGTTTATGATGGGTACTTGGTATGTCCTGAGCTGATGTAGATCTCCCCGGCAACGGCGCCAGAAATTCTTCCTACTACCTCTTGAGCTTGCGTTGGTTTTTCCCTTGAAGAGGAAAGGGTGAAGCAACAAAGTAGAGTAAGTATTTCTCTCAACTTTTGAGAACCAAGGTATCAATCCAGTAGGAGACAACACTCAAGCACCGAATACCTGCACAAACAAACACCAACTTGCACCCAACGCGATAATGGGTTGTCAATCCCTTCACGCTTATTTGCAAAGTGAGATCTGATAGAGATGATAAACGGTAAAGTAATATTTTTGGTATTTTTTTGGTATATGGAATTGCAAAGAAAGTAAATAGGAAACTAGAATTGTAGATCGGAAACTTATATGATGGAAAATTGACCCGGGTCCATAGGTTTCACTAGAGGCTTCTCTCGAGATAGAAATTAGAATGGTGGGTGAACAAATTACTGCCGAGCAATTGATAGAAAAGCGCATAATTATGACGATATCTAAGGCAATTATCATCAATATAGGCATCACGTCCGTGTCAAGTAGACCGAAATGATTCAGCGTCTACTACTATTACTCCACACATCGACCGACTCCTACCTGCATCTAGAGTATTAAGTTCATAAGAACAGAGTAACGCATTCAGCAAGATGACTTGATGTAGCAGAATTAACTCTAGTAATATGATGAAAACCCCATCTTTTTATCCTCGATGGCAACAATACAATACATGCCTTGCTGCCCCTACTGTCACTGGGAAAGGACACTGCAAGAATGAACCCAAAGCTAAGCACTTCTCCCATTGCAAGAAAAACCAATCTAGTTGGCCAAACCAAATCGATAATTCGAAGAGACTTGCAAAGATATAAAATCATGCATATAGAATTCAGAGGAGATTCAAAATAGTATTCATAGATAAACTTGATCATAAATCCACAATTCATCGGATCTCGACAAACACACCGCAAAAGAGTATTACATCGAATAGATCTCCAAGAACATCGAGGAGAACTTTGTATTGAGAATCAAAGAGAGAGAAGAAGCCATCTAGCTACTAGCTATGGACCCATAGGTCTATGGTGAACTACTCACGCTTCATCAGAGAGGCAATGGTGTTGATGTATAAGTCCTCCGTGATCGATTCCCCTCCGGCAGGATGCCGGAAAAAGCCCCAAGATGGGATCTCATGGGTACAAAAGGTTTCGGCGGTGGAAAAGTGGTTTCGTGGCTCCCCTGGATGTTTTTGGCGGTATAAGAGTATATTTAGGCAAAAGATCTAGGTCAGAGGGGCTACGAGGGTCCCACAAGGTTGGGGGGCGCGCCCCACCCCCTGGGAGCGCCCTCCACCCTAGTGGCCACCTCGAAGCTTCTCTGACTTGTACTCCAAGTCTCTTGGGTGTCTTCTGGTCCAAGAAAAATCATGGCGAAAGTTTTATTCCGTTTGGACTCCGTTTTGTATTCCTTTTCTGTGAAACTTTAAAACAAGGAAAACATATAAAATATCATATTAATGCATATAAAACATCCAAAATAGATAATATAATAGCATGGAACAATCAAAAATTATAGATACGTTGGAGACGTATCACCACATATGTATCAAGTTTTCGGTTAATACAATTCTAGCATGGATAATAAACATTTATCATGATAAAAGGAAATATAAAATAACAACTTTATTATTGCCTCTAGGGCATATTTCCTTCATATACATGATCATTGCCTTGAATATCGTCATAACTATGCTCGTCAAAACTATGCGCTTTTCTATCAATTCCCCAACAATAATTTGTTTACCCACCATATGCTATGTGTTCGAGAGAGAGAGAGAAGCCTCTAGTGAATACGATGAGCCCCGGGTCTACTTTTATCATATATAAAAATGCAAAAATGCCTTGCTACATTTTTTTATTTTGTCTATCTACCACTACAGTATTTAATCCTTGCAAGTACTCTCCAAGGGGATTGACAACCCTCTTGTTTGCGTTGGGTGCAAGTATTTGTTTTTTTGTGTGTAGGTGCTGCTAACGAGGTTCTGTGTGGTTCTCCTACTGGATTGATAACCTTGGTTCTTAACTGGGGGAAACACTTTCCACTACTATACCGCATCTCCTCTCCTCCTTGAGGAAATCCCAATGCATCTCACAAGTAGAAGGAAGAATTTCTGGCGCCATTGCCGGGGAGACATCGCCAAAACATATCAAGTACCTTCGCATAAACTATCATCTACTTGCTCTTATTTTTTGCCTTTGCCTCTCGTTTTCATCTCCCCCACTTCTAAAACAATTTTACAAAAATATTCTTATTTGCTAGTTTGCTTGCTTTGCCACGATGGCTAGTTCTTCGCCTGTTACTTGTAGTGATTAATTTTAAACAAAGGGGAGGAGAAAATTTAAAATATGCTTGGTATAAAATTTGTGATGCTCAAAATAGATCAACTCGTAAGCAATCTACTACTTTTCTTCTTCGCAATTTTTATGTGGGTGTTACTACTTTGTATAGATTTGTGTTTGACACTATTACCAGAGGAATTTCTTGAGTAGTCACCCTATGGATGCTTTCAATGCTATGGGAAATATAGTGGGATCGCCACCTATTACTATTAGTGAAAGATCATTGACATTGGTACATGTTATGCAAAGGCTAGAAGTTATTAAAAATAAAATTTCTACTATAGAACATATTGAAAATCTAGATAAGAAGATTCATAATCATATTACTCAATTTGGATCAAAGGTAGGAATTACGTTGAAAGTGTTGAAAGAGAAGAAACCGGTAATTGATGAGAGAATAGAACAAAGCCCTTCTAGATTGATAACTTGGAAGAAGTTATCAATAATTTGGGTTCCGCTTCTTCCGTTAAAATTATTGAAAGGGCTCCTCCTAATAAGAATTGCAAGCTTATGTATGTCCCTAAGAATAAGGGTGTCACTGTTGGTGAACGCAGTATTTCACAAAAATTCCTACGATCACACAAGATCTATCAAGGAGATGCATATCAATGAGCAGGGAGAGTGTGTCCACGTACCCTCGTAGACCTAAAGTGGAAGCGTTAAGTAACGTGGTTGATGTAGTCGAACGTCTTCGCGGTCCAACCGATCAAGTACCAAATGCATGGCACCTCCGCGATCTGCACACGTTCAGCTCGGTGACGTCCCTCGAACTCTTGATCCAGCTGAGGCCGAGGGAGAGTTTTCTCGGCAGGACGGTGTGATGACGGTGATCCTAAAGTTACCGACGCAGGGCTTCGCCTAAGCACTACAACGATATGACCGAGGTGGAAATCTGTGGAGGGGGGCACTGCACACGGCAAAACAATCAACTTGTGTGTCTATGGGGTGCCCCCTCCCCCGTATATAAAGGAGTGGAGCAGGGTGAGGGCCGGCCTAATGGGGCGCGCCCAAGGGGTGGATTCCTACTCCTAGTAGGAGTAGGTTTCCCCCCTTCCCTAGTTGGAGTAAGAGAAGAAGGAAGAGGAAGAGGAGGAAAGCCCCCCCCCCCCCAATTCGGATTGGGCTTGGGGGGCGCACGCCTCCCACTTGGCCGCCTCCTCCTCTCTTCCACCATGGCCCATTAAGGCCCATTAACTCCCCGGGGGTCCCGGTAATCCCCCGGTACTCTGGAAAATGCCCGAACTCATCCGAAACCTTTCCAGTGTCCAAACATAACCTTCCAATATATCAATCTTCATGTCTCAACCATTTCAGGACTCCTCGTCATGTCCGTGATCACATCTGGGACTCCGAACAACCTTCGGTACATCAAAATACATAAACTCATAATACCGATCATCACCGAACATTAAGCGTGCGGACCCTACGGGTTCGAAAACTATGTAGACATGACCGAGACTCATCTCCGGTCAATAACCAATAGCGGAACCTGGATGCTCATATTGGTTCCTACACATTCTACGAAGATCTTTATCAGTCAAACCGCATAACAACATACGTTGTTCCCTTTGTCATCGGTAAGTTACTTGCCCGAGATTCGATCGTCGGTATCTCAATACCTAGTTCAATCTCGTTACCGGCAAGTCACTTTACTTGTTCCGTAATGCATCATCCCATGACTAACTCATTAGTCACATTGCTTGCAAGGCTTATAGTGATGTGCATTGCCGAGAGGGCCCAGAGATACCTCTCTGATAATCGGAGTGACAAATCCTAATCTTGATATATGCCAACAAAACAAACACCATCGGAGACACCTGTAGAGCATCTTTATAATCACCCAGTTACGTTGTGACGTTTGATAGCACACAAGGTGTTCCTCCGGTATTTCGGGAGTTGCATAATCTCATAGTTAGAGGAACATGTATAAGTCATGAAGAAAGCAATATCAATAAAACTCAACGATCATAATGCTAAGGTAACGGATGGGGCTTGTCCATCATATCATTCTCTAATGATGTGATCCCGTTCATCAAATGACAACACATGTCTATGGTCAGGAAACATAACCATCTTTGATTAACGAGCTAGTTAAGTAGAGGCATACTAGGGACACTGTTTTGTATATGTACTCACACATGTACTAAGTTTCCGGTTAATACAATTCTAGCATGAATAATAAACATTTATCATGATATAAGAAAATATAAATAACAACTTTATTATTGCCTCTAGGGCATATTTCCTTCAGCAACCTCCAGCAATGGAAGTGAAGATCTTAAAATGATTAGTGTTAATCCCAACTTCATTGATTTAATAAAGAAACCTATCTATGAAAATAAATTCCTCAACTTTTTCCCAAGGAGTGTGGTCATTAAAAACATGTATGCTAAGCCTCCTAGGAAGCATGGTTGTGTAATTGAGGACTTGGAAACTAAAGATGACAATGTTTGAAACAATGCCTTACGCCTAGCTAGGGGCGTAAAACAATAGCGCTCGCTGGGAGGCAACCCACATAGTTATTTTATTTTTCTTGTTTTCTTTTTCTGTTTTTGAGTGTTCACACAATTATGCTACTATTATGTTTGTGTTTTTATATTTTAATTAGTGTCTGTGCCAAGTAAATCCTTCGGGATGATTTGGATGATAGTGGACTTGATTCTGTGAAAACACAGAAACTTTTGCGCTCACTCCGGGAATCCTTAAAAATCACTGGAATGTGATTTTGATCTGTTTTTTTACAAATGATTGATATAAAAATTTCCCGCGTTGTCCCAATTTTTCAGAATTTTTAGAGTTCCAGAAGTATGATCATTATTTAGATCTTTACAAACTGTTCTGTTTTAGACAGATTCTGTTTCGTTGCATAGTTTGCTTGTTTTGATGAATTCATGGATTATATCGAAGGGGGGTTATAAGTCATGGATAATTTAGAAAGTTAGAATACAGTAAGTATTATGCAATAATAAAATATGAATGGGTTCATAATAATACCTAAAGTTTATGATCTCACGAGGTTTCTGTTGAATTTTGTGTGATGAAGTTTTCAAGTTTTGAGTGAGATCGCGATGGATGAAGGAATAAGGAGCGGCAAGACCCTAAGTTTGGGGATGCACAAGGCACCCCTGAGGTAATATTCAAGGAAGACCCAAGCGTCTAAGCTTGTGGATGCCTCGGATGGCATCCCCTCTTTCGTCTACAAACCGTCGGTATATTACTTGGAGCTATATTTTTATTCATCACGTGATATGAGTTTTGCTTGGAGCATCGTGTATTATAGTGGTCTTTGCTTTGTTTGCTTTTTTACTTTGCCACAATCATCTTTTACTGGACACACATTTTGAGAGGTACCCATATTTATTCGCGATTTGTTAGAATACTCTATATGCTTCACTTATATCTTTTTAGCTAGGCAGTTGCTCTAGTGCTTCTCTTATATCGTTTAGAGCATGGCGATGGTTATATTTTAATAAATAGTTGCACTCTCATGCTTCATTTATATCTTTTTGAGAGTTTAATAAATAGTAATGGCAATATGCACGGGTTGTGAAATCGGTCCTAATATGATATGTATTCAAGAGGGATATAATAAAAACTTTCATGTAGATCACTGAATATGATAAGTTTGATTCCGTACAATAGTTTTGCGATATTAAGATGGTAATATGTGGGAGGTACTAGTGAATGGTTGTGGTTTAATAAGAATATTGGTATTAAGGTTCATGATTCCCCAAGCATTATGCTAAGAAGTTGGAGCATGATTTATTATTGTTTGTCTTCCTTATGAGTGGCGGTTCGGGACGAGCGATGGTCTTTCCCTACCAATCTACCCCCTGGGGGCATGCGTAGTAGTACTTTGCTTCGAGGGCTAATGAACTTTCGCAATAATTATGTGAGTTCTTTATGACTAATGTGAGTCCATGGAATATACGGGTTAGGATCCTCTGCTGTAGTGCACCGTGCAGTATGGTCGCTATCGTGTGGACCCGGTCCCATGTGTCATTCGCACTACGACACTGTACAGTACTGTAGAGGATTTCAACCCGATTATACGCACTCTCATCTTCCGCAATTTGCTAGCCTATTCGGTACCATGCATTGCCCTTTCTCACCTCAAGAGTCGATGCAAACTTCGCTGGTGCATCCAAACGCCGTCATATGATATGCTCTATCACACATAAGCCTCCTTATATCTTCCTCAAAACAACCACCATACCTACATATATAAAAAGTTCTAAATATTTCTAGACCATTATATATATATATTAACATCTCGGAAAACTTTTCCCACATATATATATTTTATCAATAATACCCGGTATTACTCGATATTCACCGAAACCCTTCCGGTGACCCCAAAACGCTTAGAGATCCTCTCGGAACTATTCCGAATATTAATGAAACAATTCCAAAAATATATTCTCATCACTGGGGTCCTACTAACAATCAACGGATCATGATTGCCTTAAGCTTGTGACCCCGTAGGTTCAGTAACTCATAGACATGAACGAAACCATCCGTTCAATGACCGACAGCGGGACCGTGGACGTCCATATCAATCCCTATAAGCGCACGAATGATATTCGAGTGAACCTTTGGTTCTCATGTGATGTTCCCTTTGCTTCGCGATACTTCACAAAACCTGGGATGCATCAGTATCCTCCTGAGTCATCACTATGATCACTATACCGAAATCCTCGTTACCGGTTTAGTTCTTCTTTCTTGTTATTGTGTTTTGGCATCCCCATGACGAAGTCACCTGCGTCTAGCCAGACGATGATTGATAATTTCACACTAAGGGGGCCCTAAGAATATCTCTCCATCGCCGAATGAGCAAATCCCACTCTTGAGCTATCCAGCCACTTGTCAAACTTTCCGATGAACCCGTAAGTTGTTGTTATGATCACCGTGTTACAGGTGATGTTTGAGCAACCCCAAAGTCCACCGTACGGTAAGAAATGACCACGATACTCTCATGGTCTAAGGAGCAAGATCACATGTTAACACTCTATATTACTACAATTGAATACAAACGATATTAATCCAATTCATAACAAACAAGTTTGGGCCGATTCAATATGATCGTTCTTCCAACGTCATAATCTCAATGTTGTTTTAGGACTATCATTACACTTAACGATATCCCAAGATCTAGAAAACATGATCACCAACAATACTTGAGCTAGTCCCAGAGGCAAGACCAGGAACCTTTTTATTTAACCGTTTATCATTCCACACATGCATATGAGTTTTCCATTGAATCACATATGTCAGGATCATAGCAGTTATATCATGAAATATAAACTCTTAATTATGAATATAGAAATAATATAATAACATAAATATTATTGCCTCTAGGGCATATTTCCAATAGGAGATGTTGCGGACCGGCGGCAGCGCCGACAGAAGAAGAGGAAAGCTTGTGATGTTTTCTTATGGAGGAGGAAAGAGAAGGCTAAGATTATTATGATGAAGTCGTGACCAAAACATTTTTCTGGCCCTGCTGTCTTTCTAAAAAATAAACCTAGCCCTACTTTCCCGTTGTCCGGCAAAGTTGCTCAGTCATGCATTTTGTTCGTCCTAAACTCAAAGAGTGCCCTCCGTTCAAAAACAAACCGTTGTTTTAGTTCAAAATTTGAAGTAAAATAGCATCACTCATTTTTCAAAAGGTGGTAATAGCTTTAAGAGCACGATTTAGAAGAGTTTGGCACCCCCAAAGCGCAAGTTCTTTGCCTGATTGATCACTCATAATTGAGTTTGGACAGCCGACTGCCTAGCTAAACATGGTTGGCCAAATTATGGCAACTGTCCGCTATGGAACCTAGTTCCGGAGTCAGTGCCACATCTCCTCTTCCAATGCAGATTCTCAATTAGGGTGTGGTGTATGTTGTGCGACTGACTTCAACTAGAAGGATTATACCTGAATGCTTGGCATGGGTCTGAGGACGTCAAGTCTTTGTGGTTCGCCATGGTTCATGATGGCTTTGTCTCTGGTAAGGCTATGATTTCTATTACAATGCTTTTGCCATTGTGTCGGCGTCCTGGGAACGGGGGTGCCCAGACTTGCCTGCTTGCAGCCCACGGCCTGGCTCCACCAACGGCCCAGACGCCCCGGCAAAGAATTACTCAAGACCCTCGCGAGGCCAAGCCTCGAGGCGGACGACACCAAGACCTCCTGGGGCGGCCTCGCTAGGCTGGCTCTCGAGGAGCGGAGATATCTATGCAGGGGCACCTCACGAGGTTCATGTGGCGTGAGCCACGGCGAACAAGGCCGGCGGGCGCCAGTGACGTGATGCACGATTTCCTCTTTTGTGCTAAAGAGGCAAGCGCAGGCGAGGAGTCCCGAGGCATCAGGAAAAGGTTTCCTTATCGGTGCAACGAGACCAAGACCAGCAGGACGGCAGGATGGAGGTCATCCCGGAGCCCACAGCAGCGTCACCACCAAAGCCTTTGGCAGACGAAGACCACCTTTTGTCCCTTCAAAATTGACCGTTGTGGGATCCCTTCCCGCCTACATTTGGGAAGAGGACCAGGGCCTCTATAAATAGGACTAGCCACCATCATAGGAGGCAACAGATCTTGGATTAGATCCATTCCATTCTCACACCCACCAGCTTATCGAGCTCAAGAACACCTCTCCTCCGGAGGCTGTTCACCCACTGTACTAGTTCATCCTCAGCCTCGAGGCAATCCACCACCACACTGGAGTAGGGTATTACACCACATGGTGGCCCGAACCAGTATAAACCTCTGTGTCTTGTGCTCTTTGTGTTCATCGAGCTAGGCCGTGGAATCGATGGGTAGGCAGGCTGGGGAGAAAGAGTTCTTCGTGCGCACCCCAGAGTTCGAAACTCTCAAGGGTCTGCGGAACCCAGAATCCGACACGGTGAGTTGTGGAACGAGCAAAACGCAAGAATCTTCAATGATAAGTTTGCTACGTCTACTATAATTATGACCAAAATCCGATGTGAGCTAAATTAGGGGTTGGCGGGTGCAACTTATTTGTGTAATCTTATGCTGGGACAGTAGGCTTTTGTTTTACCGGCTACCTGCCTTATTTTCAAATAGAAGTATTGGTTGTGGCAGAATATCAATGTTGTCAACCGTAAATTCGTAATAAACCACACCTAACCCCAACTGGCTGCTATCTAGAGTAGTAGTACTTCCTCTGTCACGGTTTAGAAGGCGCATTTGAAAATTCTCTGGGACTTAGGTGGTTATCTATTGGCTGTGAGATGGGCTAAAAAATAGCATTCACACTACGCATGCATATAGGAATAGTATATCGGAGTACTACTTAGCTACTAGAAATAAATGCAATGCGAAAACGCGCGCAAATTTAACTGTGTCTTCTAAACTGTGACGGAGGGAGTACTATGATCAGCTTCCCTTCCTTAGACAGGCGTGTCACATGGAGAGCGGCGTTGCAGCACCCGAGCACCAGTGCTCTCTATATTTGACTTTTTCAAATTCGTACTTTTGAAGTTTCAAAAAAATGTGAAATTATTTCCCGGGATGCATATACACATTCCGAATACCCGTTGTAAGTTTCGGTACAAATCTCGTTTTGTTTTGGACTATAAAAAAAACAAATTTCTGACAGTATATAGAAGAAAAAAGATGCCATTTCTGTCAGAAATTTATCTTTTTTGTATTTCCCAAAATATAAAGTATTTCTTCTCTAGATTTACCTGTCCTTAGGAATATCTATACGTATTCACATATTTGTTTTAAGATTTTTTTAAGCATCGAAAGTGTATTTTTTAAAAAATTCAAATATCAAGAGCAATGAAGCTCGGTAGCTGCACGCACTTCTCGGTGTCACATGTTGCTTTCCATCTCAATGGCGTCACATGCTTGCTGGTCAGTTAATGCAACGTCGACCCTAGTTGTGCCCTGCAGGAACGCGATCCCCTATCATCACGAACGACGAACTCTGGGCGACTACAGTGCAACAATCCTAGCGTCATTAACTCGCCCGACTCCCGGACACGGCACCACGCACGACAGACGTGACAACCCATCCGCAACCGTGAACTCACCACACCGCCACCACTAGAATTTAACCCGCGCACGGGCCGTGAAACCCAAGAAGGAAACGACATGAGAAAGTTCCAGGCCAGCACTGTCGCAGCGGTACAATTCCCTCCCGTGGCCGAGCACGGACGGGACCGGTACGAGACAGCGGAATGAGGCGGGGGTTGTTCACAGGCAGGACCTGTGATTGTGATACGATCTTACCGCGCGCATGTGAACCAACCCACTGGCACTGGGCGAACAGGGCATGCTGGCTAGGCCCGGCGCGGCCCTGGAGAGCACCACAAGGGCACTCACTCACTGCACCAAACCAAACCGGGGAAGAGAAGGAAGGCGCGCACGCACCGCTTCCTCCGGGCCAGGGCGCGCGTACCGACGTGGTGGGCGCCCACGGCCGGCGGCCCGTGACCCGGTGCTGGCCAATGGCGGCCCGCCAGGTGCGGGGAGGGGAGAGCGGCCACCCGGGCGCGCACAAGCGACGGTGCGCCGAAGTGCCCCGCCTCGGCCGTCTTCTACCTGGGCGGCTATATATAGCCCTGGACGGAGTAGCTCTCCTTGCCCTGATCATACCGGTAGCTGGTACACACATTCATACATACATTCATCCTTCCTCAGCGTCCACTCGCTGCTAGCTTGTGAGGGGAAGCTCTGTGTTTGAGCAGACGAAGCTGGGGGAGCAGAGCACGGCGCTAGCTAGCTAGCTGGTGCGCGATGAGGAGCCGTGGTAGCTTTGCTCTAGGCCATGCGGTGGTGTTTCTCGTGTGGTGGATGGCGCATTGCGGCGGCGGGCTTGTCGCCGCCATGCCTCCTGGTCAGTTTCTTTCTTTGCTTCTGTTCCTCTTCCAGTCTCTTTTACTGTCCGAGCGTGTTGCATGTAACACTGTCTGAACTATATGTTCTATTTGCATGCAGATGGTTGGTACGATTACACCGCCCACACGGACGTAAGTCTTACTGAACGATCCTCTGTTCTGCGTTCTTTTCTCGAAGTAGTTTCCAGTAGTAGCTGCGAGTTTCTTTGGTGAGAGTGTGGTAGTTTGACAGAGCTGGCCTTTGTCAACTGTTCTTGCATTGTTTGCTAGCGCGGCCATTGCTCTTGGGGAACTCATGTCATGGGGTTCAGTTAGAACTACTCCTTCTGTCCCAAAATATAAGAACGCACTACGCTAGTGTAAAAAACGTTCTTATATTATGAGACGGAGGGTAGCTAGGAAGAGAATGGGGGCAGGCAAAATGACGACGCCTGCCCAAATCCACTGGACCACCGACGTTCCTTTCCTCCCACAGTGTGCACCTGACGTTTTCTTCAGTTATTTCGGTTTTGTTCCCATGTGTGCGCTGGGAGACCACGAGCCCACTCGCACCAACCTCCTAAACAATAAAAATTATCACACAGAAACAAATGACAACTATTGTAATTTGTAAGTACTACGCTTTTCGTGGCATAATCGAAGTATTATATTAGTCTATCTACGGTATGTTCTGAAATGGCTAGAAGTATCATGACGAGTTGGTTCAGTCTGTCTGCTCGATGCTCTTATTTGGAAGCAAGCACAGCACACGCCTACTGCTAACATGCGTTTTCAGGCCGACCAAATGATCTGCTTACTGTTCATTAGTTGTATAATATACGCTTAGCTGAACTTTTAGTCTTGTGTCACGCTGTCGCTGTCCTGTCCATGCACAATGGACTGACGGAAGTTTCAGTGTGTTAGTGCGGAGTATATGCATGCTCCTCCTCCGACCAAGAGTAAACTGAACCAGTATAGTTCAGTTCACTCCCATGCATCGCTCGTGGAATAAGTTGCTTCCTAGTGGTGATTAAATCTGTGCGATGTACATGACGTTCAGTGCAGAGGCCGCCCGGAGCCGGCGCAGTACAACGGCGGGATTCTCAAGTACGGCAACGGCGACGACCCCAACGGGTACAAGACGACGGAGACCGGCGTCCTGTCCCCGGCGTTCGTGGTCTACAACCTCAACAAGTCCACGATGTACACCTTCTCAGGCTGGGTGAAGCTGGAGGGCTCTCCCTCGGCTCTCATCACCGCGAGGCTGGCCCCGGACAACTCCGGCACGAGGTGCATCGGGACGGTCCTCGCCAGGAGCGACTGCTGGGCGTTCCTCAAGGGCGGCTTCGTCCTCGACTGGCCTACTCAGACCTCCGTCATCTTCTTCCAGGTGCACATATATGATAAATCCCAGAGATTTGCCTCTCGAACAAAACTGTTTGCTGAAACGTGTCACCTTGTTGATTTTGCATTTCAGAATGCTGATAGGACCCCTATGAAGATCACCACTGCGAGCGCCTCGCTCCAGCCGTTCACGACGGACCAGTGGTCGATGCACCAGAAAGATACGATCCGGAAGGTAGCTGCTTTTGGTGTTGTGTTGCGCCAACTTGATCTTCCCTGGCAGTTTGCCGGTAATTTGATCTGTTTTTGGTTTATATAAGCAGAGGAGGAAGAGGATGGCCACCATCCACGTCGCCGACCCGCACGGCACCCGCGTGGTCGGCGCGTCGGTGTCCGTGCAGCAGACGTCCAAGGACTTCCCGCTCGGGTCGGCGATCGCGTCCACCATCCTGGGCAACGACGCGTACCAGAAGTGGTTCGTGGACCGGTTCAACGCGGCGGTGTTCGAGGACGAGCTCAAGTGGTACTCCACGGAGCCGGCGTCGGGGCTGCTCCGGTTCGACGTGCCGGACCAGATGCTGGCGTTCGTGCGGTCGCACCGGGTGATGGTGCGCGGGCACAACATCTTCTGGGAGAACCAGGACGCCACGCCCCGGTGGGTGAAGGGCCTCTCGCCGGAGGACCTCCGGTCCGCCGTGAACACGCGCATCCAGAGCCTCATGACCCGCTACCGCGGCGAGTTCGCGCACTGGGACGTGAACAACGAGATGCTGCACTTCAACTTCTACGAGCAGCGGCTGGGCGCCAACGCCACCATGGAGTTCTTCAGCGTGGCGCAGGACGCCGACCCGCTCGCCACGCTCTTCATGAACGAGTACAACGTGGTGGAGACCTGCGACGACGCCTCCTCCACCGTCGACGCGTACGTGGCCCGGCTCAAGGACCTCCGGGCCGGCGGCGCCGTGCTGGAGGGGATAGGCCTCGAGGGCCACTTCTCCAAGCCCAACATCCCCTACATGAGGGCCGTGCTCGACAAGCTGGCCACGCTCAACCTGCCCATCTGGTTCACCGAGATCGACATCAACAACAAGTTCGACGCGCAGACGCAGGCCGTGTACCTGGAGCAGGTGCTGCGGGAGGCGTACGCGCACCCGGCCGTGAGCGGCGTCATGCTCTGGACGGCGCTGCACGAGGGCGGGTGCTACCAGATGTGCCTCACGGACTGGAACCTCAAGAACCTGCCCGTCGGGGACGTCGTCGACCGGCTGCTCCAGGAGTGGCAGACGGGGCAGGTCGCCGGGCCGACGGACGCGCACGGCGCATACAGCTTCAGCGGCTACCTCGGCGAGTACGTGGTCACCGTGAACGCCGGCAACTCCTCGAAGCAGTCCACCTTCTCGCTGTCCCCAGGGGACGAGACCAGGCACATCACCGTTCAGATATGACACTGGTAGTGTCTGTATGTGAGTGGCCGGTGGCACGCTGAACTGCCCGCACTTGTTGTTTCGGGCTTCTACCTCCGCTGTCACATATCGTCGCATGTGGGTAGTGGTTACTAAATTATACTAGTGTAGCGGTTGTTACGCGTAATTACGGTATGTCTACTCGAGCAAACGATTATGTCTTCGGAAAAACAGAACAAATGATTATGACATGTTGCCAGCTCGCCTCGTCTAGTACACGGCTAGTTTCTCTTCTTCTAATCAACCACATATTCATTAGACAATATGTTCAGAAATTACACGTATGAGCATCGTAAGAGACAAACATGCTTGTCAAGCAACTTTGCATAACACCCGCAAAAAAAAGCAACTTTGCATAAAGAATTCCACAAGAAGTAATATTACTATTTCACGCCTGGAAAAACTTTGTGCCTCGGCGAAACGTAGTCCACAAACGTCCTCCGCCTAGCCCTTCCACCGCAAGGCCGCGGCGGCCAACACCTTCGCAGTGACCACTCCGATCCCGGCTTCCACGTCCTCTTGCCAGTAGTCTCTTCTCACAACATGGCGCTCTCCGATCTTCGGTTTGAACCAAGTTTGGCTTTTGAGGCCTATATCGGTAGGTAATACAGACCCCCCTCAATCATTCCGATAGGCACGTCGGGAAGTTCTTCATGGTCCTCAAATTCTCTAAGTCCAGGATCCCCATCAATCAAGACTCAGTGTGACCCATTCTGCAAGCTTGTTTTGGTGGCTCTGCAGCCCTCTTCAAGGTATCTGCTCTTCACAATTGGCCATTCAAATTTTGTGTCTGTTCTAAAGAAGTTGGTTTGGAATCATTTGGGGTGTTACTATATCAAACGATCTCTTTAGTGTGGATTTCCTGTTGTTGGGATCTGCAAGCCTTGATCCGCTCGCAGACTACCGTTCTTTCATTGGTTCTTTGGAGGAGGGTTGGTCTGTTGTTTCCCGATCCAGAAATCACCGATCTTATGCTTCTGTGGTTCGTGAGCCCCGTTTCTTTGATCCCGGTCGTTCTTCAGGTGTTATCCCCCCTCAATCACGTTCTGTGTTTGAACACATTGATTCAGTTTATCAGTCAGTTTCTCCTGTGCTAACTTCCCCCAATAATGTCGCTCTAGGGAGGGCGGGATCTTCGGCGGTTCACTCTTGACCAGAATAAGTCTAGGCCTAGGAATACGGTGAGTGCGTCTAGAATTCAGGTGAGGCCTTCTGTGTCCGGTGCCCGGTTTCAGGCCACAGGAGGACCAGTTGCACCAATAGAATCCGTTGGCGCGCCTGTCATAGATGGGGCCACATTGAAGCTAATTGTTGGGTTAAAGTGGATAAATTGCAAGTTGGCTCTTCACCTCCCAATTCTAGTCCTCAACTTGCCGTTGGTAATCGAGCTTTTTTGGAATCCGGGCACAATCACCGGTCTTTGCCTGAGCCGGAGCACGACAACGAGAAAGAAGAATAAAACCGGTAATGAGGATAACGGTATAGTGAGCATGTGATAATCCAGGAGGATACCAATGCATCCCGAGTTTTATGAAGTATCGCGAAGCAAATGGAACATCACATTATAACCATGTTCACTCGGATACCATTCGTGTACTTATAGGGACCAATATGGACGTCCACGGTCCCGATGTCGGTCACTGAACGAACGAATAGTTTTCTCTAAACCTCATAATAGAGAAGCCCTGTGCGGGTCTCTTCTTCTCCCTCTAATTTTTCGATGACCATTAACGCTGGATGGCGAAGCACTGTCGGATCGTGAAGACCGTATGCTTGCAATCTATGGAGAGGACGTCTTTCGGTCTTTCGGTCGAGGGACGGTTCATGAGCAGTTCGAGGAATCGTTCATCTACGGCTCGAGGGACTTCAAGTACGATATACACCGACTCGTTTTCTTCCGCTGCAACTCGGAGTCGGCAACGATCGTGATCCCAACCCGTAAAGAATCTTCATATTGATCTTGAGTGTGCGTATGTACGATTTTTTTTTCTACTATATTTTCCAACATTAGCACGTGCTACAACCGGCGATTGGATATGTCGCAACTGTCGACGGCAAGGTTGTGATGGCGATGACGGTGTGTGATTTTTGCTACAACCGGCAACAAAAAAGCTACCACCAAGAACGAGATATGCTGCAAGGGCGATGACGGTGCTGCGTTTTTTGCTGGAACTGGCAACAGGAAATGCTACCACCAGGGGATAATTTTGCTATAACCAGCGAAAATTTTTGCTGCCACTAGCTGACGACGGAGCTGGAACCAACAGGTGGTTTTGCTACAACTAGCAAGCAATTTTGCTGTCACCGACCGACGCCGAGCTCAAACCGGCAGATGGTTTTGCTACCACCGGCTGGACCGCCTGCTGCCGCCGCCTGCGGCCGGCGGCGCTCCCACAACCGCCTCACCGCATTGTCCTCCCTTGAAACGCCCCCATCGCCGTCATCCGGCACCGCCCCCATCCTAAACCCTAAGATAGATAATGGGCTAGCCCTCTGGCGAGTCTCTTTCTTCTCCTTCCTTCCAAAATCGACTGACCCATTAGCTAAAGTCAGTCGACTGACGTTTAGCTAATGTATTCTTAAAATTGATTCCGAGTATCACGTGGATTTAGTAGCGGCACATAATTGTGCGTACTTGCGGTGGATTGAATCCTTTAGGGGCACGGCATCGATCGGCCCACGCCCCGTCACGCGTGCCTATATAATGTGACACACGACGGGGATTTACCGATCGCATCGGCGGGTGACGCGCGCGCGACAGATAACAACGTCCGTGGGATCGCAGCCGCAAGCAGGCGCACATCCATGGCGACGGCGTCGTCATTGCCGTGCCTCGTCTTCGGGCACAGCGACGATCAACATACCACCATGTTGTATAGTGTTTCGGATGGCGCGCGCCGCCCCTGCGAGGAGATGGAGGAGGTGCTGCGCGGCAAGCGGAGCTGGGTGACATCGCGCGGCTGGCTGCTCCTCTGGGACCCGGCGACGCTCGCCACCTTCCTGTGGAACCCGCGGGCCGCCGCCTCGGATGGTGACAAGATCGCGTTGCCGCCGTGGGCTTCGCCGCCGGCGTCAGGCACCGACTGTGCGCTGTCCGGTGAGCCCACGGACCCCGGCGGCTGCACGGTGGTCGTTCTCGAGCGGTATAGGTCGAGCTCGGATGAAACGGCCATGTGGTACTGCCACGCTGGTGGCACGCCATCGTTGTGGGCCAGGTATGTGTACGACCTGGGCGGCGTGCAGACCCCGTGGGGCAAATTCGCGAAGCGGTTCGTGTCTGGCCTCGCGGCATGCGGCGGCAAGTTCTACTGGTCGGTCAGGGCGGTCGAGTACGGCGTGCTCGAGTTCTCACCGGAGCCGACCTTGACAACCATGATGATGAAGGAGGCGGTCGAGGTCATCGTCCCGCCTGGGGAGGAGTACGCGCAGGCGTTCGCCTACTCGCTGGACCTTGATGGCGAGGTGCATATGGTGTGGATCTTCACCTCCGCCCAAACCGGAGCCATCGTTGACATCGCCGTCTACAGGGTGGATCTCGCGGGCAAGAGGTTTATCAAGGTGGACAGCATCGGCGACCGGGCTATCCTCGCCGGCGGCTCGAGCTACGCTTTCGCAGGCTGGTGCCCGGCCAACGAGTTTGGGCTGCTGCCCAACAGCGTGTACTGGATACACCCCTACGACGGCCGCATGTACGTGTACCAAGTTGGATCCAATACGGAGGAAATACACGAGCTCGGTGAGATTGCCCGGGAGCAATCCCAGTCACCGCCGTTCTGGATAGTTCCCGCACACCCATGAGCCCAATGTTGTTAGGATCATACTCAGATGAGTACATATACACATGTATATCCATTATTTTCGTTAAAGAAAGAGTATGTGGGAACATCATTGAACCATTTGGTTTAACAAATATATGGTTAAATGTATACATTGTGTAATCCCTCACATATGATTAAATATGCATCGTTACGATTTTTATTAAATCTTATGTTTTAGAGATATCTAACATAAATATGTACTCCCTCCGTTCCTAAATATAAGTCTTTTAGAGATTTCAATATGAATTATATACGGATGTATATAGACATATTTTAGAGTGTGGATTCACTCATTTTGCTCCGTATGTAGTCCATATTGAAATCTCTAAAAAGACTTATATTTAGGAACGGAGGGAGTATAAAGTATAAACTATAAAATTTACACAAGTATCAAAAACATTAACAACATGGTACATAGTAGATATTGAATTCAACGCAACATACGAGTATTTTCCAATGATATACGTTTCAAATATATAATAAATAAATCATACAACTATATAACTTTTGTTATTGTTAAGTATGTCAAATAAGCAATCAAAATAATACTCTTTAACATAGTAGTATAGGAAGTACAATTTTTTTTTATAATTTTGGGTCTACAAGCTTCTGTGTTTCAAGTTTATGCCAGTGCAAATAGGGGATCAGATCAATCCGTCAAAACCCTAGCACACAGGGATCCTTTAAACTGCACATTGGACCATTTTCCCATCATTATTTGAACAAAACGGAGTATCTTGATCTAGAATCTCACATTTGAAATGTGCATCTATCCATTAGAAAGGTAACGACAGGAAGCGGGATGGAGATAACTCGCTCACATTTTCGCTCTCTTTAGCATGGGGAACCGTTGGATCGGCTGCTGCCCCACCTAAATTATTCATGAATTTAGCCGAGCCAGATCTTTATTAAATAATTATGCTTCAGGAATAACGAAACATAATATAGTCACAATATTAATAGTCTCTTAGCATAATTTTATAGGTCAAATGCCGATGTGGCACATCAATTAAAGAAGTAAGTCAATTAAATAAGAAATAGAATGGTACAATTTTTTTAGTATGATAAATCAAACATTTTTTATGGTAGAGTATGTGTCGCGGGGATGGCAATGTTTTTAGAAAGCATGGAAAATCCTTGTCGTCATCATTTCTTTGCGAGGATTTACTAGGCTTTCTAAAGCAGATTACCATCCTCGCAACATATATATTGCCATAAAAACATTTGTTTTTCCATGCCTAAAAGTCCGACTTCAGATTTTTGACATTATCAATAATTAATGGGAAAAGTTTCTAATCACCCGATGGATCACATGCGGGCATCTGCGGTCTCTTCCGTGCGATGTGTGTCCTATGTGGGCTCACCTGGCATTATCTCTAGCGGTTTTGCAATTGAGCCCTGCTACCTCTTAAGCACTGCGTTGGATTTCCCTGAAGAGGAGAGGATGATGCAGCAAAGTAGCGTAAGTATTTCCCTCAGTTTTTGAAAACCAAGGTATCAATCCAGTAGGAGGCCACGCACAAGTCCCTCGTACCTGCACAAAACGATAGCTCCTCGCAACCAACGCGATTAGGGGTTGTCAATCCCTTCACGGTCACTTACGAGAGTGAACTCTAATAGAGATGATAAACAATATTTTTGGTATTTTTGATATAGAGATGCAAAGTGAAAAGTAAAAGGCAAAGTAAAAACAAAGCAAGTATTAAAGTGATGGAGATTGATATGATGAGAATAGACCCGGGGGCCATAGGTTTCACTAGTGGCTTCTCTCGAGAACATAAGTATTCTACGATTGGGTGAACAAATTACTATTGAGCAATTGTGATGAATTGAGCATAGTTATGAGTATATCTAGGTATGATCATGTATATAGGCATCACGTCCAAGACAAGTAGACCAAACGATTCTGCATCTACTACTATTACTCCACTCATCGACCGCTATCCAGCATGCATCTAGAGTATTAAGTTAAAAACAGAGTAACGCCTTAATCAAGATGACATGATGTAGAGGGATAAATTCATGCAATATGATAAAAACCCCATCTTGTTATCCTCGATGGCAACAATACAATACGTGCCTTGCAACCCTTTACATCCTTTGGGTAAGGACACCGCAAGATTGAACCCAAAGCTAAGCACTTCTCCCATTGCAAGAACTACCAATCTAGTTGGCCAAACCAAACGGATAATTCGAAGAGACTTGCAAAGATAACCAATCATACATAAAAGAATTCAAAAAAAATACAAATATTATTCATAGATAAGCTGGATCATAAACCCACAATTCATCGATCTCAACAAACACACCGCAAAAAGAAGATTACATCAAATAGATCTCCACGAGAGAGGGGGAGCACATTATATTGAGATCCAAAAAGAGAGAAGAAGCCATCTAGCTACTAGCTATGGACCCGAAGGTCTGAAGTAAACTACTCACACTTCATCGGAGGGGCTATGGTGATGATGTAGAAGCCCTCCGTGGTGGATGCCCCCTCCGTGAACTCAAACAGGCCCCAAGATGGGATCTCGTGGATACAGGAAGTTGCGGCGGTGGAATTAGGTTTTGGCTCCTGTTACGATCGCTTTGGGGCAATGAGGTATATATAGGAGGAAGGAGTACGTCGGTGGAGCAACAGGGGCCCACGAGGCGGGGTGCGCCCTAGGGGGGCCCACCCTCGTGACCGCCTCTTTGTTCCTTGGAGTAGGGTCCAAGTCTCCTGGATCACGTTCGTGAGAAAATCACGTTCGAAGGTTTCATTCCGTTTGGACTCCGTTTGATATTTTGTTTCTTGAAACACTGAAATAGGAAAAAAAGCGACAGTGCAGGCTGGGCCTCCGGTTAGTAGGTTAGTCCCAAAAATAATATAAAAGTGAAAAATAAAGCCCAATATAGTCCAAAACAGTAGATAAAGTAGCATGGAGCAATAAAAAATTATAGATACGTTGGAGACGTATCAAGCCCTTGTTGCTATCTCCCCATCGCAACAACTTGTTTGTTGCAGGATCTGGATTCGGATCCCTAGCATTATCTCTAGCACCCTCCAATGTTGCACCCAAGCTACTCGTCGAGTCGTGCGCCTCCCCGCGTTGCTCCCATCGCCGCCACCAACGCTTGCTGGCGGCAAGCACACTGACGTGGACCACGTGCATGCCACGTTCTACATGACGTTCTACCTCTGAATTTCTGCAACATCATCTATGTTGCAAAAGTCCTTCTGCAATATTATCTATGTTGGAAAAAGTGAAGACAAAAAAACTCCTCAACACAATCTCTGTTGAATATTTCTGCAAGATGAGCTATGTTGCAAAAGGTTCTGCAACACTGACTTTGTTGCAATAATAAGGATGTGGCTAGACTAGATGGACCAAATCTAACGACTACTTTGACTTGCTCAGGAGGTGTATAAGTTCTAATATTGCTTTTACGAACAACAATTGAAGCTTTAGCATGATCCTTTACTCTAACACGAAAAGGTGGTTTCTCAACATAAGAGGTAGGAACAGTAGGATCATTATAAGTGACAGTCTTTTCTTCAACTTTAATAGGTGCAGCTACTTTTACTTCTATGGGAGGATGATATTTAAACCACTTCTCTTTAGGGAGATCAACATAAGTAGCAAAAGATTCACAGAAAGAAGCTACTATCTCGAGTCAAGTCCGTATTTAGTGCTAAACTTACGGAAAATATCGGTATCCATAAAAGATTTAACACAATCAAACTTAGGCGTCATACGACTCCTTACCTTCGTCGAGGTCCCAATCTTCAGAGTTGCGTTTAATTCTATCCAATAAATTTCATTTGAATTTAATAGTCTTCATCATAAAAGAGCCTGTACAAGAAGTATCGAGCATGGTGCGATTGTTATCAGAAAGCCGAGCATAAAAATTCTGAAGAATTGTCACTTTTGAGAGCTCATGATTGGGGCATGAATATAACATTGATTTAAGCCTCCTCCAAGCTTGAGCGATGCTTTCTCCTTCGCGAGGCCAAAAATTATATATATAATTGCGATCACGATGAACAAGATGCATAGGGTAATACTTTTGATGAAATTCCAATTTCAATCTTTTATAGTTCCATGATCTCGTATCACATAGCCTATACCATGTCAATGTGTCTTCCTTCAAAGATAAAGGGAAAGCCTTCTTCTTAACAACATCATCGGGTACACCTGCAAGCTTAAATAGTCCACAAATATCATCCACATAGCGTAGATGCTCGTCAGGATGCTTTGTTCCATCTCCTGCAAAAGTGTTAGCTAGCAGTTTTTCCATCATACCCGAAGGAAATTCAAAAGGAGTTTCATTTTCAATAAGTTCAGTAGGTTGAGTAGGTTGAGGAGAAACTCTTTGCTCTACTGGACGGGGTGAAGATACCCCGAACAAGCCCCTCAGACAATTACTTTCCATAGTAACAAGTGACAGAAAAATTCAGCACAATATATAAATTTTTCCTTACCAAATTCCACCTACCAAAGGCGCTTCACTCCTCGGCAACGGTGCCAGAAAAGAGTCTTGATGACCCACAAGTATAGGGGATCTATCGTAGTCCTTTCGATAAGAAAGAGTGTCGAACCCAACGAGGAGCAGAAGGAAATGATAAGCGGTTTTCAGCAAGGTATTCTCTGCAGAAATCTTGAAATAAGTGGTAACAGATAGTTTTGTGATAAGATAAATTGTAACGAGCAACAAGTAACAAAAGTAAATAAGGTGTAGCAAGGTGGCCCAATCAGCCGAAACAAACTCTTATAATAGGAAAAGCGCTCCCGAGGACACATGGGAATATCATCAAGCTAGTTTTCATCACGTTCATATGATTCGCGTTTGGTACTTTGATAATTTGATATGTGGGTGGACCGGTGCTTGGGTGCTGTTTTTACTTGAACAAACATCCCACTTATGATTAACCTCTATTGCAAGCATCCACAACTACAACAAAAGTATTAAGGTAAACCTAACCATAGCATGAAACATATGGATCCAAATCAGTCCCTTACGAAGCAACGCATAAACTAGGGTTTAAGCTTCTGTCACTCTAGCAACCCATCATCTACTTATTACTTCCCAATGCCTTCCTCTAGGCCCAAATAATGGTGAAGTGTTATGTAGTCGACGTTCACATAACACCACTAGAGGTTAGACATCATACATCTCATCAAAATATCGAACGAATACCAAATTCACATGACTACTAATAGCAAGACTTCTCCCTTGTCCTCAGGAACAAACGTAACTACTCACAAAGCATATTCATGTTCATAATCAGAGGGGTCATAATATGAATAAAGGATATGAACATATGATATTCCACCAAATAAACCAACTAGCATCAACTACAAGGAGTAATCAACACTACTAGCAACCTACTAGCACCAATCCCAGACTTGGAGACAAGAGTTGGATACAAGAGATGAACTAGGGTTTGGAGATGAGATGGGGCTGGTGAAGATGTTGATGGAGATTGCCCTCTCCCAATGAGAGGAGCGTTGGTGATGATGATGGCGATGATTTCCCCCTCCCAGAGGGAAGTGTACCCGGCAGAACAGCTCTGCCGGAGCCCTAGATTGGTTCCGAAAGGTTGCTTCTGATTTTTTCTCATCGAAAGACTTCATATAGGAGAAGATGGACGTCGGAGAGCCACCAGGGGGCCCACGAGGTAGGGGCGCGCCCGAGGGCGCGCCCCACCCTCGTGAGCAGGTGTGGGCCCCGG
The DNA here is from genome assembly GCA_021605145.1 of Aegilops bicornis. Classification (NCBI taxonomy): domain Eukaryota; kingdom Viridiplantae; phylum Streptophyta; class Magnoliopsida; order Poales; family Poaceae; genus Aegilops; species Aegilops bicornis. The sequence goes on along the minus strand of CM038672.1, from coordinate 514,038,774 downwards.
CCTTCATCTTTGGCGATGATTTTCTTTATTTATTTTAAGATATTCCGTGGAGTTTCATGACTTTTGGAGTTGCAGAATAGGTCTCCAATATTTGCTCCTTTTCCAACCTGAATTCCAGCTGCCGGCATTCTCCCTCTCCATGTAAACCTTGTAAAATAAGAGAGAATAGCCATAAGTATTGTGACATAACGTGAAATAACAGCCCATAATGCGATAAATATCGATATAAAAGCATGATGCAAAATGGACGTATCAACTCCCCCAAGCTTAGACCTCGCTTGTCCTCAAGCGAAAAGCCGATAACAATAAATATGTCCTCATGTTTAGAGGTAGAGGCGTCGATAAGAATAGAATACGGACATGAAGGCATCATGATTATTTTCGTAACAGCAACATAAATAGATTTGTCATATGATTACTTATGTTCAAGTGATGATCTTTTCACAAAGCCAAAGTATGAATTAGAAACCTTATTGAGCATCAACAAATTATAACCTCAGTCATTGAAGCAATTGCAATTTATCATAACATCGGAAAGAGTCTATGTCAGAGCTTAAAAGCAAGTCCACATACTCAACTATCACTTAGTCCTTCATAATTGCTAACACTCACGCAATACTTGTGGTTACGGAGTTTTAATCGGACACAGAGAAAGATAGGGGCTTATAGTTTTGCCCACAACCTTTTACCTCAAGGGTAATGTCAAAAATAATAATTCATGCTCCCCTACATCCAATTAGATATATATATATATATATATATATATATATATATATATATATATCTTGTTCTTTCCAACATGCTGAGCTTGCCAAAGGATAAAATAAAAAGGGAAAGGTGAAGATCACCGTGACTCTTGCATAAGGTAGAGGATAATAATAAAAGATGGGCCCTTCGCAGAGGGAAGCAGAGGTTGCCATGCGCTTTTATGGTTGGATGCACAAAATCTTAATGCAAAAGAACGTCACTTTATATTTCCCCTTGTATGTGAACCTTTATTATGCAGTCCGTCGCTTTTATTGCATCCACAACAAGTTCGTACAAAGCTTATTTCTCTGCACTAATAAGTCATGCATATTTAGAGAGCAATTTTTATTGCTTGCACCGATGACAACTTACTTGAAGGATCTTACTCAATCCATAGGTAGATATGGTGGACGCTCATGGCAAAACTGGTTTAAGGGTATTTGGAAGCACAAGTAGTATTTCTAGTTGGTGCTGAGAATTTGGCTAGCATGAGGGGGAAAGGCAAGCTCAACATGTTAGAGGATCCATGACAACATACTTTATCTCAGATATAAGAAAACATAACTCATCACGTTATTTCCTTGTGAAGCTTCCCTATAACTGCTAAGGCTCCTTGCACCCAAGGGTGTTGCATATCTGCGGGTGAACAAGTGACACTCCTCTTCATATTTTCATAAGAAATAAATCTAACATTGGAAGGGATAACCGAGTTTGGAATAGTTGAGCTCTGTAGTTCCCCCATCGTGAACCCAGCTCGGAGGCGAGAGGTGACTTCTTGATCCTCCATGGCATCTACCCTCATCAAGTCGGCCTCCATCTCTGCCTCCGTTGCTGGCCCAAAGTGGTCCGCTTCGCTGTTTGCCCTTGGTTTCGGTGCCGGATTAGGTACCCGGCTCTCCCCGACTGACTCTTGAGAAGACATCTTGCTCTAATCTGCAGCAGCAACAGCTAAGAACAAAAACAGAGGAGATTTGCGTGATAAGGGAGTCAAAACCTTCGGGAGAATATATAATGAATTTTTACCGACCAAAATACGTATCGTGCAAGAAAACGGAGTCCGGAAGGCACACGAGGTGCCCACGAGGTAGGGGGCGCGCCCAGGGGGGTAGGACGCACCCACCACCCTCGTGGGTCCCTCGTGTCCTTCCCGGACTGCTACTTATTTTTCTAAATATTCCAAAACTGAGAAATATTGCCTTAAAAATTGTTTTGGAGTCGGTTTACTTACCGTAACACATACCTATTCCTTTTCGGAGTCTGAAACAGCATGGAAAGTGTCCCTTATGTATTCCTCCGGGGTTACGGTTTCAATAATATTGGTTTCAACATTTATGGGATTACTTGAGATATAATGTTTGATCCTTTGACCGTTTACCACCTTCGGATTTGTACCTTCGAAGTTGTTGATTTTTATGGCACCGGAACGATAGACCTCCTCGATAACGTAGGGACCTTCCCATTTAGGGAGAAGTTTTCCTGCAAAAAATCTTAAACGAGAGTTGTATAACAATACATAATCACCTACATTAAACTCGCGCTTTTGTATCCTTTTGTCATGCCATCTTTTAACTTTTTCTTTAAACAACTTGGCATTTTCATAAGCTTGGGTTCTCCATTCATCAAGTGAGCTAATATCAAATAACCTCTTCTCACCGGCAAGTTTGAAATCATAGTTGAGCTCTTTAATAGCCCAATATGCCTTATGTTCTAGTTCGAGAGGTAAGTGACATGCTTTTCCGTAAACCATTTTATAAGGAGACATACCCATAGGATTTTTATATGCAGTTCTATAGGCCCATAATGCATCATCAAGTTTCTTGGACCAATTCTTTCTAGACCAATTAACAGTCTTTTGCAAAATTAATTTGAGTTCTCTATTACTCAATTCTACTTGACCACTAGACTGAGGGTGATATGGAGATGCAATTCTATGATTGACATCATACTTAGCAAGCATTTTTTGGAAAGCACCATGAATAAAATGTGAACCACCATCAGTCATTAAATATCTAGGAACTCCAAACCTCGGATAAATAAGTTCTTTAAGCATTTTAATAGAGGTGTTATGATCAACACTACTAGTTGGAATAGCTTCTACCCACTTAGTAACGTAATCAACGGCAACTAAAATATGTGTATATCCATTAGAGGCAGGAAAAGGTCCCATATAATCAAAGCCCCAAGCGTCAAATGGTTCAATAACAAGTGAATAGTTCATAGGCATTTCTTGGCGTCTACTAATATTACCAATTCTTTGACATTCATCACAAGATAAGACAAACTTACGAGCATCCTTGAAGAGAGTAGGCGGTAAAAACCAGATTGCAATACCTTATGTGCAGTTCTATCTCGGCGTGGTGTCCTCCATAAGCTTCGGAGTGACACTTGCGTAGGATTTGTTCTTGTTCATGCTCAGGCACACAATGTCTAATAACACCATCTACTCCTTCTTTATAAAGATGTGGGTCATCCCAAAAGTAATGTCGCAAATCATAGAAAAACTTTTTCTTTTGTTGGTATGTGAAGCTAGGTGGTATAAATTTAGCAACAATATAATTAGCATAATCAGCATACCATGGAGTGCTACGAGAAGTGCTTATGACATTTAATTGTTCATCGTGAAAGCTATCATCAATAGGTAGTGGGTCATCAAGAACATTCTCTAACCTAGATAAGTTATACGCAATGGGGTTCTCAGCTCCTTTTCTATCAACAATATGCAAATCAAATTCTTGCAGCAAGAGAACCCATCTAATAAGTCTAGGTTTTGCATCCTTATTTTCCATAAGATATTTAATAGCAGCATGATCAGTGTGAATAGTTACTTTAGAATCAACAATATAAGATCTGAACTTATCACATGCAAATACAACTGCTAAGAATTCTTTTTCAGTAGTAGCATAATTTCTTTGAGCATTGTCTAGAGTCTTACTAGCATAATGGATAACATTTAATTTCTTATCAACTCTTTGCCCTAGAACAGCACCTACTGCATAATCACTAGCATCACACATAATTTCAAAGGGTAAATTCCAATCAGGTGGCTGAACAACAGGTGCAGAGACTAATGCTTTCTTAAGTATTTCAAATGCTTCTACACAATCATCATCAAAGACAAATAATACATATTTTTGTAATAAATTAGTCAGAGGCCGAGAAATTTTTGAGAAGTCCTTAATGAACCTCCTATAAAATCCGGCGTGACCAAGGAAACTTCTTATACCTTTAATGTCCTTGGGACATGGCATCTTTTCAATAGCATCAACCTTGGCTTTATCAACTTCAATACCTCTTTCAGAAACTTTGTGCCCCAAGACAATACCTTCATTAACCATAAAGTGGCACTTTTCCCAATAGTGGCACGGTGCTTCTTCAGAGTTTTCAATAATCTTTCTTCTTCATGCTCTGAAAGGTTAGCACTAATAATAACAGGATATATTTTCTTTTCATCAAGATAAGCATATTTAAGATTATCAGGCAACGGTTTAAGCTCAAACACGGGATCACCCTTGGGTCGAGGAGGATCCCCTAGGATTTCAACAGGCAAATTGTGTTGCAGAATAGGTTCCTGTTTAAAGAATACTTCATCTATTTCCCTTCTTTCATTCATGAACATATCATTTTCATGGTCTGGCAAATAGTGTTCTAAAGGATCACTAGGAGGTACGGGAATAGAAGCAAGACCAATAATTTCATCTTTACTAGGCAATTCTTCCTCACGATGTTGTTTACTAAATTTAGAGAAATTAAACTCATGAACCATATCATCCAAGCCAATAGTAACAACATTCTATTCGCAATCTATCTTAGCATTAACAGTATTCAAGAAGGGTCTACCAAATATAATGGGACAAAAGCTATCTTATGGAGAACTAAGAACAAGAAAATCAGCAGGATATTTAGTTTTCCCACACAGAACTTCAACATCTCTAACAATTCCCCCTGGTGAAATAGTATCTCTATTGGCAAGTTTAATTGTGACATCAATTTCTTCTAACTCAGCAGGTGCAATTTCATTCTTGATTTCTTTATACAAGGCAGAAGGAATAACACTAGCACTAGCACCCATATCACATAAGCCATGATAACAATGATCTCCTATTTTAACAGAAATAACAGGCACGACTACCACATGTCTATGTTTATCTTTAGCACAAGGTTTAGCAATTCTAGCAGATTCACCACAGAATTGAATAACATGCCCACCAATATTATCAAACAAGAGATCTTTAAAAATAGCAATATTAGGTTCTACTTTGACTTGCTCACGAGGTGTATAAGTTCTAATATTGCTTTTACGAAACACAGTTGAAGCTTTAGCATGATCCTTTATTCTAACAGGGAAAGGTGGTTTCTCAACATAAGAAGTGGGAACAATAGGATCATTATAAGTGAAAATCTTTTCTTCAACTTTAATTGGTGCAGCTACTTTTACTTCTATGGGAGGATGATATTTAAACCACTTCTCCTTGGGGAGATCAACATAAGTAGCAAAAGATTCACAGAAAGAAGCTACTATCTCACAGTCAAGTCCATATTTAGTGCTAAACTTACGGAAAATATCAGTATCCATGAAAGATTTAACACAATCAAACTTAGGTATCATACCTGACTCCTTACCTTCGTCGAGGTCCCAGTCTTCAGAGTTGCGTTAAATTCTATCCAATAAATTCCATGTGAATTCAATAGTCTCCATCATAAAAGAGCCAGCACAAGAAGTATCGAGCATGGTGCGATTGTTATCAGAAAGCCGAGCATAAAAACTTTGAATAATTATTTCTCTTGGGAGCCCATGATTGGGGCATGAATATAACATTGATTTAAGCCTCCCCCAAGCTTGAGCGATGCTTTCTCCTTCGCGAGGCCAAAAATTATATATATAATTGCGATCACGATGAACAAGATGCATAGGGTAATACTTTTGATGAAATTCCAATTTCAATCTTTTATAGTTCCATGATCTCGTATCATCACATAGTCTATACCATGTCAATGTGTCTCCCTTCAAAGATAAAGGGAAGACCTTCTTCTTAGCAACGTCATCGGGTGTACCTGCAAGCATAAATAATCCACAAACTTCATCCACATATATTAAGTGCTCATCAGGATGCTTTGTTCCATCTCCTATAAAAGGATTAGCTAGCAGTTTTTCCATCATACCCGTAGGAAATTCAAAAGGAGTTTCATTTTCAATAGGTTCAGTAGGTTGAGGAGCAACTCTTTGCGCTACTGGACGGGGTGAAGATACCCCAAACAAGCCCGTCAGAGAATTACTTTCCATAGTAACAAGTGACGATGAAATTTCAGCACACTATATAAATTTTTCCTTACCAAATTCCACCTACCAAAGGCGCTCCACTCCCCGACAACGGCGCCAGAAAAGAGTCTTGATGACCCACAAGTATAGGGGATCTATCGTAGTCCTTTAGATAAGTAAGAGTGTAGAACCCAACGAGGAGCAGAAGGAAATGATAAGCTGTTTTCAGCAAGGTATTCTCTGCAAGTACTGAAATAAGTGGTAACAGATAGTTTTGTGATAAGATAAATTGTAACAAGCAACAAGTAACAAGAGTAAATAAAGTGCAGCAAGGTGGCCCAATCCTTTTTGTAGCAAAGGACAAGCCTGGACAAACTCTTATATAAGGAAAAGCGCTCCCGAGGACACATGGGAATATTGTCAAGCTAGTTTTCATCACGTTCATATGATTCGCGTTCGGTACTTTGATAATTTGATATGTGGGTGGACCAGTGCTTGGGTGCTGTTCTTACTTGAACTAGCATCCCACTTATGATTAACCTCTATTGAAAGCATCCGGAACTACAACAAAAGTATTAAGGTAAACCTAACCATAGCATGAAACATATGGATCCAAATCAGTCCCTTTAAGCAACGCATAAACTAGGGTTTAAGCTTCACATTACTCTAGCAACCCATCATCTACTTATTACTTCCCAATGCCTTCCTCTAGGCCCAAATAAGGGTGAGGTGTTATGTAGTCGACGTTCACATAACACCACTAGAGGCTAGACAACATACATCTCATCAAAATATCGAACGAATACCAAATTCACATGACTACTAATAGCAAGACTTCTCCCTTGTCCTCAGGAACAAACGTAACTACTCACAAGGCATATTCATGTTCATAATCAGAGGGGTAATAATATGCAGAAAGGATCTGAACATATGATCTTCCACCAAATAAACCAACTAGCATCAACTACAAGGAGTAATCAACACTACTAGCAACCTACTAGCACCAATCCCAGACCTGGAGACAAGAATTGCATACAAGAGATGAACTAGGGTTTTGAGAGGAGATGGTGCTGGTGAAGACGTTGATGGAGATTGCCCTCTCCCGATGAGAGGAGCGTTGGTGATGATGACGGTGATGATTTCCCCCTCCCGGAGGGAAGTGTCCCCGGCAGAACAGCTCTGCCGGAGCCCTAGATTGGTTCCGCCAAGGTTCCGCCTCGTGGCGGCGGAGTCTCGTCCCGAAAAGTTGCTTAATGTTTTTTTCTGGACGAAAGACTTCATATAGGAGAAGATGGGCGTCGGAGAGACACCAGGGGGGCCATGAGGTAGGGGGCGCGCCCTGGGGGGGGCGCCCCCCACCCTCGTGAGCAGGGTGTGCCCAGGGCGCGCCCCCGACCCTCGTGAGCAGGGTGTGGGCCCCCTGGCCTTCATCTTTGGCGACGATTTTCCTTTATTTATTTTAAGATATTCCGTGGAGTTTCAGGACTTTTGGAGTTGCGCAGAATAGGTCTCCAATATTTGCTCCTTTTCCAGCCCAGAATTCCAGCTGCCGGCATTCTCTCTCAGCCATAAGTATTGTGACATAATGTGAAATAACAGCCCATAATGCGATAAATATCGATATAAAAGCATGATGCAAAATGGATGTATCATTCATCCTTGTCTTCACTTGGTGTTTCCCTTCCCTTGTGTTCGGCATTTAATTCGTCGGCCTACTTGAAGACCCAACACTCTCTGTGCGTGTGGTTCGCAGGTTTGTCAGGGGTGCCATGAATTTGGCATAGTCTGTCTAGGACTCTATTCAGACCGGACGGTCCCTCTTTACTGCCTTTAAATGGCTTCTTTTGCTGATGAGGTCGAGAGCCCCTGAATCCGGCAATAACCATTGTGTTATCCGGGCTCTCTTCCTTGTTTGGGCGTTTGTTTTTATTAAGCCGTGGCTTCCCGTTGCCATCCGTTATTTCGGATGTGCTTGGGTCGCTGGTGCCTTTACGGGCTAGCCAGCTGTCCTCACCCGCGCAAAAGCTGGTCATGAGGCTTGTTAAGGCTGCAATTGTCCTTGGCTTTTCTTGGCCGAGGTATCTGGCAAGCCACTTGTCACGGATGCTGTGTTTGAATGCCGCTAAAGCTTCGGTGTCCGGACAATCGACAATCTGGTTTTTCTTCGTGAGGAATCTGTTCCAAAGATTGCGGGCGGACTCTCCGGGTTGTTGGATTATGTGACTTAAATCGTCAGCATCCGGAGACCGGACATATGTCCCTTGAAAATTGGCCCTGAAAGCGTCCTCGACTTCCTCCCAACTCCCAATTGAATTTTCGGGGAGGCTTTTCATGTTGGAGATATGCCCTAGAGGCAATCATGTATGATGATATTTCCTATGTGTTTATGAATAAAGATAGTCCTTGGACATTATCAATGATGTGTATCAGCAAGTATGTGACTTGTTTGTGGGACTATGCATTGTATGATGACTGTCCTAAAAGGTCCCTAGTCGAAAGGGCTGTGTGGACGCGCAGCCGACTAGACTGGCATATGACACGGTCGATGGCTTGGTCTCACTAGCCAAGGAGCATTGGATGCTAACCGGATAATATGGACTTGGAAAGGCCTGGTCGGATCGACATAGTCGGATTTGACGTAGTCGGATCCGAGTCGAGATAAGGTCCGAGTCGGACAGACCCAACTAAGAGACACATCGATATGTCACCTGTGAGTCTCTAGTACAACATACGTCCTATGTCCTAAGACCTGAGCTGACGCATGTACTCGGGATGGTGAAAGACTTGCTTTGGGCCGACCAAACGCTACTCCGTGACTGGGTAGTTACAAAGGTAGGTTTCGGGTTTGTCCAGTCCCATGTTGCGAGACATGGTCGAGTAAGATGGGATTTAACCCTCTGATCAGGAGAGATATACTATGGGCCCCTCGTGTGATCCGACCAGGATAAGCATGGCCATGCGACAAGGATTATCAGATAATCTGGATTGTGGTCGGCATCACTGGAACGAGAAAGAGGTCGGGCTAGCACAAGGATGACAGTCTCGCCTTGAGCCCGACAACATATATCATGTGGCAAAGGGAATAGAAGTGTGACACGTTGTACAGGTTCGGCTAACCAGCTTCATAGTCTGCTTGGTGGTCGGCACGCCTTGATAGAGGCCGCTACCAACCGTGCAGGTCGGAGGTGATCCGAACTGTGACCAAGCCGACTTGAACCTAAGGGGTTGCACGCTTAAGGGAAGGAACCTACGAGGTCGGTTCAGAGGACCTTTGGTCAGATGTGATCCGAACTGGACTAGGAACGTGACCGAGTAGACTTTGGGCTTTAGGGTTCGTGCAAGGCCCAAGTGTTGAGCCTGCGAAGGATGCCTATATAAAGTGGAGGTGTGGCACACTCATGCGGTTGATCGCTTCGGCGCTGCGACTAGGGTTTGCATGTGTTGCGAATAGCTACCTCCACTCGCCGCCGACTGTGTGATCGGACCTAGCAGTCCGCCGCACGGTGTTCCTCCTGCATGCACGGATACCGTTAGAGGCGGTGCACTTGCGCCGCTCCGGCGAACTCGTACGTGGGATCGGACGGCCGGCTGTTCGAGGGAGATCGAACGAGGAGGAGACGATCCACGCGGACGCGCTGTCCCAACTCTTCTTCCGCTACACGGCACTGCGCCTCTAGTGGTAACGAACTGTGATCCATCTCCCGTAGCATGTTCCTGGATGTCTGCACATAGGAAAATTTTAATTTGCAGTCGACGCACCCTACCATAGAACCCAACAGTGGTATCAGAGCCTCTGCTATAGGATTTGGATTCAGATCGTATGCATATTAGATATGTGGAGGCGGCAGATGAGATCTGTTGTTGTTTATCAGATCGACTATGTGCACGGTTGATGTGATCAACTGCACATGGGGATCGTTGAGGCTATGTTTTCTGTCAATCGGGATCGATGAGGTCGTGACACGATCTACCCCTACCGGTTGGTTATCCGCCATCGGGGTTAACAGTGAAACATAAATCCGAATCGGATTCGCGATGATCGATAAGATCGGTCGGAGCGGAGAATTCGGCGTGACCGGAGTTTAGATGTGATCTGTGATTTCCGAAAGCGGGACCGCCGTGTGCGTAGCGCCGTGTATTTCATACCCGACACAAACCGGTAGAATGCGATTCTATGCATAACTTTGTTTTGCAGGTTTGATGTGAATAGTATGGCTCATGTGTATGTGATGCATGTGTGTAATTTATACGTGACCTGCGTGTCATGTTTGTCGACGGCAGGAGCCAAAGTGCTGTCATTATATTGTATAACGACCTGCGTGTCATTGGTGACTCTATGTAAATTCATTACTAGTTGTAGTAGTTGGATAATAGAGATCAGGTTGGCGGCTTGGCGTCGGCGTGACAAACAAGATGGAGTTCGTAGATGGTCATTGGAGTCGGAGCCGACACGGAAGAACATCCATGAAGGAGCCATACTATTTCACAATATGTGTTATATTTGTGATTGTTATGCTTCTTTGTTTCTATGCATGTTAGAATGATAGAATGATCCCTCATGAATATCAAGCGAATTGCCATCCCTGATGTTGCACCTTCGCACCTCAAGTACGTCTAGTAGTGGGATCATAAAATTGGGGTCTTCTTTGGGTGTCCTTGAACTGAAGGGTTCGTGGTCGGACACGGACATGCCTTTGCATATTAACTTGACAAGGCTATCAAAAGCGGTTTTGGGCCTTGTGGCAAAGAAGGTTGGGAGCCGGGTATGAGATACCTTCCCGACCGGCGTGAGTCGTATAGAATACGATTAGCAAGTAGTTGCTTACGGATAGGTATGTTGGCTAGCAGTGATGCTAAAGCTCACTAGTCGCATGCGCTAGTCGGATCTGAATCACCGAGAGTTTGCGGAGGGATGTCGACTTGGTGGGAGTATTTCTATTTAGGCTAGAATTACTCTACATAAACACATTGCTTAGTGATTGCATATTTTACATTTGTAGATCAATGGCACCACCTGCTCAACCCAACTTTGCATTGAAATCAATTGGAAAAGGATAAACTGAATGGAACAAACTTTACCACCGGTATAGAAATCTGAGAATTGTTCTCAAGCATGATAAAAGGAACATGTTCTAGAGGATCCACTTCGGAGGAACCTGCTGATAATGCTAGTGCCACGACTAAGAATGCCTACGTAAACTCGTTGATGAATCAACGGAGATCAGCTGTCGATCTTTGGCTTGTATGGAGTCCGATTTGCAACAGCATTTCAAAAATGTTGAGGCTTACGATATGATCGAGAGTCTCAAGAGCATGTTTCGCATACGTGCTAGGACCGAAAGGTTCAACGTATGGCGATCCTTGATGGATTGCAAGCTGAAGTAAGGTGATCCACTGAGCCCACATGTGATCAAGATGATCGAATATGTGCAAGCTTTGGATCGTTTTGGCTTCCCGCTCTTGGATGAGCTGGCTACTGATGCTGTTCTGGGTTCTTTTCCACCCAGCTATGGGACGTTCATCTCGAACTATCATATGCATGGCATGGATAAGAAGCTCACTGAATTGCATGGGATGCTCAAGGTGGCAAAGCAAGATATTAAGAAAGGCACGCATCAAGTGTTGATGGTGCAGAAATCGACTAAGTTAAAGAAGAGTTGGTCCAAGAAAAAGGCTAAGGCAAAGGGCATGGAGATGGTAACCTCTGCCGCTGCACCGAAGTCCGGACCGGACTCGAAGACCGTTTGCTATCACTGCAAGTAAACCGGTCACTGGAAGAGGAACTTTAGCAAGTGGCTTGCAGAGCATGGCAAGAAGGCCGGAAATGCTTCTTCAGGAAAAGGTACACTTGTTGCATATGTTATATACATTTACCTTGCTGACATACCTAGTAGCTCTTGGGTATTTGATACCGGATCGGTTGTTCATATTTGCAACTCGATGCAGGGGCTGGTAAGAACTAGGCGTGTGGCACAAGGAGAGATTGACATCAGGATCGGCAACAAAGCAAGAGTTGTTGCGTTGGAGGTCGGCACGATGCAGCTCCAGCTTCCTTCTGGATTAATTTTGGAATTGAATAATTGTTATTACATTCCCGCACTTAGTCGGAACATTATTTCTGCCTCATGTTTGATGAGTCAGGGATATGAATTCAATTTAAAGGACAATGGTTGTTTGATATTTTTGAATGGTATGTTCCACGGCAATACACCCATTGTTGATGGGCTATTTATATTGAATCTAGAACAGGAACCGGTCTATAACATGAATGTCAAGAGGCGTAAGCCTAATGAGATAAATCCGACATACTTCTGGCATTGGCGGCTTGGACACATTAGTCTGAAACGCGTGAAGAAGCTCCATGATGATGGGCTCCTAACTTCGTTCGACTTCGGGTCGTTCGAGACATGTGAATGATGCTTGCTCGGCAAAATGACTAAGTATCCTTCCGCAAAGAGTTGCGAGAGGGCGTCCGATCTTTTGGAGCTTATAAACAGTGATGTGTGTGGTCCAATGAGCACAACTGCCAGAGATGGCTATCAGTACTTCGTGACTTTTACCGATGACTTGAGTAGATATGCATATATCTATTTGATGAGGCACAAGTCGGAGACTTTTGAAAAGTTCAAAGAGTTTGAGCGAGGTTGAGAATCAGCTCGGCAAGACTATAAAGCTTCTGCGATCCGATCGTGGAGGTGGGTACATGAGCCAGAGTTTGATGATCATCTGAAAAGTCGAGGTATAGTACCTCAGCTCACACCTCACGATGCATACGGAGAAATGGCGTGTCGGAGCGGAGGAATAGGACCTTGTTGGACATGGTCCGGTCTATGATGAGCAAATCGGATTTACCCTTGTCATTTTGGGGATACGCTCTAGAAACCGCAGCTTTCACACTTAATAGGGTACCATCAAAATCCGTAGACAAGACACCGCATGAGATGTGGACCGGGAAGGGTCCCAGTTGTCTTTTCTAAAGATTTGGGGTTGTGAAGCATTTGTCAAGCGACTTATGCCAGACAAGCTTACACCTAAGTCGGATAAATGCATATTCGTGGGATATCCGAGGGAAACCTTGGGATATAGCTTCTACAACCGGGAAGAGAACAAAGTGTTTGTTGCTCAGAACGGGGTTTTCCTTGAGAAAGAGTTTCTCAGTCGGGAGGCCAGTGGGAGGACGGTTCGACTCAAAGAAATTCGAGGACCACTCGGGGACGGTTCGACTGGTGATGCGATCATATCGGAGTCAGTCAGGGAATCTGTAGTGGAAGCGGCACCGGAACCACGGAGGTCGGAAAGATTGCGCAGAGTGTGTGATGTATTGTTGCTAGATAGCGATGAGCCGGCCACGTATGCGGAAGCGATGGTGAGCCCAAATTCCGAGGCATGGCTGGAGGCCATGAGATCCGAGTTAAAGTCCATGGATGAGAATCAAGTCTGGGACTTGGTTGATCCGCCACCGGGCGAATCGCCATTGGTTGCAAATGGGTCTTTAAGAAGAAAACCGATGTGGATGGAAATGTTCAGATCCACAAAGCTCGGCTTGTCGCTAAAGGTTATGGACAAGTTCAAGGATTGACTACGACGAGACTTACTCGCCGGTAGCGATGCTGAAATCGGTGAGGATCTTACTAGCTATAGCTGCATATTTTGATTAGGAGATATGGCAGATGGATGTCAAAACGGCTTTGCTTCACGGAAATTTAACCGAGGACGTGTATATGATACAGCCCGGGGGTTTTGTCGATCCGACTAGCATTAGTAAGGTATGCAAGCTCAAGAGATCCATTTATGGGTTGAAGCAAGCATCTCGGAGTTGGAACATTCGTTTTGATGAGGTCGTCACTGGTCTCGGTTTCATCAAAAGCGAAGAGGACTCTTGTTTATACAAGAAGTTAAGTGGGAGCTCGATAGTGTTTTTGATCTTGTATGTGGATGACATATTGTTGATCGGGAACAATGTTTCGATGCTAAACTCGGTCAAGGAATCATTGAATGGCAGGTTTTCGATGAAGGACCTTGGTGAAGCACTCTATATTTTAGGCATTAAGATCTATAGAGATAGATCGAGGAGGCTGCTTGGCTTATGCCAGAGCACGTACATAGATAAAGTGTTGAAGCGGTTCAACATGAGTGAGGCAAAGAAAGGGTTCTTGCCGCTCTCACATGGTATAAGGCTAAGCGAGACTCAGAGTCCTTCGACATCTGATGAGCGAAGCAGGATGAGTAGGATTCCATATGCCTCGGCAATTGGATCCATCATGTATGCCATGATATGTACAAGGCTTGATGTTGCTTTTGCAATAAGCCTAACAAGTAGATACCAGGCCAACCCAGGTGAGAGTCACTGGGCAGCGGTAAAGACTATTTTGAAGTACCTGAAAAGGACTAAAGAGATGTTCCTAGTTTATGGAGGTGAGGAAGAGCTCGTCGTGAAGGGGTTACGTCGATGCTAGTTTCCAAACCGGCAGAGATGATGTCGATCACAGTCCGGATTCGTATGCGTCTGAATGGAGGAAGCGATTACCTTGGATGAGTTCCAAGCGAGGATACGGTGGCGATTCTACCACGAAGCCGAATACATTGCGGCTTGTGAAGCTGCAAAGGAAGGTGTTTGGATCCGGCATTTTCTAGATGATCTTGGTATTTTCCCAGCCTCGGTGAAACCATTGGACCTTTATTGTGATAATTCTGGTGCCATCGGGCAAGCCAAGGAGCCGAGGAATCACCACAAGGTCAGACACATAGATCAGAAATATCACCTGATACGAAAGATCGTAAAGAATGGTGATGTATAGTTATGCAAGATTCACACTGATGCAAATGTTGCAGATCCGTTGACTAAGCCGCTTCTAGAACCCAAGCATGAGGGCCACATTAGAGCTATGGGCATTCGATGTCTATTTGATTGACTCTAGTGCAAGTGGGAGACCGTTGGAGATATGCCCTAGAGGCAATCATGTATGATGATATTTCCTATGTGTTTATGAATAAATTTAGTCCTAGGACATTATCAATGATGTGTATCGGCAAGTATCGACTTGTTTGTGGGACTATGCATTGTATGATGACTGTCCTAAAAGGTCCCTAGTCGAAAGGGCTGTGTGGGCCTTGACCGACTAGGCGGCATATGACACGGTCGATGGCTTGGTCTCACTAGCCATGGAGCATTGGATGCTAACCGGATAATATGGACTTGGAAAGGTCTGGTCGGATTCGACGTAGTCGGATCTGAGTCGAGATAAGGTCCGAGTCGGACAGACCCAACTAAGAGACACAGCGATATGTCATATGTGAGTCTCTAGTACAACATACGTTTTATGTCCTAAGACCTGAGCTGACGCATGTACTCGAGATGGTGAAAGACTTGCTTTGGGCCGACCAAACGCTACTCCATGACTAGGTAGTTACAAAGGTAGGTTTCGGGTTTGTCCAGTCCCATGCTGCAAGACATGGTCGAGCAAGATGGGATTTGCCCATCCGATCAGGAGAGATATACTTTGGGCCCCTCGTGTGATCCGACCAGGATAAGCATGGCCATGCGACAAGGATTATGAGATAATCCGGATTGTGGTCGGCATCACTGGAACGAGAAATAGGTCGGGCTAGCACAAGGATGACAGTCTCGCCTTGAGCCCGACAACATATATCGTGTGGCAAAGGGAATAGAATTGTGACACATTGTACAGGTTCGCCTAACCAGCTTCATAGTCTGCCTGGTGGTAGGCACGCCTTGCTAGAGGCCGCTACCAACCGTGCAGGTTGGAGGTGATCTGAACTGTGACCAAGCCGACTTGAACCTAAGGGGTCGCGCGCTTAAGGGAAGGAACCTACGATGTCGGTTCATAGGAGACTGGTCGGATGTGATCCGAACTGGACTAGGAACGTGACCGAGTAGACTTTGGGCTTTAGGGTCCGTGCAAGGCCCAAGTGTTGAGCCTGCGAAGGTATAAAGTGGAGGTGCGGCACACTCATGCGGTTGATCGCTTCGGCGCTGCGACTAGGGTTTGCATGTGTTGCGAATAGCTACCTCCACTCGCCGCCGACTGTGTGATCGGACCTAGCAGTCCGCCGCACGGTGTTCCTCCTGCACGCGCGGATACCGTTAGAGGCGGTGCACTTGCGCCGCTCCGGCGAACTCGTACGTGGGATCGGACGACCGGCTGTTCGAGGGAGATCGAGCGAGGACGAGACGATCCACGCGGACGCGCTGACCCAACTCTTCTTCCGCCGCGGCCTGCTGCGTCTAGTGGTAGCAATTGTGATCCATCTCCCGTAGCATGTTCCTGTATGTTCTGCGCGTAGGAAAATTTTAATTTGCAGTCAACGCACCCTACCGTAGAACCCAACATTTCAACCAGTGTTGGGCTGGTCCCTTCAGTTTGAGGGGAAGCTATTTGATGGCGTGGAGGTCATCCCCACGAGCCATATGTATATGCAGGATAAAATCCTCAATCCAGACACCTGGGTCTGTTGTTCCGTCGCATGCCTCTATGTTCACATGTTTAAAGCCCTGTGTAAATTCATGGTCCAGTACTTCTTCGGTAAAGCACAGGGGGTGAGCAGCCCCTCTGTATCTGGACGTGCTGTGGCATGCCGTCGGCTGTTGTTGTGTCCGATGTCTATTCCGAACTGGTATTCGATTGGCATAATCGTTTTGGTGACCATAGCCCCTCGCCGGGCTGTGTCCTTTAGATCCATAAATGGACCTGGTCGCGCCAGCTTTCTTATCCAGGTGCTCACGTAGATCGTGCGCGGCGTCGGTAGCCGCTTTGTTGCGGTTATGAAGTGGCACGGCTTCGTCATCGAATTCTGGCAGTAGCTTGCGTTTTGGATAGCTCTTTGTATGGCGATCATCGTCGTATCTTTATTCAGTGTCTAGCACTTTGTTCCATCTACGGTTGAGCGTTTCATGTGCGGCTTTGAGATGTTGCTTCTGCTTCTTTAGACTTCTTGCGGTGGCCATAAGCTTTCTGTGGAGGTTATCTCGTTCCACGTGTTTTTCCGGGATTGCATCATTATCCGGACTGTTTTCCTATGCTAGTTCGGTTTGATGAACTCGTCCGTCGGGATCATTGTCCTCGGGCGTCTGCTCCGAACTGTGTTCAGGGTGACCTGGTTCGTCCTGCTCCATCGCTGGGTCCGTATGGTCGTTGTTGCCTTCGGAGTTGATTATAGTATCGATCCCTCTGGCGCTCTTGTCGCTATCTTTACTATTGCTGGACTTAGACCAGCGTCTGCGCCGTCGCTTTGGCTTTTGTCCGGGGGTTTTATCGTCCGGATTGTCGCCTTTGTCCTCTTTGGGTGTATCCACCATGTATATGTCGTGTGACGAGGGATAAGTCCAGCGCCCCATAGATTCCAAATATTCTCCTGCATCGTCGTCCATACCGTCGATGTCTTCGGAGTTGAAGTCAGGCACGTCGGTTAAATCATCGACCGTGGCTATGAAGTGGGTGGTGGGTGTGCAATGAATTTCTTCGTCGCCTGCTTCCCACTCAAGCCGGACATCGTTTGGCCCAGAATTTTCTGTCAAAGATAGAGTTTTTAACAAGTTCAGCATGTCGACAAAGGGCGAGTCTTTGAAAGATGTCTGTGATGGTGAACTCCATTACGAGCCCAACTTTGGCTCGACTAGCTCGAGAGTGCGCGGACGGAACCAACATCCGGATCTGAATCCGGGGTTGAGTCACGAGCCACCACAGAGGTTAGGCCCGTGTTCGGCTCCACCGCCGATGAGTGTGCGACCTGCGGGGCGGGGTCCAGCCCTCTGTCCTTAGGCAACACAGCCTGTTCCGGATTTAAGTCCAAGGCTACGGCAGGGGTGATACCCCGAGCTTTGTCCGACAACAGGTCTAAGCCGTGCTCGTCGTGACTGTCCGGTGCTCCTGGCATAGGCACGAATCCGTCGGTGATCCAGTCTCCGCGGATATCCGCCGTATAATTGAGGTTTCCAATCCTGATCTGGTGACCAGGGGCGTAGCTATCGATCTGCTCCAGATGTCCAAGTGAATTGGCCCGCAGGACGAAGCCGCCGAACACGAAGATCTGTCCGGGGAGAAAGGTCTCACCCGGGACCGTGTTGTTGACGATGGTTGAAGGAGCCATCGAGCCCCATAGCGACGACACAGAGGAACTCTCAATGAAAGCACCAATGTCGGTGTCAAACCTGGCGGATCTCGGGTAGGGGGTCCCGATCTGTGCGTCTAGGTTGATGGTAATAGGAAGCAAGGGACACAGATGTTTACCCAGGTCAGGGCCCTCTCGATGGAGTTAAAACCCTACTTCCTGCTTGATTAATATTGAAGGGTAGTACAAGAGTAGATCTACCATGAGATCGTAGAGGCTAAACACTAGAAGCTAGCCTATGATGGTATGATTGTAATTGTGATCGACCTTCTAAGGACCAACCTCTCCGGTTTATATAGACACCGGAGAGGCCTAGGGTTTACATGGAGTCGATTACAAGGAAGGAAACACAATATCCGGATCGCCAAGCTTGCCTTCCACGCCAAGAAAAGTCCCATCCAGACACGGGTCGAAGTCTTGAGTCTTGTATCTTCACGCTTCAATAGTCCGGACGTTGTATACAGTCCGGCTGTCCGGATACCCCCTAATCCAGGACTCCCTCAGCCACCCCACTGCCGGCCACTGTGGCCATCACCCGCTCTACCACCGCAGCCTGAAGGCGGGGGGTGGTGGTCGTGGCCGCCACCCCGTCGTCAGCCTCCATGGCCGCCAGCCCACGGTCGACCGCCGGGGTCATCACTCGCTCCGCCACCACCGCCCGAAGGCGGGAGGCGGAGGTGGATGCCTGCATGTGCGATAGCGACCTTGCGCGCTACACCGAGTTCCCACGGGAGGAGGAGGAGCGCCTCGTCGAGCATGCAAAGAGCCTTACTGCCGCAGTGGCAGCGGCACACGCCGCCTCAGAGACGAGGAATCAAGAGATCTACGAGGAGAACCACCGTTTCGAGAGGGGTCGTCTGGAGCGGCAGAGGGCGTTCGAGGTGAGCGTCGCTGAAGCTGCATTAGCGTCAGGCACCGCATTGAGGTTGCCATCTCGTCGGTAGGCTCCTCCTCCTCTGCCTCTTACTGAGTGCGCTCGGCAGAGGAGAGGCAGCCGGAAGTAGTACAAAGCCCCTCCGCAGTAGTAGTAGTAGTATTTAGGGGCTATTTTGTTCAGTTCATCTGACTATACACTATAGATGTGGTGGAATTGTACAACGTACTTAAAATTAGCTAGTATATATAGTTGAACTTGCTATTTCAGTACGTGGTTGGCAACAATTGGGGAAAAGTTTGGTCGGTTCAACTGTCGAGTTGAACTGTTTGTATAAATTAAGAACGACTGCTTAATCTATGGAAGAAACCTATGCTTAATTACTGAATTTTAGTTGCAAAAATTAGATACTGCTAGTGATTTTTTAGCTTCATATTTTGACAAATCACAGTGTTACAAGGGTTGACAAATCTTACCAAATTGTTTGTACGTGGTTCTAACGGGTCATCCGAAACAACCGTTTGCGTTGAAGGGATGCACAAATCCTGCGCTGCTTTCACTTTGCATACGGGTGTTCTATCAAAAACGTTTGCGACCAAGAGCTGCAGAAATCCTGATCGGCACATTTTCTCTTGGCTTCCTGGGGAAGCTGTCGGTTTGCATACGGGTGTTCTAACTAAAACGTTTGCGATGAGTGTTTTATATTTAAAAAGCGAATTAAACTACGGCTTGGGCGCCATAAATGGAGAGGATGTGAGCAAGGCGAGCGGCCATGGAAGTCAAAGGGCTCGCTTCCCAGTGAGACTGCGCAGTGTACAACTCGCACACTTCCCGGTGAGCCTGCGCACTCAAGGACAACTTGCACGCCTCTCGGTCAGCCTGCGCACCGGACGGCGCTCGCACGCCTCCCGTTCAGTCAAGGTCAAGCAGCTATCCGCACGGCACCTCCTACCGCCATTTAAACCAAGACATGTGGCGTCACGTGAATGGTTAACAGAATTTTGGATTTACTAGAATTTAAAAACCAGGCATCTCAATGTTTTGCCGGCAATCAACGGTTTCCTGGTGTTTGAAATTCATTCCCATTTCTTGCATGGGACCTAAGCATGCACCCAAGGATACATATTTGATTTTTCAACGAATTTATATGCACTGGAGCATGTGCATGTAGTTCAAATTTGAATTATGCACATAAATGCATGGAAAACTCAGTTAATGCATAAAAATGTCCAAAGGAACCCCGAAAAATCACAAAACATCACACAACACTCCTGTTGTTCTATGTTGACACGAGAGAAAAATTGAAAGCAATAAGAGGCAATGGATATCGTTTCGTCCACAAAGGTGGGACGTTCCCTACCGAAGACCATCATGCTTGTTGTGAGAAGCTTCGGTTTGTGAGATGCATATACCCAAACCTGCCCCAAATGGGACAAAATTTGTACCACGGCATGTTGATGCCGCTCCATGATAGCATGCCAAGTTTCATGAATTTCAGACGAGTTTTGGATTTACTAGAATTTAAAAGCCAGGCATCTCAATGTTTTGCCGGAAATCAAAGGTGCCCCGGTGTTTGAAATTCATTCCCATTTCTTGCATGGGACCTAAGCATGCACCCAAGGACACATATTTGATTTTTCAACCAATTTATATGCACTGGAGCATGTGCATGTAGTTCAAATTTGAATTATGCACATAAAATGCATTAAAAACTCAGTTAATGCATAAAAATGTCCAAAGGAACCACGAAAAATCACACAACACTCGTGTTGTTCTATGTTGACACAATAGAAAAAATTGAAAGCAATAAGAGGCAATGGATATCATTTCGTCCACAAAGGTGGGACGTTCCCTACCGAAAACCATCATGCTTGTTGTGAGAAGCTCCTGTTTGTGAGAAGCATATACCCAAACCTGCCCCAAATGGGACATAATTTGTACCACGGCATGTTGATGCCGCTCCATGATAGCATGCCAAGTTTCATGAATTTCAGACGAGTTTTGGATTTACTAGAGTTTAAAAACCCGGCATCTCAATGTTTTGTCGGCAATCAACAGTGCCCCGGTGTTTGAAATTCATTCCCATTTCTTGCATGGGACCTAAGCATGCACCCAAGGACACAAATTTGATATTTCAACCAATTTATATGCACTGGAGCATGTGCATGTAGTTCAAATTTGAATTATGCACATAAAATGCAATTAAAACTCAGTTAATGCATAAAAATGTCCAAACAAACCCCAAAAAATCACAAAAAATCACACAACACTCATGTCGTTCTATGTTGACACGAGAACAAAATTTGAAAGCAATAAGAGGCAATGGATATCGTTTCGTCCCCAAAGGTGGGACATTCCCTACCAAAAACCATCATGCTTGTTGTGAGAAGCTCCGGTTGGTGAGAAGCATATACCCAAACCTGCCCCAAATGGGACAAAATTTGTACCACGGCATGTTAATGCCGCTCCATAATAGCATGCCAAGTTTCATGAATTTCAGACGAGTTTTGGAGACTAGAATTTAAAAACCAGGCATCTCAATGTTTTGTCGGCAATCAACGATGCCCCGATGTTTGAAATTCATTCCCATTTTTTGCATGGGACCTAAGCATGCACCCAAGGACACAAATTTGATTTTTCAACCAATTTATATGCACTAGAGCATGTGCATGTAGTTCAAATTTGAATTATGCACATTAAATGCATTTAAAACTCAGTTAATGCATAAAAATGTCAAAACGAACCCCAAAAAAATCACAAAAAATCACACAACACTCCTGTTGTTCTATGTTGACACGAGAAAAAAATTGAAAGAAATAAGAGGCAATGGATATCGTTTCATCCCCAAAGGTGGGGCGTTCCCTACCGAAAACCATCATGCTTGTTGTGTGAAGCTCCGGTTTATGAGAAGCATATACCCAAACCTGCCCCAAATGGGACAAAATTTGTACCACAACATGTTGATGCCGCTCCATGATAGCATGCCAAGTTTCATGAATTTCAGACGAGTTTTGGATTTAATAGAATTTAAAAACCAGGCATCTCAATGTTTTGCCGGCAATTAACGGTGCCCCGGTGTTTGAAATTCATTCCCATTTCTTGCATGGGACCTAAGCATGCACCCAAGGACACAGATTTGATTTTTCAACCAATTTATATGCACTGGAGCATGTGCATGTAGTTCAAATTTGAATTGTTCACCTGAAATGGCTAGAAAACCAATTTAATGTATAAAATGTTCAAACGAACCCTGAATAATTCCAATTCTTTTACGACACACATATAGCTGCATGTTCACTCCAGATAAAAGGTCTAGCAATTCAAACACTGTCCATTGCCGCTCTGACCCCATTATGTAATTCAAATCAAGATGAAAAATCAAGTAGATCGCACACAGTTTATTATCAGCAACCGTGTGAGATGTAGTACAAAATATCTTGGAGCACTGTCGGTGTATAGTACGCCTATGGCTTATGCGAGAAGGTGCGTCGGCTACAGTCCTTAGCCAGCGTCTCAAACACACTAGCTCGCTCCCCAAATATCATTTCACTGTTCAATCGTCGCCGGTGAAAGATGGGCACATGGACCCGCGTTGTGAGGGCAACTTCGGGGCCCACTCCGGCGAGAGCGCAGCCGCAGCTGCCATGCGCGTGCTAACAAGGTGCATGACGTGGCCACAATTTGCGACCAGGCAGCAAAGGCAGCCCAAATGGCCGCTGTTGCTTCTCAGGTGGCGGCAGCAACATCTACCTCGGGGATAGCAACTGGCGAGAGCGGCACAGCAGCTGTCCGTTCTGTAGCGGCGGCCTTAGGCCCGATGGAGGCCGCCCACGACCATGTCGAGGCCACCCACGCCCAGCTCCTGGCGGTCACCGCACAAATCGAACGAAGCTTCTCCGACAACGGTCGGCAACCCACGGCCGAAGAGCTGGCAATCGCCGAGAGCGTTCGAGCAGCCGCCCGTTCCTCCGCCGCATACCTTGCAACGACGGAGCCCGTCCAAGCCTAGAGCGCATCCTCCCACGCCTAGATCATGCCGGCCTTTTCCAAAGAGATGGCGGACACGGATGGCGAGATGCTTCCCGAGTATGGTGCGATGGATGCCATGGATGCCATGGAGCCCCTTCCCCAGGAGACCATCGGGCGCAAGCTAGACATGGAGGCGGAGGCGGAGATTGACGAGCACCAGTCGTAGTAGTACTCTATGTTTTTTTTAATTAAGACCGCCGGTCTTTAATTTGTTAGATTAATGTTTAGGTCAGCTAGCTCTGTTTAATTGATGAACTTGCTCGATTAAGAAGTGTTGGTGTGTTGTAGTCTCCTTTGTGTACCCAAATTATGCAATTATGTGGATGACCATTGTAACCATGGAAATTCGAACCAAAACTTTTGACGTTCAAACTCATCATACACGGGTTAAGCTATCTGAATTGTTTGTGATGTCCACATATCGTACACAGTTCTGAAGAAGCGACCGTGTCTGATACTCTGATGACACTTTGCGCGCCAGTTTTTTGGCTGAAGCGATTCCAAATTTTCGGCTTCCGCGGAAATATCTACCTCCCCGCCCCCTCCCCCTTACCAAAAGCCACATTTCCCCTCTTTCCGCGTTCCTTTCCAAGTTGAAACCTTCACTCCTTGCTTGCTTGCCGCCGCCTCCTACTTGTGACCCTCCTTCACGCTGCTCGGCCTCCTCTATCCAGGCAGCTAATCCATACCCGACCCCATCCTCCTCCTCCTTCCACATCCCACATGCCCCAACCGCCGGCGCGAGCGTGACACCTTCCACCCAAATCACCGACCCCTCCACCAAATAAGTGTCGGCCTAAGCCATGGTGCACGCAGTATAGCCAGGACCTCAAGGAGCATTTGGTAGCGGAGAAGCAAATCGCGGCCGCACGCGCGAATGAGGTTGATATGGCTGCCATTCATGCCGACCCCCATATCTTGGAGGAGCACCTTGCCAATTTCTAGCTACGCCGGTTAAGCATGCTCGATTTACCCATTGCGTATGTTGCTCCTGCCTTTCCTTCACAAAATCTAGTGAATTGTGCTATCTAATTTCACCATGCAATCTGTTGCTCTAGTGTATATGTTATATATGTCATGCAGTGTGGTGCTCACTTATTAACTATTTTGTTAACTAGTTGTCGTCTTCAGTTAAATGTTTAGTTCCATTCTGCAAATGTGATGTTCAATTCCTCAGGCTGCAATTTTGTATTGCCTTCCATGTGAGAAATAAATCGAATTTATCTTTACAATATTGTGGGTGCATTATTTTATTGTATACCATGTGAGGAATAAATTGAATTTGGCTGTAGTAACTACATGAGTAACAACTACAATTGCTATAATTGGTTGTAGTTAACTGTTTGGCTAACTCTCTGGTCTTCTATTAGGAGTATGTTATATTGTGCAATGTGGTGCTCAGTTAATGTTTGGTTCATTTGTTGTGGTGCTTAGTTAACTACTTGGTTCAATGTTATATTGTGCAATGTGGTGCTCAGTTAATGTTTGGTTCATTTGTTGTGGTGTTTAGTTCACTGCTTGGTTCAATTCTGCGATGCGATGTCCAATTGTCGTGGGTAGAATTTTGTATTGTTGTGCATGTCAGGAATAAATCAAATTTGGCTGCACTTAATACATGAGAAACATATACAAGTGTTATATTTCCTAGTTCTTAATCATGCTTGGTTTGGATAAATGGGTTTTCCGTGTGGCTTCAATTAATCGGATGAATCTGTAATGTGCTTATTTTTCATCAACATATTTTACTGATAGCATGCGAACCTTACTTAACCTGATGACTAACTACCTTATATGTGTTGCAGGGAAACAATGGGAAGCACTGAGGTTTACTATCGAGGTTAGCACATGCATGGTCCGTTGTCTAATAGCACATTGTTGTGCAATTGCAGGAACCATTCTAATATTTTGGTTTTTAACAATTTGGTCTTGCACATGTAGGTCGTCTTTGTCGAGAGGTTTTGACCTTTGTTAGACCCTATTTGCATATGGGGAAATGAGTTGTCCATGAATATGAATCAAATCAAGAAACTCAGAAAGATTGTTAGAATAAAGAAATTAATGACAAAAAACAACAAGATCTTTGTCTGCACAATGAAGAAGACATCAGTTCACTACAAGATGGTACTAACTATTATACCTTGCCATTTTTTTATTTCTTTGCCCCATTTCCAATATAGAGAAGATATTTATGCACATCCTTGTTTTCAGGCCTTTCCAAGGTAGTTCACTGATGATTACCTCTCAAACCACCTCTATGGTCAGGAGGCGAGGAAGCTTTTCATACAACACCCAAGGATCAATATTGAAGTGTTCCTGAAGAGGTCAAAGGACGGACGGTCAATTATCCACAGGCACTGGCCTAAAGTTGCAAAGACTCTTCAACATGAATGAAGGCTCAATATTCGCCTTCCGCTTCAGCAGTTTTCCAGATGAGATGCATCTGTCTATACCGTCTATGATGCTACTTTCGAAAGGTTCTACATGTTGCATGTCGAACTTACTGCTGGTGCAGTTGTCTAATGGGGTAGCTGAGTGCTGAAGCTATATCATGTCAACAAAGCTAAATACCCGCCGACTGGTCATTAGCGACAGGCACGCACGACTCGCTCGACCTCCCGATAGATCGCTAGCTACTTTATTTTCGAGGAAAAAATAAAGCACCCGACGGGAATCGAACCCAGGACGCACAGGCTCTGCATGCTCCCTTCAACCAACAAGCTACAGCATCTTAGTTGTTCAAACTAGAAAATATAAGAACTTAACCTTTTATACCTTATAGCATCAAAATAAAAGTTGTGCTAATTCCAGAATTTTTTTCTTTGGGAGCTAGAGTCAAACTCCAAAATCAAAGAATTGTGATGAGGGACATGAATTTTTCTCGTCAAAAAATAGTGTGCCAACAGGATTCGATCCTTGTAACTTTTACAAGGTAACCCACTAGCCAACCACCTCACCTACGTTCCTGTTTTGTAAAAATGAAAGCAAATAGGCTTTTTTAACCTGTCTCCTTTTCTATGTTTGCACAAAAGTGAATGCAATATCCGATCTTTTCCGCATTTAAGTAGATTATTTTACCAACTCGTCTCGAGTTTATGATACCATGGTAATTTTGGTGGGGGAGGTTGATGAAATATGTCGTTGGTAATTTTTGTGTGTGTATAGCATGGTAACTCACACATCACATACTGTCGGCGTTACAGGAGCAGGGGTCCCAGACTTGCACACTGCGGCTGCGGCATGGCTCGAAGGAGGCCCAGACGGCCCATATTCATCTCGCATAGCTCAAGACCCTCGCGAGGGGCCAAGCCTCATGAGGTGGGCGACAAGGAGCTTCCTCGTGCACGGCCTCGTCAGGTGGCTCATGAGGAGGCGGAGAGTTCAAGGCGGGGTACCTCGCGAGGTGCCCATAAGGCAAGCCATGACGACCAAGGGCGCCCGATCGAGGCGCCAGCCAGGCAGCGTCCTCCTTTCCTCTTTGGTGCAAAGGGAGCAAGCGCAGCGAGAGCATCAAGCAAAGGCATCCGCTTTAGTGCAACAAGACCAAGACCAGCCCAACGGTGGAAGGAGTCATCGTGGAGCCCAAGCAAAGGCGTCATCACGAGCCTTTGGCGGGCGAGGACCAACTTTAGTCGGGATAAGTGTACCCGTTGTTCCCCTTCAAAATGGCCAATTGTTGGCGCCCTTCCCGCTCAATATTTGGGAAGAGGCCGGGGCCTTCGCCTATAAATAGGAGTAGCCACCCACAGGGTAGAGGGATCTGGAATCCAGAGAAAGACAGAGACCCGATCCTCAAGCTAGAGCGACTGGACACCACCTAGCAGTTCATCACACTCGCCAAGAACAGACCCTCGCGAGGCTGTTCTCCCGTGTACTGTTCTTCATCAGCCCAAGAGGCAATCCACCACACCACAGACTAGAGTAGGGTATTACACCACAACGGTGGCCCGAACTAGTATAAATCTTGTGTCTCTTGTGATGTTCCGTTAGTAGTTTAGGTCCCTGCGATTCGGCGAGGTGCGAGACGGTGGAGGGTTTGATCTCCGCGCGCACCCCAGTGTTCGAACCTCAAGGGTCTGCCGGAACCCGAAATCCAACATTTGGCGCGCCAGGTAGGGGTGCGCCGGAATCTGCCTTCCGTCGCCTCGTTCTTCCCCGACCACCGCAACCATGTCTGACGCTCGTCGGGCTTGCGCCGAGCGCCGAGCCGCCCTCACCTCCCATGTCGCCCGGACAGCTTCCGACGGCGGGCGCCCTCGCCGTTCCTCACCGCCCGCCGTCAACACCGCCACCGGCCTGGCGGGGACGGGCAACAAGCATCGTCCCTGCGCTCCTCGGCGACCTCAGGGGAGGGGCCGCGCGGCTTCCTCGTCACCCGCCCCGTCGCGCCGGTTCCTCCGCTCGTCGCGACCCTCCTGGGCGGCTCGCAGGCGCCGCCTTCCAGCCACCATGTCAAGACATTCATCCGCCGGATCGGCGCCGCCTCCACCAGCGAGGCTCCCTCAGGCCGGACGGAGTCGTCGGCCGGGCTGACCTTCGACTCTCAAGACCACCCCACCAACTCGGCCGGCTCGGGTGCGCTCCCCATGCTCTGCACACCCACCATCTGCCAGGTTGTCGTCACCAGGACCCTCATCGACGGCGGCGCCGGCCTCAACGTACTCTCAGTCGAGGCCTTCAACCTCCTCTGCATACCCAGGGAGTGGCTGCAGCCCAGCCATCCTTTTTCGGGCGTAGGACGAGGGTCATCCAGCTCCTTGGGGCAAATCCGGCTTCCCGTGACCTTCGGCACCTACGACAACTTCCGCACGGAACTGGTTGACTTCGACATCGCCCCCATCGGCCTCCCCTACAATGCCATCCTTGGCTATCCAGCATTAGCCAAATTCATGGCCGCAACCCACCCGGGGTACAACCTCATGAAGATGCCTGGGAGCAGCGGCGTCCTCACCGTGCCCGGGGATACTGAAGGTGCGCTGCGAGCACTCACGCTCACCCTCAAGACGGCGGCCGCAGCATAGCCCGCCGATGCGGAAGCCCCCAAGCACAAGGGGGCTGCGCCGACCAAGAAAAAGCAGTTGTTCACTCAAGACAAGGAGGAGACCAAGCAGATACCTGTCGACGAGGACGGGTCCACAAACGCCACCTTCACCATAGGCGCCAACCTCGAGCCGAGCAGAGGAAGCCCTTGTCAAGTTCCTGCGTGCGAACAAGAAGGTGTTCGCACTGGGAGCCCGATCGGTGGCGGGGATTCCACGGGCGTGTCGAGCACCACCTCAACGTGTGCCCCAACATGCGTCGATGAAGCGAAGCGAGAAGGCAGTCCAGCGAAAAGCAGGCCTTCATCATCCAAGAGACCCATAAGCTAGAAGCCGCGGGGTTATTGTGGTCCGATACCCAGATTGGCTGGCCAACCCGTGGTGGTGCCAAAGAAGGGAGGAAAGGAGCGCATGTGTGTCGACTTCACCAACCTCAACAAAGCATGCCCGCGAGGATCTGTTTCCGCTCCTCGCATCAACGGATCGTCGATTCCACCGCTGAGTGTGACTGTTATGCTTCTTGGGCGCCTTTTCGGGTATCACCAAATCAAGATGGCGGTGGAAGACATGGAAAAGACGGCCTTCCTAACCCCGTGTGGAGTGTACTGCTATACATGCATGCCATTCGGCGGCGCGAACGCTGGGGCAACCTTCCGGTGACTCATGCACATCACCTTGGGCCCACAGCTCGGGAAGAATGTGGAGGCATACGTCGGCGACATCGTGATGAAGTCTCATGAGGCCAAGACCTTGATACAAGACCTGGAAGAAACCTTCGCGAGCCTCAACGCAGTGAGCACTGCGACTCAACTCGGAGAAGTGTGTGTTTGGAGTTCCCTCGGGCAAGCTCACAGGTTTCCTCGTGTCTCACCGAGGCATCGAGGCCAACCCAGAAAAGGTCAAGGCAGTGGAAGACATGAGCCCACCAAAGACCCTCAGGGAAATGCAGAAGCTCACGGGGCGCGTAATGGCGCTGGGCCGTTTCATCTCCCGATTGGGGGAGCGGGCGCTGCCTTTCTTCCAGCTGATGAAGAAAAAGGGGCCCTTCGAGTGGACTGAAGAGGCAGACAAAGCGTTTCAAGACCTCAAGAGGTACCTAACCAGCCCTCCAGTGATGGTGGCCCCGCGCCCTCGGGAGCCCTTGGTACTCTACCTCGCCGCCACTCCCTACTCCGCTAAGCGCCTGCTGCAGGTGGCGATTAGGGAGGCGTCGAGCCAAGACCACGGCGGCCACCCGAGCTAAGGCAAGACCGAATCGAAGGAACTAGCGAAGCCAAGACCGCAATGGAAGAAGATCGGCCGTGGCAGCAGAGGCGCACCAAGGCGGGAGGCCCCTCATCCAAGCACCCGGCCACAGGCGCCCGTCGCCTCGGGAGGCACCACAGCTACGGAAGACGCCACCGGCACCGGCGCCCCTAACCTCTCGTGTTCACGGGATGCGAGGGCACGGTACCCCATGCCGTGAAGCTCCTCCTCGCTGTTGTTGGTGGCAGCGCAGCAAGCTGCGGCACTACTTCCTGTGGTCATCCAATCAAGGTTGTCTCGGCATACCCCCTGGAGAGGGTGCTCAGGAGCCCCAGCTCGGCCGGAAGGGTCGCCGAGTGGAACATTGAGCTGCAAGCATTCCAGCTCGAGTTCAGCACAACCAGAGTCATCAAGGGGGTCATGCTGGCAGATTTCGTGGCCGAATGGACAGAAGCACCGGGCCTCAGGGCCGGCGAGGATCGATCCCTCTCCCGTGAAGCGAAGCGCCCGAAAGGTTGGGTCACGTACTTGACGGGCGTTCTCCAGACAGGGCGCGAGGGCTGGGGCGGTGCTCATATCTCCCGCCAGGACAAGCTCTACTATGTCGTGCAGCTCTGTTTCCAAGACGGCGAGAAGGTCTCCAACAATATAGCAGAATCTGAGGGGGCGATAAGCGGAGTGCGAAGGCTGCCGCTGCCACAGGGTGAAGCGCCTTACCATCAAGGGCGATTCGCAGCTCCTCGTCAATTTCTCCAACAAGGTGTACGAGCCAAGAGATGAACACATGGAGGCCTACAATGCGAAGGTCCGCGGGATGGAGAAACAGTTCTGGGGGTTGGAGCTGCAGCACGTGCCCCGCGGCACCAATCAAGAGGCCGACGACATCACCAAACGAGCCTCCAGGAGGTTACCCCAGGAGCTGGGCATCTTTGAGGAACGGCACTTCAAGCCCTCAGCCCTGCCGCCGTTATCAAGCACAGCACAGCCTCGGGAGGAGGTCCCTCGGCCGCCTGCCTCGGGAGCCCCAGCCTGTGGCCCGGCCTCAGGAGCACGCCTGCTCCTAACGATGGAACCTCAAGAGGAGTGCTGGATCATGGAGCTCAAG
The DNA here is from genome assembly GCA_021605145.1 of Aegilops bicornis. NCBI lineage: Eukaryota > Viridiplantae > Streptophyta > Magnoliopsida > Poales > Poaceae > Aegilops > Aegilops bicornis. The sequence continues at coordinate 514,008,352 of CM038672.1, read as the reverse complement.
AGTTACTTAACGCGTGGGACTTTGCCGGAGAAGGAGGAGGAGGCAGAGCGTGTGGCGCGGCAAGCCACGGCATACAGCATCATGGACAAAGAGCTCTACCAGAAACAACCGAACGACGTATCCCTGCGCTGCATCACCAGGGAACAGGGGAAGGAATTGCTGGCAGATATACATGGCGGAGATTGTGGGCACCATTCGTCGTCACGGACCCTGGTCGGCAAGGCGTTCCGCAATGGTTTCTATTGGCCCATCGCGCTCAATGACGCTGTCGAACTCGTGAAGGCTTGCGAGGCTTGCCAATTCCATGCCAAGCAGATCCACCAGCCAGCAGGAGGTATGCAAACCATCCCCCTCACTTTGCCATTCGCGATGCAGGGGCTGGGCATTACAGGCCCTTTTCCTCGGGCGCCGAGGCTATCGCTACCTCTACGTCGTCGTGGACAAATTCACCAAGTGGGCGAAGTCGAGGTCGTCGCGCCATCCCACCGGTTCTGCGGTCAAGTTCATCAAGGGCATCGTGAGCGGTTCGAGTGCCGAACCGCATCATCACCGACAACGGTTCGCGATTCACGGTAACCTTTTAAAGCGTCTGCGCTAACCTTGGGGACGCAGATATGCTACGCCGGTGGCACACCCGCAGCAATGGACAGGTAAGCGAGCCAACGTAGAGGTCTGAGAGGCCTCAAGACCGGGGCGTTCAAGAAGAAAGCTGGAAGCTGCGGCGAAGGCTGGTATGGCGAGCTTCCGTCCGTGTTGTGGTCCATCCGCACAACCGCAACCAAGCCAAGCTGGAGAGACCCCTTCTTCACGGTCTCACGGGAAGCGGTCCTCCCTCACGAGGTCAGCGTCGATCCACAAGGGTCTTGGCGTTCGATGAAAGCGCTGCGGGGCGCCATGGGGGCGACCCTTGTCTTTGGGGGAGGAGCGCCGTCGAGCTTCTGCGAGCGGCAAGGTACCAGCAGGCACTCCGGCGATACCACTGCCGCAACATCCGCCCCAGAACTCTCGAGGTAGGAGACCTCGTGCTCCGACGGGTCCTCTCCAGGGAGGGACTGCATAAGCTCTCTCCCATGTGGGAGGGCCCATTCAAGTTTGTTCATGTTTCCAGGCTGGCTCGTGCGCTTGGAGACTCAAGAGGAGTACCTATCTGTAACGCGTGGAACATCCAAAGCACCTCGGAGGTTTTACCCCTAAAAGGCCCAGAGCCTGTGAAGAAGGCGAATGCCTGTGAAGCTCATTCTTTTTGGAAAAGCCCAGAGCCTCTGAAGAAAGCAAATGCCTGTGAAGCTCATCTTTTTGGAAAAGGCCCAGAGCCTGTGAAGAGGGCAAATGCCTGTGAAGTTCGTCTTTTTGGAAAAGGCCCAGAGCCTGTGAAGAAGGCAAATGCACAGAACTTCATCTTTTGGAAAAGGCCCAGAGCACATGAAGAAGGCGAATGCTGTGAAGCTCACCTTTTGGGAAAAGGCCCAGAGCCTATGAAGAAAGGCGAGCGCACTGTGAAGCCGTCAGCGTTATGGAAAGGCCGGAGCCTGTGAAGAGGGCAAGCGACGTGAAGCTTGCTTCCCGGAAGAAAGGCACGGAGCACATGAAGAAGAAAGCGAACGCCTGTGAAGCTTCGCCGCCCGTGACACTCTCACGTAATAATGAGTTGGGGCTGTACACGCCCGGAGTCTCAGGAGTGCCGGCCTCGGGCCACAGGGCTCCCTCCCACGCCCGATGGCAGCACTTAACCAGCTGGTGAGAAGACGTCGAAGACTAGACTAGGTGCCGGACGCGGCTTTTTCATTTGCTTTCTGCAGTTGACTAGTTATTCCCATTTGGAGTTTTTATCGAAACTATTGCCCCCTTTTTGGTCCATGGTTCTTCGATCTTTTTCGCTCTCCTGCCTCGATTTCTCTTGCACGGGGACTCGTGAGGCGGAAGCCTCGGGAGCCCCCGCGAGCGTTCCTGCCCCTATCGCTCAAGTTTTCACGGCCCTGGTCCACAGCTGGAGCACCCCTCCTGACCATGCCTCACGGGCAGCTGCGCCTTGAACAGGGGCTGGATCGGTCGCCCTGCGGCCACGGCTGGGGTTCACTTGCGAATGGGCGCCTGGCCGATGAAGAGCGATGTCGGGATAACAAAAGCGGTACAATAATTAACGGCGTTGACCTAAACGCGCCCCCACGGGGCCACACATTGTTCCCTTTTTACGCAGGAGAAAAGAAAGGAAAAGGATAGAAGCAGGTGAAGCACGCCCCATGCCGGCTCTCCTGGAAGGCTCGAGCCGCCACCGGAGCTCAGGCGGACTCCCTCTCGCGCTTCATCGGGGCGTGGCGGCAAGCGGACCCGCTGCCACCCCCCAAGCAGGCGCGGCGGCGTGGGGGCTGGCCACGGCCGCTGCTGGAAGAATCACCACCGAAGAAGAAGAGCTGGTGAAGCGTGAGGACTCATGGGCATCGCCCGCCGCCCAGCCTTGCCCTCTCCACCCACGCCGGGGCTGAGTCCTCGGCCGCGGTCGTCGTCTTCAGGGCAGCACCCCATGCGGCGACCGTCTTCCCCAAACACCCTCATGTAGAGGGTGGCGTCGCCATCGTACTTGAAGTGCAGGGAGCACCGGCGGCGGAGACGACGCCCGCGAGCGAACGTCTGCCAGCCGCGGGTCAGGAACAGGTTCCCTGCAGCAGAGACCTCCAGAGAAGCCGACGAAGCCCGGCTGCAGCAGCCATCTGCCTAGAGCCAGAGGCCACTCAGGGCGCCATCTGGGAGCTCACCCAGGAGGAAGCACGGGAGCTGAAGCCGGACGGCGGACGGCTCCTCCGCCCTCACCATGAACTCCGGCAGCGCTTCAGCAGCATGGAGGCGCGGCCTCGGGGGACGCGCGGCCGGGGCACGCCCTCCGACCATGGCCAGCCGCTCGTCGCCACGCTGACAGCCTCCCCCATGACCGGGGGGACCGTCGTGGAGGCCACGGGGTGCTTGCGAGGGCGACCTCGACCACGCTTAGGCGGAGGAGAGGAAGACTCGACCTGACGGCCCTTCCCCTTCTCTGCGGCCGAGAACTTCCTTGGTGGAGCCATGGAGAAGAAGGAGAGACAAGAAAGGATAGATCGGAAGGCGGCGCCGTTCCGTGCTTGTAACTGCAAAGGCCAACCGTCGGCCTCCACGATCACCGGTAATCATGACCAACTCTGAATGCAGGGACTTGTCGAATCCGGGTGGTTACCGAAGCATCATGGGGAAGCAGTGCGCACACGTCCAATCAACCGCCACGCGTCTCCCTAGGCCGCAGGCTGTTACGGCCCGCGACGCTTCGCACTTGCCCTTTCAACTCTTTGCTCGGCCAAGTTCAGCGCGCCCGTGGGCCGGGCTCTTTGTCGGCGTTACAGGAACAGGGGTCCCAGACTTGCTGCACTGCGGCTGCGGCGTGGCTCGAAGGAGGCCCAAAGACGGCCCATCTTCATCTACGCAAGCTCAAGACCCTCGCGAGGGGCCAAGCCTCATGAGGCGGGGCGACAAGGAGCTTCCTCAGGCACGGCCTCGTCAGGGTGGCTCATGAGGAGGCGGAGAGTTCAAGGCAGGGTACCTCGCGAGGTGCCCATGACGCAAGCCATGACGACCAAGGGCGCCAGTCGGGCGCCAGCCCGCGCAGCGTCCTCCTTTCCTCTTTGGTGCAAAGGGAGCAAGCGCAGGCGAGGTCATCAAGCAAAGGCATCCGTTTCGGTGCAACAAGACCAAGACCAGCCCAACAGCTGGAAGGGAGTCATCGTGGAGCCCAAGCAGACGTCATCACCAGAGCCTTTGGCAGGCGAGGACCAACTTTAGTCAGGATAAGTGTACCCGTTGTTCCCCTTCAAAATGGACAATTGTTGGCGCCCTTCCCGCTCAATATTTGGGAAGAGGCCCAAGGCCTTCGCCTATAAATAGGAGTAGCCACCCACGGGGTAGAGGGATCTGGAATCCAGAGAAAGACAGAGACCTGATCCTCAAGCTAGAGCGACTGAACACCACCTAGCAGTTCATCACACCCGCCAAGAACAGACCCTCGCGAGGCTGTTCTCCCTTGTACTGTTCTTCATCAGCCCAAGAGGCAATCCACCACACCACAAACTAGAGTAGGGTATTACACCACAATGGTGGCCCGAACTAGTATAAATCTTGTGTCTCTTGTGTTGTTCCGTTAGTAGTTTAGGTCCCTGCGATTCGGCGAGGTGCGAGACGGTGGAGGGTTTGATCTCCGCGCGCACCCCAGTGTTCGAACCTCAAGGGTCAGCCGGAACCCGAAATCCGACACATACCTGATAACTTATGTACTCGGTACTGATTACTTTGGCGATTGGGAGGGAGGCGTTGATGAAATATCCCGGGTCATTTTTGTGTGAATATCATGATAAGTCACACATCACATACCTGATAAACTTATGTACCTCGATCCTGGTAACTTTGAGGGAAGTGGTGGTGATAAAATATCCCCGATTACTACGATGCGAACAACATGGTAAATCAGACATCAGAGACCCGATAACTTATGCACCCCGGTCCTGGTAACTTTGGCGAGAAGGGGTGCTGAAATATACCCCCAATAATTTACGCACCACAAACATGATAACTTTTCCCTCCGCCGGAGGAAGGGGATTTGATGAAATATACTCTTGATAACTTCTGTGTAAATAAGATGATAGTTAACGCATCACTGTCCTGATAACTTTTATGCAAATAACATGATAACTCATACATCATAAACATGATAAATTATGTATCGAGTCACAGTAACTTTGCCGATTGGGGGTAGGGGTGGGGAGTCGTTGAAAAATACCACGGTAACTCTCATGCAAATAACATGATAAATCACACATCGTAGACATGATAAATTATGTACCCAGTCCTGGTAACTTTGTCGGTGGGGTAGGGGTGGGAGGAGTTGTTGAACCATACCACGATAACTCTTATGCAAGTAACATGATAACTCACACATCGCAGACTTGATAACTTATGTACCCGATCATGGTAATATGGCATTTGTGGCGAGGGGGTGATGCCCCGCTAATTTTTGTGTAAATAACATGGTAATAGAAACATACAAAATTAATAACTCTCATACAAACGCATACTGTAACTTTTGACCTGAAACTTTTTGTTGGAAAACATACACCCGATAATTTACGTGTAAATAACATGATGATGTATCATCGCAGACTTGATAACTAATATTTTACGTTTAAACACCATGGTGTCTTTCATCCAAGGAAAAAAAGTTTTTGAAACATTTCACCGGTAATTTCCTTGTTAAATTACCATACTTTCCCATGCTTTTAACCTTCTCGCATCAGAAGTTACCAGCCTTATCATGGTATAGTTATCATGTTACTCGGACCATAGTTATCACGCTGGTCATTGCCAAAGTTACCAAGCCAAACTTTATTTTTCTTTTGATATGGCAGAAATAAGAAAGGTTCAAATAACATTGTCATTCTACAATAGACAACAACAAAAGGTGGCTTAGTTGGTTATTAGGCTCGATAGGTATTACATAGACCTGGGTTCGAATCCTCTTTCAAGCACTTTTATTTTCTTTTCATATTATGCAGCGAAAAACCAGAAAAAACCACTAGCAATTTACTACGGTTTTTGAGAGAAGGAAAAAATCAGTGGAAGCGGGAGGAACGATGCAGCGGGACGAGCGGAAGGATCGATCGAAGGCCGTGCGGATCTGTTGCTAACCACCAGTCGACTGGTGGTTAGCACAGTCCATATCATGTTGTACTCTGATGTATTTCAATTATGAAATTCTGCTTCCTTAATATGGAAATGAAATATATTGTGTGCTTAATATGAATGTCAATTATATTAATAAATGGATTATTAATAATAGGGCAATTAGCCTGCTAATGGCAAATTAGCCTGCTAATTGGGTTTTGATATTGCAAACGGTTGTTGAAAAAATACCGTGGGCGATGACCTCTTGCAACGCACACAGTTTCTAGGAATAAACCGTGTTGGATCAATGAGCAATCACACATGACTTTCTCTTGAAAATTGTTTGTGTTACGCCACCTTGCGCAAACGTTTACCACATAAAAACTGTGTGTCATGGACAGCCTTTGCCACACAGTTTCTTCTACGGACCGTGTGTGCTACAATCAATAACGCAAATGATTTAACGAGAAATATTGTGTATAATGTACCTGTGAACGGAAACTTTTTCCTTGGAGCGACTGTGTGGGATGTGCATACAAACAAAAACGTTTAGCGGGGACTGACTGTGTGTGATGTACTTGCGACCGGAAACAATTTCGCCATATAATTTTATTTTATTTATCTATACTGTACATATTTCTGTATTTGAGCGCTCGCCGGTCGCACACGACCTCATTTTGCCGAACGAGTGTGCAAGGAGGGCATATCCCCGATGGTTTCTGGGTCGTGTGGGAAGGACCCCCCTATCACCCACACTCACTTGGAGACGGTTCCAGATGCCGTCGCGGAAAGGGGTTTTAAACCGTTTGTTTAGGACCGACGCACACCAGTGAAAATGATATATACTGGGTATTCTATATGTGCATTTTGGTACACGAAAACTCGGTAAAAGTTTGCGAGGTTCGAATTTTCAATAAAGCTATATGCACTGCATTTTGGAACGGAGGGAGGAGCATATGACAGTTGCTAACACTCACGTGGAAGATTTGTGTGTAGGAAGAGTGGCTGTTCTGTTAAATGACATGGCAAAACTGACACTGTCGGATGCCGATCTAACGGTTCTGATGGTGTTCGTCAGGAAACGGCTTGTGGCGAACGTTTGTCGAATAATGATTTATGTACACATGCATTGCATTGATACGTGCCCCCTCTCTCTCTCTCACGCACACACGCACCCTCATGAGTCACGACTCTCTCGAGTCCTCTCGCACCCACCGTCTATCTGCAGGTAGACGTCACACACATATGCGCTCTTCACACCCTACCCTCAGAACTTCTAAAAAACAAAAGACGTCGCACACCTTTTATTTTAGCTCACACGTCACACACTTATACTATTACTCTTGTGGCGAACGTTCTTTGGGCATAGTATATTGTACTCTCACGAAGAGAAGTGGTGCACGCATGCACTAGTTCTCTCACACCCACTCGCGGGTACACGTAGGAGCACATTTTTTTGAAGCTGGTACGACAAAATCACTCCACTATATATATAAACAGGAGCCTGAGAGCTTGCTTTACTAGGGTTCCTCTCTTTCACTCTCTTATGCTCTCCAGATCTAAGCAAGACATAGGTGGCCACACTCTCTCTCTGCTCACAGCTGCTCACAAATCCGGCCGAACCACATCGACCAGGGCAGGGGTGTAGGTGCATCGTTCACACTGTCGTCGGTGGCGAGGGAGGAGACCAACGGCTGCCCGCGCGTCCAGATCGGCGGCCGTGCCGCTCTCTCCGAGAGAGCACCGGCTCGGGAGGGCCTCCGACCCCTTCTTCCTCCCTGCGGTATTGTGGCCAAGATGCGGCCTCCCGATGTCGTCTTTGCCACATGTCGACGACCCTCAGGTATATATTCCTTCTAAACATGCCTTGCTCTACCGCCCCAGCTCCCCACTTGGTTGCATGTGTGTTGGGGATATTACTACTGAACGTAAACCGGCCAGGACAGGCTGGGTTAACTTCATCAGTAGTTGAGTATGCTAGAAGCCCATGAAGGCAGATAGGAATGTTAGATAGGGGCCCAAGGCCCAGAACCGGTTTTAAGGCCTGCAACCGTGAACCGGTATTGGTATGTAACTTGTATGATAAGATAGAAAGAGCAGAGACCGAACCGGACACGTTTATTAGCCGGTCTCGGGACTCTGTAAACCGACGGGTCTCACCCATGTATATAAGGGGACGACCCGGCGGCGGATCAGGACAACAAACAACAACTCGAGACTCAGGCAAAGCGTATTCGCTCCCTGGTCATCGAAACCCCATCAATTCCATCACAACTAGACGTAGGCTTTTACCTTCATCGTAAGGGGACGAACTAGTATAAAACCCTCTTGCATTTGTTTTCCGCTTTAACCCCTTTAAGGTAACCCGTAGCGATGGCTCCACGACTAAGTTCCTTCACAAGGACATCTGTCGTGACAAAACCACGACAGTTGGCGCCCAACGTCGGGCTATCTGATACGTCTCCAACGTACCTATAATTTTTGTTTAGTCCATGCTATATTATCTATTGTTTTGGACTATATTGGGCTTTATTTTCCACTTTTATATTACTTTTGGGACTAACCTATTAACCGGAGGCCCAGCCCAGAATTGCTGTTTTTTGCCTATTTCAGTGTTTCGAAGAAACGGAATATCAAACGGAGTCCAAACGGAATGAAATCTTCGGGAACGTGATTTTATCGGATAAGACCCAGGGGACTTGCAACCTCCGTCAAGAAAGCTCCGAGGCGGCCACGAGGGTGTAGGGCGCTGTCGGTGTCAAAACAGGCGGATCTCGGGTAGGGGATCCCGATCTGTGCGTCAAGGCTGATGGTAACAAGAAATAAGGGACACAGATGTTTACCCAGGTTCGGGCCCTCTCGATGGACGTAAAACCCTACTTCCTGCTTGATTAATATTGATGATATGGGTAGTACAAGAGTAGATCTACCACGAGAACGTAGAGGCTAAACCCTAAGAGCTAGCCTATGATGGTATGATTGTAATTGTGATCGGCCTTCTAAGGACCAACCTCTCCGGTTTATATAGACACCGGAGACGGCTAGGGTTTACATGGAGTCGGTTACAAGGAAGGAAATATAATATCCGGATTGCCAAGCTTGCCTTCCAAGCCAAGGAAAGTCCCATCCGGACACGGGCCGAAGTCTTGAGTCTTGTATCTTCACGCTTCAATAGTCCGGACGTTGTACACAGTCTGGCTGTCCGGATACCCCCTAATCCAGGACTCCCTCAGTAGCCCCTGAACCAGGCTTCAATGACGATGAGTCCGGCGCGCAGTCTTGTCTTCGGCATTGCAGGGCGGGTTCCTCCTCTGAATACTCCAAGGTAATTATCGAACACCGAAACCGTGTCCGGATCCACAAGATGGTCTTCGTATGGCATAAACTTGATCTGTTGGCAGTCTTCGCGCATCGTGGCCCGGTCCAACATGAACCGGCGTTTCTTACCCCATGACAACTCGCATTACGAGGCGGTTTTGCTGGCACGTCCCATCGGGGCAGGGATCGTATTCCACTTATTACGAGATTTTCCATCAATATGAGTACGCGTGACCCCCCGACGGCGGTTGGTATAACCCGTGTGTTTTTAGATAAGCCTCAAACGGTCACACCGGGGACTCTTGATATTCACCGTCTTTATAAAGGGGTCGAGACCTACGCCTCTTTCTTCACCTTCATCGCGCCTTCTCGCACCTCGAGTTCTAACACCCAAAACCTAAGCTCCACCCCTCCGGAATCCGCCAGTATGTAAGAATCTGATCCTCAAGGCCGGTGGGTCGCCTCCTCGATCGAGGAGAAGAACATTGCGAAGCTTAGGGAGGTCGGATACCTAACCACGGATATCCAGCACAGGCTCCCTGCTCCAGGGCAGGTCATCCCTACGCCAGAACCCAGTGAGTGCATCGTTTTCATCCCACACTTCCTCCGCGGTCTGGGTTTCACCCTTGATCCCTTCGCGAGGGGGCTCATGTTCTATTATGGGTTGGATTTTCACGGTCTGGCTCCCAACGCTATCCTCCATATCTCGTCGTTTATTATCATGTGCGAGGCTTTTCTCCATGTCGCCCCACACTTCGGCTTATGGCTCAAGACCTTCAATGTGACGCCGAAGATGATCGAGGAGACATGTGGAGTCTTGAGGGTGCCGTAATAAGCGAGCAGCGATGCCCTATGGCGGAAGGGTTCTTTCCTAGAAGTATCCGATGTATGGCAGCGGAGGTGGTTTTATGTCACGGCTCCTAGGGGCACAAAGTGGGTGGACGTTGCCGAGTTTCGTTCGGCCCTCCATCACAGTTGGCGTCTTGGACAGACGTAGGGCGGAATTGGGGACCGCCGGTGATATACCGGTACTGCAGAATCGCATCCGGGAGCTTCTTGCAAGGGACATTAATCTTGTCAGCATAATGCAAGTAATGTTGATCCGGCGGATGTTGCCATGCCAACGCCGGCCTCTCCGGATGCGGGAGTTCAATCCGTAGGGTCCGCGGACCGTCAAGCACTTCTTTGACCTGAAGCCCGAAGACATGTGCAAATTATTCTTCGGACGGAAAGTAAAGTGTCCGGACACCACCGAGGATGCGGGCCTAAGCTGCAATCGCCCAGATACCCATGTAAGTAAACTTGACACCGGACACCGTGTTTTGTATCTGTTATGATTGTTTATTCTGAAAATCATCCGCGTCCAGGAATGGCTCAGCAAGGCGGAGAGAATTAGGTGTCCGGCACCACTTCCCGAAGGCTCGCCCGCCCTCACCATGGCCAAGATGCTTGACTGAGTACTCAGCAGGATGCCCCCGGGGAAATACAAGGGGAAGGATGAAGAACCCGAACCCCACACGCTACACATCCGAACCGGGGGAATTGTTACCTCTCCTAAGGAGGATAGTCAGGAAGGAAAGGCAAAGGCCTCCTCCTTGCTGGAAGAAGAGGGCCGCTTCAAGACTCGGAGACGGAGATGCCTGCACGGGAAAAAGATAACACCAGGGGCTCTGCCCCAATGGGCACCCTCACCGCATCGTGCCCAATTAACGGGCCAGCCCTCCACCGAGCTGTAGGTTAATTTTTGATTCGAAGGTACTGCGTTCCTCCTAGATTAATAACCAGGATTCATCTTTCGCAGTTCGGCTAGCAGCCCTTCTCAACAGAGTTCGTCTTCGGGGGATCTTCCTCCGGAGATGATGGAGAGCGAGACCCCACCCACCTCTCCGGCTCATGAAGCAGGCGACAATGAGGTGTCGTCACGGAGGAGTCCGGATTCGCCAAGGCGGAAGACAATCGTCGGCCCCACGAGCCCGGAGCATTTGGCTCCTGCGAGGCGATGGGAAAAGGTCCGCAGTTCGATGTCCGATCGGACATCTTGTGACCGACCCTCTTGGAGCGAGCCGCGCTCTCGGAAGAGCACCATTCATTAATGAGCGAGGTGCTCAAAAAGATCTCGTCCGCCACAAGCGGTTTGAATGAAGCATTTGCAAGTCTGCTCAGAGGCTCTGAGGTATGTAATGAAAAATACACTGTTTTTGGCTGTGAGGCACGTGGTAGGTGTGCTCCATATAGATAGTAGCCCCTGAGACTCTTGTTGCCCGCCCTAGGGGGCAAACGGGGGATCATAAATCAATGTTTGCGCTATAAATTTGTGCAGGTACCTGTGAGTCCGGCCGCCGACGAGTCCGTGGAAGTCTTCGAACTGACCAGACAGATTCGATCGATTGATGCCGATATCACGCTGGTGAACGAGCGGCAAGACAAGTCACAAGGTATGTGCTCCGTCTTCCTTTGTATAGGAAAATATGGAGGCGGCATGATATTAGTGTAATATGTTCGGACTGCGGATGGTGCTGCTACCGTGGAGGCCCTAAGGGCAGAACTTGTTCAAGCCAAGGAACAAGCTCGGGTTAGCAATGCGGCTGCCCTAAAGGCGACCGAGGAACTGAGAGCCGAACAAGCAGCTCATCGCCGAAGCGAAGAAAAGATGGTCGAAATGGCTATTGAGTTAAAAAATGCCGCTGACCGGTATGAGCTCCTTGAAAGGGAGCATAAGGATAGCTTGGCCGAGCTAGACAAGGCACGCAATGCCACCAAGGAAATACGGACCGAGCTCAGGTGTGCGCGGGAGGAGCTTCAACAGGCCGGTAAAATTGTGACTGGAGATTCCTACTTGCTGCGGACGAAGTTTTTCGATCCGAAGTATGCTCCCCTGGATGGGCGCTGGAGTCCTGCGGACGTGTATGCGGATTTGGCGAAGAGTACGGCTGATGCTGTCAAGTTCTTCGAGGGTCAGGGTGATACGGAAGTGGAGAAGCTTTTCTGGTCGCAATTCAATGCTCTCACTCGCCCGCTGCCATTAAATGAAAAGATGGTTGCTGTGGCGGAGCTTCACAGACTGTCCGGTCTTGCAATGCGGTCTGTAATAGACCATCTTTGGCCTGAAGGGCTTAAGCCGGACAGTTACTTTGGATTGGTGCAGCAATTCCTTGGGGCCGTGCCTCGGATCAATTCCATGAGGAGGTCGGCATGCATAGAGGGTGCACGGATGGCTCTTGCCCGCGTTAAAGCCTATTGGACAGATATGGAGGCCAATATTATAGCGACCCAAGATCCGGCGGGTGGCCAATATCCGGCCGAGCACTATTTGGCGCAGGTCACAGAAGGTGCCCGCCTCATAGAGGCGCAGTGCTCGAAGAATATATTATTCGAGTGATAAATAGAATTATTGTAAAAACAATGTTATTTTGGTTATAAGGCTATATTTATACTTTTTGCCCGAAAGTATTGTGGTGTCCCCTGTGCGGCCGTTTACATATATATATATATATATATATATATATATATATATATATATGTATGTGTAATCCGAAAGATTGCAGTCGGCTTTCAAAATTTACGCAAACAATGCGGGGGTGTTTGCAAAAAATATGCATAATCACACTTGATCCAACGTCTTGCTCCATGAAGGAGGTGATCACACGTCGAACTAGGCAACCGGACTATATAGATGTAACACTTTTGCATAGCCATGGGAAATAATGTTGGGGCTACTATGTAGCCCCTGGTACATTTCACGGGCATCCGAATACGGGCGCGTGTGTACATGACCGGGCAACGGTCCTTCGTTAATGCGGAGGAATCCTAAAGATTCCGATAAGTCTTCGAGTGGTTGAACAGTCTCTTGCTGTATCATGACGGTCGATTTTCGGCTTTCTCTCTTGAGGTGCTCGTCCGAATAACCAGGCACAATCCCGGTAGTTCTCCTTTGGCCACCTTAGCCGATAATGCGGAACCTAAGGCGGCAAACCCAGAGCCGGCAAACCCAACATTTGACCAAAGACATGATTCGAGCTGCTGCATATAAGGCCAAACTTCGTGGCGCCCGAACAACTGCCGAGTGTATTCGGACTTTATAATAGTCGATGGGCTCAAGAATGCCCATTCGTTATAAACCCTGTTTTTCCAGGTACGTGCGTTAATCTGTCGTGGCGAAATGCCAAAAATGGCAGTATCCTCTATGGGTATGGAACCCATGGGATGGTTAATCAACAAGAGGCAATAAAAAGGTTTACACAGGGGCTTAATCTAAAAAGAAACATGTTGAACGGGGCCCTGCTGCACGTCTGCGCCTTTGTCTCCGTTGTGTCGTATCCTAGAAGGGTATCGCGCAAACGTTGTCTGTGGAAAAAAGGAAAACTCGTAGAAGGGTACAACGTGAGTTTGTGGTGCATAATATAAGTGTAGGATGTTGGCCTGTCCACAAGGTTGAGCCAACTGTGGGACTATGTTAAATATTTATAGCCCCTGGTATCCGTCGTGGGATTATATATACGGTGCCCTGGTTCAATTTTATCCGGGCGACCGGACTCGTCTAGCCGAGTCTGTGGCCTTTAATGACCACTCATGTTTTCTTATGTTGGAGGCCGCTTACAGTCCGGTCGCGAGGGCTGTCGCATGTTCCCCTGCGCGTGACGAGCGCTCTGTTAGTCCACTAACGGTGATGACGCCACGTGGACCGGGCATCTTAAGTGTAAGGTAGCCATAGTGCGGCAATGCGTTGAAGCGGGCGAAGGCCATTCTTTCGAGCACTGCGTGATATTCGCTTTGGAAGGGTGCGATGATGAAGAGTAGTTCTTCGCTCCTGGAGTTGCCTGACGAGCCGAATGTTACCTCTAGTGCGACGGAGCCCCTGCTGTGGGCTTCAACGCCTGGTATCACCCCTTCAAAGGTGGTGTTGCTTTGGTTAATTCTGGAAGGGTCTATCTCCATCCTGTGGACAGTGTCCTCATATATTAAATTGAGAATGTTGCCGCCGTCCATAAGGACGCGGGTAAGACGGTATCTGTCGATTACCGGGTCAAGCACCAAGGCCTTTGATCCTCCGTGCCGAATACTAGTTTGGTCATTCGAGTTATCGAAAATGATCGGATAAGGCATCCTGTGGTTAGGCGTGAGTATGATGGGCTCGATGTCGATCGCGTTTCCATGCGTGCGTTTGTGCCTCCTCATGGATGTGTGAGTCGCGTGGATCAGGTTCACTGTTTTAACCTCTGGCGGGAATTTTTTCTGTCCTTTAGTGTCTAGCACTTTATTCCATCTGCGATTGAGCGTTTCCTGTGCGGCCTTGAGCTGCTGCTTCTGCTTCTTTAGACTTCTTGCGGTTGCCATAAGCTTTCTACGGAGGTTATCTCATTCCACGTGTTTTTCCGGGATTGCATCATTGTCCGGACTGTTTTCCCGTGTTGGTTCATTTTGGTGACCTCATCCGTCGGGACCATTGTCCTTGGGCGTCTGCTCCGAACTGTGTTCAGGGTGACCTGGTTCGTCCTGCTCCATCGCTGGGTCCGTATGGTCGTTGTTGCCTTTGGAGTTGGTTGTAGTATCAATCCTTCTAGCGCTCTTGTCACTATTTTTACTATTGCTGGACTTAGAACGGCGTCTGCGCCGTCGTTTTGGCTTTTGTACCGGGGTTTTATCGTCCGGATTGTCGCCTTTGTCCTCTTTGGGCGTGTCCACCATGTATACGTCGTGTGATGACGGGGAAGTCCGGCGCCCAATAGATTCCGCATCTTCTCCTGCATCGTTGTCCAGACCGTCGATGTCTTCGGAGTCGAAGTCAGGCACGTCGGTTAAATAATCGACCATGGCTATTAAGTGGGTGGTGCGTGGGGAACGAATTTCTTCATTTCCTGCTTCCCACTCGAACCGGATGTAGTTTGGCCCAGAAGTTTCTGTCAAAGAGAGAGTTTTCAACGAGTTCAACATGTCGCCAAAGGGCGAGTGCCGAAAAATGTCCGCGGCGGTGAACCCCATCACCGGAGCCCAACCTGGCTCGACCGGCTCGGGAGTGCACGGACCGGACTCAACATCCGGATACGAATCCGGGGGTCCGGAGTAATAAGCCACCACAGAGGTAATGCCCATGTTTGGCTCCAACGCCGATGAGTGCGCAACTTGCGGGGCGGGGTCCAGCCCTCCGTCCTTAGGCAACGCAGCCTACTCTGGATTTAGGTTCGAAGCTAATGCGGGGGTGACACCCCGAGCTTTGTCCGACAGCAGGTCTAAGCCATGCTCGTCGTGACTGTCCGGTATCGCGTTATTGGCGACGGTTGAAGGAGCCATCGAGCCCAGCAGCGACGACACAGAGGAACTCTCAATGAAAGCACCAATGTCGGTGCCAAAACCGGTGGATCTCGGGTAGGGGGTCCCGAACTGTGCGTCTAGGCGGATGGTAACAGGAGACAAGGGACACGATGTTTTTACCAAGGTTCGGGCCCTCTCGATGGAGGTAATACCCTACTCTGCTTGATTAATATTGATGATATGGGTAGTACAAGAGTAGATCTACCACGAGATCGTAGAGGCTAAACCCTAAGAGCTAGCCTATGATGGTATGATTGTAATTGTGATCGGCCTTCTAAGGACCAACCTCTCCGGTTTATATCGACACCGGAGAGGGCTAGGGTTTACATGGAGTTGGCTACAAGGAAAGAAATATAATATCCGGATCGCCAACCTTGCCTTCCATGCCAAGGAAGTCCCATCCGGACACGGGCCGAAGTCTTGAGTCTTGTATCTTCACGCTTCAATAGTCCGGACGTTGTACACAGTCCGGATACCCCCCTAATCCAAGACTCCCTCATGCGACCCCCCTCCTAGGGCGCGCCCCCTGCCTCGTGGGCCCCTCGAGGCTCCACTGACATACTTCTTCGTCCTATATATACCTACGTACCCCCGTCAGATCAGATACGGAGCCAAAAACCTAATTCCACCGCCGCAACTTTCTGTATCCATGAGATCCCATCTTGGGGCCTGTTTCGGAGCTCCGTCGGAAGGGGATTCCACCACGGAGGGCTTCTACATCAACATCATAGCCTCTCCGATGAAGTTTGAGTAGTTTACCTCAGACCTTCGGGTCCATAGTTAGTAGCTAGATGGCTTCTTCTCTCTTTTTGGATCTCAATATAATGTTCTCCCCCTCTCTCGTGGAGATCTATTCGATGTAATCTTGTTTTTGCGGTGTGTTTGTTGAGACCGATGATTTGTGGGTTTATGATCAAGATTATATATGAGCAATATTTGAATATTTTCTAAATTCTTTTATGTATGATTGAGTTATATTTGCAAGTCTCTTCGAATTATCCGTTTGGTTTGTCCAACTAGATTGGTAGTTCTTGCAATGGGAGAAGTGCTTAGCTTTGGGTTCAATCTTGCGGTGTTCTTTCCCAGTGACAGTAGGGGCAGCAAGGCACGTATTGTATTGTTGCCATCGAGGATAAAAAGATGGGGTATTTATCATATTGCATGAATTTATTCCTCTAGTTCATGTCATCTTGCTTAAGGTGTTACTCTATTTTTATTAACTTAATACTCTAGATGCATGCTGGATAGCGGTTGTCGGCGTTATGGGAACGGGGGTCCCCAGACTTGCCTGCCTGCGGCCTGCGGCGTGGCTCAAAGGAGGCCCAGGACGGCCCATCTTCATCAACACAAGCTCAAGACCCTCGCGAGGGGCCAAGCCTCGCGGGGCGGATGACAAGGAGCTTCCTCAGGCACGGCCTCGTCAGGCTAGCTCATGAGGAGGCGGAGAGTTCAAGGCAGGGTACCTCGCGAGGTGCCCATGACGCAAGCCGTGACGACCAAGGGCGCCAATGGCGCCAGCCAGCATGGCGTCCTCATTTCCTCTTTGGTGCAAAGGAGCAAGCGCAGCGAGAGCATCAAGCAAAGGCATCCGTTTCGTGCAACAAGACCAAGACCAGCCCCAACGGTGGAAGGGAGTCATCGTGGAGCCCAAGCAGGCGTCATCACGGAGCCTTTGGCGGCGAGGACCAACTTTAGTCAGGATAAGTGTACCCATTGTTCCCCTTCAAAATGGCTAATTGTTGGCGCCCTTCCCGCTAAATATTTGGGAAGAGGCCCAGGGCCTTCGTCTATATAAGTAGAGCTAGCCACCATAGTAAGGGGACGATCCATCAGGACGATCGGAGAGGAAGAAGAGGACGATCCATCAGGACCATCAGAGAGGAAGGGATAGGACGATCAGCATCCAGAGAGAGAGATAGAGACCCGATCCTCAAGCTAGAGCGATGGGACACCACTTAGCAGTTCATCACACCCACCAAGAACAGACCCTCGCGAGGCTGTTCTTCCCCAGATCTTGTTCTTCATCAGCCCAAGAGGCAATCCACCACACCACAAACTAGAGTAGGGTATTACACCACAACGGTGGCCCGAACTAGTATAAATCTCGTGTCTCTTGTGCTGTTCCTCTTAGTACTTTAGGTCCCTGCGATTCGGCGAGGTACGAGACGGTGGAGGGTTGGATCTCCGCGCGCACCCCAGAGTTCGAACCTTAAGGGTCTGCCGGAACCCGAAATCCGACATTTGGCGCACCAGGTAGGGGTGCGCCGGAATTTGCCTTTCGTTGCCTCGTTCTTCCTCGACCACCGCAACCATGTTCGACGCCGTCGGGCCGCGGCTGAGCGCCGAGCCCTTCCCCGCCTCCCACGCCGCCCAGATGGCTCCTGCCGGCGGGCGCCCTCGCTGCTCCCCATCACCTGCCGTCAACGCCGCCACCGGCCCGGCGGGGAACGAGCAGCAAGCGTTGTCCCAGCACCCGTCCATGAGGCGGGACGGCCGCACCGCCACGCCTTCGCTCACCCCCGCTGGTTCTTCGTCACGCGTGCCCCGCGCGGCCATGGAGGCCCAAGCTGCACTCATCGCAGCCAACGAGCTCCTGCGCTACTGCCCCGTCGACGCCGTCTACGAAGAATGGCTCGACCGAGTCACCGAGCTCGTCCGTGCTGCGGGAGGCGACCCCACGCCGTCCGTCTCGCTGCACCGCACCCCGCCCCGCATGGGCGATGAAGCTCCCGGGGCGCCTCAGCCGCCTCCTCCTCAAGATGGTGCCCTGGCCCCAAGGCGCGCGGTCCCTGGGCGGAACCCGTTCCGCCAGGCGTCGGCGCGGCAAGAGCAGAGCTGCCAAGAAGTGCCTCGCCCGCAAGAAGTTGCCCCAGCGCTCCCCGCTCCAGCACGTCAAGACCCTGCGCTGCCCCCAGCCGCGGCGCAGGGAGGCCCACAAGACCAAGCTCTCTGCCGTCCGAGGCCCCCCGCGGCCACGGCGGGCTACCGCGCCTTCACCACCGAGCTGCGCAGCGTCGCGTGGCCCACCAAGTTTAAGCCAGACCTGCCACCATGCTACGACGGCACGGCTGACCCTACGGAGTTCCTCCAGCTCTACGAGCTGGGCATCAAGGCTGCCAACAGGGACGAAAGGGTCATGGAGAACTGGTTTCCCATGGCGCTCAAGGACGGAGCCCGCACCTGGCTCCTGAATCGGCCCCATGCACGATCTCTTCCTGGGTCGAGATGCGTACCCGCTTCATCGCCAACTTCCAGGGTACTCGCGATCGGCCACCCGCCATGAGCAACATGCGCCGAATCAAGCAGCCAGGGGAAACCCTGCAAAAGTACATCCAGCGCTTCAACAGCGCGCGCCTCAATATCCCCAGGGTAACGGAGGAGGCCATCATCTCTGCCTTCTCCGACGGCGTGCGCGACGTCAAGATGAAGGAGGAGTTGGCGATGCATGAAGATCATGCACCTCCTTGGAGCTGTTCAACTTGGCGACCAAGTGCGCTATGGCTGAGGAGGGCGCCTCTCCCTCCTCGAGCTGCTGCCGGATCCCAAGAGAAGAAGTCCAAGGCCAAGAACGTGAAGCGCAGGGGCTGCCATGCTCAAGCTGAACCGGACACCAAGCGAGGCAGAGATCAGCCCGAGTCCTCCAAGGGCAGCCGGTACTGCGTGTACCACGACCTCCACATCCACAACACCAATGAATGTCAAGAGCTCCGGGCCATGCGCGAAGGAAGGGTCGGCAGACGCCCCGAGCACAGCGACCGGGGCTACGACCGAGGAGGAGGAAGGAATGCAGGATGCTGGGAAGACCGCGGCCCGCGCCAAGGGTGGCGCGACCAACCTCGCGAGGACCGCTGGCAAGACCCACCTCGCGAGGGAGGCTGGAGGGATCAGCCTCGTGAGGATCGCCCGCAGGGGAACGCAGGCCTCCCTCGCTGCCGCCGCCACCAAGGAGAATCGAAGACCGTCATCAGACGAGGGGCTGGGGCTTCCGAAGCGTGTGCGATCGCTGCATCCTGGGTGGAGCTCAAGCCCCAGCCTCTCGGCGCATCTTCAAGCAGTTCGCCTGAAGTGAATGCAGTCCTCCCAAGCTCGAGTCCACGCGCCTCTCGGGTGGTCAGTGCGCCATCACGTTCAAATTTCGGCGGACCAGCTCAAGTGCGCAGCCACACCGGAGTTCTTCCGATGCTTTGCTCCCCAATCATCAAGAACGTGCTGGTCACCAAGACCATCATCGACGGGCGGAGCAGGGCTCAACGTCTTGTCCGTGGAGACATTCAACAATCTTCAAGTGCCTTCTGATCGGCTTGACCAACCAAGCCTTTCTCCGGAGTCACCGACGGCTCCACGGTCCCGATCGGGCAGGTCCGCCTTCCTGTCACCTTGGGGCCCGCGACAACTACCACACCGAGCTCATCGACTTCGACGTCGCCCACATTCGCTTTGCCGTATAACGCCATCCTCGGGTACCCAGCGTTGGCCAAATTCATGGCGTAACTCCACCATGGCTACAACATCCTCAAGATGCTGTGAAGCGGCACAGTCATCACGGTGCCCTGTGAAGAGAGAGATGCAGTGTGCTCCCTGGAGCGAGCTTTTCAAGCCGCATCGCTGGAAGACCAGACCACAGCAGCAGGAGGCCTCCCGAGGCCGCACCCAAGAAGAAGAAGACATCGACCGGCCTGGATCTTCAAGAGACAGGCCCCTCAGGGTCCACATCGGGCCAGGGGGAGCCTCCTTCCATCGCATAGGAAAGCGCGCCCGGCGCCCTCCTCAGGCAGGGCTCGGGGGCTCTCCCCTGGAGGGTCGCCGACCTCGCCAAGGTCTCGAGGGAGGCGCTTGGGCACCACGTGGAGGCGTGTTTCGAAGCACGTTTCCCGCAAGCAGGAGCAAGGCAAGGAGGGCCGAACCCTCAGGAGTTCGTCAGCAAGGCCATTCAGGAGCTACAGGAGTCAAGGGTCATGAGTGGCTGCTGCCGCCTACCCGCTGTGGCCCCCCATCCAGGCGAGGATGGTGGGCTGCGCGTCTGCATCGACATACCAGGGCTCAAGCGAGCCGCATCTCAAGAGCGCCTCTGGCCCTCGCGAGTGGGACGTTGCAGGGTCCGCCCACAGCCACGTGACGCATGCCTTATGGCAAGCAAACGTGGCTGCTGCGTCTGATGTCTCATGAGGACCATCTTGGAGGCTCAAGAGGTCAGGCACGCCCGCAGCCTCGGCGGAGATGGAGATGGCCCATGAGGAGCCGCCCGGCGCCTCCGGAGCCTCCCAAGGCCCCGGGCCTGGGGGCTCGTGAGGATCGCTCCCGCAGCCCACCGAGTCTGCTACATCAACAACCCTTCATCCCTAACATCACCAGGTGACATCTTTAAGTTTTATTTCCGGTTTGGGGCGCCTTGAGGTCGCATTATTCCCAGGCCGCGTGGGTCCGTCCCTGCGGCATGTATCCATTTTATTTCATGTCTTTAGCTTATCCTGTTGGGGGCGTCCCTCGTGTTGCATCATCCCCAAGCCGCTCGGGCCAGTCCCAGCGGCATGTATCCTTCATGCGTTTTCCTTAGGATTATTCTCTCGTTCCACCATGCTTGTTATTTGGTGCCTTTTCCTGGGTGGCGAAATCTTGCACGTTAAAGGGGGGTTGCCTGAGCATCGCGACTCAGGGCTCCTACCGGCTCTCCGGCCCTCACCCTCTGGTCTTGTCCATGGCATCGCGACCTGGCTTGCCAGCGACGGCTGAGACCAGCCCGAGAGCCGGGACCCGAGGACTTAGAGTTGCGTCATCTAATCCAGCTTGCGCGTTAAAGGGGGGGTGCCTGAGCATCGCGACTCAGGGCTCCTACCGGCTCTCCGGCCCTCACCCTCTGGTCTTGTCCATGGCATCGCGACACAGCTTGCCAATGACGGCTGAGACCAGCCCGAGAGCCGGGACCCGAAGACGTAGAGCACCGGCATCTGGCCAAATTTGCAGGAACACACTCGAAGACAAGGCCCAGAGCCAGGCGCAACCCGCCTTGAGGTAGGGCCTCATGAGTCCCGCGCTGGCTCACGGGTGCCCCAACACACCTCGCGAGGCCTCTCGCGCCTCTCCAAAGCAACTAACGACAGGACTAACGATCGCCACGACGAGCTCTTGTTCCTTTTGTGGTGAACCTGTAGGGTCCCTCCAAGGAGCACGAAACAACCTCGCCACGCAATCTCTCGCCGGCCAAGGCACGGACCTGGCGCCGCACCAGGAAGCATTGTCCTGACCCTCGAGATAAGTCACCCTCCGGACACACTAGTCATCGCAACACCATCCCCACACTCAATGCAACTCCGTGTTAGCAACGACGCTCTCCTTTCTCACCGAATGATGGCTGCTTGAGCGCCAAAGGGGACCCCCTGAGCATCGCGACTCAGAGGCTCTTACCGGACCTCGGGCTACTCACCTCCTGGCCTTGACCACGGCATCGCGACCTGGCATACCAGCGACGGCTGAAGCCGCCTTGGGACTGGGACCTGTCGGCACAGAGCACCAAGCCCTCACGAGGTCTGAAAGGAAGAAACTGAGCTAGAATGGAGTGAGTATCCCGCATTGCCTCACAATAAGGATCATATTGACAAACGAAGCTACAAACATCTTACAAGCCCCTGCGGGGTACATTCTTGGCTCTTCGCAGGAACAAAAGACGCGAATCCTAAGGAGTCCTATCCACAGGGGCCACCCGGTCCGGAGCCAACCCCATCCAGATCAGGGGCGGCGACGACCTGACGAGCCCACCCTGCTCCGGGAGTGGCGCAGGCTCGGGGGCTCGTAGCTGTCGTCGCTCATCTCCGGCGTCGCGAAGAGCTCGGCGGAGTCGCTGGATCCTCCGGCGCCTTCGTCGCCTGAGAAGCTGCCAAGGGAGTGGTCGGTCGGCCTCCGTCTCACCACGGCAGGACCCCGACCACCTCTCCCGGGGCAGCACTCCAGCCGGCGACCCTCCGCGTCGAAGACCTTGAAGGACACCGCCCAAGCACCATCGTACTCCAGGTGGATCGTGAGGGCGCCCCTCGTCCTGCAGACCCGGGCGACCTCGTCCCAGCCTCGACTCATGAAGACCTCGCCCGGGGCAACTACCACAACCTCTGCCCTGGTGGCGAGGGTGCCGCAGCCGGCGTGCTGCAGCCAGAGTCCCAGGGGCTCCCCCTGCCGGACGATGGAGGCAAAGAAAGAAGGAAGACGAATCCAAGACTTAGGAGGCGCAGCGACGCGAAGCACGAACTCCCGGCAGGAGCCCTCGGCGTGGACTCCAGGGGGGAAGACACACACCTTCGTGACCCGCCGGCGTCGGCGGCAGCGCCGATCGTGGCGCCCGGCGTCACCTCCTTCAAGGCCACCAATTTGTGCGTACAAGGGAAGAGGAAACCCTGGTGGCGGCCGCACGCACCAGGGCATGGGCGCCTCCTGGCGAGCGCTCCTGCCCTGACACCAGAGAGCAAGCCGCTTCTTTGGGGGGAGCGGGTCAGGATCCTCTTGAGGAGCCTTTCCCTTCTCTTCCCTGGAGAACCGGCGGATCGGAGCCATGGCAACCAGATGAGACGAGGAAGAGGAGAAGCAGAAGGATAGACCGGAAGGGCGCGCGTCGTTTCGTACTTATAGCCGGCGAAGGCCAACCGTCGGCCTCCACGATCACCAGTCATCATGCCCAACTCTACATGCAGGGACCTGTCGAATCCGGGCGGTTACCAAGGCGTCGTGGGGGAGCAAGCGACGCTGCGTCCAATCAATCGCCACGCTGGGCGCCCAAGGCCCTTGTTGTTAGGGCCCGACGCCGCAGACTTGCCCTTTCGCCTCTCAGACGGCCAAGTTCGGGCGCGCCGTGGGCCCGAGGGCTACTGTCGGCGTTCTGGGAACGGGGATCCCCAGACTTGCCTGCCTGCGGCATGCGGCGTGGCTCAAAGGAGGCCCAGGACGGCCCATCTTCATCAACACAAGCTCAAGACCCTCGCGACGGGCCAAGCCTCGCGGGGCGGACGACAAGGAGCTTCCTCAGGCACGGCCTCATCAGGCTAGCTCATGAGGAGGCAGAGAGTTCAAGGCAGGGTACCTCGCGAGGTGCCCATGACGCAAGCCATGAAGACCAAGGGCGCCAGCCGGGCGCCAGACGGGCGCCAGCCCGCGCAGCGTCCTCCTTTCCTCTTATGTGCAAAGGGAGCAAGCGTAGGCGAGAGCATCAAGCAAAGACATCCATTTCGGTGCAACAAGACCAAGACCAGCCCAAACGGCTGGAAGGGAGTCATCGTGGAGCCCAAGCAGGCGTCATCACCAGAGCCTTTGGCAGGCGAGGACCAACTTTAGGCAGGATAAGTGTACCCGCTGTTCCCCTTCAAAATGGCCAATTGTTGGCGCCCTTCCCGCTCAATATTTGGGAAGAGGCACAGGGCCTTCGTCTATATAAGTAGAGCTAGCCACCATAGTAAGGGGACGATCCATCAGGACGATCGGAGAGGAAGAAGAGGACGATCCATCAGGACGATCAGAGAGGAAGGGATAGGACGATCAGCATCCAGAGAGAGAGATAGAGACCCGATCCTCAAGCTAGAGCGACGGGACACCACTTAGCAGTTCATCACACCCACCAAGAACAGACCCTCGCGAGGCTGTTCTTCCTCAGATCTTGTTCTTCATCAGCCCAAGAGGCAATCCACCACACCACAAACTAGAGTAGGGTATTACACCACAACGGTGGCCCGAACTAGTATAAATCTCGTGTCTCTTGTGTTGTTCCTCTTAGTAGTTTAAGTCCCTGCGATTCGGCGAGGTATGAGACGGTGGAGGGTTGGATCTCCACGCGCACCCCAGAGTTCGAACCTTAAGGGTCTGCCGGAACCCGAAATCCGACAGCGGTCGATGAGTGGAGTAATAGTAGTAGATGCAGGCAGGAGTCGGTCTACTTGTCTCGGACGTGATGCCTATATACATGATCATACCTAGATATTCTCATAACTATGCTCAATTCCGTCAATTGCCTAACAGTAATTCGTTCACCCGCCGCAAAATACCTATGCTCTTGACAGAAGCCACTAGTGAAATCTATGGCCCCCGGATCTATTTTCATCATATTAATCTTCCTACGCTTTACTATTGATTTGCTCTTTACTTTGCCTTTTTATTTTACTTTGCATCTTTATACCAAAAATACCAAAAATATTATCTATCATCTCTATCAGATCTCACTCTCGTAAGTGACCGTGAATGGATTGACAACCCCTATTCGCGTTGGTTGCGAGGAGCTATTTGTTTTGTGTAGGTACGAGGGACTTGTGCGTGGCCTCCTACTAGAATGATACCTTGGTTCTCAAAAACTGAGGGAAATACTTACGCTACTCTGCTGCATCATCCTCTCCTCTTCGGGGAAAACCAACGCAAGCTCAAGACGTAGCAAGAAGGATTTCTGGCGCCGTGTTCGGGGAGTCTACGCAAAAGTCAACATACCAAGTACCCATCACAATCCCTTATCTCTCGCATTACATTATTTGCCATTTGCCTCTCGTTTTCCTCTCCCCCACTTCACCCTGTCCGTTTTATTCGCCCTCTCATTCCCAATCTCCTCTCTTTCCGTTTGCCTTTTCCTCGTTCGCTTGTTTGCTCGTGTGTTGGATTGCTTGCTTGTCACTATGGCTCAAGATAATACCAAGTTGTGTGACTTTACCAATACCAACAATAATGATTTCCTTAGCACTCCGATTGCTCCTCTTGCCAATACTGAATCATGTGAAATCAATACTGCTTTGTTGAATCTCGTTATGAAAGATCAATTCGTCGGCCTTCCTAGTGAAGAAGGCGCTACTCATTTAAATAGCTTCGTGGATTTATGTGATATGCAAAAGAAGAAAGATGTTGACAATGATGTTGTTAAATTGAAGCTATTTCCTTTTTCGCTTAGAGATCGTGCTAAAGCTTGGTTTTCGTCTTTGCCTAGAAATAGTATTGATTCTTGGAACAAGTGCAAAGATGCTTTTATCTCTAAGTATTTTCCTCCCGCTAAGATCATCTCTCTTAGGAATGATATTATGAATTTTAAGCAACTTGATCATGAACATGTTGCACAAGCTTGGGAGAGAATGAAATTAATGATACGTAATTGCCCTACTCATGGTTTAAACTTGTGGATGATTATACAAAAAATTTATGCCGGATTGAATTTTGCTTCTAGAAATCTTTTAGATTCGGCCGCGGGAGGCGCTTTTATGGAAATCATTTAGGAGATGCTACTAAACTCCTAGATAATATTATGGTTAATTATTCTCAATGGGACACTGAAAGATCTACTAATAAATGAGTGCATGCGATAGAAGAAATCAATGTTTTGAGTGGAAAGATGGATGGACTCATGAAATTATTTGCTACTAAGAGTGTTTCTTCTGATCCTAATGATATGCCTTTGTCTACTTTGATTGGGAATAATAATGAATCTATGGATGTAAATTTTGTTGGTAGGAATAATTTTGGTAACAACACATATAGAGGGAATTTTAATCCTAGGCCTTATCCTAGTAATCCTTCTAATAATTATGGAAATTCCTACAACAACTCTTATGGAAATTTTAATAAGATGCCCTCTGAATTTGAGAATTGTGTCAAAGAGTTTATGAATTCACAAAAGAATTTTAATGCTTTGCTTGAAGAGAAATTACTTAAAGTTGATGAATTGGCTAGAAATGTTGATAGAATTTCTCTTGATGTTGAATCTTTAAAACTTAGATCTATTCCTCCTAAGCATGATATCAATGAGTCTCTCAAAGCCATGAGAATTTCCATTGATGAGTGCAAGGAAAGAACCGCTAGGATGCGTTCTATGAAAGATGCCTTTATTAAAGCGTGTTCTTCCAATTTCCATGAAAATCAAGATGAAGATATAAAAGTTATTGATGTGTCTCCCATTAAATCTTTGTTTTGCAATATGAATCTTAATAATGATGACATTGAATATGAGTCACCTTTACCTAGAAGGCGTTCTAAAAATTCAGAGCTTTTAGATTATGATGCTAAAATTGATAAAAGTGGGATTGAAGAGAGTAAAAAACTTAGATGTTGCTAAGCCCACTATTTTGGATTTCAAGGAATTTAATTATGAAAGTTGCTCTTTAATTGATTGTATTTCCTTGTTCCAATCCGTGCTAAATTCTCTGCATGCTTATAGTCAAAATAAAGCGTTTACTAAACATATCGTTGATGCCTTGATGCAATCTTATTAGGAAAAACTTGAGTTGGAAGTATCTATCCCTAGAAAGCTTTATGATGAGTGGGAACCAACTATTAAAATTAAGATTAAGGATCATGAATTTTATGCTTTATGTGATTTGGGTGCTAGTGTTTCCACTATTCCCAAAACTTTGTGTGATTTGCTAGATTTCCGTGATTTTGATGAATGCTCTCTAAACTTGCACCTTGCGGATTTCACTATTAAGAAACCTATGGGAATAATTAATGATGTTCTTATTGTTGCAAATAGGAATTATGTGCCCGTAGACTTTATCATTCTTGATATAGATTGCAATCCTTCATGTCCTATTATTCTTGGTAGACCTTTCCTTAGAACGATTGGTGTAATTATTGATATGAAGGAAGGGAATATTAGAATCCAATTTCCATTAAAGAAAGGCATGGCACACTTCCTTATAAAGAAAATAAAATTACCATATGAATCTATCATGAGAGCCACATATGGATTGCCTACCAAAGACGGCAATACCTAGATCTATCCTTGCTTTTATGCCTAGCTAGGGGCATTAAACGATAGCGCTTGTTGGGAGGCAACCCAATTTTATTTTTAGTTTTTTGTTTTTGTTTCTGTTTAGGAATAAATAATCCATCCACCTTATGTTTAGAGGTGTTTTTATGTTTTAATTAGTGTTTTTGCCAAGTTAAACCTATAGGATCTTCTTGGATAATAGTTATTTGATCTTGCTGTAATTTCCAGAAACTTTCGGTTCACGAAAACAATTTTTAAAAATCACCAGGACGTGATAAAATAGTGATTCCAATTTCTGCTGATCAATAAACAAATTTCCTAGATCTTCCTATTTTGGCTGAATTTTTTGAGTTCAATAAGTTTGCGTTAGTTACAGATTACTACAGACTGTTCTGTTTTTGACAGATTCTGTTTTTCATGTGTTGTTTGCTTATTTTGATGAAACTATGGCTAGTAAAATAGTTTATGATCCATAGAGAAGTTGGAATACAGTAGGTTTAACACCAATATAAATAAAGAATTAGTTCATTACAGTATCTTGAAGTGGTCTTTTGTTTTGTTTCGCTAACGGAGCTCACGATATTTCTGTTGAGTTTTGTGTTGTGAAGTTTTCAAGTTTTGGGTGATTTTTTTTGATGGATTATGGAACAAGGAGTGGAAAGAGCCTAAGCTTGGGGATGCCCATGGCACCCCCAAGATAATCCAAGGACACCAAAAAGTCGAAGCTTGGGGATGCCGGAAGGCATCCCTCTTTAAATCCACTTCCATCGGTAACTTTACTTGGAGCTATATTTTTATTCACCACATGATATGTGTTTTGCTTGGAGCATCTTGTATTATTTGCGTCTTTTCTTGTTAGTTTACCACAATCATCCTTGATGTACACACCTTTTGAGAGAGCCATACATGAATTGGAATTTTTTAGTATACTCTATGTGCTTCACTTATATCTTTTGAGCTTGATAGTTTTGCTCTATGTGCTTCACTTATATCTTTTGAGCTTTATAGTTTTGCTATAGTACTTCACTTATATCTTTTAGAGCACGGTGGTGGATTTGTTTTAAAGAAACTATTGATCTCTCATGCTTCACTTATATTATTTTGAGAGTCTTAAATAGCATGGTAATTTTCTTAATAATAATATGCTTGGTATTCAAGATTTGTAAAACTTTCTTTTGAGTGCGTTGAATACTAAGAAAAGTTTGATGCTCGATAATTGTTTTGAGATATGGAGGTGATAATATCAAAGTAGTGCTAGTTGAGTAGTTGTGAATTTGAGAAATGTTTGTGTTGAAGTTTGCAAGTCCCGTAGCATGCACGTATGGTAAACATTATGTAACAAATTTGAAACATAAGGTGTTATTTGATTGTCCTCCTTATGAGTGGCGGTCGGGGACGAGCGATGGTCTTTTCCTACCAATCTATCCCCTAGGAGCATCTTGGCGTAGTGCTTTGGTTTTGATGGCTTGTAGATTTTTGCAATAAGTATGTGAGTTCTTTATGACTAATGTTGATTCCATGGATTATATGCACTCTTACCCTTCCATCATTGCTAGCCTCTTCGGTACCATGCATTGCCCTTTCTCACATTGAGAGTTGGTGCAAACTTCGCCGGTGCATCCAAACCCCGTGATATGATACGCTCTTTCACACATAAACCTCCTTATATATTCCTCAAAACAGCCACCATACCTACCTATTATGGCATTTCCAGAGCCATTCCGAGATGTATTGCCATGCAACTTTCCACCATACCATTCTTCATGACACTTTCATCATTGTCATATTGCTTAGCATGATCATGTAGTTGACATAGTATTTGTGGCAAAGCCACCGCTCATAATTCTTTCATACATGTCACTCTTGGTTCATTGCATATCCGGTACATCACGGAGGCATTCATATAGAGTCATACTTTGTTCTAGTATCGAGTTGTAATCATTGAGTTGTAAATAAATAGAAGTGTGATGATCATCATTTTCTAGAGCATTGTCCCAAAAAAAGGCCAAAGAAAAAAAAGGCCGAAAAAAAGAAATAAAAAGGGGCAATGTTACTATCTCTTTTTCCACACTTGTGCTTCAAAGTAGCACCATGATCTTCATATAGCGAGTCTCATATATTGTGCTTCAAAGTAGCACCATGTTTTTCATATGGAGAGTTCCATATGTTGTCACTTTCATATACTGGTGGGAATTTTTCATTATAGAACTTGGCTTGTATATTCCAACGATGGGCTTCCTCAAATACCCTAGGTCTTCGTGAGCAAGCAAGTTGGATGCACACCCACTTAGTTTCTTTTGTTGAGCTTTCATACATTTATAGCTCTAGTGCATCCGTTGCATGGAAATCCCTACTCCTTGCATTAACATCAATTGATGGGCATCTCCATAGCCCGTTGATTAGCCTCGTTGATGTGAGACCTTCTCCTTTTTTGTCTTCTCCACATAACCCCCATCATTATATTCTATTCCACCCATGGTGCTATATCCATGGCTCGCGCTCATGTATTGCATGAAAGTTTATAAGTTTGAGATTACTAGAGTATGAAACAATTGCTTGGCTTTTCATCGGGGTTGTGCATGATGAGAGCATTCTTGTGTGACGAAAATGGAGCATGACTAAACTATATGATTTTGTAGGGATGAACTTTCTTTGGCCATGTTATTTTGAGAGGACATAATTGCTTAGTTAGTATGCTTGAAGTATTATTATTTTTATGTCAATATGAACTTTTGTCTTGAATCTTTCGGATCTGAATATTCGTACCACAATTAAGAAGAGTTACATTGAAATTATGCTAAGTAGCACTCCGCATCAAAAATTATCTTTTTATCATTTACCTACTCGAGGACGAGCAGGAATTAAGCTTGGGGATGCCTGATACGTCTCCAACGTATCTAAAATTTTTGATTGCTCCATGCTATATTATCTATTGTTTTGGACTATATTGGGCTTTATTTGTCACTTTTATATTACTTTTGGGACTAACCTATTAACCGGAGGCCCAGCCCAGAATTGCAGTTTTTTGCCTATTTCAGTGTTTGGAAGAAACAGAATATCAAAAGGAGTCCAAACGGAATGAAATCTTCGGGAACGTGATTTTCTCATCCGATAAGACCCAGGGGACTTGGACCCTCCGTCAAGAAAGCTCCGAGGTGGCCACGAGGGTGGAGGGCGCCCCCCCCCCCCTAGGACGCGCCCCCTGCCTCGTGGGCCCCTCGAGGCTCCACCGACGTACTTCTTCCTCCTATATATACCTCATTACCCCCATCGGATCGAGATCACGGAGCCAAAAACTAATTCCACCGCCCAACTTTCTGTATCCACGAGATCCCATCTTGGGGCCTGTTAGGAGCTCCGCCGGAAGGGGATTCCACCATGGAGGGCTTCTACATCAACATCATAGGCTCTCCGATGAAGTGTGAGTATTTTACCTCAGACCTTCGGGTCCATAGTTAGTAGCTAGATGGCTTCTTCTCTCTTTTTGGATCTCAATACAATGTTCTCACCCTCTCTCGTGGAGATCTATTCGATGTAATCTTCTTTTTGCGGTGTGTTTGTTGAGACCGATGAATTTTGGGTTTATGATCAAGATTATCTATGAGCAATATTTGAATATTTTCTGAATTCTTTTATGTATGATTGAGTTATATTTGCAAGTCTCTTCGAATTATCCGTTTGGTTTGGCCAACTAGATTGGTAGTTCTTGCAATGGGAGAAGTGCTTAGCTTTGGGTTCAACCTTGCGGTGTCCTTTCCCAAAGGATGTAGGGGCAGCAAGGCACGTATTGTATTGTTGCCATCGAGGATAACAAGATGGGGTATTTATCATATTGCATGAATTTATTCCTCTACTTCATGTCATCTTGCTTAAGGCGTTACTCTGTTTTCATTAACTTAATACTCTAGATGCATGCTGGATAGCGGTCGATGAGTGGAGTAATAGTAGTAGATGCAGGTAGGAGTCGGTCTACTTGTCTTGGACGTGATTCCTATATACATGATCATACCTAGATATTCTCATAACTATGCTCAGTTCACAATTGCTCAACGAGAATTCGTTCACCCGCCGTAAAATACCTATGCTCTTGAGAGAAGCCACTAGTGAAATATATGGCCCCCGGGTCTATTTTCATCATATTAATCTTCCTACACTTTATTATTGCTTCGCTCTTTACTTTGCCTTTTTATATTACTTTGCTTCTTTCTACCAAAAATACCAAAAATATTATCTATCATCTCTATCAGATCTCACTCTCGTAAGTGACCATGAAGGGATTGACAACCCCTATTCGCGTTGGTTGCGAGGAGCTATTTGTTTTGTGTAGGTACGAGGGACTTGTGCGTGGCCTCCTACTGGATTGATACCTTGGTTCTCAAAAACTGAGGGAAAAACTTACGCTAGTCTGGTGCATCATCCTCTCCTCTTCGGGGAAAACCAACGCAAGCTCAAGACGTAGCACTATCGCACGATGGTTTCAAGTTCTTGGAGGGCAACTTCGAAGGACTCAAGGGTTACGCTGTGGGCCGGATGACCAAGAGTCGTCGCGGCAAGCTCTACATCGACGATGTAGGATGGGGCCCCGAGGCCATCTCAATTGAGTACGGGTATCGGGTCCCCTTTGGTGGGATACACGTTTTCATTGGCAAGATCGGCGAACCGGGCCCTGAGCCGGACATCTGCACCGACCTCGTCGAAATGGCTCAGCATGCGCGATCTGCCCGGGTCAAGCCAGCCATGAAGCGTGCCTTCGTGGGAGTCATCCATGGAGGGGAGTACGAGGACTGATCGGAATCTGGTGGTGAGACCGTCGTTTATTCCGGCGACGAGTCATCGACCGGAGAGACCGAGTCGTTGTATCACCTACAAGATGGCTGGATTGGAGGCTGTTCGATGGCGGCGATGATTCCGGACCCCTCTGATCTGCCACACCGGGTTGGAATCTTCATGGCCGGTACACAGCCAGCGCTCCACTCTTCGACCGCAGCAGCAGCAGCGTCCGGGGCAGGAGGCCATGTGTGGCCGCCGGCTCAGGTCTTATCTGGTCTATTTGATGCGTTGGCAACACTAATGGCGGAGGCTAACCCGGCGGATCAGGATGCGCACAATGCAGAAGTCGCGAAGGTAAGGCATCAGATTACCCAGGCCAAGGCCGATTTGGCATCCGAGGATGCCAGGATGGCAGCAGAGCGGGCCGCTTTAGATGCATAGGCTTACCGGCTTATGCTGGATCAGAATGCATCGCACGAAGTCCTAAAGAGAAGACACCGGTCTCGCCTGCCTCCGGTTTATGATGCTAGGAACCTCTTTAACACCCCAGGTGCAGGGACCAGTAACCCACCGGTAGTAAACCGGGCGGAGGCACCTGGTGCGGGGGCGCCGGTTCAGCCCCGTTTGATGGGTCCGCCTCGACAGAACAACAATGTGATGCAACCTATTCCAATACCACCGGGTCATTACTCTACTCCAATAGACAATCTTGTTGCTGCCGCTTCACGGCTAGAAGCTATCCCAACTGAAGGTGATTCTCCGGCGGCGATCGAGATGCGTCGGGTTAAAGAACTTCTTCGGACAGCCTTGGAGCAACAGGAGGCTTATTCATACAGCCGTGATCCGATTCATTCCACCCCCTGTCCAAGCCGGAGTTATAGCAGGCGTATGGATGAACCGGCCGTGTCAAGCAATGCGGGGAACCGCGAACCGCACCGTGGCCACAACCCGACAGGAGGTGCTGGTGATGCTCCAAAATGGTGGACCGGGCTCGCGCGCGCAGGGAGGCTGAGTTAGCAGCGTAGTATGAAGCCCGTCAGCCTACTCCGGTTTGTCCAACCATGGTGGGAGAGCCAGGAGTTACCTCTAGCTCTTTGGGGGTGTCGTGTCTCGTCCCGGCGTTACGCAATGTACGCCTGCCTAAGGATTTCAAGGGCCCGCGCAAGGTGCCAAATTACACCGCCGATTTACCCCCGAAGACATGGGTTGAAAGCTATGAAATGGCCATGGAGATGCTGGATGTGGATGATGCAGCCTGTGCGAAGTACTTCACCATGATGCTAGAAGGAACGGCTCGTACTTGGTTAAAAAGTCTACATGCTAATTCTATCAGATCATGGGCCAAGTTGAGAACCCGGTTTATGCAGAATTTTAAAGATACATGCAGGCCGCCCATGTCGATTGTGGACTTAGCTACCTATGTGCAGGAGGAAGGAGAATCAACAACCCAGTGGGTGCGCCGGGTCTCGGAAATTTTGCATTCATCGAACCGCATTAACGCTGACACCACAATTCTAACCTTGGAAGGTAATTGCCGGTTTAAGCCTCTGAAGTTGAAGTTGGGACGAATGAAACGTCATTGCACTGACATGGGAACCCTCATGGCCGATTTAGTAAAGTATGCTGACTCTGATAGTACCAAGGATCCCGATTCGGGTGATTATAAGGCAGGGAAGGGAAAGAAGAGCAGCAACGCCAAGGGGCAACACCAGAGCCCAGCGGGTCATGGAAACGGCGGTAAACGTAAAGCGGACCACAGCATGGACTTTGTGTCCAATGCCAGTACGCGGGATAAGGGCCAACGACGCAAGGGTAAACCGCCCCGGCGCAATGGGGCACCTAACCCTAACCCGGACCGTCTGTCTTACCTATTGAACCAGCCCTGCCCTAAACATGGGACGAAGGAGATGCCGGCCACGCACCTCTGGAAGGACTGCTATATCATGCAAGAGTTCAAAATTCTAATGACTTCTGTATGATCACGGATCGGGTGACGGTTCAGGCCCCGGTCTCATGGGCGGGTTATGGCGGAGGAAATTCGGTTCAAAGCTTCCATGGTAATCAAAGGACATACAAATCAAGGAAATCAGGGCAACCAAGGTGGTTACAATAGTCAAGACCAAAGATTCGGGTTACCAGAGCAATCCAAAGCAAATGAATAGTGGGCAATATCATGTCTTTACCACTAGCTTGGACAAGCGTGACCGTAAGCTTCATAGGAGAGCGGTAAGCTCCGTTGAACCGGCGGTGCCCGTTACTTACGGTGGTCCGAGCAGCCGATTGTGGAGCAGGGAGGATCATCCACCGGGTTGACAATCCGGGTCGGTGGCGTTGGTGGTGGCATCTCGTAGGAGGTTACAAGTTCACAAAGGTACTCATGGACGGAGGGAAGCGATATCAATATCCTGTATTATGAAACTTTCTGTCGCATGGGGTTAACAGATAAAAATCTTAGACCGTCCAGTACGGTGTTCCATGGTGTGGTGCCTGGTAAATCAGCGTATCATGTTGGCAAGATAGCTCTGGAGGTGGATTTTGGGAACGAGCATGACTCAAGATCAGAAACCTTAACCTTTGAAGTGGTGAAGATCAGAAGTCCCTATCACGCCATGTTTGGACGGCCGGCTTATGCTAAGTTTATGGCACGGCCTTGTTATGTCTATCTTCAGCTCAAGATGTCGGGTCACAAGGGAACTATAACTATCCATGGGAGCCGCAAGATCGCTCTGGAGTGTGAAGAAGGTGATGCGGCTTATCTTTGAGTCAGTTTGTGCCGCAGAGGAGTTGAAGTTTTACAAGGATAATGTTGATCCGGCAGATATGACTCTGTTGAAGAAGCCAACTACCGAGCACGACCTGGCCCTGAAGTTTAAATCGACTGCTGAGACTAAACTTGTTGACTTCATACCTGGCGATTCGTACAAGCAGTTCCGCATCAGCACAAACTTGGATCTGAAATAGGAAACCGCGCTCATCGAGTTCATCCGTGAGAATCGGGACATCTTTGCGTGGAAGCCTTCGGACATGCCAGGTGTACCGAGAGAACTCGCTAAGCACACTCTTAATGTAGATCCTAAGTACAAACCGGTGAAGCAGTTTCTCCGTCGGTTCAATGAAGAAAGACGCAAAGCTATTGGAGAAGAAGTAGCCAGGCTCTTGGCGGCTGGATTTATCGTTGAAGTTTTCCATCCTGAATGGTTGGCTAATCCGGTGCTGGTCCTTAAGAAAATGGCACATGGCGTATGTGTGTGGATTACACAGATCTCAACTAAGCTTGCCCAGCAAATCCTTTTGCCCTTCCCCATATTGATCAAATTATTGATGCTACGGCGGGTTGCGAGCGTTTAAGCTTTACGGATGCATATTCGGTTATCATCAGATCAAGATGGCGATTAAGGACCAGGAGAAGACGGCCTTTATAACCCCCTTTGGAGCCTTCTGCTATGTATCTATGCCCTTTGGGCTCAAGAGTGCCCAGGCGACTTATCAACGGTGTGTGCAGAATTGTCTTCATAAACAAATCAGCTGTAATGTTCATGCCTATGTGGATGACATTGTGGTCAAGTCAAGGAAGAAAGAGACTCTGGTTGACAATTTGAAGGAAACCTTTGATAACCTGCGGACTTACAAGATGATGCTCAATCCAGCCAAGTGCGTTTTTGGTGTACCGGCAGGCAAGTTATTGGGCTTTCTGGTATCTAACAGGGGCATTGAGGCTAATCCGGAAAAGATCACAGCTATCACGTCCTTGGCTAAACCAAAGTGTATCAATGACGTTCAACGCTTGGCAGGCCGGATTGCCGCTTTGAGCCAGTTAATCAGCCGCCTTGGTGAGAAGGCGATTCCTTTGTATCAGATGCTGAAGAAAACGGATAACTTCGTTCGAGTTACGCCACGATGAAGCATTTGAGGACTTAAAGCGGCAGCTAGCTAATCCGCTCGTTTCTTGCTACTCCGATTGACAAGGAACCATTGCTGTTATATGTGGCACCTAATGCTCGGGCAGTCGGCGTGGCTATTGTGGTGGAGCGCAAGGAGGCAGGCAAGGAATATCCGGTTCAACGTCCGGTTTACTATATCAGCGAGGTACTTATTGAGTCCAAGCAAAGGTACCCGCATTGGCAGAACCTGATGTATGGAGTTTTCATGGCAAGCCGGAAGCTTAAACAATATTTACAAGGTCATCCCATCACGATGGTCAGCTCTGCTCCTTTGGGATATATAATCCACAACAGGGAAGCAACTGGCCGGGTTGCCAAGTGGGCTATAGAGCTTAGGCCTCATGGGTTGAAATACATACCTCGGACGGCGGTCAAATCTCAGGCACTTGTGGATTTCATCAATGATTGGACAGAACTGCAAGCACCTGAGGAGAAGCCGGATAACACCTATTGGACTATTCACTTTGATGGGTCCAGACAATTGGAAGGCTCGGGGGCTAGAGTCGTATTAACTTCCCCACGAGGTGATAAGCTCTGTTATGTTCTCCGCTTAATGTTCCCGTGTACTAACAATGCAGCTGAGTACGAAGCTTTACTCCATGGTCTTCGGATGGCTAAGGAGATGAATCTAAGCCGAGTTAAGTGCTTCGGTGACTCGGACCTGGTGGCTCAACAAGTGTCTGGCACTTGGGATTCCAAGGATCCGCTCATGGCAGCATATCGTCGTGAGGTGGATATTGTTGCAGGTCACTTTAAAGGTTATCAGGTGGATCACGTGGACCGAGGGAAGAACGAAGCGGCGGACGCTTTGAGCCGATTGGATTCTCAACGTAAACCGGTCCCGCCTAATGTCTTCTTGGATGTTATGCATAATCCGTCCGTCAAGCTTCCTGGTGAAGAGGATTTGGCTATTCCTGATCCGGAAGCTCAATTGGTGGCGGCTCTTCATGTCATCCCGGATTGGACGATTCCTTATCTCGCGTACATGAACCGGGGCGAGTTACCAGAGGATGAGACTCTAGCCCGACAGATAATCCGGCGGTCCAAGTCCATGACTATTATCAATGGAGAGTTGCATCATTGCAGTGTGTCAGGGGCGCTTCAACGTTGTGTGTCTCCTGAGAAGGCTGTGAAATTTTGCGTGAAATCCACGAAGGAGATTGTGGTCACCACGCCGGTTCAAAATCTTTGGTGGCCAAGGCGTTTCGTCACGGTTTCTATTGGTCAACTGCTCATGCTGATGCAGAGGACTTGGTCAGACGATGTGATGGCTGTCAGAAGTTCTCAAGACGTGCTCATGTGCCGGCTCAAGAATTGAGGATGATTCCAATTACTTGGCCGTTTGCAACTTGGGGGTTGGATATGGTTGGGCCTTTCAAGAGATCCAAAGACAAGAAGACCCACCTTCTGGTGGCGGTTGACAAGTTCACAAAGTGGGTAGAGGCCGAGCCCGTTAGCAAGTGTGATGCGGCCACGGCGGTTCAATTCATCAAAAAAGGCGATTTTCCGGTTTGGCTTTCCACATAGCATTATCACTGACAATGGTACCAACCTGTCCAAGGGTGCCATCAAGGAGTTCTATCAACGTGAGCACATCCGGCTTGACGTATCATCAGTGGCTCACCCACAATCCAATGGTCATGCGTAGAGGGTCAATCAAGAAATTTTGAGAGGCATCAAACCTCGGCTTATGGATCCCCTGCAGCGGACGCCGGGTTGTTGGGTTGAGGAGCTACCTTCTGTATTATGGAGCATCAACACCACGCCCAATAGGCCGACAGGATACACACCGTTCTTCATTGTTTATGGAGCGGAGGCGGTTCTTCCTAGTGACATCCATCATGACTCGCCTCGTGTGGTGGCATATGTTGAAGCGGACAACGAGAAGGCACGGCAAGAAGCTCTCGACCTGTTAGATGAAGAGCGTGACATAGCGGCCGCCCGTTCGGCGATTTATCAGCAAGATCTGTGTCGCTATCATAGCCGCCGGGTTAGGACCAGAACCTTTCAAGAAGGAGATTTGGTGCTTCGGCTCATCCAGGATCAGACGGATATGCACAAGTTATCCCCACCTTGGGAAGGACCTTTTGTGGTCAGCAAGAATCTACACAATGGGTCATACTACCTGATCGATGTTCGAGAGCGCAAAGACTCACGTAAATCGGAGGAGGAGACCAACCGGCCATGGAATATTGCTCATCTTCGGCCTTACTATACTTGAGCTATAGGCTCTGCTTTTGTACATATTATGCCTATCTATATATTATGATTAATATAATAAACCGGAACCTCCGCTAAAGCGGGGTATCTATTGATTTCTTACATCATGTGTGGTTACATGGAGCTTTCGTTGATAAAGTGGCGTCCGGTTTACCCCTTGGTTTTGGCCTCTCAAAGGCTTTATATTATATCACTTGGGGGCTTGGTCGTATCCGAACCATAGCTACACCTTTTGATAGGCGTAATGCCATAGCATCACTTGGGGGCTTGGTCGTATCCGAACCATAGCCACGCCTCTTGATCGGCGTAATGCCATAGCATCACTTGGGAACTTGGTCACGTCTGAACCATAGTTACGCCTCTTGATCGGCCTAGTGCCACAGCATCACTTGGGGGCTTGGTCGAACCCGAACCATAGCTACACCTCTTGATCGACGTAATGCCAAAGCATCATTTGGGGACCCGATCGACTCGAACCATAGCTACGCCTTTTGGGGGCTTGGTCGTGTCGGACCATGGTAATGCCTCTTGATCGGCTAAAGCCTCATTTGCAATGGTTTTATCTTTGCCTTTGCTTGAATTCTGTTTTTCTTTTTGATAAACATTACTTTTGTTGCGTTTTCAAACTGACATTGTTAGTCCGGTTCGAATGTCAATTACAAATTGACGAAACACGGTCAAATCTTAATCCGGAGACTGTTTGCCCGGTTTGATTTTCTGTTACCATCCTATTATGGAGTAAACCGGTGTTTATCACAACCCGGAACGGTTTACATTGTAAATCAATCTTATATTAACAGGAGCTGTTTTCTCCTCCACGGTTTGGGTTATCAGCCCAGCTACAAGGTTGAGTTGGTTTATCAGTCCGGATAGCGCTGGTCGGTTGATCAACAAGACATGTGGTGTAAACCTCTGCCTGTTCAGCAACAAAGTCATGGTCTTGTGGTGGTGGGTCATTCAGCACATCATCAAGGTTGGCCTCTTCAGGGTCTGGTATTTTGTCCGGTTCAGCAGCGGTATTTTCCTCTGCCGTTTTGTTCAGGCGAGCTTTTTTGCTTGGTCTGGGCTTGGCTCTGAGAGAAATTAAGAAGTATCAGTACAACATATGTTAAAATAATATGTTAAAGATATAAGACGGAATATGACTTACCCAAGCACGGTTTTGAGGGGTGGAAGCTTGGTGGCTGATGACTCGCCAGAGGATGAATGAGAAGTGCCCTGATAATTGGAATCAGACGGATTAAGAGGTTGACGAAAACAACCCGCTTTAGGGCATGAAGTGGCAAGAGAATTAGAGACCTCTCAACGGCGTTTCCGAACCAGACTGTTCGGTAAAACGGCGGAGGTAACTACCTGGCCGCTATGCCGAGTTGTGCGGCGAGCTTCGTGCTGTTGTGTCTTCACAAGAAAGTTTGGGTCCAAATAAGCAAGAGGATGAGAAAATTTAACTTACCGGTTTGCCCGACGGATTTTTAGTGAAGGCAAAGGGTTCGAATCGGAGGAAAGAATGATTACCCCTGCAGCATCGACATGACTGAATTCAGCGTCATCCTGGCAATAATCATCATCAATAAGGCATATGAAAAATAAACCAAGTGAGTCAATTTCTACCTCAAGATCCGGGTTACCCACATCATCGTCAGCCGGTGGATCGGAGGATGCAGTGGTTCTCTTCCTGTTAGCAGGTTTCTTCACAACTCTGGTCTTTTGCCGGGTTGGCTTCACCGGTTTATCTTGTGGAGGTTTCTTGTTCCAGAACGGATCATCGCCCTGTCAAAAATAATAACGTTTCAGGTACTATTTGGACAGAAGCAATCTCAGATATACAGATGGTATGATTTTTACCGCTGGCGGTTTGTTGATGGCGCAAAAGGGAAGTAGGCCGGTTTGAGCACAGGTCTCTTCCGGTTCATTCAACATCTTTTTGACAGCTTCAGTAACTTCGTCGTCTGTCAGTTGGATATCAATGTGCCGCAGAACATCCTTTGCATCACCTGTATACTCGCACATCAAACCGGGGCGTTGGCTTAAGGGCAGTATACTCCAAGAGATCCAGCAGCGAGCAAAATCAACTCGTGTCAACCCATTTGCCATGAAGGCCCTAAGCTTGGATAGTTGAGGAGCATATTTGAGTCTCTCCTTGGCAGTCAGTCTTTGAGGAAAAGGGTGTGTATTGCTCAGACGTTCCGGACGGTAACCCGGCAGGGGATTTTCTTCAGTAGGAGAGGTGTCCTTGCAGTAAAACCATGTCTAGTTCCATTCTTTGGGGTGGCTGTGAAGATTGGCATGAGGGAAGGTCACTTATTTCCTCTTTTGAATCGCCATACCGCCCAATTCTGTGTTGGGTCCGTCTTTGAACTCCGTGCGACGGTTCAGGTGAAAGCAGTCCCTGAATAGCTCTACTAAAGGTTCCTCCTAAAGGTAAGCCTCACTGAAGACTTGGAAGTGGCGGATAATGGTCACGGAGTTAGGGCCGATATCTTGTGGGTACAGTTGAAAATTCGCTAAGACATCCCGGAAAAAACTTTGAACCGGGAGGGTTGAAGCCCCGGCTTAAATGATCAGAAAAAACAATGACTTCTCCTTCTTTGGGAGTAGGAGGACATTCTGTGTCGGGGACCCTCCAGTGAATGGTGTTTTTCTCACTTAAAGCGCCAGTTTTGACCAAATTGTCCAACTGGTCCTCAGTCACTCGAGAAGGGACCCAGTTGCATTCATACGCTTGTTTGGCCATGGCAGGATCTACAATACAATATTTGCCGGTTCAAGAATAAGTTGGACAGATCTATAATGATGTATATTTGCTAAACCGGGGTCTGTTATCTACAAACCGGAATTCCACAATACAGTAACGCCCTAGTAAAGGGTTTGGTGGTTCAACAAGGGGACTAATGGTATATACCGGATTGTCAACTTTTCTGTATAGTTAAACCGCCTAGTCTAAGCATCGAAGAGTCAAGATTACAGATGAGTAAGTGAATGAAAACAGGTTTCACAAGATTATGTTGTGGTTTTGGATCTGAGGCATGTCAGAAAAGGGAAATATATTCAAAACCAAAGAAGTAGTACCGGACCAATGAGCGAAGATTCGGATAAGATCTACTAGTTTGAGATGCATAAATGGAAACAGAGGCTAAAGGCTACCACTATACAGAGCAGATATTCAGGAGTTTATCAGAATTATCATATGAACAAAGATCTCCATTGATGAACACCAAAGAACTTGGGAACCCTAGAACAGATCTATGGCGGAAAGGGCAAAGAACTTACTAGAGCTGAGGAAGAAGCGGAAGAGCGCCGCAGTGTTCTGATGCGTTCAGGGTGATGCAGCGTCCAAGGTTGGAGCAGAGACGATAGTCGGCGGTCGACGGTGGCAGCGGAGATCCAGAAGTTGAGCGGCGCAAGGAGGACGACGCGAAGAGGCACGAGGGGGAAAAAGAAAATTACCCTTCGGTCCTATTTATAAAGGCAGAAGATAAGTGTCAGGCGCGAAAATCAAGGGGCCGCGAATTTGGAAGTGAGGCGCAGCTGTCGCCTCGATTGTTGGAGACCTATTAATGAGGATATATCATATACAGTTTCTTTATCGACGTCACGACGGTTTGCCAAGATCCAAAAAGATGACATCATGGCGGTTTACCAAATTATGAGAAGATGTTGAAGACGAAGTTTCTGTTAAGGATTGACATGAACATGTTCAAATCAATCTAGGGCCTAATGTTGGGGATATTACTACTGAGCGTAAACCGGCCAAGACAGGCTGGGTTAACTTCATCAGTAGTTGAGTATGCTAGAAGCCCATGAAGGCAGATAGGAATGTTAGATAGGGGCCCAAGGCCCAGAACTGGTTTAAGGCCTGCAACCGTGAGCCGGTATTGGTATGTAACTTGTATGGTAAGATAGAAAGAGCAGAGACCGAACCGGACACGTTTATTAGCCGGTCTCGGGACTCTGTAAACCGACGGGTGTCACCCATGTATATAAGGGACGGCCCGTGGCGGATCAGACAACAGACAACAACTCGAGACTCGAGCAAAGCGTATTCGCTCCCTGGTCATCGAAACCCCATCAATTCCATCACAACTAGACGTAGGCTTTTACCTTCATCGTAAGGGGCCGAACTAGTATAAAACCCTCTTGCATCCCTTATCCGCTTTAACCCCTTTAAGCTAACCCGTAGCGATGGCTCCACGACTAAGTTCCTTCACAAGGACATCTGCCGTGACAAAACCACGACAGTGTGGATCTTTTTCTATTTCCATCGGCTGTTCCAAAGCCACCTAGACTTTTACTATTATTAGAGGTAAAGCTAGTTCATACAGTCGACTCTAAGAGTTGGTTCAAACAGGTAAGAAAGTGGGAAAGTTGTAGCATGAATCTAGGACTTGGTTCTAAGAGGAAACAGGGGAAAGTAGTAGATACTGACTACCCAACCGGTCTCTTGGTTGAAAAGGCGAAGAAATCATGGTGGATGGCGAAGGGTGGGGGAAGTGTACCTGTCTCTTGGTTGAAAAAGGAAAGAAATGGAGGGATGTTGGGGGACAATGCAAATGAGAATGAGCAGGTCTAGATTTCCTGTGCTCGCATAGGAAAATGTCGCTGAGGAGATAAAAAATGGGACAAATGCAGACATGCTGCCTGAGTGTTTGCCGCTCTCGGCAACCAC
Source organism: Aegilops bicornis (assembly GCA_021605145.1). NCBI lineage: Eukaryota > Viridiplantae > Streptophyta > Magnoliopsida > Poales > Poaceae > Aegilops > Aegilops bicornis. Next base: position 513,965,742 of record CM038672.1, on the reverse strand, counting down.
ATCTGCCTCACCACTTTATGCCCCTGCTGTCCCTACGCCCATATCGCTACCGTTAATGTAAAATCACATGAAGCATTAAGCAATGCCACCTAATGTCACCATAAGTAATGGTCTAGTGTCGTCGATAAATTGCAGCAATGCCACCACCATTTTATGAAGTGCTTCCGTCTTGCTTTATTTCCCATGAATTGTGTTTTTGCGGTTACACTTAAATCTCACACCGCTAACATTGCTTCATCCCAGTGGAACTGCACAAATTTGATTGCACATTCTTGACCATGTGCTACTCTCATGACATAATACTAATGGTATAGTTACGCATGTTAATCTAGTGGCAGATATTGATGTGATGTGATGCTACTTACTTAAGGGCACTTTCATCTTGTCAATCTAGTGCCAATTATAACACAATAGATGTTGTTGTTAATCATACGCCATACGCAAATATCATCCTTTGTTTAAATAACCATATTTCGTATTTGCGCAAACAGGGATGTCTGTCTCCATATCGTTTCTATCTACGCAATCAAAAGTACACACCTCAGTTTTAGTACAACTGCACAAAATGAGATGGCTATTCCTAGCTACCATCCTCTAACCACCAGTGTTCCAGGTATTCCTACATTGGTAGTAACTAGGTATAATGACCAACGCAATCTAAAAGAAGCTGATTCGTACATTTTACTTCTTGATTGCAGTGTAGGGACGAGCAAAAACAACTGCGTCCTAGTTCGGAATGCACTTTCTACCAGTTCATCCATGGACCGAGGACTGGCTGGCACGACTGCACGGCGGTTTTTGGGATAGGTGCGCGGACAAGAGGCATTGTGGTCTGCTTATTTCTGCAAATAGCGGTGCTGAAAAATTTAGTGGAATGCACAAGAATTTCTGTTGGTCAGTACACTACATGGTTCAGTTCAGCATTCCAGCTGAGAACGCAATTATAATTGGTTATTCTGGAATGAGAGAACCTAACCCTGGATGGTGGAAACAAGAAAAAACCAGAGTGAACTCCAGGAAATTTAAGCTTCTTGGGGAGGCCCTTTGCTCAGAGAAGCCTTGCTTGTTTTTTTCCTGATTTGTAAACCTTCTCACAACTTTGTCTTTTATTGTGAACTAGTATATGTTTGTTATGTTCTATGAATCATTGAGATGTATAAATTGCTTAACTTATGCTTTTCAAGTTTTTTATGAAGCCGAGTTTAATGTGAGTGTTCCACATGAACACTGGACTAGCGTGTGAATGTTTGGAATTTACATTGTGGCCTCAGTTAACTGCATGAACCACTATAACAAGATACATAGTTGCTTATATGTCAGACAGCAGATTGTTGATTGTTAGCTGGTCGATAGCCTAGTGTTGAAGAGAGCTGAGCCAATGTGTCGTGTTTTGCACAACTGCTTACAAGTGGCGTAGCACCAACAGTGTTTACAAGTACTTATGTATACGTCGCATACGCTTCTCGAGCAGTACTATATTTCATCAAACACACACTGCTCGTATGATAAACCGTGACAACTTATATCTTACCATGCCATATTCAAGAAAAAAACTAGTGAGGACGCATCTGTTTCGGTAACAATTACGATGGTTCTCACATGATTCACGGGCACACAAAAGTAGCAGCAGTTCCCATAGACGGCTTCAAACAGAGTACTAGCCCCAGAGGGCTCGATAACACGCAAGGTTCGGATAATTAGACACAATCCAAACTACTATTAAACACTAGCTGGGGCAACTATTTCATGCCACGATCTAATTTAGGCTGGACACAAGACGTACCTTGCCATGAACATCATCGTTGATGTTCGGCAGCAGCTCAATCCTGTGAACCTTCATGAAGATAACCTTGTGGCCTTGCCACTCATAAACTTGTTTGTGGAGGCATGCCATGTCATCTTCCTGTGTAAGCTTGACAAGAACAGTATGCCTCACAAACGAAGGAGTAGCTTTGAACTTCTTGTGCTTCAGTACACCCTGGACAACACGCCCGACAACAGTGAGGCTGGAATACAACTCGACATCGGTATATGCGCAAATGGCTTCCAGGATCCAACAGCCTAAGAACTCTGTTTTCCCAGTGCATATATTCAGGTCATCCGCCTCATAGCGAGTGACATGTACAACCACACAATCCTTGTCTGCATCAAGGCTCTAACTGAAACAGAAACAAATTCTGAATTACTTTCCAGTATAAGAAACACAAGTTATATAAACCACTATCTATAGCATGGCATCGAATTTGTAGGATCGGAAGTATGTCTAGAGGGGGTGATTAGACTACTTGACCAAATAAAAATCTAGCCTTTTCCCAATTTTAGTTCTTGGCTGATTTTAGCAACTTAGCACAAGTCAAGCAATCAACCTACACATGCAATTCTAAGAGTATAGCAGCGGAATGTAAAACAATTGCATATGAAGGTAAAGGGGATGAGATTGAGGGAGCAAACGCAATGTTCACACAGAGATTTTTTATCCGTGGTTCCGGTAGTTGGTGCTATCGTACATCCACGTTGATGGAGACTCCAACCCACGAAGGGTAACGGTTGCGCAAGTCCACGGAGGGCTCCACCCACGAAGGGTCCACGAAGAAGCAACCTTGTCTATCCCACCATGGCCGTCACCCATGAAGGACTTGCCTCACTCGGGTAGATCTTCACGAAGTAGGCGATCTCCTTGTCCTTACAAACTCCTTGGTTCAACTCCACAATCTTGTCGGAGGCTCCCAAGTGACACCTAGCCAATCTAGGAGACACCACTCTCTAAGAAGTAACAAATGGTGTGTTCATGATGAACTCCTTGCTCTTGTGCTTCAAATGATAGTCTAACTAACACTCAACTCTCTCTCATAGGATTGGATTTGGTGGAAAGAAGATTTGAGTGGAAAGCAACTTGGGGAAGGCTAGAGATCAAGATTTATGTGGTTGGAATGGAATATCTTGACCTCAACACAAGTGTAGGTGGTTCTCTCTCAAAAAATATATATCGGAAGTGTAGACATGTTCTGATGGCTCTCTCCACGAATGAAGAGTGGGTGGAGGGGTATATATAGCCTCCACACAAAATCTAACCGTTACACACAAATCACCAAACTCGGTGGGATCGAATCATGAAACTCGGTCGGACCGATTTAGTTCAAAATGTGAACGTTAGGATTCTCGGTGGGACCGATGTCATTAGGGTTAGGGCATAACGTAATCTTAGTGAGACCGATTACACAAACTCGGTGAGACTGATTTTGGTAATAGTCAAACAGAGAGTTGGTCAGGCAAACTCGGTGGGACCGATTCGATCATCTCGGTTGGACCGAAACGTTACGAAAGGGAAACAGAGAGTTTGCATTGCAATCTCGGTGGGACCGATCGCTCATCTCGGTTTGACCGAAACATTACGAAAAGGAAACAGAGAGATTACAACCCCATCTCGGTGGGACCGAGATCCCTATCGGTGAGACCGAATTGATTAGGGTTTCTGGCAGTGCCTTTGCCCATCTTCGAGTTGATTAGCTCCTGAATTTGTGGGGCATATCCACAACTTCTCTTCTGATCAGCTGCAGTCCTCTTGATTGTTTCCACAATCAGGCTCATAACCTTGAACTTTTGTGGGACATCAAATATATCCAGCAGGTTTATGGCATGTCCTCTGATCATCTTGTGATCCCCTGACTGGGGTAGCAATGTGTGCCTTAGAATCCAATTGATAGTTGGCAGACCATACAACAAATAATGTACATATCCAAACTTATGTGTATCCAAAGCAGCATCGGGGATCTCTTTGTACATGTTGGCCATAGAGTTGTGGTCCTTCCTCTTCTTTGCATAGATATCCAAGTCATCCTCTTGTTCTTCAGGAGCATTGATAAATTGAGCCCATTCTTCAACTACAGAATGGTACCTAGTACCCTCAGACATCCACACAATCCTTCCATCTGGATAGAAGTGTGCAGTGGAGTAAAATTGCATAATGAGCTCATCATTCCACTTGGTGAACTTCTGAGCCACAAACTTAACAACTCCACATGCCTTGAAGCTGTCATATAAACCAGTGAAGTGATCCACATTCTCCTCGATGAACTCCCAGTCAACCCATCTCAAGTCACACACTATGGGCTTCTTGTTAAGCAGAATTGTCTCATAGAAGTCATGATGTTCCTTAGTGTGGAATCTGTAGTCCACAACAGTCCTTCTCCTGGTAGCATATGGATCAGACACTCTCCATAGTCTCAATCATGAATCCTTCCTGATTTTCATATTCTCTGCAACTGGGTGTGCATCATTGTGATTAGGGATCTTGGGCTTCAGCTTTCTCAAAACAACAGAATCATCTTCTTCTTCAGCAGCCTGAGGCACTGGGGCCTTGTTTTTCTCCTCAGCAGGTATGTTCCTAGTGCTCCTCTTGGGTTTTACTTTGGAGCTGGAGCAGCCGCCTTAGGAGCAGATTTGGGCTTAGATGGAGCAGCCCCTGATCTGATTGCATCTCCCATAAGCTTTTGAGCTTTGGGTCCGGTCAAACATCCTCTTCCTCTTCCTCTTCTTGAATCTCTCATCATAGATGGCTTCCCAATAACTCCGGCAATGGTCTTCTTGACCCTTTCTTTTCTCTTCTTCCCATCTCCGGTTCCTTGGGTTCAAGAGTGAACTCCATTGTTTCTCCTATGGCAACTTTTCTTGGCTTAGACATGGGCTGTCTTCTTGCTGGCATCTTTGTTTTTAGACCTGGCTTAGTTGCAGCAGATGAGCCATACTCTTTCTTCAGCACTTTCTTCTTTGAAGTGGCTTCATCTTCAATAGCCACATAATCTTCATCTTCAGAGTCAGAAGTTCTCTTCTTTCTTGTCCTGGTGGCAGCCTTTGGCAGGTTTCTTGGGGTGCTCTTGCTGCCTTCATCATAGCTGCTAGAGGGACTAGTGCCCTCACTCAACTGAACCCGTTCCTCTGACTTGTTCTAGCTGTCATTTTGGTCAGACATCTTGCAGGAAAACTGTCAGCACACCCTGTGAATAGGTTATAGATGAGGTAGAGTAGATGAGCATCACAAAGTACAGGAGTTTTTGCAAAACTGATGACTTAAAAACTTAGTTTTAGTTCTTCACAAAAAGCATTTCGGATCTACCGATTTGTAAACTCGGTGATATCGAAGCAGCTTTTGGAATCTGAACTAGTGAACTCGGTCAGACCGAGTCACAGTTTGGTGGTACCGAGACTGCTAGGCTTTCATAGAGAATCGAACTCGGTCACACCGATTTGCATTTTTCGGTCGGACCGAAAATGCGTGTACTCTGGCCTAAGCCAAAATCGGTGAGACCGATTTCTACAACTCGGTCGGTCTGAGATGAGTTTGGCGGAGACCTAACCCTAAATTTTCAAATCAAAACTAATCTACGGGATGATTTCACTGGACAAGATGATTTCAATCATGGCAAGAATCATGGCAAAGCAATGTGCTAAGAATCGGAGTTAAGGATTAGCACAATGATCAAGTTCGTACCCTAGTTCGGCGACGAACTTGCTACGGCGGCAACGGCGGTGAAGATTTCCATTGACGGCGGCGGAGACCAGCGGCGGGAGGTCGTTGGCGACAAGAGGACGATCCGGAGACCAGAGGAGGCAGAGTAGTTTACGCGCGGGCGAAGAGGTTCGGAGAAATTTCCAAAATTTGACCCCGCGGTAAATATAACCTGACCCTGTCGGTGTGACCGTGTGGAACGACTCGGTGGCACCGAGATGCAAAACTGCAAGTAGTTACTGCAACCCGATGTGACTGAAAAGTTCTAATCGGTTGCACCGAGATTGAAAACCCTAGATCAACTTGGTGACTCAGTAGGACCGAAAAGGATGAATTGGCCAGACCGAGATGCACAAAGAGGTTTTGGAGGTTTAAGTCTATGACGAATCGGGATCTCCGAGTGCTCATCGCACAGAGTGGTTCGAAACTGACTTGATCAAACTTTGTGATGTAGCATGAATAGAGTTTGAGACGAGAAAGCATAGATAGCTAGAGGGTGTTCTTAGGCATTCTTGTCCATCCATTTGGCAAAAAGAGAAAAAACCAAACAATCAAAGCAACAAATGGATGTCCTCGAATGAGTAAAATATGCAACCAACATGCTCACACAATAAAATGGCAAATAAAATATGTGACAAAGCATGCACAAACATTCTAGCATCTATCAAGCAATTGGCGATGACTAGGTCATCTATATATGAGTATATTGACACAGGAGTCAAATGAGAACACTTGATCATAGGTCATACTCATCGTTTAAGCACAAGTGGGGTTACCACTTTTACATAAAGCATTGTTGTGATCACACCATTAGAGTTGCTTTAGCTCATTGATTTGAGTAAAGCTACCCCTAGATGTGATATCCCCCTAAGAGGGATGAACTAACCTTGGGTTTTGTCGATGATGACTTCATGTAGGTGTTGAAGATGTAGATGCTCAATGTTGATGTAGATCGTTCAGAGCAATCCTTTGGAGTGAGTTGCACTTTCAATACCTACACAGGTTAGTCCCACAAGGAACAAACAAGGATTTCCATAGACATAGAGTGATGCATACACAAGATGATGTCCATGAAAGCATTAGGTTACCTTGTCCCTTGTCTTACCAACAAGAGGGTTTGTGACTCCTTGAACTAGTGCAAGATATGGAAGTTGTTTGCACTTGTCCTCGCCAAAATGATAAGAGTGAAGTATGTTGGCGGAGTCACCCTCAAGAACTCTCTAGTTCTTCTTCTTAGGGATCCACATCATCTTGATGGGAATCCTTGGAATCGTAGTTGTGCTTGATGAAGTAGAACTTGATGTAGTCTTGGGAACCCACTTGACTAAGGCCTTATGTGCTTCTTCAAATACATCAATTTCCTCTTGAAGCTTGCCCTTGCCTTTTTGCTTGTGGTCTTGTGGTGGAAGATCATCTTGAGCTTGTGTTCCTTTGAAAGAAGTAGGATCATACTACTCTTGTTGAGGAACAAACTTCGTCTTGGGGTATTGATCTTCTTCCCACTCAACTCCATTGGCATTGAACTTTTGTTCAAAACCAGCACCTTGATTCTTCCAGTGTCTTCCTTGCTTGCGCACAATTTCCTCAAATTGCTTACTTCTGGCAAGACTCTTGTAAACACCTTTCTCTATGATTCCCTTCAATAAGCTATTTTCTTGCTCAAGTGTAACTTGGCTAAGATAATCATTAAAGGAATCAAGAGAACTACTAGAAGCAACAACAATGGATTTAGCATGATTGTTGTTACTACTAGATGAGGAATCTTTCTTGTTCTTGTTGCTAGATTTAACTTGTGGCATGTAAGTAGACAAGAGTAAACGCTTGGCAATGTAAGAAGAACTTTTCTTGCGAAGATCAGCATTGATTTCCTTTAAAAACTCATGCTCTTGCTCAAGGTTGAGCTTTTTAAAGTGTAGCTTGTCATGAGTCTTTAAAAGTTCTCGATGATTTTCCAAGGTAGTTTCATGAGCTAACTTAAGAGTGTTTAGTTCTTTAGTTAGACGCTCAATCTCCTTCTTATCATCATCATTCGTTTTATGTTGATTAGCATGATTAATTGACGTTTCATCACAGTTTTCATCACTAGAGTTGTCAACAAGTAAATCATCATCACCTTGCAAATCATCTTCATCACTATTGAAATCAACATACTCGGGATGTGTTACCTTTGGACCTTTGGCCATGAAGCATTTTCTAATTCCTTCATTTGGTGAGTCAAATATGAAGTAGGAGTTGGTTGACACAAGTGCTAGACCGGCAACACCTTCACCTTGAGTATATTCGGAGTCGGAGTGATAACTTCTTTCAGAGTGATTGTCGGAGTCGGAGCCGGATACCCATTCACCAACATGAGCTTGATGTCTTCTTTTTGTGTAGCTCCTTGATGACTTTTCCTTCCTTTCCGAATCCTTGCTTCTCCGAGAGGGTCTTCGATCATAACGATCATCTCTACTCCTCCTTTCTCTTGGTGGTGATTCTTCTCTTTTACTTCTTCTTTTGGGAGAATCTTCTCTTCTTTTGTAAGGGGCCGTACACTCATTGGAGCAGTGTCCGGGTCTTCCACAATTGTAAAAATTTCGCTCACGACTAGAAGATCTTTTGTCATTGTAGGACCTTGACTTGGAGCTTCTTTCTTTGCTTCTACTCTTGTAGAACTTGTTGAATTTCTTCACCATTAAGCTCAATTCTTCATTGAAGGTTTGCTTCTCACTTGATGATGTGGGAGCATCACACGAGGCTTTGTAAGCACCACTTGACTTGTTGTGAAGCTCTTCCTTATCCTTGAGTGACATCTCATGAGCAACAATTCTTCCAATGACTTCCATTGGCTTGAGATCTTTGTAATTGGGCATCATTTGGATTAATGTGCACACGGTATCATATTTTCCATCCAAGGCTCTTAGGATCTTCTTGATGATGAATCTATCGGTCATCTCTTCACTTCCTAAGCTGGCAATCTCATTTGTGATGAGAGCAAGCCTAGAGTACATTTCAGCGACACCTTCACCATCCTTCATTTTGAACTTGTCATGTTGACTTTGAAGCACATCCAATTTGGATTCCTTGACGAAGTCGGTACCTTCGTGCATATCAATCAAAGTATTCCAAATTTCCTTTGCATTCTCAAGACGGCTGATTTTGTTGAATTCTTCAGGGCACAATCCGTTGAAGAGAATATCACAAGCTTGAGCATTGTATTGTAGCATCTTGAACTCTTCCGCGGTAGCTTCATGGTTCGGTTCTCTCCCATCAAAGAATTCACCTTGCAAGCCAATACACACAATAGCCCAAACGGCGGGGTTATGTCCAAGAATATGCATTTTCATCTTATGCTTCCAACTAGAAAAATTAGTACCATCAAAGTAAGGACCTCTACGGTGGTAGTTTCACTCGCTAGACGCCATACTCTCCTAGGTTGTGAAACCAAGGCTATGACCACCAAAAGCTATGGAAATCAAAGCAAATGGAGACCAAAGCTCTGATACCACTTGTAGGATCGGAAGTATGTCTAGAAGGGGGGTGATTAGACTACTTGACCAAATAAAAATCTAGCCTTTTCCCAATTTTAGTTCTTGGCTGATTTTAGCAACTTAGCACAAGTCAAGCAATCAACCTACACATGCAATTCTAAGAGTATAGCAGCAGAATGTTAAACTATTGCATATGAAGGTAAAGGGGATGAGACTGAGGGAGCAAACGCAATGTTGACACGGAGATTTTTTATCCGTGGTTCCGATAGGTGGTGCTATCGTACATCCACGTTGATGGAGACTTCAACCCATGAAGGGTAGCAGTTGCCTTGAGTCCACGGAGGGCTCCACTCACGAAGGGTCCATGAAGAAGCAACCTTGTCTATCCCACCATGGTCGTCGCCCACGAAGGACTTGCCTCACTTGCGTAGATCTTCACAAAGTAGGAGATCTCCTTGCCCTTACAAACTCCTTGGTTCAACTCCACAATCTTGTCGGAGGCTCCCAAGTGACACCTAGCCAATCTAGGAGACACCACTCTCCAAGAAGTAACAAATGGTGTGTTGATGATGAACTCCTTTCTCTTGTGCTTCAAATGATAGTCTCCCCAACACTCAACTCTCTCTCATAGGATTGGATTTGTTGGAAAGAAGTTTTGAGTGGAAAGCAACTTGGGGAAGGCTAGAGATCAAGATTTATGTGGTTGGAATGGAATATCTTGACCTCAACACTAGTGTAGGTGGTTCTCTCTCAGAAAATATGTATTGGAAGTGTAGGCATGTTCTAATGGCTCTCTCCATGAATGAAGAGTGGGTGGAGGGGTATATATAGCCTCCACACAAAATCTAACCATTACACACAAATCACCAAACTCGGTGGGACCGAATCATGAAACTCGGTCGGACCGATTTAGTTCAAAATGTGAACGTTAGGATTCTCGGTGGGACCGACTGGATCAACTCGGTGGGACCGATGTCATTAGGGTTAGGGCAGAACGTAATCTCGGTGAGACCGACATACAAACTCGGTGAGACCGATTTTGGTAATAGTCAAACAGAGAGTTGGTCGAGCAAACTCGGTGGGACCGATTCGCTCATCTCGGTTGGACCGAAACGTTACGAAAGGGAAACAGAGAGTTTGCATTGCAATCTCGATGGGACCGATCTCTCATCTCGATTTGACCAAAACATTATGAAAAGGAAACAGAGAGATTACAACCCCATCTCGGTGGGACCGAGATCCCTATCGGTGAGACCGAATTGATTAGGGTTTTTGGCAGTGACTATGACAACTGAACTCGGTGGCTCCGGATATGAAATTTCGGTGGAGCCGAGTTGGACTTTTTGGATTAGGACATATGTGGATATGAGAAACTAGTGGAGGGTTTTGGAGCATATCACTAAGCATTTTGAGCAAGAGCCTCATCAAGCAACACCTCGTCCCTTCTTAATAGTATTGGCTTTTCCTATAGACTCAATGTGATCTTGGATCACTAAAGTAGAAAATTTAGAGTCTTGTGCTTTGAGCTTGAGCCAATCCTTTGTCCTTAGCATTTTTAAGGGTCCACTTTCTAATCCATGCCATGCCAATCATTGAGCTTTTCTGAAATATTTATCTTGGAATAGCATTAGCTCAATGAGCTATAGGTTGTTAGGAATTACCAAAACCACCCAGGGATAGTTGCACTTTCAATTTTGCATTATTCATCACCACATACTTAGATGAAAAACCACAATCGAGATCGGCAAAGAAGAAAATCACCTTGGGCAGCTCAGCAGGGGGGGGGGGGACACATCCTCGAAGGGGGAAACTGCTCCTGAAGTCCCACGGGGGCTGTAACATCAAACGGAGCGTTGACCATCTCAAGAGGTGGCCGTGAGCGTGCACTGGGTCGGCTCGGTGGCTGCCTCCATCTTCTTGGAGCTCTCTGTCTCGTGGGGATCAGCCTCTCGAGTCTGCTCCAATATTGGCAGATCTTTGCCTGGTTCTCCTTGGTCCATCATGAAACTGACGAATACTAGGACACCACTGAAAGGAAAACACAATCGCAATGACAATGAAACAAAAACGAGAGTGAGGATCGGTTACTGCTTTGCAGAAGTACTTTTTTTCTCTGAACGAAAATGTACCAACATCACGGATCCGCTTACCTTCCCTTCGTTGGGAGAGAAGAACAGTGGTAGATGCGAGTGTTGGCTTTCTCGAAGACGGTGAGGGAGAAGGGGATTCAGCGAAGAGTGAAATGATGGTTGCTTCGTTCGTCAAACTTAGACTTCGGGGAGGTGGGGTTTTGTGATAGGACGGCTCGTTACTGCCACGCTACGATCGGGGAGACTCTCCGCCTGCATAATGCCTTCTAATTTGGTGGATGGCATTTGGGCCCACGCGCTGCATGGCCCGCATGTCGGTGAATAAAAGTAAAATGACATTCAGTAGAGGGAGACGTTTCAATGACCTAGGAGGAGCCAAAAGCGGTAGTGTATGCACTATACTAGTAGAAATTGTTTCTCTGGGTAGCTGTAGAGTGTCTCCACTGTACTAGTAGTAATTGTTTCTCTGGGCCCAAGACAAAACAGCCCATCCACCCTAGTAAATAATAAAATCAATTCAAAAGCCCATATATTTACTTAATGAGAGGCGCTACCCACACCCAGCACACTGCCCCCAACAAAACCTGGGTGCTCTTCTTCCTCCTCACTCCCACCTACCTCACATCAGCTCGCTCCACTTGTACCCCCAAATTCTTCACCTCACTCCTACAGAAAACCCCCAGCTCCCCTTATATCTCACTACTACAGAAAAACCCCAGCTCCCTTCTTCTTCACTCGCACTACAACTAGGCTCGTCATTCGTTACTCTGCTGACCCCAGCATCATTCGTTACTCTGCTGACGCCCTCGAGGAAAATGGAGTCGGCTGACCCCAGTGCCAGCGGCGACACCTATTGTAGATCCTGCACCCGGCAGCGCGAGGAGAAGCGGCGACCCTGACCCCACCGGATCCCAGGAACCCGTAGAATCTCGGGTGGACCGCATCAGCGATCTCCCGGACGCCGTCCTTTGGGAGATAATCTCGCTTCTCCCCACCAAGGATTGCTGCCGCACCCAAGTCCTCTCAATTTGGTGGCGCCCTCTATGGCACGCCGTGCCCCTTAATCTCGACTGTCGTCAGCTATCTCTCTTCAATGATTTTGAAATCCCCATAGCCATCATCTCCTCCCACTAGGGCTCCATTCAAAGCCTCTGCATCCCGTCATGCTACCTGAGCAAGCATACCATACCTTGCATGGTGGATGCCTGTCTGAAATCCCCTAAATTCACGGAACTACAGCTGCTTGAGTTCTACTATTCCCCTGGAAATCACCTACCAGATACCGAACACCATGTACTTGTGCCCTCAGCACCGATGTCCATCTCGCGGTTTTCCTCCTCTCTCCACACCGCCACCTTTGCGCTGTGCTACCTACCAGACAATCTGGTACTAAACCTTCGACTCCCATTTCTCAAGAAACTTTCACTTGTGCGGGTTCGTATATCGGAGGCCTCAATGCACAGCATCATCCACTCCAGTTGCCCTACCCTGGAGTGATTGGTGCTTGTTTTCACAGTTAGAATCGGTTGTCTCCAAATAAAGTTGCCTAACCTTGTAAAAATTGGAATTTCTTTTGACGGAAGGCAGCTCATCATCCAAGATGCCCCTTCACTTCAAAGGTTGATCCTTGATTCTAGTTATTCACCGTCGCAAATAACTGTCCTCTCTGCGCCTAAACTAGAGACCTTGGGTGTAATACATGATCTCTGTGCTCATTTCAATATGGTGTTTGGCTCCACAGTTCTTCAGGTACTTTATATTATCATCTACACTTTTAACCATAAACTGCATTTTAAATTCCTGCGCATAAGTTATATATCATCTTGGAGTACACATTTTGTACTAATATTATGTTCTATGCTCAATGAAGAGTTTCTCCATGGATGGCCTATCAATGGTGCTGGATTCTGTCAAGATCTTATATATCCAAATGAATAGTTTTGATCTGAACAAGATTATTGGCTTGCTGCAATGCTTTCCATGTCTTGAGAAGTTTTATATAAAAGTGATAATTTCACGCACATTGGAAGCCTACATATAGTGTACTAGAATTAACCGTTCAACTGTTGCTCTTTCCACACTATTTTTTTAGACCTTAACTGTTTTCAATCTTCATGTCTATTTAGGAAATAGGACGTGGTAAGAAAGTTATAACCAGTAGGTGGATTCGTAAGCACCGGGATTTTCTCACTTCTCATGACATTCGATTGAAGACAATAGCGCTAGAACGATATGTAGCCAACCATGCAAACACTAGATCTGTCACATTCTTCCTGCTGAATGCGAGGTTACTATTGTCCATCAGGCTTCAGTTTATCAGCAGCATGGTTTTGACGGATGGGTATGTCAAAGAGCAAAAAAGGAGTTTCAGGTGGGCAAAAGAGCTTCTGAAAACGTGTCGGGCTTCTATTTACAACATATTGTGGTCATAATCCGGTAAATTTTACGACCCAGGATGTTCATTCTATGGACTTGACCGATCCATTTGACTGTGACTGCCGAAAACAGTGCTCGAGTTAGATGTTTCCTTTTTCAACCTGGGTTTTGTCTAAACCTGGTGAACAATTAACCCTCCTGCTTTCGTACAGTTTGTAAGCTGGAGTTAGATGTTCTTTCCCTTTTCAACTCGGCTGTAACTGTCATATTTAATTTGAAACAAGGCAAATGGCTTGCCATTCGTTTAATTTAGAGTGAAATATTGTAACAAATCCCAACCAAGGGAAATAACATCACTCTCGCCGGCTGCTTGAGCTCACTGTGCATTACAGAAGCCAAGTGATTAGCCCCCACCACCATCCACAAACTTATTTCGAAGCAGCACATCAAATGGGCTGTAAATTTTCATAGGAAAGGATGCATGACCGTGACATATTTGGATTCTGACATTTGGGACCCACGAGGAAATAGCCTATCCAAGGTGGTGTCTACTTACTAGCCAGTCAACAAACGATTTCGCTTACCAGCCGTTGGATTGACATCCAACATCCGTCGTGTATCTTCTATCGCTTGTCTTCTTCCTCCAAATTACCAAACCAAACCACCCTGGCCGGGCTCCGCTCGCTTCCCCGCCTCCATGGTCGGCTGCGCCTCCGCCGCCCTACCGTGCCCTCCAACGTTGGCCAGTCCCTCCCTCTATTCCCCCACACGTCATGTTATTCTCCGGCGATGTCAGCCCCAACACGCACCCGCACCCGAACCAGTCAACCCTCATACTCCCCTCCGACTGCGAATGGACCGGCGCATCTTCCACGGATCCTGTTCGTTCCATCCGAGGCCTCGCCATCGTCCTCCGCCTTGGTTCGCTCACCGTGCGCGGTGCGCCGCCCTCTTGCGTTGTCAATGTCGTCAACAACCGAGAGGAACAAGGAGATGACTGTACGTGGAGATGATGACAGTAGGGACCCACCAGCGTCATGGCGGTACGCAAGCAAGTGCCTCGTTATTACAAGCCCAAAAAATGGTTCCTCCTAATGGTTGGACATCTAGGGCTCACGCCATTGTCAACGTAGTCAATAAATGAGAGAATTACACTACGAGCGGCTGACACCAGGGACCCAGCAGGTCGCGCAGTTGTTTTTTTAGGGACAAGCAGTTGTTATTTATACTAGTTTTAGCGACGGGTCAGGGTAATAACGGGGCTGTGCGGGGGCTGTGGCCCGTCTAGCCAGGGTTTTATTTACGTTTACCACATCACGAGCCCAGTTGTTTTTTTTCTTGCTGAAAATGGCTAGCCCAGTTCTATTTTTTAAAAGAAATACCAAACGAGACCTACTTGCTTTATCAGCCCTGCTGGGCTGCAAATCTTTCAAGACGAGGAGAGTTTCATTTGGTTTGCCTAGAAATGGGCTGTACATTTTTAAAACACATCAAACCGGGAATTAGTTTCAATTTTTTTTTCATTACAAGATTTTAAATTCCATTGATTTTTATGCATGGACAATTATTTGGTTTTATATTTATATAAACTATTTTTTTAAAATAGTTTGAATGTGACTCGATATTTCGGGATTAAAACAGTTGGCCGCACCGAAATATGCAAAATTTCGTATAATTTTTAACCGTGGCCACAATATGGGGTGTAATGCTAACAAAAAGAAGATGGGCTCCAAAAAAATTCTTAAGAACTAGCAAATGGGCTGTAAATTATTAGAAATAATGGCACATGGGTTGTATGCTGTTTTCCACATATTTGAGGCTGACTTGTGCGCCTACTACAGGTTGACGCGTATGCTTTCCTAAAAAAAGGTTGACGCACACGCAACGTCGTGTCAACTTAGTCAACACACGAGAGCGTTGATCGTTGGATGTCCATCCAACGGCCGTTGTCTTCTTCAATCTCTGCTCTTCTGCTCCGCCCGCTCAAACAAACAAGCGCCAGCGGGACTGCCTGCTCCCTCCTCCCGTGGTTGGCTATGTTGCTGCGCAGGCCTCACCACCCCACCGTACTCCAATCGCTGGCCTAGCCATCCCTCTACTCACCCACACCCGCTGTTATTCTCCGGCGACGGCAGACGAACCAGTAAACCCTTGTACTCCCATCCGCGTGGGGAACAACTGCCGAGTCTTCCCTGGCTCCGTGTTGTTCCCTTCATAGGCTTCACCGTCGTACACCGCCCTGGTGCTCTCGGCGCGGCATGGTCAACGTGGTCAAAGAGTGACACCCATCGGAAGTGGACTGTACGTGGAGAGGCTGACAGCTGGGTCCATGATTCCTCCACCTGACAGCTAGGACCCACCGGAAGGGCCTCTGTACTTCGCGAAAAAAATGTTCCCCCCGCTGATAGGTCAGACCCACCAGCTATATCTTCGCACGCAAGGAAGTGTCTCCTTATTACGCACAAAAAATGAATACCCCCCTGCTAGGTGGGACCCACCATAGTGGGAGGCTGACTTATGGGCCTACTAAGTTGATGGGGACTGTCGGTGTCAAAAACGGCGGATCTCGGGTACGGGGTCCCGAACTGTGCGTCTAGGCGGATGGTAACAGGAGACAAGGGACACGATGTTTTTACCCAGGTTCGGGCCCTCTCGATGGAGGTAATACCCTACTCCTACTTGATTAATATTGATGATATGGGTAGTACAAGAGTAGATCTAGCACGAGATCGTAGAGGCTAAACCCTAGAAGCTAGCCTATGGTATGATTGTTGTTCGTCCCCACGGACTAAAACCCTCCGGTTTATATAGACACGGATAGGTTAGGGTTACACAGAGTCGGTTACAATGGTAGGAGACCTACATATCCGTATCGCCAAGCTTGCCTTCCACGCCAAGGAAAGTCCCATCCGCATATCGGACAAAGTCTTCAATCTTGTATCTTCATAGTCCAGAGTCCGCCAACGGTGATAGTTCGCTATCCGGACACCCCTAATCCGGGACTCCTCGGTGGCCCCGAACTAGGCTTCAATGACGATGAGTCCGGCGAGTTGATTGTCTTCGGCATTGCGAGGCGGGTTCTTCTCCAAATTCCATATACTTGTCGAATAGTGTCCGGCTTCTGATAAATGTTGTGCTCCTTGGCTTCTACGCCCAATAATGGCCATCTTCCACGTGTTTGAATGAATGTGCAAAGCCAGGGTATTTTTACACTTACCCCCCTAGCTGCGCAAATGAGCCACCTATAAAAGGGACGAGGATCTAGATCTGAGTCACACCATCCCCCCTCTGCGAGCTTTCATCGGAGTGCCTCTGACAAAAACCCATTCCATCATGAACAGTCGACGCGGCTCCTCCTCTCGCGCTTCCAAATTTCACTGAAATTGGGAGAGATGCTCACCCTGCATAGCGAGCTAGTTATACTCCAAACCAAGGGATTTCTTCCCCCGGCCTTCATGGTTCCGGTTCGAGCCGGACTTGCCACCTACAAGGGTGGAAAGCAAGCGGAGAGTGTCCCCGGTCCCTCTAAAGGAGAGCGGGTGTGCTTTGTCTCTTATCTAGTAAGAGGACTCGGATTTCCAATCCATCCGTTTCTCCGGGGGCTCTTGGAGTTCTACGGCCTCCAATTGCACCACCTTACGCCGCCTCCATTTTGCACATCGCGGGCTTCGTGGCCCTTTGCGAACTGTTCTTGGGCGCCGAGGCTCATTTTGCGCTGTGGAAGAGATTATTACTGCCTAGTACCCCGCTCTCATGAGGGGTCAATATATCAAGTGGGCGGAGCCGAACTATGGCGCATCACCGGACCGGATATCTATCCGAACCCGAAGAAGTCGTCCAAGACTAGCCTTCGGAATGGTTTTACATGGAGGACGCCCCGCTGCCGGATCCTGTTCGGATCGGCCTTCCGGAGTTTAGCAATGCTCCTCCAAGAAGCGCCTAAGTTGGCGCCCGTGGAGCCCCGAGGGAAAAATGACCGGATGTCCTTTACTTGATGAGCCGAATAAGATTATCGCTCATGCCGGATTGACCATGATTGGAGTCATGGCAATCTGCATTATGAGGGGAGTGCAGCCGCTCCAATATAGGGGCCACCCCATGTGGGACTTCAACGGGGAGGACGATGCCACCCGCCATGGCCGTAAAGGGCCGGGATCTGTCACCGAACTGGTGAAGACCTTGTCTGGCATGTATAAAGGGGAGGAGGAGGATTTCCTCCGCATCAATCCATTGAGCGAGTTTTCTTAGAATAATCCTCGAAGTTGGGTAAGCAAACACCTTTTTGGCATGTCCAATCCATGTTCCCGTGGTTAAATATCTCATTTCATGGTTTCTGTGCAGGAACTGCGCCGGACTGTGGAGAAGATACACAGCCCGCCCCCGCAACCCGAGGATCCGGAACGGTCCCTCGATCCGGCTTCCGAAGAGGATCCGTATATAAAGGTGGAGTTGATCGACGTGGTGTTCCACCAACTTAGCATCGACAATGCTTTGGTTGCCAATATGGACGATTACCCGGAATACTTCCACCTCACAGTAATCGAGACCGAGGTCCCAATACTCGATAACGACCCATCCGTGCTTATTTTTTGATCACCAGATACCAATGGTGTTTCGTAGGGGTACCTTCGAGGCAGGAAGCCGAGCTCAAGGGCGGCTAGCCAACAAGGGGCGACGCCTCAGTGCTAAAAAAGAAGTGTGGTCTGGATCGAAACTCCGCCGCAACAAGATGGCGTGGCCCCATATTCCTGTGGATTGATTCATGGAAGGCGATTAACGCTGGTGCTCTTTTCAGAAAAAGAGCGCCACCGGATCGAGTCCGGAGAGGTTGCCAATCGAACCTCCGCCACCTGTGCTCCAAAGCCGGGTCCGAAGCGGAGACGAGCACGAGGCGCAAGGCCGGATGCTCCTCCGACAGAGGATGCCGACAAATTGTCCGCCACCAACTCCGAGGTGGAGAGCGCCATGAATCACAGGCGCCGCCAGACAGTTCTTCAGGACGCATGTTTCTCCCAAGAGGCCTTGAATGCCTTCAATTGGAGATGCGCACCTGCGTGCCGCTCAAGATGGTCTAGCCAGAGCTACGGAGCAGTATGTAAAGGACATACGGGTGAGAAAATTTGATGATTATATATGCCAAGAGCCCCGAGACTTAAAATAGTTAGAATAACTGATTTAAGGATCATTTGTTATGCAGGATCTTACAAAAGAATACCCGACTGTCCCTGTGAGCTTGAAGAATGCAAGGCCCAACTTGAGGCCGCACTAGCCGCCATAGGGGAGCCACAGAGACCCCTCTCATAATATATGCTTCAAAAGATAAATAGTTTATGACGTATGGCGGGTGTGTAACTGACAAAAATATTGCAGATGGCGCCGGACTAGATCCGGACAAGCAACAGCTCTTGCGCCAGCCTAAAGGCCGGGCGAGAGCGTGCTTACGAGGGTGCGGCAGAGAAAAATATCCTCCAAGATGCCAACACCAAAATGGGTGAGGAACTAAAGGATGTTCGTGCTCAGCTTGTCCGACCAGAAGGAGAATCAACGGCTTGCCGCGGCATTTTCAAGAAGTGCTTGAGCGAACTTTGAAAGAGTTCGGCGAGGAAGGCGACTAACATAAACATGTATGTAGGTTTGCTCACTGTGTCGCCCCGAGGAGGAGATGCCCAGTTCTTCGGGTGATCTTCTTCCCGAATCGTCGGCTACCGCACGAACGAAGTTCGGCAGGTGATGAAAGGCGTCGGCTGTGCCTTGTGGCCATCTATCTCCCTACCCAAGGCATTGGGGAGCTGGCAGAGCGGCTTCAAGGAGCACGGCGCGCTTCCGACTATGGAAGATATCGGCCTGCCGTCAAGGCGCCAGGAGGCTCGGGCCATGGTAAAGACGCAGTACACGGTTGTTGACCCAAACCACATGGCCGAGTTCGGACCTGTGGGGCCTGATGGGAAGGAGACCCCTGTAAGCTTAGTGTACGGCCAAGTAGAATTGGCCGCCAAGTATTCCCCGCAAGATTGTAAATTAGATAGCCTATTAGATGGCATTGAGGAGGAATACAATGAGTCGAGTTGACTATGTAATTGAATATGACATAAAAAATGTCTTCTAGCCGGATTGTAGATCGTTTGTCATAGCGGACCTTTTCGCCGACCTCGGGACCCAACAGTCGAAGTGTGTCCGAATACCCTCGCGTTATATAAGAACCGGGCATGCATGGAGACAAGGCGTAGGGGTCATTATTGCTGTATCGTATAAGTGCCCAACTAGTTATGTTATATTACATGGATAGTAAGAAACATCTTCCAGGAGAATAGTTCCGTTAAGGGTTCCTTTCATTGGGAGGCATGCCCTAAAGTGCATGTCCAAACTGCTAAGAAAGCGTAAAATCATCCGGGGCAGATGGATAAATAGTTAAAAATCATCTTTCAGTTCACCGACCGAATATTCCCTTAAGAACGCTTAGCTTTCGGCTTCACCCACCTGAGGTACACATCCGCCGACCGGCAAGAATAATCGCAGAGGTGCTCCTTTACCACCTAGCCGAACAATCGGGAACGAGGGGTAAGCAGAGTCGTGCAACCCAGCTTGGCCAAAAATTAAGTCATATTGATGCATATAATGGTGAATAAAAGGTACATGCGGAAGTTTGACACATGTGTTGGGCATGAAGCCCGTATAAATAAGCTTCTGTTAAAGAAGCCCCCTGGTATAATGAGCACGGACAACGCATCAAATATGTGCGAATAAAGCGCAAACGAGCCTCTAAAGGGTTCAAGAAGAAGGAGGAAGAAGGAGAGAAATAAAAGACAACAAAAATAGAAAATGTGTACGGAGGAAGGAGACGAACTTGGAGTCCGGCGCTTAGGCGTAGAATCTTCGTAGACGGGCTGCGTTCCATGGGTTCGGCTCGAGTCGGTTATCCGATGCGTTTCGCAGATGGTATGCTCCGCCGGTCAGGACCTGGTCGATGATGAAGGGACCTTCCCATTTGGGCTTGAGATTGTCCTTTTTCTTGTCCGGCAGGCGTAGAACTAGTTCGCCAACGTTGTAAGCTTTGGCTCGTAGTTCCCTGCTTTGATATCTTCGAGCCTGCTGTTGATAAAATGCGGAACGAGCTTTTGCCACGTCGCGCTCCTCCTCCAATGCGTCCAAATTGTCCTACCGATCGAGCTCGGCTTCTCTTTCTTCATACATGCGCACGCGAGGTGAGTCATGAATTATGTCGCAGGGCAGGACTGCCTCTGCACCGTACACCATAAAAAATGGTGTGAATCCGGTAGTACGATTCGGCGTGGTCCGCAGCCCCGTAGTACGGAGTCGAGCTCCTCAACCCAAAGGCGTGTTAGATTCCTTGAGGGACTGCACTAGTCTGGGTTTAATGCCGCTCATGATTAGACCGTTTGCTCGCTCGACTTGGCCGTTGGTTTGAGGGTGATAGACTGAGGCATAATCGAGCTTGATGCCCATGTTTTTGCACCATAATTTGACCTCGTCGGCCGTGAAGTTGGTGCCGTTATCAGTGATGATACTGTGGGGGATACCGTAACGGTGAACTACCCCTGATATGAAGTCTATCACCGGTCCGGATTCGCCATTTTAATGTGCTTGGCCTCTATCCATTTGGTGAATTTATCCACCATGACCAATAGGTATTTTTGTTTGTGGGTTCCCCCCTTAAGGGGTCCAACCATGTCAAGCCCCCAGACCGCGAACGGCCAGGTGATGGGTATAGTTTTGAGGGCGGTGGGTGGCATGTGGCTTTGGTTAGCAAAAAGCTGGCAACCGACGCATCGTTGGACTAAATCCCGCGCATCTGCCCGGGCCGTCGGCCAATAAAATCCTGTACGGAAGGCCTTGCCTACAAGGGCCCGGGCTGCGGCGTGGTGCCCACCCAGTCCGGCATGAATTTCAGCTTGGAGGTTTCGCCCTTCCTCTTCGGAGATACACCTTTGAAGGACTCCTGTTGTGCTTTTCTTATAAAGCTTTCCCTCATGGACTTTATAGGCTTTAGATCGCCGTACTATGCAGCGAGCCTCATTTTGGTCTTCGGGGGTTCCTGCCTAGTTAGGTAGGCTAGGAATGGTTCCGTCCACGGGGCGATAACCGCCATTATTTCATGGGCGGAGGGTGTTATCTCGGTGGCATAGCCTCCGATTGTGTCGAAGTGTTCGCGTCAGCGGTGCGGTTGGGTCCGGATTGTTATTTCCGGACTCCCCTTCCCATAGTACGGATGGCTTGAACAGCCGTTCCAGGAAGATGTTGGGCGGGACGGCATCACGTTTTGCGCCGATGCGTGCCAATATGTCCGCCGCCTGGTTGTTATCCCGGGCTATATGATGAAATTCGAGCCCTTCGAACCGTGCTGACATTTTTAGGACCGCATTGCGGTACGCTGGCATTTCCGGATCTTTGGCATCAAAGTCTATGTTTATTTGAGATATCGCGAGGTTCAAATCCCCGCGCACCTCTAGGCGTTTAATGCCCATAGAGACTGCCATCCGGAGGCCGTGCAGAAGGACCTCGTATTCCGCTGCGTTGTTGGAGTCCGTATACATTATCTGAAGGACACATTGGACTGTGTCCCCGGTTGGGACGTCAGGACGACGCCAATTTCTGTGCCGCCAACATTTTGGAGCCGTCAAAGTGCATGATCCAATTAGAGTATGCGTCGTACTCTTTAGGGAGTTCGACGGTCCATTCGCCACGAAGTCGGCCAAAACCTGCGACTTAATAGCTCGTCGTGGCTTATAGGTTATGTCGAATGGAAGGAGCTCTATGCCCATTTAGCAATCCGCCCGTCGGCGTCATGTTGTTTATAATGTCGTTAAGAGGTACTTCGGAGGCTACCATTATCGAACACTCTTGAAAGTAGTGTCGCAGCTTCCGGGATGCCATGAACACCGCGTATGCTATCTTTTGATAATGTGGGTACCGGGATTTGCATGGAGTTAGGACAGTGGACACATAGTAAACTGGTTTTTGAAGAGGGAACCGGTGTCCATCCGTTTCTCGTTCGACAACGAGCACCGCGCTGACAACTTGATGTGTTGTGGCGATATATAATAGCATTGGTTCACCCACGTTGGGCGCAGCCAGGACCGGATTTGTTGCCAATATGGCTTTTATTTCTTCGAGTCCGGCCGTGGCGGCATCCATCCACTCGAAGTGTTCGGTGCGCCGGAGGAGGCGGTAAAGGGGTAACGCCTTTTCTCCCAAACGGGAAATAAAGCGGCTTAGAGCCGCTACGCATCCAGTCAATTTTTGTATTTGTTTGAGGTCTTTTGTAATATCCAGTTGTGACAGAGCTCGGATCTTGGCTGGGTTTGCTTCAATTCCTCTACCGGACACAATGAAGCCCAGGAGATTTCCTACCGAACGCCAAGACGCATTTTTCCCGATTGAGCTTAATGTCATATTTTTGGAGATTGTTGAATGTGAGCCTCAAGTCGACTACTAGAGTTTCGACATGCTTGGATTTGACGACCACGTCATCTACATATGCTTCCACTGTTTTGCCGATCTGGTTTACCAGACATGTCTGAATCATGCGCTGATATGTTGCGCCGGCGTTTTTGAGCCCGATGGGCATTGTGTTTAAGCAGAATGGGCCGTATGGAGTGATGAATGTCACAGTAGCTTGGTCTGGCTCTGCCATCTTGATTTGGTGGTAGCCGGAGATGCAGCGTCGAGGAAGCACAATGAGTCGTGGTCTCCGCCAGAAGGCCGATAATTTGATCAATTCGAGGGAGGGAAGGGATCCTTTGGGCAAGCCTTATTAAGGTCTTTAAAATCAACACATAGGCGCCAGGATTTATCCTTCTTTGGTACCATCACCAGGTTTGCTAGCCATCCAATGTTTTATATCTCGATGAATCCGGCTTCCAAAAGTTTGGCTAGCTCCTCTCCCATGGCACATCTCTTGGGTTCGGAAAAGCGCCAAGAGCCTGTTTGACCGCTTGAATCCTTTTAAGATATTTAGGCTGTGCTCGGCCAGCCGACGGGATTCCTGGCATGTCCGAAGGGTGCTGCAAAGATGTCCCAGCTTTTCTCATAGAAGTTCTCGTGAAAAGCGCGCCTACATCAGGGTTTAATTGTGCCCCAATGGAGGCCGTCTTTGCGGTGGTCCGTTGGGTGGACTTGGAATTTGACTATTTCATCCGCTGGTTTAAAAGAGGTGGACTTGGATCTTTTATCAAGTATCACATCGTCCCTGTTCACCGTGGAGCGCATCGCGGTGAGTTCCTCAGCCGCCAGGGCTTTGGATAGTGCCTCGAGGGCTAGTGCGGCTGTCTTGTTTTCGGTGCGGAGTGCTATGTTTGGATCACTAGCGAGAGTGATGATTCCGTTAGGTCCGGGCATTTTAAGCTTCATGTACCCATAGTGGGGTATAGCTTGAAAAATTGTGAATGCCTCTCGCCCTAATAAAGCGTGATATCCGCTTCCCTAACGGGGCCACTTGAAATGTGACCTCCTCGGACTTGTAATTGTCCGTGAGCCGAACACTATGTCCAGTGTGATTTTTCCTGTGCAGCATGCTTCCCGGCTAGGGATTATTCCTCTAAAGGTTGTGCTGCTTCGCTCAATGCGGTTCCAGTCTATTTCCATTTTTCAGAGGGTTTCCTCATAGGTGAGGTTTAGTCCGCTGCCGCCATCCATGAGTACCTTAGTAAGGCGAAGCCGCCCACTATTGGACCGAGGACCAATGCGGCCGGTGCTCGGGCTGTTCGAATTTGGGTTCACACTGGCATTAAAGGTAATAGCCGTGTCACGCCATGGATTGATTGTTGCTACGTGGTAGACTTCGGAAAGGTTGTGGAGTGTTCGTGTTCGCATGTTATTTGATGCGAACGTCTCGAAGACTGTTATCACCGATCTGGTGTCTTTGGGCTGGGATTACGAAGCTAGAAGCTCTTCGCCACTTTTGGCCACCTGCCGTAGTATCCAACATGCTCAAGGCTATGAGTTGGAGTGGCGCCCTCGTGCTATGAATTTTGCAGGTCCGCTTAGCCAACCCTCCAAGACGGTTCCGCACCCTTTAGGGGTTTTGGTTTTTGGTGTTTAACCTGTGTGCTTGGTAATGATGCACCCTTTTATTTCGGACTAGGGATGTATTCGGGGCGGATTGTCCCAAAATTTACTTTTGGTTTTCCAGGCAGTCTCCATCGTGACAAGATTTCTTTTGTACTATGGTCACCAAGTCAGCAAAGCGTGTAATTTCGCTGACGACTTATGGCGTTTAGGATTCCCTTATGCGTGCAATTATTGCAGAAAAGTGGGATTGCGCCCTCCTCTCGGCAGTCCTTTATCGTGTCCATAACCAGGAGGAATCGGCCCAAGAATGATGTCTTTATTTCAGCGGGCTCTTGCTGAATTCGAGATAGATCGCTAATGTTTGGGTGGGCGGGTGGAACTAGATCCGGAACCCCGTCCAATTTAAGACTCAGGGGCTGAGAAGTTTCCGAACTCAGAAGTTTGGATTTTTTAATGCTATCCAATGAAGCCAACCCGCCGCCTGACTTTAAGTTCAGGACTTGATCGACATCCGTCCCTCTGCGGGTATCCGGCATGGAGGGATCGGGAATCCGGACGTAACTAGTCCTTAAGATAGAAGAAGAATCACCGCATTGCTCCTCTTTCACAGCAACATGATGGGTTGCCTGGGGAGAGTTGATCTCTCTTAGATCGGTTTTAGGCCCGATCCGGTCGTAGTCTGTGGCGACTCCCAGGGCGGCGATGCGATCCAAGAGCTCGTATACGGAGGAGAGCTCGATCGGATCTAACTGCTCGGCAAGTTCCGAATTAACGTGAAGATTGGTTTCGATGACTCGAGAAGTCATCGCTTGCAAGGGTGGTCGAATCCGGCGGTCATAAGAAAACCACCTAGTCAAGAGTTCGACCCGGTGGCCAAGGCTCCTTTGGCGATAATATCGTCTTTAAAAGACGGGATGAGGCATCCTTCCCGACGGGCGATGGCACGGAGGAACTCTCAATGAAAGCACCAATGTCGGTGTCAAAACCGGCAGATCTCGGGTAGGGGTCCCGAACTGTGCGTCTAGGCGGATGGTAACAGGAGACAAGGTACACGATGTTTTTACCTGTGTTCGGGCCCTCTCGATGGAGGTAATACCCTACTCCTGCTTGATTAATATTGATGATATGGGTAGTAGAAGAGTAGATCTACCATGAGATCAGAGAGGCTAAACCCTAGAAGCTAGCCTATGGTATGATTGTTGTTCGACCTACGGACTAAAACCCTCCGGTTTATATAGACACCGGATAGGTTAGGGTTACACAGAGTCGGTTACAATGGTAGGAGATCTACATATCCGTATCGCCAAGCTTGCCTTCCACGCCAAGGAAAGTCCCATCCGGACACGGGACGAAGTCTTCAATCTTGTATCTTCATAGTCCAGGAGTCCGACCAACGGTGATAGTTCGGCTATCCGGACACCCCCTAATCCGGGACTCCCTCAGGGACGGAGGGCTTTGTCAACTTAGTCAATATGAACGATTCTAGCTCCAGTGACCGTACGATGTCCATCCAACGGCCGTAGTGCTTCTTCAACCTCTAGTCTTCTTGCTCCAGCCGCCCAAACCAGCGCCGGTCGTGCCGCGTGCTCCTGCCTCTCGTGGTCGGCTGTGATGCCGTGGAGGCCTCACCACCCCCTACTACTCCCACCGCTGGCCAGGTGATACGTCTCCAACGTATGTATAATTTTTGATTGCTCCATGCTATATTATCTATTGTTTTGGACTATATTGGGCTTTATTTTCCACTTTTATATTACTTTTGGGACTAACCTATTAACCGGAGGCCCAGCCTGTAATTCCTATTTTTTCCTATTTCTGTTTCAAGAAACGGAATATCAAACAGAGTCCAAACGGAATGAAATCTTCGGGAACGTGATTTTCTCATCAGATAAGATCCAGGAGACTTGGACCCTCGGTCAAGAAAGGAGGGAGGCGGCCACGAGGGTGGACGGCGCCCCCCCCCTAGGGCGCGCCCCCTGCCTCGTGGGCCCCCCGAAGCTCCACCGACGTACTCCTTCCTTCTATATATACCTACGCACTTCAACAGATCGACACGGAGCCAAAAACCTCATTCCACCGCCGCAACTTCCTGTATCCACGAGATCCCATCTTGGGGCCTATTCCGGAGCTCCACCGGAAGGGGAATCCACCACGGAGGGCTTCTACATCATCATCATAGCCTCTCGGTGAAGTGTGAGTAGTTTACTTCAGACCTACGGGTCCATAGTTAGTAGCTAGATGGCTTCTTCTCTCTTTTTGGATCTCAATACAATGTTCTCCCCCTCTCTCATGGAGATCTATTCGATGTAATCTTGTTTTTGCGGTGTGTTTGTTGAGACCAATGAATTGTGGGTTTATGATCAAGATTATCTATGAGCAATATTTGAATCTTCTCTGAATTCTTTTTTGTATGATTTTTTATCTTTGCAAGTCTCTTCGAATTATCCGTTTGGTTTGGCCAACTAGATTGGTAGTTCTTGCAATGGAGAAGTGCTTAGCTTTGGGTTCAATCTTGCGGTGTCCTTTCCCAAAGTGATGAGGGGCAGCAAGGCACGTATTGTATTGTTGCCATCGAGGATAACAAGATGGGGTTTTTATCATATTGCATGCATTTATCCCTCTACATCATGTCATCTTGCTTAAGGCGTTACTCTGTTTTCATTAACTTAATACTCTAGATGCATGCTGGATAGCGGTTGATGAGTGGAGTAATAGTAGTAGATGCAGGCAGGAGTCAGTCTACTTGTCTCGGACGTGATGCCTATATACACGATCATACCTAGATACTCTCATAGCAATGCTCAATTATGTCAATTGTTCAACAGTAATTCGTTCACCCACCGTAAAATACTTATGCTCTTGAGAGAAGCCACTAGTGAAATCTATGGCCCCCGGGTCTATTCTCATCATATTAATCTTCGACGCTTTATTATTGCTTTGCTTTTTTTACTTTGCCTTTTATTTTACTTTGCATCTTTATACCAAAAATACCAAAAATATTATCTATCATCTCTATCAGATCTCACTCTCGTAAGTGACCGTGAAGGGATTGACAACCCCTATTCGCATTGGTTGCAAGGAGTTATTTGCTTTGTGTAGGTACGAGGGACTTTGCGTGGCGTCGTACTGGATTGATACCTTGGTTCTCAAAAACTGAGGGAAATACTTACGCTACTCTGTTGCATCATCCTCTCCTTTTCGGTGAAAACCAACACAAGCTCAAGACGTGGCAAGAAGGATTTCTGGCGCTGTTGCTGGGGAGTGTACGCAAAAGTCAACATACCAAGTACCCATCACAATCCCTTATCTCTTGCATTACATTATTTGCCATTTGCCTCTCGTTTTCCTCTCCCCCACTTCACCCTTGCCGTTTTATTCGCCCTCTCTTTTCCGTTCGTCTTTTCGTTTGCCTTTATGTCTTACTTGGCTTGTTTGCTCGTTTGGTTGAAATAGTTGAGTATTTATTCCTAAACAGAGAAGCTAATATCTATGGATCCTCATCCGCTTGCCAATCTTTTAAGAGATCCAATTATGATGAACCAATTCCTAGTGGTTTGGATGCACTAGATTATCTTTATAAGGTTTTGCCTGAAATCCGTAAATCTGAAAATTATGATGAAGCGATTCACGATAGATCTTTGAATAAAAAGCATGATTGCAATGATTTTATTATAAATTCTATTGATATAAATTATGCTAATAATATGCAAAGCCCTATGCTTGGGGATGCCAGTTTTGCTATGTCTAATAGTCATGATTGGGGAGATTCTTCTTATGATCTTGAAAATTTATTTAAGCCCCATGATGAATATAAGATTGATAATAGTGTTTGCAATAATATTGAAAGTGGGTTTGGAAGAGTGTCAACTTTAGATCCCACATATTTGGATAACATTCAATCTTATGAATTTTTTGATAAAAGTGGGCTTGGAGAAATCATGACTTTAGTTAATGATAATCCCACTATTTTGGAAGAGTGTCAACTTCGCATGCATGTGGATCGTGTTGAGAATATGTCATGTGATAGCTATATTGTTGAATTTTATTATGATCCTACATGTAATTATTATGAGAGAGGAAAATATGGTTATAGAAATTTTCATGTTACTAAATTACCTCTCGTTATGTTGAGATTGCTATTGTTCCTTTCCGCTTCCTTGCATATGCTAGTTTTTGCTTGCTACGATAATTTGTTTGCCTATAATATGCCTATGCATAGGAATTATGTCAGACTTAAGTATGTTTGTCACATGTTTTATGATGCTCTCTTTGTGCCTCAATTCTTGTCTTTCTTGTGAGCATCATTGAATCTCAATGCCTAGCTAAAAGGCTTTAAAAGAAAGCGCTTGTTGGGAGACAACCCAATATTTTTGCTTGCTGTTATTCAATAAATATTCCATATACCTTCTGCTTAGATGTGGTTTTATGTTTTAATTAGTGTTTGTGCCAAGTTAAACCTATAGGATCTTCTTGGATGATAGTTATTTGATCTTGCTGTAATTTCCAGAAACTTTCTGTTCACGAAAAAAATTGTTAAAAATCACAAGAACGTGATAACATAGTGATTCTAATTGCTGCTGATCAATAAACAAATTTCCTAGGTCGTCCTATTTTTTCTGAATTTTTTGAGTTCCATAAGTTTACGTTAGTTACAGATTACTACAGACTGTTCTGTTTTTGACAGATTCTGTTTTTCGTGTGTTGTTTGCTTATTTTGAAGAATCTATGGCTAGTAAAATAGTTTATAATACATAGAGAAGTTGGAATAAAGTAGGTTTAACACCAATATAAATAAAGAATGAGTTCATTGCAGTACCTTGAAGTGGTCTTTTGTTTTCTTTCGCTAACGGAGCTTACGAGATTTCTGTTGAGTTTTGTGTTGTGAAGTTTTCAAGTTTTGGGTGAAATCTTTTGATTGATTATGGAACAAGGAGTGGAAAGGGCCTAAGCTTGGGGATGCACATGGCACCCCCAAGATAATATAAGGACACCAAAAAGTCAAAGCTTGGGGATGCCCCGGAATGCATCCCCTCTTTCGTCCACTTCCATCGGTAACTTTACTTGGAGCTATATTTTTATTCACTACATGATATGTGTTTTGCTTGGAGCGTCTTGTATTATTTGCGTCTTTGCTTGTTAGTTTACCACAATCATCCTTGCTGTACACACCTTTCGAGAGAGCCATACATGATTTGGAATTTGTTAGAATACTCTATGTGCTTCACTTATATCTTTTGAGCTATATAGTTTTGCTCTAGTGCTTCACTTATATCTTTAGAGCATGGTGGTGGATTTGTTTTATAGAAACCTTTGATATCTCATGCTTCACTTAGATTATTTTGAGAATCTTAAATAGCATGGTAATTTGCTTAAAATAATAATATGCTTGGTATTCAAGATTTGTAAAAGTTTCTTTTGAGTGCGTTGAATACTAAGAAAAGTTCGATGCTTGATAATTGTTTTGAGATATGAAGGTAGTAATATTAGAGTCATGCTAGTTGAGTAGTGGTGAATTTGAGAAATACTTGTGTTAAAGTTTGTGATTCCCGTAGCATGCACGTATGGTGAACCGTTATGTGATGAAGTCGGAGCATGATTTATTTATTGATTGTCTTCCTTATGAGTGGCGGTCGGGACGAGCAATGGTCTTTTCCTACCAATCTATCCCTCTAGGAGCATGCGCGTAATACTTTGCTTTGATAACTTGTAGATTTTTGCAATAAGTATATGAGTTCTTTATGACTAACGTTGAGTCCATGGATTATACACACTTTTCTCACCCTTCCACCATTGATAGCCTCTCTAATGCCGCGCACTTTTCGCCGGTATCATACACCCACCATAAACCTTCCTCAAAACAGCCACCATACCTACCTATCATGGCATTTCCATAGCCATTCCGAAATATATTGCCATGCAACTTTTCACCGTTCTGTTTATTATGACACGCTCCATCATTGTCATATTGCTTAGCATGATCATTTAGTTGACATCGTATTTGTGGCAAAGCCACCGTTCATAATTCTTTCATACATGTCACATATGAATCATTGCATATCCCGGTACACCGCCGGAGGCATTCACATAGAGTCATATTTTGTTCTAAGTATTGAGTTGTAATTCTTGAGTTGTAAGAAAAATAAAAGCGTGATGATCATCATTTTTAGAGCATTGTCCCAGGTGAGGAAAGGATGATGGAGACTATGATTCCCCCATAAGTCGGGATGAGACTCCGGACAAAAATTAAAAAAGAGAAAAGAAAAGAGGCCATAAAAAAGAGAGAAAAGGCCCAAATAAAAAAATGAGAGAAAAAGAGAGAAGGGACAATGTTACTATCCTTTTACCACACTTGTGCTTCAAAGTACCACCATGATCTTCATAATAGAGAGTCTCTCGTTTTGTCACTTTCATATACTAGTGGGAATTTTTCAATATAGAACTTGGCTTGTATATTCCAATGATGGGCTTCCTCAAATTTCCCTAGGTCTTCGTGAGCAAGCGAGTTGGATGCACACCCACTTAGTTTCTTTTGTTGAGCTTTCATATACTTATAGCTCTAGTGCATCCGTTGCATGGCAATCCCTACTCACTCACATTGATATCTATTGATGGGCACCTCCATAGCCCGTTGATACGCCTAGTTGATGTGAGACTATCTTCCCTTTTTTGTCTTCTCCACAACCACCATTCTATTCCACATATAATGCTATATCCATGGCTCACGCTCATGTATTGCGTGAAGATTGAAAAAGTTTTGAGAATGTCAAAAGTATGAAACAATTGCTTGGCTTGTCATCGGGTTGTGCATGATTTAAATACTTTGTGTGGTGAAGATAGAGCATAGCAGGACTATATGATTTTGTAGGGATAACTTTCTTTGGCCATGTTATTTTGAGAAGACATAATTGCTTTGTTAGTATGCTTGAAGTATTATTATTTTTATGTCAATATTAAACCTTTGTCTTGAATCTTTCGGGTCTGAATATTCATACCACAATTAAGAAGAATTACATTGAAATTATGCCAAGTAGCACTCCGCATCAAAAATTCTCTTTGTATCATTTACCTACTCGAGGACGAGCAAGAATTAAGCTTGGGGGTGCCTGATACGTCTCCAACGTATCTATAATTTTTCACTTTGTTGTGGGTGTGAGGCTGTCGTCGCCGCAGAATAACATGGGGTGTGGGTGAGTAGAGGGATGGCCTGGTGTTACGTCTTGAGCACTGTGTTGGATTTCCTTGAAGAGGAAAGGATGATGCAGCAAAGTAGCGTAAGTATTTCCCTCAGTTTTTGAGAACCAAGGTATCAATCCAGTAGGAGGCTACGCGCGAGTCCCTCGTACCTACACAAAGCAAATAACTCCTCGCAACCAATGCGATTAGGGGTTGTCAATCCCTTCACGGTCACTTACGAGAGTGAGATCTGATAGAGATGATAGATAATATTTTTGGTATTTTTTATGATAAAGATGCAAAGTAAAATAAAAGAAAAGTAAAAGAAAAGGCAATAAACAAAGTGATGGAAGATTAATATGATGGAGATAGACCCGGGGGCCATAGATTTCACTAGTGGCTTCTCTCAAGAGCATAAGTATTTTACGGTGGGTGAACGAATTACTGTTGAGCAATTGATGTAATTGAGCATAGTTATGAGAATATCTAGGTATGATCATGTATATAGGCATCACGTCCGAGACAAGCAGACCGACTCCTGCCTGCATCAACTACTATTACTCCACTCATCGACCGCTATCCAGCATGCATCTAGAGTATTAAGTTAAAGAAAACAGAGTAACGCCTTAAGCAAGATGACATGATGTGGAGGGATAAATTCATGTAATATGATAAAAACCCCATGTTGTTATCCTCGGTGGCAACAATACAATACGTGCCTTGTTGCCCCTCACACCGGGAAAGGACACCACAAGATTGAACCCAAAGCTAAGCACTTCTCCCATTGCAAGAAAAACCAATCTAGTAGGCCAAACCAAACTGATAATTCGAAGAGAATTGCAAAGATAACCAATCATACATAAAAGAATTCAGAGAAGATTCAAATATTGTTCATAGATAATCATGATCATAAGCCCAAAATTCATCCGTCTCAACAAACACACCGCAAAAAGAAGATTACATCGAATAGATCTCCACGAGAGAGGGGGAGAACATTGTATTGAGATCCAAAAAGAGAGAAGAAGCCATCTAGCTACTAACTATATATGGACCCGAAGGTCTGAGGTAAAATACTCACACTTCATCGGAGAGGCTATGGTGTTGATGTAGAAGCCCTCCGTGGTGGATGCCCCCTCCGTGAGCTCCTAACAGGCCCCAAGATGGGATCTCGTGGGTACAGAAGGTTGCGGCGGTGGAATTAGGTTTTTGGCTCCATGTCTGATCGTTTGGGGATACGTAGGTATATATAGGAGGAAGAAGTACATCGGTAGAGCAACATGGGGCCCATGAGGGTGGAGGGCGCGCCCTGGGGGGGTGGGCGTGCCCCCCTACCTCGTGCCCTCCTCGAAGCTTCCTTGACTTAGGGTCCAAGTCTCCTGGATCACGTTCGGTGAGAAAATCACGTTCCCGAAGGTTTCATTCCGTTTGGACTCCGTTTGATATTCCGTTTCTTCGAAACTCTGAAATAGGCAAAAAACAGCAATTAATTTGGGCCTCCGGTTAATAGGTTAGTCCCAAAAATAATATAAAAGTGGAAAGTAAAGCCCAATATTGTCCAAAATAGTAGATAATATAGCATGGAGCAATAAAAATTATAGATACATTGGAGACGTATCGCATCCCCAAGCTTAATTCCTTCGTCCTCGAGTAGGTAAATGATAAAACAGAATTTTTGATGCGGAGTGCTACTTGGCATAATTTCAATGTAATTCTTCTTAATTGTGGTATGAATATTCAGATTCAAAAGATTCAAGACAAAAGTTCATATTGACATAAAAATAATAATACTTCAAGCATACTAACTAAGCAATTATGTCTTCTCAAAATAATGGCTAAAGAAAGTTCATCCCTACAAAATCATATAGTTTAGTCATGCTCCATTTTCGTCACACGAGAATGCTCTCATCATGCACAACCCCAATGACAAGCCAAGCAATTGTTTCATACTTTAGTAATCTCAAACCTATAAACTTTCATGCAATATATGAGCGCGAGCCATGGATATAGCACTATGGGTGGAATAGAATATGATGATGGGGGTTATGTGGAGAAGACAAAAAAAGGAGAAGGTCTCACATCAACAAGGCTAATCAACGGTCTATGGAGATGCCCATTGATTGATGTTAATGCAAGGAGTAGGGATTGCCATGCAACGGATGCACTAGAGCTATAAATGTATGAAAGCTCAATAAAAGAAAACTAAGTGGGTGTGCATCCAACTTTCTTGCT
This sequence comes from Aegilops bicornis, assembly GCA_021605145.1. Lineage (NCBI taxonomy): Eukaryota > Viridiplantae > Streptophyta > Magnoliopsida > Poales > Poaceae > Aegilops > Aegilops bicornis. The sequence goes on along the minus strand of CM038672.1, from coordinate 513,931,870 downwards.
CACGAAGACCTAGGGCACTTGAGCAGGCCCATTGTTGGAATATACAAGCCAAGTTCTATAATGAAAAATTCCCACTAGTATATGAAAGTGACAAAACAAGAGACTCTCTATCATGAAGATTATGGTGCTACTTTGAAGCACAAGTGTGGCAAAGGATAGTAACATTGTCCCTTCTCTCTTTTTCTCTCATTTTTTTGGGCCTTCTCTTTTCTATGTCCTTTCTCTTTTTTTTATTCCTCACTTGGGACAATGCTCTAGAAAATGATGATCATCACACTTCTATTTATTTACAACTCAATGATTACAACTCGATACTAGAACAAAGTATGACTCTATATGAATGCCTCCAGCGGTGTGCAGGATATGCAATGAACCAAGAGTGACATGTATGAAAGAATTATGAACGGTGGCTTTGCCACAAATACTATGTCAACTACATGATCATGCTAAGCAATATGACAATGATGAATGTGTCATGATAAACGGAATGGTGGGAAGTTGCATTGCAATATATCTCGGAATGTCAATGGAAATGCCATAATAGGTAGGTATGGTGGCTGTTTTGATGAAGATATAGGGAGATTTATGTGTGAAAGAGCGTATCATATCACGGGGTTTGTATGCACCGGCGAAGTTTGCACCAACTCTCAATGTGAGAAAGGGCAATGCACGGTACCGAAGAGGCTAGCTGATGGAAGGGTGAGTGTGCGTATAATCCATGGACTCAATATTAGTCATAAAGAACTCACATACTTATTGAAAAAATCTACAAGCCATCAAAAACCAGAGCACTACGCGCATGCTCCTAGGGGGATAGATTGGTAGGAAAAGACCATCGCTCGTCCCCGACCGCCACTCATAAGGAGGACAACCAAAGAACACCTCATGTTTCAAATTTGTTACATAACGTTTACCATACATGCATGCTACGGGACTTGCAAACTTCAACACAAGAATTTCTCAATTTCACAACTACTCAACTAGCACGACTTCAATATTATTACCTCCATATCTCAAAACAATTATCAAGCATCAAACTTCTCTTAGCATTCAACACACTCATAAGAAGGTTTTTACTATTTTTTTATACCTAGCATATTAGGATTATTTAATAAAATTACCATGCTATTTTAAGACTCTCAAAATAATCTAAGTGAAGCATGAGAGATCAATAGTTTCTTTAAAACAAATCCACCACCGTGCTCTAAATGATATAAGTGAAGTAATAGAGCAAAACTATATAACTCAAAAGATATAAATGAAGCACAAAGAGTATTCCAATAATTTCCAAGTCATGTATGGCTCTCTCAAAAGGTGTGTACAACAAGTATGATTGTGGTAAACTAAAAAACAAAGACTCAAATCATACAAGACACTTCAAGCAAAACACATATCATGTGGTGAATAAAAATATAGCTCCAAGTAAAGTTACCGATGGAAGTAGACGAAAGAGGGGATGCCTTCCGGGGCATCCCCAAGATTTGACTTTTGGTGTCCTTAGATTATCTTGGGGGTGCCATGGGCATCCCCAAGCTTTGGCTCTTGCCACTCCTTGTTCCATAATCCATCAAAAGATTTTACCCAAAACTTGAAAACTTCACAACACAAAACTAAACAGAAATATCGTGAGCTCCGTTAACTAAAGAAAACAAAAGACCACTTCAAGGTACTGTGATGAACTCATTATTTATTTATATTGGTGTTAAACCTACTGTATTCCAACTTCTCTATGGTTTATAAACTATTTTACTAGCCATAGATTCATCAAAATAAGCAAACAACACACGAAAAACAGAATCTGTCAAAAACAGAACAGTCTGTAGTAATCTGTAACTAACGCAAACTTCTGGAACTCCAAAAATTCAGACAAAATAGGACGACCTAGGCAATTTTTTTATTGATCATCAGCAATTTGAATCAGTATTTTATCACGTTCTGGTGATTTTTAACAATTGTTTTCGTGAAACGAAAGTTTCTGGAAATTACAGGAAGATCAAATAACTATCATCCAAGAAGATCATATAGGTTTAACTTGGCACAAACACTAATTAAAACATAAAAACACATCTAACCAGAGGCTAGATCTAAGATTTATTCCTAAACAGAAGCAAAAGCAAAAAAAACTAAAACTAAAATTGGGTTGCCTCCCAACAAGTGTTATCGTTTAACGCACCTAGCTAGGCATAAAAGCAAGGATAGATCTAGGTATTGTCATAATAGTGGTACGGCAAATCATGAAAACTTCTCTCATATTCTCTAGTTCAGCAGCAAGTTTTCTTTGAGGCAAGCAAAAATAATCAAAAGGGCTAAATTTAATGGGACAAAAGTCCCCAAGATCAATCTCGGGAGGTATGGGTTCCTCCCTAGGCCCTTTGTATTGCACAACAAATTCATCATTAAGAGCATTCTTTTGGCAAAAAGTCACAAGCCTTCGTTCAAGAGGAAAACCTAGTCCATTATTCTGAATAGCAAAATCATCATTAAGCTCAGAAATTCTATCAACTAGAACATCGGCAGGAACCTTTTTCCTAAGATTTTCGTTATAAGCAATATGATCTAAAGATTGTAAACGCATAATGTCTTCTTGAGTAAAAAGGATAGCTTCAATGGGAGGATGACTAGCATCTACCCTATAATGCGCAAAGATTTCTTTGGCCTCTTTTATTATAAATCTAAACTCACGAGCCAAAAAGATAGTGGCGGCAAGCTTAAAAGAAGAATGCTCAATATTAGAGAATTCTAAGAAAATTCTTTGTATGCAGGGATGCATGTGCATAAATTGCCTTTCAAGTTCAACTATAAGCATGGCAATAGTGTCGGTGTACTAGAGTAGGGGTACCCTAGTATCCCGAACTTGTGCACGGGCAGTTGCAGCCCTCCGCGGCAAGGCTTACCGGGTGACCGCCAAGGTCCTCCGTGGTTCCTTTGGAGCCATTCAAGAACAAAGTATTCAAGCCAAGGAGACAAGGCCCCAGCAAGAGGAGCTTGCCGGGAAGGCCCGGTGAGCGACAAGCTTCCGGACGCGACAAGACAACAACCGCAGCAAGGCGCTTGCCGCGGCACACCGCCACTCTGTACCTGCGCTCCAGCACATCCACTAACGTGTCGCCCTGGGACCTTTCCAGGCACGCGTGGCAAGAGGCCGTCTTGACGGCCGGAGCGCTTGATGGCAAGCGGCGCTGACAAGATTGCCATTGCGGCAAGCGGTGGCGCCCCTGATGGTCCCTTTCTACACTGTTAGGGCGACGTAGACGGGCATTTAATGCCTTTGTCCCCTGCCGTCAGGGTTAGGTATGATACACTGTACAAGTAGCTGTACCAACCACTCCTTTTCCATTTTTACCCTTGTCTACGTTGCCACCTGTCGGAGACCCCTTTAGCATATAAAAGGAGGCCCATGCACAACGTAGGGGAGGGAGAAGGTTCGAAAGGTTTGAAGCCAGAGAACACTCATGCTCGGTCTCGTTAGCAGCTTGTGTGTACTGTAGCACTCAGCGCTCCTGAGCAAGAACTCAATACACTCAGACATGCAGCAGTAGGAGTGTTATCTCTCCGGAGAGCTCCGAAGCTGGGTAAAATGCTCGTGTGCTTCGCCTTGATCTGCTCTTCGTGCGACCTCTGCCCCCCGCCGAACCGAAAGGGTCTCGGTCCGCCGGTCCCATAGGTGTTCGTGGGCCAGATCAGCTTCCCCGACATCTTTGGCGCGCCAGGTAGAGGCGTCGAGATTGTGTGAACCTGATCCGGCGTCCACACGAGCTAGATCTTCATCATCTTCATCGACATGCCACCGAAGAAGAAGGCTTGGCGGCAGATGTTCGTCTGCGTCGAACCCACCACCACCGGAGCAAACGGGTGGTGGGGTAGACGCCGGCGAAGAATGGACGTCGACGGGGAGCCCACGGTGCTGCCAAGTCAAGGACAAGGCTACGCAGAACCTCGGCGTCCGTACATGCACCGCGCCCGTCTCGGAGGCGCGGGACCGACAGCGTCATGGTATTCACAACGCCATACGCTCGTTGGACCAAGATCGAGCTGGTGGATCTCGGGATGCTCAAGACCAGCATGCACGCCAACATCTTTGGCGCGGCGAAACGCGATCGCTGGGCGGGATACTGCTCCTTCTAACATAGTTAGAAGTCCGAGCATATCCGCTCCTCGCGTCGTTCGCCATCGCCACCCACCACTCCAGCAGAAGCTTTGGCGAGAGCTCAATCGCTCTGGATTACCCTCCAACAGCCGACAAGGTCGATGAATGGAGGGCCACCATTCGTAGTCTCATCGGCTTTGCCAACGGCGACGCTCCCACGGCAGCCGAGTGCATCCGCTGCCGCGGCAGGACTGCCAAACACGAGCGGTGGCGGCGAAACCGGTGGGGTGCAACCACCATGCATTCTCCACCCCGAAGGCCAAGGTCATCGACTCGCCGGATCCACCTCGACAGCGACTCCACCGCGTCGTCGGATCCACGAGCTCGTCGCGATCAGCGCCAAGTTCTTCACGAACGATAGCAAGAAGACGCTCGAACTCGCATCGAGCGTCGAAGAGAAGCGCGGGCGTCAATCCGACCAGTCTGGGCCCTCTGTCGACATGCATGCGCCCGAGAACCAGCGACTTGCCGTCTGTGTAGGTTGCCCTGCGTTCACTCGTGAGCTGCGGCAAGTCCAAAGGGCCCAGCAAGAAGAATTTCAAGCCAGACATACCAGAGAAGTACGACGGCAAGACGCATCCGTCGGAGTTCCTCAGCATCTACACCATCGCGGTGCAAGCTGCCGGGGGGCGAGACGACAAGATCCTGGCCAACTACTTCCCGCTGCTGCTCAAGCCCAATGTCGATCCTGGCTCATGCACTTGCCGGACAACTCCATATCCTCTTGGGCAGATCTATGCCATCAGTTTGTCGGCGCCTTTACAGCGCCACAAGCCCCATGGCCAAGAAAGCGACCTTCATCTGCCGCCCGGAAGGAAGGAGAGCCCCTGCGCAAGTACATTCAGAGATTCAGCGTACAGACAAAGACAACATCTCAGATGTCCACCACCTGCCATAATCAGCGCGTTCCATCGAGCGTGCAAAACCGCAGGATGCGGGAGGAGATGGCGATGTGCAAGATCGAGACGCGTCGATGAGCTATATGCCCCGGCCGACAAGTGTGCACGCCCCGAGGAAGGGAGGAGACTCCGGAGAGAATCTTGAAGCGGGGAGGATCGATAGTGAGGAGACCGCCTCGGCAAAGAAAAACCGGCGGCGGAACAACAGGAAGAAGGAAGGCAAAGATGTGCTAGTTGTTGAGCAGCCCGGCAAGGAGGTGGCGCCAAGAAAGCCAAAGCTGGTAGCTCCGGCAAGGAGGTTGCCGCTGGCACCAACTGCCAGGCTGTGGCGGTCGTCGACAAGCAGGACGGCTCCAACAAACAGTACTGCAAGATCCACCGCACCAAGGGCCATGACCTCCAGAGCTGCAAAAAGGTCGAGCAGCTTGTCGAGCAGCAGAAGGCTGAATACGAACGACGCGACAAGGAGAAGGCCCGGGAAGGTGCTGGAGGAGCTAGCAAGAAACGTCCCGGCCGAGGAGGACGCCGCGGCAAGGCCAAGCAGCGGCAAGGAGATAGACCTCCCCGCGGCCGCGACAAGGATGAAGACGACGACGATGATGAAGACATGGATGATGACGAGACCGATGAGCAGGAGTTCCAGAAAGCCACAGAGGTCCTGTGCGTTGGCGGCGGTGCTTCTCTGCATACTTCACACCGCCAGCTCAAGCAGTGGATGTGGGAAGTCAATGCGGCAGAACCATCTGTCGAGTCATGCAAACCTTTGAAATGGTCCAGCACGCCTATCATCTTTGATATTGAGGACCACCCTGATCGCGTAACTGCGGTCGGGTGCTTGCCGATGTTGGTTTCACCAACTATCCGCAACCTCAAGGTCACTAAGATGCTAGTTGTGGCGGGGCCAGCTTGAACCTGATCTCCTCCGCGGTGCTCCGAAACTCCGGATCACGATGGCGAAGCTCGAAGAGACCGGCACATTCCAAGGAATCAATCCGGGAAGGAGCAAGCGAAGGGAAAGATCACGTTGTCGGTGACATTTGGCGTGAGTTGAACTTCAGGATCGAGAGGGTCACTTTTGACGTTCTTGACTTTCCATTGCCTTACAATGGGATACTTGGCCGACCAAAGCACTCGCCAAATTCATGGCAGCCTCTCACTATGCATACAACATCTTTGAAGATGCCAGGCCCGATAAGTGTCATCTCATCCTCGGTGACAAGAAGGATGCTCTTATCTGCGCCGACAAGATCTACCGGAAGTCGCCGACAAGAAGCAAAGAATGCAGCAAAGAAGCAAAGAGCTGCAGCAGATTACAAGCCACTTGCGGCTGAAGCTCCGGGCGAAGAAGAAGACCAAGTCCGGCAAGAGCTCGATGCCCACTCCGGCAAGCGCACCTCTTGAGTGCTGCGCTACCGTCGAGGACGCACCATCGAGCTCCACCGGCAAGTGTAAGAAGACGATGGCAGCTCCACCAGAGACCAAGAAGGTGTCCGCCAAGGAGGACGGCCTTGGTGGTACCTTCACCATCGATGCCACTCTCGACCCTAAATAGGAAAGGCGCTCGTTGCTTTCCTGCGGGCGAACGTCGGCGTGTTTGCGTGGCAACCGTCGACATCCCCGGTGTTCCTGTGAAAGTAATCGAGCACCATCTTGCCGTTTGTCCTCATGCGTGGCCCGTCAGCGAGAAAGTCGAAGCGGCGGTGGGCGCCAAGAATTCATCACGAAGAAATCAAGAAATTGGAAGCAGCGGGCCTTATCGTAGGAGTGCTCCATCCTACGTGGTTGGCCAATCCTGGTTATGCATAAAGGCAAGCGGAAATGGAGGCTTTGTATCGACTTTACCGATGTCAATAAAGCTTGTCCCAAAGACCCATTTCCCTTGCCGCGCATCGACCAGATTGTTGACTCCACGGCGGGTGTGATTTGCTTTCATTTCGGATGCATACTCGAGGATATCATTAGATCTTCATGGCGTAAGAGGATGAGGACAAGACCGCATTCATCACTCCATGTGGCACATACTGTTTTAAACGGATGCCTTTTGGATTAAAGAATGCTGGTTCAACATTTGCAAGAGTAGTCCATGACGCTTTTGAGCCGCAAATGCACAGAAATGTGGAAGCCTACATGGATGACATAGTGGTCAAAAGCAAGGACAAGGCGACTCCGATTCAAGATTTAGACGAAACCTTTGCAAATCAGCGCAAGATCAACCTCAAGCTCAACCCTGAGAAGTGTGTGTTTGGAGTCCCTTCCGGCAAGCTTCTCGGGTTCTTCGTGTCTCTGGGGAATTGAAGCCAATCCCGACAAGATCAAGGCCATTGAGCAGATTGAAGCACCAAAGCGCGTCAAGGATGTCACGAAGACTTGCGGTTGCGTAGCTGTTCTCAGCAGGTTTATCTCTAGGTTCTGCTGCGCCCTCGCCATTTTTCAAAATTATGAAAAAGGCAGGTCCGATGAAATGGACTCCGAAGCGGAGGCTGCGTTGCGAGACTTGAAGAGATACCTGTCCTCCACTCCAACACTTGTCGCACCTAAGCCACAAGAGAAGTTGCTGCTATATATAGCGGCAACCAATCAAGTGGTTAGTGTTGCGTTAGTAGCGGAGAGGGAGGCGGATGATGAGCTAGCAACCATGGCAGATGCATCCAAATGACGAAAGGTGGGGGCTTCACCGGCAAGCTCTGGTCCCGACAAGGAAGGAACTACGCAGACGCATGAGAAGATGCGAGAAAAGAATGGTGCAGCGCCAGATTTACTTTGTCAGTTCCCTTCTGCAGGGGGCTAGGTCAAGGTACTCTGGTGTGCAGAAATTGCTTTTCGGCCTTCTCATGGCCTCGAGAAAGCTGCGCCATTACTTCCAAGCACATGAGATCACAGTCGTCACTCGTTTTCTGCTGAAGAGGATACTGCAAAATCCAGAAGCAACAGGCAGGATTGTCGAGTGGGCACTGGAACTGTCAAGCTTTGGCCTCAAGTTTGAGAGCACTTCAACTATCCAAAGCAGAGCATTGGCGGAGTTCATAGCAGAATGGGCGTCAACACAAGGCGAAGAAATTCGAAAACGAGCATCCCGTCAAGGAAGCAAGCAAAGAGTGGCTGATGTACTTTGATGGTGCCTTCTCGCTGCAAGGCGCCCGGTCTTGGGCGTGCTACTTGTTGCACCCACGGAGAGCACCTCAAGCACGTAGTCCGAGATGCACTTTCCCAAGGAGCAAGCAACAAACAATCTTGCAGTAGGAAGGTTTGCTTGCGGTCTCGAGATCGCATGATGAGACCTTGGGATCAAGAAGCTCATTGTCGGGTGACTCCACGACTTGTCATCCGCCAAGTGAACAAGAGTTATCGAGTCCGTTGATGGAAGCTTATGTTGATGAAGTGAGAGAGCTAGAAGAGCACTTTGACGGCCTACAAATGGAACATGTTCCAAGAGCTCGAAACGACATTGCCGATGGCACAGCCGAAGCGCTGCACTTAAGTTACTGTGGAACCAGGGATTTTGTGCTCAAGCTGACTCAACCGTCAGTAACGCCATCAACCGGACAGAGCAAGAAGAGGAAGTTGATCTCTGGTGACTATTTTCCGGCAGAGCTTCGAAAGTCGCCGTCAAGAAGGTCCTCAAGATCAAAACCAAGGGTGCCGAGGAGCGATGCGCTCCGGCAAGCCCTAGGGTTTGTTCCATTGAAGCGAGCGCTCCGACAAGTTTTGCTCCGGCAAGCTTGCCGGGAACGCGTCAAACTTCGGCCGAGCCGCAGGTTCTCGCCGTGGAAGCAGATGTTCCCGCAGCAGCAGATGTGCCTTTAGTCCTTGTTGTCGAGCCGCGAGCTCCAGCATGGGCACAACAGATTGTCCGTTTCCTTCAGACAGGAGAACTTCCCGAAGAGCAAGAAGAAGCGGAAAGAGTAGCCCGGCAGTCAAGTATGTACCAGTTTGTCGACAACACACTGTACATAAGAAGACTCAACGGTGTGAAATTGAAGTGTATTCAACGGGAAGACGGACAAAAGTTGTTGGCAGAGATACATGGAGGCATATGTGGTCACCACATTGGCGCCAGAGCACTTGCCGACAAAGCGTCCTAAGCAAGGTTTCTTTTGGCCGACAGCCCTCCGGGATGCAAGCGCACAAGTAACCAAGTGTGAAGCGTGCCAGTTCCATTCCAAGCAGATACACCAGCTAGCTCAAGCTCTCCAGACGATCCCTTTATCCTGGCCATTTTCGGTTTGGGGGCTCGACATCCTCGGCCCCTTTCCCCGAGCTGTCGGGGGCTTTGAGTACTTGTACGTTGCCATCGACAAGTTCACAAAGTGGCCGAAAGTGGAAGCGATGAGGAAGGTGACAAAGATCGTGATCAAGTTCTTTAGGTCGATTGTTTGCCGTTTCGGAATCCCTAACAGGATCATCACCGACAACGACATGCAATCCACGAGCCGCACCTTCATGCAGTACATCCAAGATCTTGGCGCCAAGGTCTGCTTCGCTTCTGTTGCTCATCCGAGAAGTAACGGTCAAGCGGAGAGCGAATCTTTGAAGTCTTGCGCGGGCTCAAGACCAGAACTTTCGACAGCTGCACAAGTGCAGAAAGAAGCTGGATTGAGGAGCTGCGGTAGTTCTTTGGTCGATCAGACGACGCCAAATCGAGCCATCGGCGGACACCTTTCGCTCTAGTCTATGGAGCAGAGGCAGTTCTCCCCACGGAACTTCGTATCTGGATCACCTCGAGTGCTCGCTTATGATGAGCTTGAGCAAGAGCGATTGCGACAAGATGACGCCGCTGCTCCTTGAGGAGGATCGTCTTGAGCTGTCAGACGAGCTGCTCGATACCATCAAGCTTTGCGCCGCTACCATAGCCACAAAGTTAATGCCGAAGTCTCGAGGAAGGCGACCTTGTTCTTCGGCGCGTTCAGTCCGCCAAGAATTCCAACAAGTTGGCCTTGAAGTGGGAAGGCCCTTACCAGGTGAAACGAAGTCACTAGGCTGGCGCTGTCCGTCGCTTTAAGACCGAAGATGGCATTCCGGTGAGCAACTCACGGAACATTGAGCATCTTCGTAAGTTTTACTCAGAGGCGTGGTTGTTGAACCTGTTCCGGCAACCACCTTTTGTACAAGTCTTGCCGATGTTGCATGTAATCCTTTGTACAAAGCCGGGTGCAGACCCGTGCATAAGTAAAGCTTAATGTGCCGCACATCTTGTCAATTTCATGCTTTCTACTTCTATTTTTGCATGCGTTATCTGACACTTTGTGCAGCACCTACCCCGGTAAGCAATAACGAGCCATAAGGCTCCATATCTTTATTTTCTCTTCTTTCTCTTTCTCAAAGAAAGGAAGGTTCCCTCGCCCACAAGTTTGCCGGGGAAAGGAGAAGATAATGGTGTGGACCAAGCGCCGCTCAAGGAAGTCTAGCCTTACCGGAAGCAAACGACGTAAAAGCTAAGTTGCTAAAGTTTGAGCAATCAGTTTTAAAATTTTAAGTTATCTTCCTCGAACGTGCCATTTCGTATGGAAAACCTGTGCGTGGAGGAACCAACTCGTAGCTATTTGCGCCCTTACTTTGTTTCGAGTCCGCTCAACAACTTAAGTGAGCTGCGACTAGTTGCGACAAGGTTTCTTGTCGGTAGCAGCACCGCCAAAGTTCTTGACGTCCCTTTTCGGCGCTTCATGGCCAGTGCTCATGTGACAAGTTCCCTAAAAGCATAGGGCAAAAACATACAAAGGAAGGAACCAAGTAAAGGAAATAACATAGCAATTGCTACCAAATAGAGTTATATTACAAGATAGCTTGTCGCAGCTCTAATAGATTGTTCTCATAACATGACCAGCCGGCAAGAAAAAGAGAAAGCGGGCGGCCTAATCCACGCGACGCCCTCAACCCTCTTGATCCCGCTCACCCTGTCCATGATGGGTGCGACAAGGGTCTTGAGCGCTTCCACATCAGCATCCGGCGGCAAGGACTTGAGGACGTTGGTGAGGTTGAGGCCTGGATTGCGGAAGGCCACCTTCATCAGCACCTTTTGAAGAGCTCCCGCGCAGATCTGGCGTGACTCCTCGGCCAGCTGCTTTGGGATTTCTTCCCGGGGTCGTTGGAGGGCCGTCACCACGCCCTTGAAGAACAAGCTGAGCTTGGCGCTGGGTCAGAGGTGCTCATCGGAGGAATATCCAAGATCCTCCATCCCAGTGCGCCACTCCCTGTCGATGGCTGCAGCAACATCCACGAGACCCTCGGTCCGGTGCTCCACATTCTCCCTAAAGGTATTCAGGCGGCGGCAGAAGACTTCGCCAGCGCCTCGTCGGCCTTGATCTTCTCCTTCAAGGCCACCTCCTGCTCCATGGCGCCGCCCAAATACCGAGTCAAGGTGGTCAGCTTCAACTCAAGATCTGCGTTAGAGTTCTTGGCGGCGCTGAGCTCCTTGCTCCTCTCGGCGAGACGGCCCTGTAGCTCGCCAAGAGTGTAGGCATCCTTATCGCGCTCATGCTTGAGTGCAGCAAGATCCTCGCCGCTCTCCTTGAGATTGGCCTCCAGCTGCATCACCTTCGTCTCCAGCTCCTTCTTGGCGGCCTCGGCATGCGGCGGCATCCTTTGCTTCCTTGAGAGCCCCGCCAAATGTTTGCTCATGGCGTGGCTAGATCCTCCTCATGGCTGTCAAGATTAACCTTCCTCTGCGGCAACTCGCCTTCCTGCGCAGATAGCTTCTCGGCGGCAAGTCAGCTGTTGCTCTCGGCTTCAGCCTTCTCGAGGAGGAAGGCTTTGCGCTCGGCGAAGTCGCTCCCGCTCCTCCGCCAGGGACCGGAGAGCTTCCTGGTTGAGGCCCCGGAGCTCCTCCGTGCGCTTCTCGATGTCTGCTCCCGCCTTCGCGACAAGCGCTTCCCGGGATTCCAGCTTGGCTTGTCGGGCGCGGTAGAGCGACAGCAGCTTCCGCAGCAGCTGCTCCTCCTCAGACTCGCCGCTGCTGTTGTTTGGTGCGTCGACCAACGTCGATCCAATGGAGGCGAGCAGCTCTTCATCAAAAGTTTCTCCTTTGGCCGACGCCCTGGAGCTCGACGCCATGGGAGCTTGATGAAGACGCCATCGCCGGCCTTCAAATAGGCGCTGGGCTGGGGCTCTTCGGAGCCTGACGCTGTAGCAGCGGCGGAGGGATCGGCGGTCGGTGTAGCGCCTGGCGCTCCTGCGGCCTCAGGGCCGTCAGTGCGATCGCCGGACCCCTCGCCAGCTTCTGCGGCGGCAGCTTTGGTGGCCTCTTCGCCGGCGGGCTCGTCGGCCAGCTTCTTCTCCGATGGCAGCGTGGCGTTGTCGTCGATTATTGCTGCGTCCTCTCGCCGGGCGGCCTCGGTCTCCATTGGCTCTGTGGCGGGTGGATCTGACGACCGGAAGATGAAGAAAAGTCAAGCAAATATTGAAAAAGAAAATCAGAAGAAGAAGAACACAAGGAAAGTTTTCAAGCAAGAGGATTACCTGTGCTAGGGTCTGCAGTCATGGTCTCCGCCACTGGGATCGTTTGCTGTCCCTTGCCGGAGAGCTGTCCCTTGCCGGAGAACCGCCCTTGCCGGAGAAATCTCCTTGCGGAGAACGCTCCCTTGCCGGGAATCCTCCCTTGGCGGTGTAGTCGGCAGAAGGCATGTCGAGAGCGGCTTGGGGCACTCCTGGTAAGGCTGCTCTGCTCCTACACAAATCAGCAGTCAGATATCAGCAAAGAAAGGGCACCCATGCACGCCTAACAGCAGGAAGTAAACCATATACTTACACTGGGGGCTGCGCTGGGGGCTACTTTGAGGAAGAGTTGCCGCGTCCGGCAAGGTGGTCTCGGACGCGCCTCCTGCTGTCGCGGTGGGTTCGTCCTCGATGACAATCACCGGGGCCTTTTCTCTCTTCGACGCTCTACGGGCCAGCGTCTGAAAAGGAATAGGTTCAGAGTGAAGCAAATCAGATACAAGACAAAGCAACAAGTCAAGAACTACAAATGCTGCAAAGAATCTTACTCTTCTTCTTCCTCATCGAGCTGAGCGGAGAGATCAAATTCTGGCTCGCCTCCGGACTGACGAGGCGGAGGAGTAGGTTCCCTTGGTCGCTTGGCGGGGCGAAGCGGTGGTCTGCGAGGCCCGCTCCGATTGCCAGTGGCGTGAGGTGCTCCAGGCTGCAACAGTGCTTGCAGCGGTGGAGCGCGTCGGCGTGGCGCGGCTGTTGACCCGTCTGCCGCCTTCGTCTTGACCTTGCGGAGACGCCTTCTTGGTGGAGCTGGGGGCTCCGCTCGCGGCAAGCTGTCTCGAAGGAGGAGGAGGCGCCCTCGGGGCTCGCCGACTCAGCTTCAGTTCGACAAGCTCTTCCTCGCCGCAAACTCCTCGCTCGACAAGGCTTGCCGCCTCTGCTGCCTCTGCCTCCTCCACGGTGAATCGAACCGCCTTGCGGCAGCGCTGCCGCCTCTTCCAAACTGGTGGCAATGCGGCGCATCTCATCATCGGTGGTGTCGCGGTGAGGCTCTTCTGTTCATCGGGCGGACCGCACTTCTACCAGGCTGTCAAAGAACACCGCGACGACGCGTCATCTGCAGGCTCTTGCCAGGTTGGAACGATTCCATGCGAGTCACACAACGGCATCATTGCACGGATGCGGTCGAGCGAGGAATTGTTGCACAGTGGGACGACATTCTTCGGCAACCTGAACGCTCCGGGATGCTCAGGATCGTGCTTGAACAGCTCCAAGAGCATCACGCCCAGCCTGTGGATAGTGAAATTGAAGTTGAGGCCCGGCGCAGCCTCATGATATCCGCCGCTCGAACTCCCGTGCGGGTCTCCTCCTCTCCTGTGGGGCGGCGCGGCGACGAAGGAAATCTGCGCCTAACGGCGCTTAAAGGAGTCCGGCAAGCCTCAGCGAGGATCCGGATGACGGCAATCTTCAGCCTAAGCGTCTTCCGGGGCCGACCGCTTCCAATCGTTGCCAAGACCATCGAGGTTTGGCGCTGGGCGGTAAACGGCTGCGTGTTCTCCTCGACAATCCAGCACCACCGCTCTCCACTCATCCCATTTGCTGTGGAGCTCTCCCTCCAGATAAGCTTCCTTCTTGCGGTCCTCGAGATCCGTGCGATCCCACCGGAAAGAGGCTCCCTCTCTCAACTCGGGGCATAAAGAAGTGGCGGAAAAGGGCTACGTTTGGATGGACTCCGACAAAGTTTTCGAGAGATGTGCGAAAACTGCCATGGTCGTAACAACATTGGGGTGAAGTCAAGGAGGCGGAACCCGTAGGTGTTCATGACATCGCAGAAAAATTCAGAGAAAGGCGGGCAGAGCCCGCAGTAGAAGAACAACGCGAAGAAAGGGTACCCATTCGGAGCCAGTTCCGAAGCAGCAGTTGGGAGTACCTTCATGCGCGGATGCGCTCGCGTCTCCGTCGACCATAAGAGGTAGTAGTACTCCCTCAGCTCCCTCGCGGCGAAATGGGAGATTGTCCGCTCCTTCCAGCGCCATAAAGCTGCGCCTCGGCCGACTTCACGGCCTTCCCTTGTCGGCTTCGAGCCATGGCGGAGGTGGTGAGGGAGATCGACGGCATTGGTGATCTTGGTGGCGATGGGGGCGGGCGCTGCTCTCTTGACTTTGGGAAGAAGGGGAAGCAGCGGGGTTTTTCGAGATTGGACAAAGAATCGGCGAGATGGGCGAACTGCCCTGTTTCCCCTGCTTATAAAGAGGGAGGGGCGGACGTTCCGTCTTTCGAATAAAGAAACCACCCACGATCTCACCCACGATCTCTCACACGACGCCGCATTCGACGCTGCAGGCTGCCTGTTCGTGGAGGGCGTGGTGGTCCGGGGTGAGTTACTGGCGTAACCCAGCCGCGTGCCTGCAGCCTGCTTTGGGCCCGGCCCAACAGCGCTGCACCGTGTGTGGCCCAGTTCGGGGCTCTCTGCCGGTGTACTAGAGTAGGGGTACCCTAGTATCCCGAACTTGTGCACGGGCAGCTTGCAGCTCTCATGGCAAGGCTTACCGGTGACCGCCAAGGTCCTCCGTGGTTCCTTTGGAGCCATTCAAGAACAAAGTATTCAAGCCAAGGAGACAAGGCCCGACAAGAGGAGCTTGCCGGGAAGGCCACCCAAGGCACCTAGAAGACAAGGCCCCGGCAAGAGGAGCTTGCCGGGAAGGCCCGGTGAGCGACAAGCTTCCGGATGCGACAAGACAACAACCGCGGCAAGGCGCTTGCCGCGGCAGACCACCACTCTGTACCTGTGCTCCAGCACATCCACTAACGTGTCGCCCTGGGACCTTTCCAGGCGCGCGTGGCAAGAGGCCGTGCGGCCAGCGGAGCGCGGTGGCAAGCGGCGCTGACAAGATTGCCATCGTGGCAAGCGGTGGCGCCCCTGATGGTCCCTTTCTGCACTGTTAGGGCGACGTAGACAGGCATTTAATGCCTTTGTCCCCTGCCGTCATGGTTAGGTATGATACATCGTACAAGTAGCTGTACCAACCACTCCTTTTCCATTTTACCCTTGTCTACGTTGCCACCTGCCGGAGACCCTTTAGCATATAAAAGGAGGCCCATGCGCAACGAGGGGAGGGAGAAGGTTGAAAGGTTGAAGCCGTGAGAACACTCACGCTTTCGGTCTCGTTAGAAGCTTGTGTGTCTTGTAGCACTCAGCGCTCTGAGCAAGAACTCAATACACTCGAGACATGCAGCAAGAGGGAGTGTTATCTCTCGGAGAGCTCCGAAGCTGGGTAAACTGCTCGTGTGCTTCGCCTCGATCTGCTCTTCGTGCGACCTCCGCCCCCCGCTGAACCGAAAGGGGCTCGGTCCGCCAGTCCCATAGGTGTTCGTGGGCCAGATCAGCTTCCCCGACAAATAGCGTCCGCAAGACTACTAGTTCTATGAAGAATGGAACCACCCATAGAAGGCAAAGCACCAACACAAGTAAAGAAATCTTGAATAACTCCTTTTCCAATAATATTACCACTACCAATTGGAAATCTTTTTGTATGCAAGGTAGGGGGTTCTTCTGCAGGAGCATCATAATTTTCTATGATATTATTATTTTTCATATCGGCAATAATTTCCCCAAATTCAGACATAACGACAAGCAAGCAAAAGAGGCGAACAGAAAAAGGAGGGAGAATAAAACGGCAAGGGTGAAGTGGGGGAGAGGAAAATGAGAAGCAAATGGAAAATAATGTAATTCGAGAGATAAGGGATTGTGATGGGTACTTGGTATGTTGACTTTTGCGTAGACTCCCCGGCAACGGCGCCAGAAACTCTTCTTGCTACCTCTTGAGCACTGCGTTGGATTTCCTTGAAGAGGAAAGGATGATGCAGCAAAGTAGCGTAAGTATTTCCCTCGCTTTTGAGAACCAAGGTATCAATCCAAAGAGGAGGCTACTGGCGCTAGTCCCTCGTACCTACACAAAGCAAATAACTCCTCGCAACCAACGCGATTAGGGGATGTCAATCCCTTCACGGTCACTACTTAGAGTGAGATCTGATAGAGATGATAGATAATATTTTTGGTATTTTTATGATAAAGATGCAAAGTAAAATAAAATAAAAGTAAAAGCAAAGGCAATAAATAAAGTGATGGAAGATTAATATGATGGACATAGACCCGGGGGCCATAGATTTCACTAGTGGCTTCTCTCAAGAGCATAAGTATTTTACGGTGGGTGAACGAATTACTGTTGAGCAATTGGCAGAATTGAGCATAGTTATGAGAATATCTAGGTATGATCATGTATATAGGCATCACGTCCGAGACAACTAGACCAACTCCTGCCTGCATCTACTACTATTACTCCATTCATCGACTGCTATCCAGCATGCATCTAGAGTATTAAGTTAAAGAAAACAAAGTAACGCCTTAAGCAATATGACATGATGTAGAGGGATAAATTCATGCAATATGATTAAAAACACATCTTCCTTGATGGCAACAATACAATACGTGCCTTGTTGCCCCTACGGTCACTGGGAAAGGACACCGCAAGATTGAACCCAAAGCCAAGCACTTCTCCCATTGCAAGAAAAAACCAATCTATTAGGCCAAACCAAACTGATAATTCGAAGAGACTTGCAAAGATAACCAATCATACATAAAAGAATTCAGAGAAGATTCAAATATTGTTCATAGATAATCTTGATCATAAACCCATAATTCATCGGTCTCAACAAACACACCACAAAAAGAAGATTACATCGAATAGATCTCCACGAGAGAGGGGGAGAACATTGTATTGAGATCCAAAAGAGAGAAGAAGCCATCTAGCTACTAACTATGGACCCGAAGGTCTCGAGGTAAAATACTCACACTTCATCGGAGAGGCTATGGTGTTGATGTAGAAGCCCTCCGTGGTGGATGCCCCTCCGTGAGCTCTAACAGGCCCCAAGATGGGATCTCGTGGGTACAGAAGGTTGCGGCGGTGGAATTAGGTTTTTGGCTCCGTGTATGATCGTTTGGGTGTATGTAGGTATATATAGGAGGAAGAAGTACGTCGGTGGAGCAACATGGGGCCCACGAGGGTGGAGGGCGCGCCCTGGGGGGTGGGCGCGCCCCCTACCTTGTGCCCTCCTCGAAGCTTCCTTGACTTAGGGTCCAAGTCTCCTGGATCACGTTCGGTGAGAAAATCACGTTCCCGAAGGTTTCATTCCGTTTGGACTCTGTTTGATATTCCGCTTTCTTGAAACTACGAAATAGGAAAAAAACAGCAATTACAGGCTAGGCCTCGGTTAATAGGTTAGTCCCAAAAATAATATAAAAGTGGAAAATAAAGCCCAATATTGTCCAAAATAGTAGATAATATAGCATGGAGCAATCAAAAATTATAGATACGTTGGAGACGTATCATGCAGCTGCGTCTCCGGCCCGCCGAGGACGAAAAGCCCATTTTCTGTCATGATTTTTTGTCATAGAAGTAGAAGCCCACCACATCTCTGATGATACCGGGTTTTGTCACAATTATCTTCATAGAAGTGTTATAAGCATGACAGAAAAAAATCATTCGGCCCAAAATGTCATGGATGTGTCTTTTTTTTGTAGTGATCTAAGTGGGAGTTCTTAAGTAATATGACTAATTGAACTTAATTTATCATGAACTTAGTCCTAATAGTTTTTGCATATCTATGTTGTAGATCAATGGACCGTGCTACCGTTCCCTTGAATTTTAATGCGTTCTTAGAGAAAGCTGAGTTGAAAGATGATGGTAGCAACTACACGGACTGGGTCTGTAACTTGAGGATTATCCTCATTCTTTGCACGTAAGAATTATGTCCTTGATGCACCGCTAGGTGAAAGGCCTGTTATAGGAGCAGATGTTGATGTTATGAACGTCTGGCAAGCTCGATCTGATGACTACTCGATAGTTCAGTGTGCCATGCTTTACGGCTTAGCATCCAGGAGTTGAAGTTAATATTTCAAGCAAATGCCCGAGTTGAGAGATATGAAGTCTCCAACAAGTTCTATAGTTGCAAGATGGAGGAGAACATTTCTGTCAGTGAACACATACTCAGGATGTCTGGGTATCATAACCACTTGACTCATCTGGGAGTTAATCTTCCAGATGATAGTGTTATTGACAGAGTTCTTCAATCACTGCCACCAAGCTATAAAGGCTTCGTGATGAACTATAATATGCAAGGGATGGAGAAGACTATTCCTGAGCTCTTTGCTATGCTCAAAGCTGCGGAGGTAGAAATCAAGAAGGAGCATCAAGTGTTGATTGTTAACCAGATCACTAGTTTCAAGAAAGAGGGCAAATGAAAGAAGGGGAACTTCAAGAAGAATGGCAAGCAAGTTGCCACTCCCGGG
This sequence comes from Aegilops bicornis, assembly GCA_021605145.1. NCBI lineage: Eukaryota > Viridiplantae > Streptophyta > Magnoliopsida > Poales > Poaceae > Aegilops > Aegilops bicornis. Next base: position 513,913,053 of record CM038672.1, on the reverse strand, counting down.
AAGAAGCCCAAGTCTGGACCTAAGCCTGAAACTGAGTGCTTCTACTGCAAAGGGATTGGTCCTGGAAGCGGAACTCCCCAAGTATTTGGCGGATAAGAAGGATGGCAAAGTGAACAAAGGTATATTTGATATACATGCTATTGATGTGTACCTTACTAATGCTCGTAGTAGTGCCTGGGTATTTGATGCCGGTTCGGTTGCTCATATTTGTAACTCGAAACAGGGACTACGGATTAAACGAAGATTGGCTAAGGATGAGGTGACGATGCACGTCGGGAATGGTTCCAAGGTCGTTGTGATCGCTGTCGGCAGGCTACCTCTACATCTACCTTCGGGATTAGTTTTAGACCTGAATAATTGTTATTTGGTGCCAGCGTTGAGCATGAACAATAAATCTGGATCTTGTTTAATGCGAGATGGTTATTCATTTAAATCAGAGAATAATGGTTGTTCTATTTATATGAGTAATATCTTTTATGGTCATGCACCCTTGAAGAGTGGTCCATTTTTGTTGAATCTCAATTTTGGTGATAAACATATTCATAATATTGATGCCAAAAGATGCAAAGTTGATAATGATAGTGCAACATATTTGTGGCACTGCCGTTTAGGTCATATTGGTGTAAAGCGCATGAAGAAACTCCATGCGGATGGACTTTTTGAATCACTTGATTATGAATCATTTGATGCTTGCGAACCATGCCTCATGGGCAAGATAACTAAGACTCCGTTCTCCGGAACAATGGAGTGAGCTACTGCCTTATTGGAAATAATACAGACCAATGTATGCGGTCCAATGAGTGTTGAGGCCCGTGGCGGGTATCGTTATTTTCTGACCTTCGCAGATGATTTGAGCAGATATGGGTATATCTACTTAATGAAACACAAGTCTGAAACATTTGAAAAGTTCAAAGAATTTCAAAGTGAAGTGGAGAATCATCGTAACAAGAAAATAAAGTTTATATGATCTGATCGCGGAGGCGAATATTTGAGTTACGAGTTTGGCCTTCATTTTAAAAAATGTCGAATAGTTTCACAACTCACGCCACCTGGAACACCACAGCGAAATGGTGTGTCCGAATGTCGTAATCATACTTTATTAGATATGGTGCGATCTATGATGCCTCTTACCGATTTACCACTATCGTTTTGGGGTCATGCATTAGAGAGAAATGCCTTCACTTTAAATAGGGCACCGTCTAAATCCATTGATACGACATCGTATGAACTGTGGATTTGGAAAGAAACCTAAGCTGTTGTTTCTTAAAGTTTGGGGTTGCGATATGCTTATGTGAAAAAGCTTCAGCCTTATAAGCTTGAACCCAAATCGGAGAAGTGCGTCTTCATAGGATACCCAAAAGAGACTGTTGGGTACACCTTCTATCACAGATCCGAAGGCAAGATCTTTGTTGCTAAGAATGGATCCTTTCTAGAGAAGGAGTTTCTCTCGAAAGAAGTGAGTGGGAGGAAATTAGAACTTGATGAGATAACTGTACCTTCTCTCGAATTGGAAAGTAGCTCATCGCAGAAAACCGTTCCCGTGATGCCTACACCAATTAGTGAGGAAGCTAATGATAATGATCATGAAACTTTGATCAAGTTACTACCGAACCTCGTAGGTCAACCAGAGCATGTTCCCCACCAGAGTGGTACCGTAATCCTGTTCTGGAAGTCATGTTACTAGACCATGACGAACCTACAAACTATGAGGAAGCGATGATGAGCCTATATTCCGCAAAATGGCTTGAGGCCATGAAATCTGAGATGGGATCCATGTATGAGAACAAAGTATGGACTTTGGTTGACTTACCCGATGATTGACAAGCCATGGAGAATAAATGGATCTTCAAGAAGAAGACTGACGCTGATGGTAATGTTACTGTCTACAAAGCTCGACTTGTCGCAAAAGGTTTTCGACAAGTTCAAGGAGTTGACTACGATGAGACCTTCTCACCCATAACGATGCTTAAGTCTGTCCGAATTATGTTAGCAATTGCCGCATTTTATGATTATGAAATCTGGCAAATGGACGTCAAAATTGCATTCCTTAATGGATTTCTTAAAGAAGAGTTGTATATGATGCAACCAGAAGGTTTTGTCAATCCTAAGGGTGCTAACAATGTGTGCAAGCTCCAGCGATCCATTTATGGACTGGTGCAAGCATCTCGGAGTTGGAATATACGCTTTGATGAGGTGATCAAAGAATATTGTTTTAACAGACATTTGGAGAAGCCTGTATTTACAAGAAAGTGAGTGGGAGCTCTGTAGCATTTCTAATATGATATGTGGATAACATATTGTTGATTGGAAATGATATAGAATTTCTGGATAGCATAAAAGGATACTTGAATAAAAGTTTTTCAATGAAAGACCTCAGTGAAGCTGCTTATATATTGGGCATCAAGATCTATAGAGATAGAACAAGACGCTTAATTGGACTTTCACAAAGCACATACCTTGATAAAGTTTTGAAGAAGTTCAAAATGGATCATTCAAAGAAAGGGTTCTTGCCTATAATACAAGGTGTGAAGTTGAGTCAGACTCAATGCCCGACCACTGCAGAAGATAGAGTGAAAATGAAAGTCATTCCCTATGCCTCAACCATAGGTTCTATCATGTATGATATGTTGTGTACCAGACCTGATGTGTGCCTTGCTATAAGTGTAGCAGGGAGGTACCAAAGTAATCCAGGAGTGGATCACCGAACAGCGGTCAAGAACATCCTGAAGTACCTGAAAAGGACTGAGGATATGTTTCTTGTTTATCAGGTGACAAAGAGCTCGTTGTAAATGGTTACGTTGATGCTAGCTTTGAAACTGATCCGGATGACTCTAAGTCACAAACCGGATACATATGCATATTGAATGGTGGAGATGTCGGTTGGTGCAATTCCAAGCAAAGCGTCGTGGCAGGATCTACGTGTGAAGCAGAGTACATAGCTGCTTCGGAAGCAGCGAATGAAGGAGTCTGGATGAAGGAGTCTATATCCGATCTAGGTGTAATACCTAGTGCATCGGGTCCAATGAAAATCTTTTGTGACAATACTGGAGCAATAGCCTTGGCGAAGGAATCCATATTTAACAAAAGAACCAAACACATAAAGAGACGCTTCGACTCCATTTGTGATCAAGTCAAGGAGGGAGACAAATACATGCGGATCTGAATGTAGTAGACCCGTTGACTAAGCCTCTTCCACGAGCAACATGATCAGCACAAAGACTCCATGGGTGTTAGAATCATTACTTTGTAATCTAGATTATTGACTCTAGTGCAAGTGGGAGACTGAAGGAAATATGCCCTAGAGGCAATAATAAAGTTGTTATTTATATTTCCTTATAACATGATAAATGTTTATTATTCATGCTAGAATTGTATTAACCAGAAACTTGATACATGTGTGAATACATAGACAAACACAATGTCCCTAGTAAGCCTCTACTAGACTAGCTCGTTAATCAAAGATGGTTAAGTTTCCTAACCATAGACATGTGTTGTCATTTGATAAACGGGATCACATCATTAGGAGAATGATGTGATGGACAAGACCCATTCGTTAGCTTAGCATAATGATCGTTAAGTTTTATTGCTATTGCTTTCTTCATGACTTATACATATTCATTTGACTATGAGATTATGCAACTCCCGGATACCGGAGGAATACCTTGTGTGCTATCAAACATCACAATGTAACTGGGTGATTATAAAGATGCTCTACAGGTATCTCCGAAGGTGTTTGTTGGGGTGGAATAGATAGAGATTAGGATTTGTCACTTTCGGAGTATCGGAGAGGTATCTTCAGGCCCTCTCGGTAATGCACATCACAATAAGCGTTGCAGCAATGTGACTAATGAGTTAGTTGCGGGATGATGCATTATGAGTAATCCAGTAAAGAGACTTGCCGGTAACGAGATTGAACTGGGTATGAAGATACCGACAATTGAATCTCGGGTAAGTAACATACCGATGGCAAAGGGAATAACGTATGTTGTCATAACGGTTCGACCGATAAAGATCTTCGTAGAATATGAGGGAGCCAATATGAGCATCCAGGTTCCGCTATTGGTTTTTGACCGGAGAGGAGTCTCGGTCATGTCTACATAGTTCTCGAACTCGTAGGGTCCGCACGCTTAACGTTCGATGACGATTTGTATTATATGAGTTATGTGATTTGGTGACCGATTGTGGTTTGGAGTCCCGGATGAGATCACAGACATGACGAGGAGTCTCAAAATGGTTGAGAGGTAAAGATTTGTATATTGGATGTTAGTATTCGGACACCGGAAGTGTTCCGGAATGTATCGGGTACATATCAGAGTACCGGAGGGGTTACCGGAACCCCCGAGGGGAAGATATGGGCCATATGGGCCTTAGGAAGGAGCACACCAGCCCACATAGGGGTGCTCCCAAGGAAGGAGGCCGAATTGGATTAGGAGGAGGTGGCGGCGCTCCCATCTTTCCTTCTCCCCCCCCCCTCTCTTCCCTTCTCCCCCTTCTGGTAAAAGGAAAGGGGGGAGGCCGACTTTGACTAGGAGCCCAAGTAGGATTCCTCCTACTTGGGCGTGCCTAGGGCTGCCTCTCTCCCCCTCCCTCCTTTATATACGTGGGGAGGGGGCGCCTAGAACGCACATCAACTATCCCTAGCTATGTGCGGCGCCCCCCTCCACAGTTTACGCCATCGGTCATATTCACGTAGTGCTTAGGCGAAGCCCTGCGCGGATCACTTCACCATCACCGTCACCACACCGTCGTGCTGATGGAACTCTCCCTAGACACTTTGCTAGATCAAGAGTTCGAGGGACCTCATCGAGCTGAATGTGTGCAGAACTCGGAGGTTCCGTACGTTCGGTGCTTGATCAGTCAGAACGAGAAGACGTTCGACTACATCAACCGTGTTAACAAACACTTCTGCTTTCCGTCTACGAGGGTACGTGGACACACTCTCCCCCTCTCGTTGTTATGCATCTCCTAGATAGATCTTGCGTGAGCGTAGGAATTTTTTTGAAATTGCATGCTACGTTTCCTAACAATTTCTACATAAATAGATCTTGTCTACATCATGTCATTGTTCTTATTGCATTACTCCATTTTTCCATGAACTTAATACACTAGATGCATGTTGGATAGCAGTAAATGTGTGGAGTAATAGTAGTAGATGCAGGCAGGAGTCGGTCTACTAATCTTGGACGTGATGCCTATATAATGATCATTGCCAGGATATCGTCGTGATTATTTGAAGTTCTATCAATTGCCCAACGGTAATTTGTTTACCCACCGTATGCTATTTTTCTCGAGAGAATCCACTAGTGAAATCTACGCCCCCCGGGTTTCTTCTTTCTTATATTCGCCTTCAAGATCTATATTTATTTGCTTTTATTTTCAGATCTATTAATCCAAAAACACAAAAATACCTTGCTGCAATTTTTATTTATTTATTTTATCTCGCGTTCCTGCGAGATCTATTTATCCAATCTACTACAATTTTACCTATCCTTTTACCCGTGAGGGATTGCAACCCCTCTCTTACGTCGGGTTGCAAGTATTTGTTCTTTGTGTGCAGGAGTTGTTTACGTGGTGTTGCGTGGTTCTCCTACTGGTTCGATAACCTTGATCTCATCACTGAGGGAAATACCTACCGTAGCTGTGCTGCATCATCCCTTCCTCTTTGGGGAAATACCGACGTAGTTCAAGCGACATCAGTATACAACCGACGTGTCAAGCACACTAGCTCGCTCCCCAAATATCATTTCATTGTTCAATCATCGTCGGTGAAAGATGGGGATGTGGACCCGCGTCGTGAGGGCAACTTCGGCGGCCCACTGCGGCGAGAGCGCAGCCGCAGCCGCCATGCACGTGCTAACAAGGTGCATGAGCGTGGCCGCAATCTGCGACAGGACGACCAATGCAGCCCAAAAATGGCCGTTGTTTCTTCTCAGGTGGTGGCAGCAACATCTGCCTCGAGGATAGCAACTGGTGAGAGCGACACAATAGTTGTATGTTCTGCAGCTGCGGCCTTAGCCCTGATGGAGGCCGCCCACGCCCAGCTCGTGGCGGTCACCGCACAAATCGAATGAAGCTTCTCCAACAACGGTCGGCAACCCACGGCCGAAGAGTTGGCAATCGCCGAGAGTTGGCAACCCACGACGGAGCCCGTCCAAGCCCAGATCGTGGCCGCCAGCCTTTTCCAAAGAGATGCTGGATGCGGATGGCGAGATGCTTGCCGAGTATGGTGCGATGGATACCATGGAGCCCCTTCCCCAGGAGATTGTCGGGTGCGAGCTGGACATGGAGGAGGCGGTGGAGATCGATGAACACCAGCCGTAGTAGTACTCTTTGTTTTGTTTAATTAAGAGTGTCGGTCTTTAATTTGTTAGAGTAATGTTTAGGTCAGCTAGCTCTGTTTAATTGCTGAACTTGCTCGATTAAGAAGTGTTGGTGTGTTGTAGTCTCCTTTGGGTACCCAAATTATGCAATGACGTGGATGACCACTGTAACCAGGGAAATTCGAACCAAAAATTTTGACGTTCAAACTCATCACCCACAGGTTAAGCTATCTGAATCGTTTGTGATGTCCACATATCGCACACAGTTCTAAATAAGGGACCGTGTTTGATGACACTTTGCGCGCCAGCTTTTTCGTTGCACTGATTCAAAATTTTCGGCTTCAATGGAAATATCTACCTCCCCGCCCCCTCCCCCTTACCAAAAGCCATATTTCCCCTATTTCCGCCTTCCTTTCCAAGTTGAAACATTCACTCCTTGCTTGCAGCGCCGCCTCCTGAAGGAAATATGCCCTAGAGGCAATAATAAAGTTGTTATTTATATTTCCTTATATCATGATAAATGTTTATTATTCATGCTAGAATTGTATTAACCAGAAACATAGTACATGTGTGAATACATAGACAAACAGAGTGTCCCTAGTATGCCTCTACTTGACTAGCTCGCTAATCAAAGATGGTTAAGTTTCCTAGCCATAGACATGTGTTGTCATTTGATGAACGGGATCACATCATTGGAGAATGATGTGATGGACAAGACCCATCCGTTAGCTTAGCACTGTGATCGTTTAGTTTATTGCTATTGCTTTCTTCATGACTTATACATGTTCCTATGACTATGATATTATGCAACTCTCGAATACCGGAGAAACACTTAGCATGCTATCAAACGTCACAACGTAACTGGGTGATTGTAAAGGTGCTCTACAGGTGTCTCTGATGGTGTCTGTTGAGTTTTCATAGATCGAGATTAGGATTTGTCACTCCGTGTTTCGGAGAGGTATCTCTGGGCCATCTCGGTAATGCACATCACTATAAGCCTTGCAAGCAATGTGACTAATGATTTCGTTGCGGGATGATACATTACAGAACCAGTAAAGAGACTTGCCGGTAACGAGATTGAACTAGGTATGATGATACCGACGATCAAATCTTGGGCAAGTAACATACCGATGACAAAGGGAACAACATATGTTGTTATGCGGTTTGACCGATAAAGATCTTCGTAGAATATGTAGGAGCCAATATGAGCATCCAGGTTCCGCTATTGGTTATTTACCGGAGATGTGTCTCGGTCATGTCTACATAGTTCTCGAACCCATAGGGTCCGCACGCTTAACGTTCGATGACGATTTGTATTATGAGTTATGTGTTTTGATGACCGAAGTTTGTTCAGAGTCCCAGATGAGATCACAGACATGACGAGGAGTCTCGACATGGTCGAGACATAAAGATTGATATATTGGAAGGTTATGTTTGGACAACATAATGGTTTTGGATAGGTTCGGGCATTTTCTGGAGTACTGGGAGGTTAACGGAACCCCCCCCCCCCCGGGGGGGGGGGGATAATAGGCCTTCATGGGCCCTAGTGGAAGAGAGGAGGCGGCGGCCAGGTGGAGGCGCACCCCCCCAAGCCCAATCCGAAATGTACTAGGTTTGGGGGTGGGCGGGGGCGGGCCCCCTTTCCTTCTTCTCCTCCTCCTCCTTCCCCCCTTCTCCTTATAGGAATAGGAAAGGGGGGCCGAATCCTACTTGGAGTAGGACTCCCCCCTTGGGCGCGCCACCCTTGGCTGGCCTCCTCCTCCCTCCCTCCTTTATATACGTGGGGAGGGGGCACCCTAGAACACACAAGTTGATCTTTTAGCCATGTGCGGTGCCCCCTCCACGGTTACACACCTCGGTCATATCATCGTAGTGCTTAGGCGAAGCCCTGTGCCGGTAACTTTATCACCGTCGCCACACCGTCGTGCTGACAAAAACTCTCCCTCGGACTCAACTGGATCAAGAGTACGAGGGACGTCATCGAGCTGAACGTGTGCTGAACACGGAGGTGCCATACGTTCGGTGCTAGTATCGGTCGGATCGTGAAGACGTACGACTACATCAACCGTGTTGATAAAACGCTTCCGCTTTCGGTCTTCAAGGGTATGTGGACACACTCTCCCCGCTCGTTGATATGCTTCTCCTAGATAGATCTTGCGTGACCGTAGGATTTTTTTTGAAATTACTGCGTTCCCCAACACCTCCTTGCCGGCGACCCTCCTTCACGCTGCTCGGCCTCGTCTATCCAGGCAGGTAATCCACACCCGACCCCCATCCTCCTCCTCCTTCCACATCCCACATGCTCTGACCGCCGGCGCGACACCTTCCACCCAAATCACCGACCCCTCCACCAAATAAGCGCCACCCTTAGCCATGGTGCACACAGTATAGGCAGGAGCTCAAGGAGCATTTGGCAGCAGAGAAGCAAATCGCGGGCGCACGCGTGGATGAGGTCGCGATGGTTGCCATTCATGCCGACCCCTAGATCTTGGAGGAGCACCTCGCTATCGAGGCCACCGTCAACGCCTCGTGCACCAACGCCGCGACGCGGTTGGCTGCTTTAAACGAAAGTTCGTGGTGTTCTCTTGAGGCCACCCTCGGTGCCTTCGATGAAGACTATGAGGTGTTTTCTCAGCGTGCACGTGCTTACCTCAACTCGAAAGCCAACAGGTTAGTGCCCGGAGCAGCTCGGGCAACTCACCACTACGACGAGGGCACCCACGATGTGGAGGCCTCGCCCTCTTCCATGTGAAAGGAGCCAATCATCATCGATATCTCCGACGATGAGGAGTAGCTTGTCTTATTAGCTCACTATAAGGACCCATGTTCAGTTTGCTAGCTACGCCGGTTAAGCATGCTCGATTTACCCGTTGTGTGTGCTGCTCCTGCCTTTCCTTAACAAATTCTAGTGAATTGTGCTATCTAATTTTACCATGCAATTTGTTGCTCTAGTGTATATGTTCTATATGTCATGCAATGTGGTGCTCACTTATTAACTGTTTGGTTAATTAGTTGTCGTGTTCAGTTAATTGTTTGATTCCATTCTGCAAATGTGATGTTCAATTCTTCAGCCTGTAATTTTGTATTGTCTTCCATGTGAGAAATAAATCAAATTTATCTTTTACAAAATACATGAGAAACGAATAAAATTGCTATATTTCCAAGTTGCCAAGCATGCTTGGTTTGGTTAACTGTCTGATCTTCTAGTATGTTATACATTGTGCAATGTGGTGCTCAGTTAATGTTTGGTTCATTTGTTGTGGTGTTTAGTTAACTGTTTGTTTCAATTCTGCAATGTGATGTTCAATTGTTGAGGGTGCATTATGTTATTGTATACCATGTGAGAAATAAATCGAATTTTACTGTACTAAATACATAAGAAACAAATACAATTGCTATATTTCCAAGTTGTTAAGCATGCTTGGTTTGGTTAATTGTCTGATCTTCTATTAGGAGTATGTTATATTGTGCAATGTGGTGCTCAGTTAATGTTTGGTCCATTTGTTGTGGTGTTTAGTTAACTGCTTGGTTCAGTTCTGCAATGCGATGTCCAATTGTCGTGGGTAGACTTTTGTATTGTTGTGCATGTGAGGAATAAATCGAATTTGGTTGCACTTAATACATGAGAAACATATACAACTACTATATTTCCTAGTTCTTAATCATGCTTGGTTTGGATAAATGGGTTTCCCATGTGGCTTGAATTAATCAGATGAATCTGCAATGTGCTTATTTTTCATCAACATATTTTACTGATAGCATGTGAACCCTCACTTAGCCTAATGACTAACTACCTTATATGTGTTGCAGGGAAACAATGGGAAGCACTGAGGTTTACAATCGAGGTTAGCACATGCATGGTCCTTTGTCTAATAGCACATTATTGTGCAATTGCAGGAACCATTTTAATATTTAGGTTTTTAACAATTTGGTCTTGCACATGTAGGTCCTGCTGTCAGAGGGTTTGACCCACTATTCGACCCTTTTTGCATATGGGGAAATGAGTTGTCCATGAATATCACTCAAGTCAAGAAACTCAGAAATATTGTTAGGATAAGGAAATTAGCGACAAAAAACAACAAGATCTTTGTCTGCACAATGAATAAGACATCGGTTCAATACAAGATGGTACTAACTATTATACCTTGACTTTCTTTTTTATTCCTTTGCCCTATTTCCAATATAGAGAAGATATTTATGCACATCCTTGTATTCAGGCCTTTCCAAAGCAGTTCAGTGATGATTACCTCTCAAACCACCTCTATGGTCAGGAGGCGAGGAAGGTTTTCATACAACAACCACGGTTCAATATTGAAGTGTTCCTGAAGAGGACGAAGGATGGATGGTCAATCATCCACAGGCACTGGCCTAAAGTTGCAAAGACCTTCAACATCAATGACGGCTTAATATTCACCTTCCGCTTCAGCAGTTTTCCAGATGAGATGCATCTGTCTATGTACCGTCTATGATGCTAATTTCGAAAGGTTCTAGATGTTGCATTTGAAACTTGGTGCTGGTGCAGTTGTGTAATGGGGTAGCTAAGTGCTGAAACTATATGATATTTTACTCTGATGTATTTCAATTATGAAATCCTGCTTCCTTAATATGGAAATGAAATATATTATTATGTGCTTAATATGAAATGTCAATTAGATTAATAAATGGATTATTAATAATAAGGCAATTAGCCTGCTAATTGGATTTTTCTATTGCAAACGGTTATTGAGAAAACACTGTGGGCGATGACCTCAGGCAACGCACACAGTTTTTAGGAATAAACAGTGTTGGATCAATAAACAATCACACACGACATCCTCTTGAAAACTGTTTGCGTTAGGCTACCTTGCGCAAACGGTTACCACATAAAAAGTGTGTGTGATGAACAGTCTTTGCCACACAGTTTCTTCTACGCACCGTGTGTGATGCATTCAATAACGCAAACGATAAAATTGTTAATATCATGTGCAATGGCAACGCTATCACAAACGATTTAATGAGGAAAATTGTGTGTGATGTACCTGTGAACGGAAACGTTTTCTTTGGAGCGACAGTGTGGGATGTATATACGAACGGAAACGTATTTCTTGGATTAACTGTGTGGGATGTACGTACTAACGAAAATGTATTCCTTGGATTGACTATGTGAAATGTACATACGAACGGAAACGTTTAGCGGGGACTGACTGTGTGGGATGTACTTACGACCGGAAACGATTTCGCCTGTATAATTGTACTTTTTTTAGCACAACTGTACGTATAACCGTATTTGATCACTTGTCGGTCGCACACGACCTCATTTTGCCAAGCATGTGTGCCAGGAGGGCATATCCCCGACGGTTTCGGGGTCGTGTGGGAAGGACCCCCAATCAGAGTCACTCACTAGGCAACGGTTCAGAACGACGTCGCGGAAAGGGGTTAAAAAACTGTTTATATAGCACCTCGTTGTACCGGTGCAAGCCAGTTGCCGCTCCCGTGAAGAAACCCAAGGCCCAGCCCAAACATGAGACTGAGTGTTTCTATTGCAAGGGACTGTTCACTAGAAGCAGAACTGCCCCAAGTACTTGCCAGATAAGAAGGTTGGCAATGTCAACAAAGGTATATTTAATATACATGTTATTGATGTGTACCTTACTAGTGCTCGTAGTAGCGCCAGGGTATTTAATACTGATTTGGTTGCTAATATTTGTAACTTGAAACAGGAGCTGCGGAATAAGCCGAGACTAGCTAAGGACGAGGTGAATGCATATTGGAAATGACTCCAAGGTTGATGTGATCGCCGTCGGCACGCTCCCTCTACGCCTACATTTAGGATTATTTTTAAACCTAAATAATTTTTATTTGGTGCCTGCGTTAAACATGAACATTATATCTGGATCTTGTTTATTGCGAGACGGTTATTTATTTAAGACAGAGAATATTGGTTGTTCTATTTATATGAATAATATATTTTATAGTCTTGCACCCCTTGTGAAGGGTTTATGCTTATTGAATCTCAGTCGTAGTGATACACATGTTTATAATACTCGTGCCAAAAGATGCAAAGTTAATGATGATAGTACCACATACTTATGGCACTGCCACTTAGGTCATATTGGTATAAAACGCATGAAGAAACTCCGTGCTGATGAACTTTTCGAATTCCTTGATTATGAATCAGTTGAAATATGTGAACCATGCCTCATGGGCAAGATGACTAAAATCTCATTTGCCGGAACAACGGAGCGGGCAAGTGACTTATTGGAAATAATACATACCGATGTATGTGATCCGATGAGTGTTAAAGCACGCGGTGGATATCGTTATTTTCTTACCTTCACGGATGATTTTAATAGATATGAATATATTTACTTAATGAAACACAAGTATAAAACTTCTAAAAATTTCAAGGAATTTCATAATGAAGTGGAGAATCATCATAACAAGAAAATAAAGTTTCTACGATCTGATCGTGGAGGTGAATATTTGAGTTACGAGTTTGACATGCATTTAAGACAATGTGGAATTATTTCACAACTTGCCACTTGAAACACCAACACCTCGTTATTTTGGTATTTCTCCTGAGACATTAGCTTCTCTGCATTTGCAACAGTGGTTAGATTCTTGGTATAGGATTCAGTATATATGGTTAGATTCTTGGTATAGGTTTCAGCAAGGCAACATCTGTTAAGAACTTAGCAATGTATGCAGGCCCAAGGAGATAAAAAGATGACCGAAAGAGAATTTGTTGTTTGTGATATGGTTTTCTTGAAACTCGAACCGTAGGTGCAAGCAACGATAGCTTACAGGGGAAACCACAATCTCTCCTTTTATTACTTTGGTCCATTTCCTGTTACTTAGAGAATTGGTGAAGTAGCTTATCGGTTGTAATTGTCGGAGGAAAGTAGAATCCATCTAGTATTTCACGTTTCTCAGTTGAAGAAGTTCATTCCTCCAGAATATCAGGTTCAAGATGTTCATCCTTCTTCTGAAGCTCACTTGCAAGTACATTTCGAGTGCTGCAACAGCGCCTCCATATTGTGGATAACAAGACCATTACTCAAGTGTTTGTTGAATGGAGTGGATCGCAATCGCCAACACTGACTTGGGAAGATCGTGATGCATTGAAGCAGTTGTCTCCAAGGGCGAAGGCTTGGGGTCAAGCCTAATCTCAAGAAAGGGGAAATGCCAGCGAGCTCACTAACAAGCAAAAGGAGCAGGTGATCAAGATCGACCTCAGCGAACGCGGGACAAGGGTGATTCAACTCATGGGCCTTCATGTCGGTCCACTCGTACACACAAGACTCCCTAGCAGGCCCGAACTGGGACCGTTAAGGGTGTAACGGCTCTTTGCTATATAATCTCCGTCTTCTTCATCTCATTTTGGCTTGGACACGAAGTAGGTGTCTTCGGCCAGGATAGGTGAGGACCTCTGGTGGTAATTCGAATATGATGTGTGGGTGGATGGGAGGAACAACATAATTCCCCTTCTCCAGTTCATCAATTACCGAAAAAGGGTTTCCCCCGCTCTGTATTACAAAGCAACCAACCGAACCATACAGGGATAGGTGCTGGGGCGGAAGCAGCACATTCATGCCCAAAAGAACGACAGAAAGAGCAAAAGAAACAAATGCCGACAACGGTGGATCAACAAAAATGAAGAAGCCTCGCAATCGCTGCGCCCAACGGGATGTTCCACTAGGCTCCAAGACTCCGAAGCGCCAGCACCTATCAACACCTCCAAGAAGGATCGCGACGATGACGATGCTGCTGCCAAGGGTTTCCAGACACGACGAGGCGAGAGGAAGGGTAGCCCCGACGCCCTCCGGAAGGTCGTGGCACCCACAGTGCCATCATACGGAGTCGGCCATGCCGACAAGGGTTTCTCCCGATCCCAACCCGCACCTCAGGCGCTCCGGAGCCTGCCACCAAACCAACCACCACCCTGCGCCAACGCGGTCTTGAGGCCCCCACGCCGTCTCACCACGCCACCGCGAAGTGAGGACAACACGGCGAAGAATCAGAGCCAGGACTAGGGCAACAACACGGTCGGCACGCGGGAGGGCCCCACCTCCACCGCTGGCCGACGGTAGCCGCCCGTGACGCAATAGCAGGAGCACACACAGCCCGCGTGGGCCCATTGTGCCCGGGCGAGCCTCGAGGGCCGTAAGCTCCCGCTCAAGGCTGCGCCAAAGACGCTGCTTGCTGCCGCACATCCGAGCAAAGACCTCCTACCACTGCCGCAGACAACGAGGCCACGCGGGGGGCCGACTGCTAGGGACCCAGGGATGGTTTCGCCGCCCAGATTCGGGCCGGGGCGCGACGCCGGCCACCCAGCTCCACCACGCCGCCCTGCAGCCAAGGAGCGGCGCCGACACCATGCTCGCCGCCAAGAATAGGCCGGACCGCAGCCCACACCGAGGAGCACGCCGCCTCCCCCGCCCGGGAAGGGAGCACGCTGCTGGGACAAGATGGCCCGCCGCTTAGCGGCACCACCCAAGCCAAGACTGGGGCGGCCCGCCAATGGGACGCGTGTGGGAGGGATGGTGGAGGAGGGAGGAGGGAGCCAGCGGAGAGGAGCTCGAGCTCACGGCCACCTCCCGTGAGGCGGGCGCGAGGCGGATCTGGACGGGGAAGGAGGGCGATGGTGGGAGGCTAGCCACGGCCGTGGCGGTGAGAAGGCCGGTGGTGGCGGGAGGGGAGGAGGGGGAACCCTAGTCGCCTCTCAGGGAGGAGGAGCCACACACCCTAGTTCATCAATTAGATCGAGTTCGAGGAGAATAGATAGAAAAAGAGAGCCGATTTTCTATTCACCCGGGTCCCAAAAGAAGTGACCCTAGAGATTTCACCTTGCAGTTTTGCTCATTTCTTTGTGAACATCTGACCTTTGCACAATCGCCAGGGCGACATCCGACAAACAAAAAGAGGCGAAGTCGTCGTTGATCCACAGGCCGTGATGAAGCAGCATAAATATGCGTAACTTGGAAGTAACCCCAACCTAGGCAAACGATAAGCTACTCCGTATGTCCGTTTTGGTTCTTTTCAGACCATGGTGCTTTCCCTGCTCGGTGTTGAAACTTGCACGCCAAAATCAAATAGTGATGATTCGTACTATTATCACGACGAACAATGAACACATCATCATTTCCGCTCAACAAATCAAAGAAGCGTAGAAAGTAAACATTAACCTAAGCCTACGACGTGCTGTAAGCTATCTAGAAGGCTGCGTTCTATGTGAAGATATCCTTGTTTTATCTGTCAGTAGTGGCACTGTCAGCCTTTGATCTTGCCCGCCCGCCCTTCTCCTGTGCTCCGCTCGAGTAATTATCTCTGCCTCCGTCACGCCAAAAGAGGCCCGCAGGATATCGTGAGGCGGGAGTACGTACGCTGTTGCCGCCATTGCACGCATGGCCAGCCCTTACAGGAGCAGAGCAACGGCGACGGCCACCGCGAGGAGGAGCTGCGACGCATGTGCGGCAATGGAGGCGCCGCCGCCGGTCGAGAACTGCTCGCCGCCGCGGTACACCATCGTGCCGTTCGTGGGCGGCGGCACGCCGGCAGCCTGCGGGTTCTCGTCGGCGTACTTCCCACTGCGGAGCAAAACACACAAGCATACGGGTCAGCATAGCACACGGTACATGGTACAAGATCGGAGCAGCGTGCACGCAAGATACTTTATGGCGTCGCAGATATTTTTGGACAGGGCCTCTGACTCTGAGCACACGAACGTGGGATGCAGTTGGGAAGAGGACAGCGAGAATGAATGCGAGCCATCGTCGGCCTAGGCCCTAGGCCTACGGGACCGGACCGCACGCGCGAAACGGCTAGAAGCCGGTACGCATCGGGCCACGTCGGTTCACTTATCTTGTCCGCGTGCGGGCTGGGACCCCACCATGCTGCCATGGATTCCTAGCCGTTGCGCACTGCTGTGTGCATTTCGGCCGTTGAATACTGCAGTTCCCAACAGTGTGTCAGAATTGGCCTGACCCTTTGGTGGTAAACAAATTCCAGACGCCACATATTCGGTCGCCATGGCAGGACTGTGCTGAAACAGTATAGCACAACGCGAGCTGGACCGTATGAGCACATGCTTTGATGTTCTTTGCGACTGACCGCCATTTACATTACTCTACAAAGCATATTTGATTGTGTGGGGGTGATTTATTAAGGAATGCTCAACATGTCCGCAAAATCCCAGCCAAACTGTTCATGAAATACTGCGCAAATTTTAATATCTATAATGCGGCAAGCCTTATGAATTGCCACGTCCTAAAGAAAGACTTCAGCGTGTGCAGGTCCCAAAAACCTTTTTTGTTTGTTTGTCAAAAAAGGCATTTCGACCGTGCATTTTCGCGCCATTCAGTGAATCTACGGCCCACGATCAAATGCAACGGAGCTCAGTTGCTTGCTTGACTGGTTTGCTGAACGTGCTCGAATACGAAGGATCCGGGAAAAGAAGTTACCTGGTGGTGCTCGGGCAGAAGGTGATGGCGTAGTTGGTGCCGGCGGCGCAGGTGAAGGTGGAGGTGGAGTCGTCGTACGCGTAGCTGTAGGCGCGCGGGCACGCGCTCTTGAAGTACTGCGAGTACGCCGACGGCCGGCACGTGTTGGGGCTCCCGTACGCGCCGCTGCAGCAGTACTCTGGGGACCCGAACGCCTCGCACGCGCTGCGGCACGCCATGGCGCTCCCGCCGATCGCCGCGCTGCTGGCGGCGCCCGTCGACGTGACCTTCAGCGCGGCCGGGCACGCGGCGTTCAGGTCGACCAGGCAGCCGGTGGCCATGCACTTGGGCCCGCCCGTGGAGCTGGCGGCGGCGGTGGTAGCGGCAGCGCCCTGCGGCACGACCAGCATCGGGAGGTTGTAACCGTCGACGAGGCTGACGTCGAAGAAGTCCATGCCGCCGGAGCCGTCGAGCGTGAACTCCACCAGCGAGGCCGGCGGCGCGGCGCCACCGCCGTTGCACTGGAGCGCGCCCGAGCCGCAGTCGCCCGTGGCGCAGGTGAACTTGCCGCCGGCGTCCTCGGCGCAGAGCGTGCGCGCCCACATGCGCCCGGACCAGCTCGCCGGCGCGCTCACCGTCGCCGACGCGCCCTGCGCCAGCGCGAACCCCGTCGTCGACAGCGGCGCCGTGCCAGCGCCCGACAGCAGCCCCGGCCAGACCGTGTAGCCGCAGTTGTTGGTCATCGTGAACGTCGCCGACCACGCAGCTGCAATCACCCAAGAACTCGAGCCGATCAGCTACACACGCACACCAAACAAAAACAGACAGTGCACATTGCTACAAACCAGAGCATCAGAAGCGCAAAGATCAGTTTACCTGGAAGCAGAAGGAGCAGAGCGATCAGCCGGAGAGCGACTTGAGCTGGACTCCGTGCCATTTTCTTCTCTCAATCTTTGAGTAGTCCACAGGGCCTCAGCTCCGAGCTCCAAGCTCTGCTATGCTCTGCTGCTTTTGTGTAATGTAATGGGCCGGGATAGGTGACCAGGTGAGGACGGCCGGCCGACTTATATAGACGGCGCAGCCCAAGCAAGCAGGAAAGGGGGTCGTATCTGCCCAACGGACACTGCAAGTGGGGCCGGATGGGACAGATCTTGATGGCTGTCTGCTATTGGACGTATGTCGGCAACGGCTCCCTCACCGTCTCTCTATCTTGTCCGTAGCGAGCCACCGTCCTACCTACGCCCGCCGGCTTGTCTCCTCGAATATCTGAGCGGTCGAGAGCTGGACGATGGAGTTGGGAGAGATTTGGCCGTTCAGTGATCCATTTATAGAGGCGTGGCCGCGTGGGACGGGGGCGGTGGCGGTGGTTGATGACCGGAGAAGAAACGGGGAAGGTGAGCAAGAAAAGAAAACTCTGACGCGCAGCTGTTATGCATTTTTGCTCAGTTTACGTGTTGGACTTGCTGCGATTTTATTTTCCTCCTCCGAAGGAAGGAACTCCACTTTTGTAATCCTCAAGCTGCGAATGATCGCCCCCCTCGTTTGACCTCCCGCCACTGCCAAGGCACATCGATATTTCGTGCGGAGATTACACAGACGTAAGGGCTCCGTGTCTTGCCTTGCACGAGATATAAACGTGATTTAAACATGCTTCTTCAATAAAGATTGCATTGGGCGGGCCAGGTTTTGTGGGGTGATCTGCTGAAGTTTTCGTAGAAGATGCATGTAAAGCCTCCTGCCACTTCTGTGTT
Source organism: Aegilops bicornis (assembly GCA_021605145.1). Lineage (NCBI taxonomy): Eukaryota > Viridiplantae > Streptophyta > Magnoliopsida > Poales > Poaceae > Aegilops > Aegilops bicornis. The sequence continues at coordinate 513,894,564 of CM038672.1, read as the reverse complement.
GGTAAGTCGAGATTTTCCTAGAGAGTAGTCTATATTACAACTTCAAACTACCCTGATTGTCTATTTTTAAATCTCGGAACTTTAAAATCGTCTGTTTTACAACCCCGAACTTCGGAAACCGTCTCTCTGTTTCTCATCCCAACCCGTTTTAGACTCAACCGCCACCGCCACACGCTGTCAACTAGCCAAAGGAGGCTCCCCACCGCCGCCGCGAGATAGCCTATGTCGTCCCCTACACCTTCCCTTTTACCGTAGCCGCTGTCCAATCAAGAACTACAACAACAGCATAGGAGGTTGTCGAGTAGGGGAGGAGGGTGTAGTGGCCGCCGTTGTGTTGCGCTCTCGCCCTCTAGGCTCCGGCCGCTCAAGGTATGGCCCCTCGGGCCCAGGGGCGGATCTAGTGGGGGTGCCATACTATGTACTTGACACTAAATACCTAATGAGTTAAGACAATTTGTTGAGATCATGACAATGTTTAAGCCAAATTATATCATTTGTGGTGTAAAATTTACAAATTTTGAACATTGGCACCCCCAAGACGGAGATTCTAGGTCGACCATTTCTTGAGTGCATTGGGTCAGGTGAGGTGGATGAGAATCTGGACGCGAGGGTGAGTAGGGGCGGCATATGCCGGCGCCATCGGTCGCCGGTCTGCGGTTGCCGGCATCGGACATGGTGGTGGTGGGCCGGGGTGGGGTTGGTGGCATACGTAGGTGTGTGTGCGTGTGTTGGGGGGGGGGGGGGTGCCTCGGTGTGATGAGTGTCTCGGGTGGGAAACAGAAAGAGGGGGGCTGGCTTAAGCGCTAGTAACATGGCACTAACTAGGCACTGACTAGGCGGTCAACAAGTTAAAACTGGTCAAACTCGACCAGAAAACTTGTTTGAGAGGAGTGGGGTTGAAAATTTTCCACTTTTCAAATTTCGGAGTTAGACAGTCGCATGGAATTCTCACATTTTCCTACTGGAGCAGCATGCCGCCTGGAAACGGAACTGCCGATGCGGGGGACCGAGCAGCGAGAGGTGGGGCGACCTGCCTCATCCGCGGCGATTTGTCTTGCAACTTTGCATGCATGTGCAGATCAATCGCTCTGAACTGAACCAACCACGAGCAAGCCAACGTAGCATGCCCCATCCCAACGACAGCATCCCGGCGTACCGGCCGAGAGCCGCATGCAATGATCGGTTCTGTGGTGGTGACGAGTTCACTATAGACTTCTCACCAAAAACCAAAAGTTCACAGATAGATCCCGAGGTGGTAATGGACAGGGACGTTCGCATGCTGACCTGCATGCACATGCGGATCACCTTATCCAGGGTCTCGCATGACGCATGTCGAACCGTTTTATCACCCCGTGCACGGGGTCGCCGGCCCGCCAGAAATTTCGGCAGCTGAAAAGAAGATTTCACGGGCTCAAAACAGTCTTCGAATGGCACAAAGTAGGTGCTTTATCGCAGCCTGCAGGATGTATACTAGCCCAATTGAGGTACTGATCCTTGTTGGATAGATCGGACACTTTTGTGACTGTGCAAGAAGACTTTTGCCACTTTCCCGGTTCCACTCTGTACACGCAATAGGTCTGCGCTTTCTCTGTACCGGAAAAAGTGCTTATGTGGCTCCAGCCAAGGGTGACACATCGCGGACTGCGCATGTTTTTTTTTGCACGGGAATTGAACTTCCAAATAGCACAAGATCTTAGGCACACGCTGCATGGAAGCTTTTTGATCGGGCAGGATGTTCCTTTTAACGAAAAAGAAAAAGAAAGTAACAGTTGTGAAACATTTTGCCAGAGAAAGCTTGGTTCGATCTCGGCCTAAACCGTCAGCGGGCGTTGTGACCTCATTGGAGGTGTTGTGGGGTGATTCCCGTCTCCTGTGTGGCACAGGGAAAACCCCTGATTCGGGCTTTTCCCGAATCGGATGATGGCAAGGTTCCTAGTCGTCACCCTCGTGGGGCATTATCTTTGGGGGAGTACATCGACTGGAGGGAGAAGTGTTTGGCGTCGGTGGCTGGGCGTAGGCCTCCACATGCTTCTCATGTGACGACCAAGGTGGAGCGGCGCGACATCTACAGTATCGACAACGTCAAGTTTTGGCGGCAAGGTGTAGCAGGGTCTGCCATTTGATGCGTGCGCACAGGAGGCTAGCGTTGTACGGCGTCGTGGTGGCTTCAACAGCTGAAGGGTCTGCCAAAATCAGTGCATCGATTATTTCTGAAGATGGGACCGCGAAACATGACGGAGACTGATTTCACAGTGTGCGCATGTGGTACATGCTGAGAGTCCGCTAGACCGGTTGGTGCTTCCGACTAGCCAGCGAGCGGCTTGGTGAGACCACCAGATTTCTTGGTGTGCGTAACGCGAGGTCAGGTCACAACATGAATCTTGGTAGTGCGGCAGTTTTAGTCAGGAAGGTGGCTTTGAGTTGATTTTTGTATTTATTTGCAAGACCTTGTTGAATAATGCAATAAAGATGAATGGGTGCATCGCTCGGTGCAGAGATCGGATTAATCCTTCTTTTCAGAAAAAGAAAGTTGTGAAACATTTGCTTGGTGAGGCCACCAGATTTTTTGATGTGCGTGGCGTGAGGTCAGGTCACATCATCAATCTTGGTAGGGTGTCACTTTTAGTCAGGAAGGTGATTTTGAGTTGATTTATGTATTTATTTCTAAAACCTTGTTAAAAATGCAATAAAGATGGTCATGTGCATCGCTTGATGTAGAGCCGGGTTAATCCTTCTTTTTGTAAAAGAAAGTTGTGAAACATTTTTTCTTTCTGACTAATCTGTTTCCAGGCAGATTCTGCTACGGTCCATCGAATGCTTAGGTCGAGCTATACTATAGCTAAGGTGTCCCACGCATGTATGTCTTCGAGCTCGTCTCATGTCTTCAATGCTTTGCACCTCGTGATGTCATGGAAATCATTCAGAATGTTTGAGTACACTTCGAAGTTTGAACTAGCTACATTATAATGATCGCTATTTGAACCACATTTACTTACTTATTATAACAAAACTGAACCAAGTTTAGGCACCAAGAATTCAAGCGGTTCAATTTTTATTGGATCTTTGACGGAGTCGAATCATTACCGATTTGTCTTCGGCCGGTTGTTTTATTCACACGAATAGAATCTCTAGAATCTTTTTAGAGGGTCTCATTGATTTGCATGATTCTCAAAACACATGAGCAAAAGAAAAATGCAAGATTAAAGTGATTCGTGTTTGAAATAATGCGCTACCACTGATACAACTCTGAACCTACTCAACGCCACCAGGGCTTGGACGGTGGCTATAGGGGTACGACAAGGCCTCGGCGGCGGTTACTGTCTGAAAGCGCGAAATAGAGAGCCGATGAGGAAGGTAGGACCGTAACGCGTGGGCTTCGGGTAGGGTTCCGGGTGGGACATGGGAGTCAGAATCTGGGGTGGCAGAAGTCTGAACTCGCTCAAGTTCCCTCAAAATGGGGTCGGGATGCGGGATTTCCAACATCCGAACCAATCCGAGCCAATTTGATGATGCGTGGGGGGTGATTAAAAACTATCGGCAATTCGGTCCGAATATTTACGGACGTTTTGCTGATCCTTGTTTGTTTGAGTTGCGCTAGCGTCGAAGCTATAGCTAGTAGCCGCGTATGTGTCTCCATCCAACTTTGCCTCGTGCCTTCGTAGGAAAGGGAGCAACGGATCGGTGGCAAAGAGCGGCCAAAGAGGAAACATCCAGAACGTGAGCTCCACTCTGCTCTCATGGCCGGACAGAGCCGAGTGGAAGATGACTGAAGCGAATGAGCTTTTGCGAAGGATCGACATGGGAGCACACTGTGCATGAACGTGTGTGAGGGCCGGGAGGAAGGTGGGCAGTCGAGCCGAGTGTGAGACCTTTTTTCCACGACAAAAGTTACTCGCGGAACATGGCAGCCATCCTCTCGGGAAAGGTGGCAATGGCGACCTCGCTAGTAGCGGCGATCCTTTTACCCGGCGAGACGTGATGACGCTGATGCGGCCAACAGACAGCGCCGGCTGAGTCGACCCATCTCCCTCTTTGCTGTTAGACGGTTGAAAGTTGGGACTAAAGATCACGCACTTCATCTGTCAGCTGCATATATAGGCCTGCTATAAGCCTATAAGCAGCTCCTCAGCTCATGTACTTGGATACAATTCTCTTATCTCTATTCGTTTTGAGCGAGCGTGCGATATACGGAAACTTGGCACATTTCTGTGCACCGAGAAGGTAGACTCCATTCATGGCCGATTCATTCGGCTCCGATGCTAGGCTGTGCTTGACATCGACGAATGATCAATAATATATGGCGTGTCCGAAGGGGCATGGAGTTTGTGAGCTCAAGCTCTCATGCACATTTTACTACAGTACTCCCTCCGTCTGAAAAAACTTGTCCCAACCTTATTCCTCAAATGGATGTATCTAGCACTAACTTGATGTTAAATACATCTATTTAAGAAACAAGCTTTTTTAGACGGAGGGAGTACAATCCAAGAAATACTAAAAATAAATAAAAAATCTGATTTCTTTTAAAACAAACATTGGGTGTGCTTCACATGTGTGCCAAATTTCATGATTCAATGAAATTTATGGATGTCTGGGCAACAAAAAAATAGATGCTTTAAAAAGACTGCTTTTTAGGTACTTTGGAGCATTGATTTTTTTTCCAAGACTTGCATGAAGGTCATTTCATCGTCAAAATTAGCACGCATGTTACCATGTTAAAAAACACGTCAATGTTTGTTGCCAAGAAATTTCAGCTTTTTTCAATTTATTTAGTACTCCCTCCGTCCCAAAATAAGTGACTCAAAGTTGAGTCACTTATTTTAAGACGGAGGGAGTATTTTTTAAAAAAAATTACTGTAGCAAAGAGTGCTCTTGCGCCAGCACTCTCGAGTCAAGAAGGTGATATCCTCCTTTTCGCGAAAAAAATTTCGTGCCAGGCGCAAGAAGAAAAAGGGATCCCCAATTCTATGCTTCCCTGGGCCTGCAAGAGATTCGACACACTAAATACAGTCAACAAGATGCCAAGGCAGGCGATTCACGTGTCTCGTATGCGTGTTTTCTTTCGTGTTCATCCACATCAGACCTCGTCACTACGCGAGTCGCTGTACGAGTTTTCTTCTTTACTGAAAAAATGGCGTCGGCACTGTGCCGGTCGTTGTACGAGTGCATGGCGTTGTCGCTTCAGCGGCAGATATTGCCATTTTTTCATGAGATATTTTGCACCCCGATTTTTTTGTGTATTCTTCGGATGTGTATTACACGTAGTCGTGATGCAGTGGCGATGCGCAGATATGTTGTAGCACAACTCGGGGTAGCCGGCAGCAGTTGTTCTGTTCGAGGAGAATCTTTTTTTTAAAACCGAGACAAAAGATTTGCCTCATCGATTAATTAAAAAAAAATTGCCCTAAAAAGAACTTGAAAAGCGAAGAGAATAAAGCCCCGTTTGGATTAGCGATTTCAACCATTTACAGCTGGTTTAGAATACATGCCTAAACCGGTCGTTTTGTTTTCAAAAGAAAAATCAGCTATGACCAGTATTTTACACCTGTAAAATAAATACAGGTATAGAAATTTACAACCAATCCATTAACTGCAGATTAGGCTGCCCATCGGGTCCCTCACTCGTGCTCATCGCACACGTAATTGGCACCATATAGTGGTGTGGTGTGATGTGAGTTTATATTAAGCCAAAGTATGTCGAAGTGATGTTTAATTCCTGTCGCTGCCACATCAGACGAAGCTTCATCTGGAGAAAAGATTTGCAGCAAATAAAGGGAGGGAAAAAATAAGGTTATCTGCTTAGCTGACTTGGTTATGGAGCCCATCTCGAGTTAATGAACGGAAAGAACCAAATCTATTCTCCTTCCACTAATGTACTTTTTGTTGATTTAGTTCCATTTTCGCGCACCTTTTAAGACGAATTCTTGTCAGTGCACCGTGCAAGTGAAGCTCTCCCTCTACTAGAGAATAAGTCGCTTATATTCTTCCAAGTTATCTGCAGGAAAGTGTTCAAAAGTAATAGGAACATTTGCTGTTCGTCGACAGTAGAAAAGGCACCAACGTGTACGAATGTACATTTAAAAAGGTACTCCCTCCGTGATAAAATATAAGACATTTTCTAAATCCTGTGAAAAACAAAAAAAATCGTATATTTTGATATCAAGGCAGTATTTACTAGTTAATTATCCATATGTTGCAACTGGTATAAATATTTTATTGCGTTAGTCATATATTCACTCTCCACGAAAAAGCCCCGCCACACCGCAAGGCTGCTCCACCGCCTCCTAGTTCTCCGACGATGCTAAGTTTTGGACTGCAAAGTGCTGCTAGATCGGTGACTTTGTATGTGCAGGCGAAGAAATCGTGCTTTCCATCTTTGTTCAAGGGAGGAAATTCTCGCGGTTGCAAGGTTGTAGATCCTAATTGCAGGAATATGCACCGACGATCTTCACCAACTATTCTTCCGCTACTACTCCGAGTTGGTAAAGATCCAATCTAACCCCATCTACATTTTCATAGTGTTCATGGGTTTGATTCATAGGACATTGTTTTTCTACTACGTTTCTCAACATTAATTATCCTCTTCATTTTCAACTTCCCCTTCCGTTAGCATCCCCCCGCTCCCCCTCTATCCCATCACTATCATCGAGGACAAAACCCCTCATGAGCGATTTCGACATATCCATACAGATCTTAAATATATGAAATTTCCCCACCACCTTTCCATCAGGCCCAACATCAACCTCCAACGTTCACCAATGATGTCTCCTATAATCGAACCCACCACACGACACATCATCTGTAGAGGCAGATCAAAGACACACACCCAAATTGGGATCTTCTGAAATACTTACTCCTTCACACTTTTGCACGATCGAAATCTTCCAATACTAGCAAAGACTTTCCAAACATCCAAGGCCCCTTGTCAAGCACCGTTCTTTTGCTTGACTTCTGATGAAAGGTGAGCACACTGTTCAGGAAATCGGTAACTGCTCGGTCGGCATGGAGTAGTGATTAACCGGTGACTCGGCTTATTAACTGGATTAATTTGTCGACCATTAATCGATAGATTAAATAGGAATCGGCAACATATATCTAGTTTTTATGTATTATACCATATCCTCATGCTCTCAGCTATGTAATATACCAAAATATGCTACTGTTTGGTCGAACCCTAGCTATTGAGGAGCGAGTGGGGGATGAGAGGGGTTATAGGAAAAAATTAGGCTTGGTTTGCCCACAAGTTAACGGGTCAGCATCGATTAATCGACCTACACCACAGAAAAAGACACATCTATGACGCTTTGGGCCGAACGAATTTTTTTTCTGTCATGCTTATGACACTTCTATGACGATAATTGTGACAAAACTCGGTATCATCATAGATGTGGTGGACTCCTACTTCTATGACAAAAAATCATGATAGAAAATGGGCTTTTCGTCCTGGGGGGGCCGGAGACGCAGCTGCATGACATTCTTTGGGCCGTCCATGACGGAAAAAACTGTGGTAGAAGCGAGGGCAAGGAAAATATCGGTGAGTTCCCGGTTAGAGTGGGTGGTCGGGGCCAAGCGATGCACGGAGGTTTGCGCGTTTCTCTCGTACACGTACTCACGTGTGTGCGAGGCGTTGCACTCTAACTGAACCTGAGCGAGGCGTTGGGCTCTAAAACTGAACCCGAGCAATTGCACTAGCTACGTTACTGAACCCCGATCGATCCCTTGCTGTTAACTGAACCCAAGTGATTCCTTCGCTACTGCTGCTAACTGAAGCCGGTCGATGCTGGCTCTTGATGAATAGTGAGCGTTGTTGGGGGGGGGGGGTTGGATGAACAGTTCCTGGTGGGGGGTTGGATGAACATGACCCCGTGGTAGTAGAGGTCGTTGCCGCTGGATGAACAGGACCCCGATCGAGCCGGTTAGGGGTGGATGAACAAGACCGCGTGGAGGGCTAGATGAACAGGACCCCGTGGAGGGCTGGTTGAACAGTAGCCGGTGGAGGGCTGGGTGAACAGTAGCCCGTGGAGGAGTGGTTGAATAGGACCCCGTCGAGAGGGCTGGTTGAATAGTAGCCGATGGAGGAGCGATGGAGGCTGGATGAACATGAGCCCATGGATGAATAGTCGCGGATGGAGGCTGGAGGAGGTCAACGGTGGATGAACAGTAGCCTGTGGCGGCTGGAGGAGGTCGATGGTGGAGATGAACAGTATCCCTTGGAGTCCAGTTTTGCGGTACGCCACACCCCTCCCGATGAACATGACCCCCGTTTCGACCGTAGCGCTCCAACACAAGTCTGTTTCCTCCATTTTGCGGTACGCCACACCCCTCCCGATCAACAGGACCCCGTTTCGACCGTAGGAGGTCCAAAGAGATGTCCGTTTCCTCCGTTTTGTGGTACGCCAGACCCCTCCCGATGAACAGGATCCCGTTTCGACCATGGCCGGTCGAACACAAGGGCGTTTCCTCCGTTCTGCGATACGCCAGGCCTCGTTTTGATCGGCTGTTCCGTCCAATCTGGTAGGCTCCGATGAACACGACGTATTCCGTTGCCTCCCCATGAACACGACGCATTCCGTTGCCTCCCCCTGAACACGACGCGGTTTCTCCGTTCCGACCCGGCCGGTTGGCTTCCGATGAACAGGATTAGTCATTGTACGCGTTAGAGACCCCGCCCATATGTATATACGTAACCAGATTTACTATGTTGCAGCATGGTCGTACGTACGTGTACATGATATAGACGGGACTGTGTGACATGCTACGTCGGCGCCTCTACTTCAACACTTGCCGCTCCTTACTCGGCCACAGTACGTGGCTGCAGAGACACCCATCGACCGCTATGTACGTACACGTTCACGGTCGGACATATAACGCTACCTTCGCTTCAACCTGGTGGGTCCCAACTATCATGGGGTAAGAAGGCAGTTTCTTTCATGAGAAGATAAAGTCGGTGGGTCCCAACTGTTAGGGGGGAAACATTTTTTCGCGAAATACATAGGTCCTGCCGGTAGGTCAGAGGTGTCAGGTGGAGGAATCATTATTTTGTGCGTAATAAGGAGGCACTTCCTGGCATGTGGCCATGGACCCAGCTGTCAGCCTCTTCACTTACAGTCCTCTTCTAATGGCTGTCGTTAGTTGACCGCGTTAACGATGCCGTACCGCCTGAGAGCACCAATGTGGTGGACGACGTCGCAACCTAGGAAGGGAACGACCCGGAGCCAGGGAATACGCAGGAGTGGGTGCCCACGCAGAGGGGAGTACGAGGGTTGAATCCTTCGGCTGCGGTTTGAGGCTGCTGTCTCCGGAGAATAACAGGGCGTGTGGGTGAGTAGAAGGAAGGCCTGGCCAGTAGTAGTATGGTCAGGTGGTGAGGCGCTGGCGGCAAAGATAGTGACCACGGGAGGCTGGAAGCGGTGATGCAGTGGGTGCAGTTTGGTAATTTGGAGCAACAAGACCAGAGGTTGAAGACACAGCTTGGACGTTGGATTAACATCGAACGGTCATTGCAGCTAGAATAGTTTATTGACTAAGTTGACAAAGCCCTGAGTACGCGTTAACTCAGTAGGCCCACAAGTCAGCCTACAAATCTGGTGGGTCCCAGCTAGCAGGGGGAATCAATTTTTTTCGCGTAATAAGGTGGCACTTCCTTGCGTGCGAAGATGTTTTCTGTTTTTTATTTCTTCTTTTTTGAGTTAGAATGAAAAGAAAACAATTTAGGATCTTTGGTACAATCTATATTTTCACGAAAAGGATTATAATAAAGCTGGTGGGCCCCAGCTATCACGGAGAGGAAACTTTTTATTTCCGCGTAATAAAGGAAGCACTTCCTTGCGTGCAAAGATGTAGCTGGTGGGTTAAACCTGTCAGGGGGAGAAATTATTTGTTTTCGCATAATACGGGGGCACTTGCTGCATGCAGCCATGGGCCATGTGCGTCCCTACTGTCAGGCAATCCACGTACATGCCTCATCTGAGCCGCCCCCCTGATCCAACGGCTGGCTAGCCGAGAGTTATGCCGTGCCTTGGTGTGGGCAAGGCACTGGATCTCTGTCCCCGATGGCTGTCATTTGTCGACAAAGTTGACCACCCTGCCCCAAGAGAACCAACGCAGTGAACGATGGCGAATATTACGAAGGGAACGACCCGGAGCCGGGGAAGACACAACAGTGGATGCCCATGCGGAGGGGAGTACGAGGGTTCGCTGGTTCGGCTGCGGTGTGAGGCTGCCGTCGCCGGTGAAGAACAAGAGGTGTTGGTGAGTAGAGGAATGGCATGGACGGCGTTTGGGACTAGAGTGGGCCGGTGAAGCCTGCGCGGCAGCACAGCCGGCCACGGGAGGCGGTAGCAAGCGGTACCGCCGGCGGTGGTTTGGGCAGCTGAAGCAAGAATATTCGAGATTGAAGAAGCACTACAACCGTTGGATGGACATCCAACGGCCACTGCTGCTAGAATCGTGTCTTGACTATAAATTTACAAAGCCTTCCGTACGCCTTAGTAGGCCCACAAGCCTTCCGTACGCATCACTAACTATGATTCTCAAAAAATAGTAGGCCCACAAGTGAGTATCACATCTGTGGCAGAGAACATATAACCCATTTGCGATTTGTAATAGTGTACAACTCATTTTTGAATTCTAATGGAATTTATTATAACCCATTTACAGTTTGTTAAAATTACAGCCCATTTTCTAGCCAGGAAAACGATTAATAATTTAAACCAACCTCTCAAAACAGAATTCAACAAAAAATCCCATATTTTGATGGGATCCGGAAAAAAATATCCTGAAATTTCGAGTCAGATTAAATATAATTTCAAAATGAATTTGTATTAGGTAAGAATCTAAAAAAATACTGCGCGCGCAATAAGTAATGAAATGAAAATTTCCAAATTAAAAAAATAATATTTATGAAACTAATTACCTGCTTGGTGCGTTTTTTATATTTACAGTACAGTTTTTATAATTACATCCCATTTATTATTTCTTAAAGCCCATTTTCTTGTTAGGCCTAATAGGAAAGATTTACAGCCCAGCGGGCCGAAGAATAACAAGTTGACCTGGATTGGGTATTCCTAAAAAAAGTATAGCTGGGCTAGCCATTTTCACCTTGAAAAAATTATATCTGGACTGGATATTTGGTCGACATAAAATAATAGCCTGGGCTAGACGGGCCACAGCCCGCCAAGTTGATACCCTGCTCCTCTGAACAACAACAAAAACATCGCTCAAGAAAAACTTCGCTTACACCTACAGCCCGCCAAGTTGATACCCTGCTCCTCTGAACAACAACAAAAACATCGCTCAAGAAAAACTTCGCTTACACCTAAAAAAACAAATACTGCTCGAGCTGTTGGGTCCCAACTGTCAGCCGCTCCTTGTGCAATTCTCTCGTTTATTGACTATATATGTTGACGATGGTGTGGGACCAGGAGGAAGCAAAAAAATATAGTTGTATATAATAAGGAGGAACTTGCGTACGTACGGCTATGGCATCTGAACATTTTGTGTAGTTCCACTAAAATCAAGCTGAGCATCCCTGTGGATTTTGTATTTATATGCTGCAAGAAAACAAAGACACATCAATACACACATGAATATTGGCCCTAGTGTCAACCCACCAATCGGTGGACTGACAAACTGAAAGTACGGTAAACATATTACCATACCCAGATGCCCCATCATTGTTGCTTAGAATGACAATGACAGACTTGGAGTCCTGTCCTGGCTTCTTTTACTTGTTTGGGCACTTTTTGCCCAGTGCACTCCACGTGTTGTAGAGTTCCTATGCTCTCTGTAGACTAGTCATGTCACTAGCGTCTACTAATACTCTGTAAAACTTCTCGATCATTCCTTCTGTAATGTAGCGCAAACAGTGACTGCTTCTTTCTGCAAAGTGGTAAGACCAACTGGACCCACTAATGCAGCAGTTTGCCTTAGACACATTGGCTCCTTTTGTGCAGTTCAACTAAAATCAAAGTCGGAATAAAACCGAGCTTTAATTTTGATATCACTGTAAGCAACAATAGGTATAAGGGAAACAAATAATGGGAAATAACGGTTGATGACTTGTACTCCTAGAAGAAAAAACATCTACTGATCTACCTTATCTTAATGGGAAACAAAGCAGGAGAGTAACAATTCTCAATCAGTGTGATTCATTCATATTAACTGAGACATTATCTTAACAATGCCTTGTTTCAACATGTATAAAGAACGACAAAGCAGAAAAGTACCATTCCTAAAACAATGCGAATGATTCATTTTGACAGAGACATTATGTTAACAATACCTTGGTTAAACATGTAGAAAGAACTACAAAGCAGGATAGTACCATTTGTAAAACATTGTAACTGATATATAATAACAGAGACATTATCTGAACAATACATTTCTTAAACATGTACTCCCGCCGATCCCTAACAGAAATGGTACTCCCGCCGATCCCTAACAGGTGTTGCAGTTTTGAACTAAGACTCAGTAGTTAATTCCGAGGAAAGTCGGTACTGAATGTCGGTACTGACCTTTCAAGACCAAGATTTGAAACAACTCGTGAGGAAGACCTGAGAGAGATCTCAACACATATATGGAAATCCGGTCTCCTTTTGTGCAGTTCCACCAAAATTAAGCGAAGCAAAATGTCGCAATAACAACAAGTTGAATAGATATCCCTATTTTAACAGAAGCAAAAAAGGAATCTCTTACTGGCCAATAAAGGAGGATGAAACATGCGGCCACAAAAATGGTAATCCCGCCAATCCCTAACAAGTGTTGTAGTTTTGAACTAAGATTCAGTACTTAATTCTGAGAGTGACATTGCTTAATTTTACCAGCGACATTAGATTAACAAAAAGCATAAACAGTTCCATGGGAGAGTGGGTACAACAACAACATGTGCTTCCATCTACTTATAAAGGGGGTGGTGCAGAGTTTTGTTGTAACAAAGAAACATGCATCATGTCGGGGTTGGAACAATTTTTGCCCACTTAATGGTAAAAGACAGCAGTTCAATAGCTTCAATTCAACATTTATGCAAGACCAATACAAGTAGCACAATATCTCAAAGCACACTGCAGCATCATGTGGATGAAAGTCGGTACTGACCTTTCTTGACCAAGATTTGAAACAACTCACGAGGAGGACTTGAAAGAAATCCCAACACATATATGAAAATCCGATCTCCTTTTGTGTAGTTCCAGCAAAATTAAGCAAAGTTGCCGGTGTGACATTCAAGTTGAACTGCACAAAACACTCTTAAAACAAAAGTGTTTCACGTAGCGAAGCAAAAGTTCGCAATAGCAACAAGTTGAACAGATATCCCTGTTTTAACAGAGGCAAAAAATGAATCAGTTACTCGCCAATAAAGGAGAATGAAACATGCGGCCACAAAAATGGTAATCCCGCCAATCCCTAACAAGTGTTGCAGTTTTGAACTAAGATTCAGTAGTTAATTCTGGGAGTGGCATTGCTTAATTTTACCAGCGGCATTAGACTAACAAAAAGCATAAACAGTTCCAGGGGAGAGTGGGCGCAACAACACCATGTGCTTCCATCTACTTATAAAGGGGGTGATGCAGAGTTTGCTGTAACAAAGCAACAAGCATCATGTCTGGGTTGGTCCCATTTTTGTTCACTACTTAATGGGAAAAGAGAGCAATTCCATAGCTTCAATTCAACATTTATTTAAAACAGTACCAATACAAGTAGCACAACATATCAAAGCACACTGCACAATCATGTGGATGAAGGCCTGTACTGACCTTTCATGAGACACACAAGATAAAATACAAATCTACCAACACGAATAGGAAATCCAATCTCGTTTTGTGCAATTGCATTGAAGTCAAGCAAAGTTGCCGGTGTGACATTTAAGTTTGCTATATCAACAAGTTGAATAGATATCTCTGTTTTAACTGAGGCAAAAAAGGAAACAATTACTGGCCAATAAAGAAGGATGAAACAAACGGCGACAAAAAGAAGCATCTAATTTATCTTGATGGAAAACAAAGTAGGACAGTAGCATTCCTAAAATGGTTGCATTGATTCATATTAACAGAGACATTCTCTTAAAACAACATTCGTTAAAAATGCAATTTACTTTTAACAGTGGCATTGCTTCAATTTTCCAGCGGCATTCTTAGATTAACAACAACAAAATAGTTGTGTGGGACATGGGACATGCCAGCGCCATGTGCGTCCATACGTATAAATGGGTGATGCAGAGTATGTTGCCAAGCATCATATCTGCGTTGGTCCCATATTTGTTCTCCTTGAACCTTTTTTCTATGTGAGGGCAGCAAATCTAGTCCTGCACAAACTACCTGACCCCTCAGTTTCTTTCCTTTTTCAACAAAGAGGTCGGTTCCTTACAGATGTGTGCACTGGGTTACCCTTTTTTTCCTTTTCGACCAACAAAGCGGCTGGATAGCCAGTCTATACTACTTTCCCTCCCTCCTTTCCTCATTGAACCACATCCTAGATTCATGCTCCACCCAACCGCACCCTTCTTTCCTCTTTGAACAAGACCTAGATTCGACTACAGAACCGAAAAAGATCCACATGCAGGTAGAGCAATGACCGTTTCAAAGAAACTTATACCTTAGGGTCGTCGGATGTGGCTAGGCGTGCGGCAGGAGGTCAGAGCTGCCCACACTACATACGACAACAAGGAAGAAGGGGTCGGTGGCTGTCGGTGTCAAAACCGGCGGATCTCGGGTAGGGGGTCCCGAACTGTGCGTCTAGGCGGATGGTAACAGGAGACAAGGGACACGATGTTTTTACCCAGGTTCGGGCCCTCTCGATGGAGGTAAAACCTACTCCCGCTTGATTAATATTGATGATATGGGTAGTACAAGAGTAGATCTACCACGAGATCGAGAGGCTAAACCCTAGAAGCTAGCCTATGGTATGATTGTTGTCCGTCCCACGGACTAAAACCCTCCGGTTTATATAGGCAATCAAGAGGGTTAGGGTTACATGTAGTCGGTTACAATGGTAGGAGATCTACATATCCGTATCGCCAAGCTTGCCTTCCACGCCAAGGAAAGTCCCATCCGGACATGGGACGAAGTCTTCAATCTTGTATCTTCATAGTCCAGGAGTCCGGCCAAAGGTCATAGTCCGGCTATCCGGACACCCCCTAATCCGGGACTCCCTCAGTAGCCCTCGAACCAGGCTTCAATGACGACAAGTCCGGCGCGTAGATTGCCTCCGGTATTGCAAGGCGGGTTCTTCTCCAAATCTTGTGTACCTGTTGAATAGTGACTGGCTTCTGATGAGCCGAATAAGGTTGTTGGCTCATTTCGGACTAACCATGATCGGGGTCATGGCCACATGCATTATGCGGGGGGTGCAACCGCTCCAGTATAGAGGCCACCCCATGTGGGATTTCAACGGGGAGGATGATGCCACCCGCCATGGCCGTAAGGGGCTGGGATCGGTCGCCGATCTGATGAAGACCTTGTCCGCATTGTACAAGGGAGAAGAGGAGGAATTTCTTCGCGTCAATCCACAGGACGGGTTTTCTATGAACAATCCTCCAAGCTGGGTAAGCGGACATTTCTGTTTGTCCATCCGATCCATATTCCCATAGTCAAGTATCTCATTTTGTGATTTCGACGCAGGAACTGCGCCAGGCCGTAAAGGATATAAACAGCCTGCCTCCGCAACCCAAAGATCCGGAATGGTTCCTTGATCCGGCCTCCCAAGAGGATCCGGACATATCGGTGGAGCTGATCGATGGGGTATTTCACCAGCTGAGCATGGATAATGCCCTGGTCGCCATTACGGCCGATTACCCCGGAATACTTCCATCCTCGCAGGTAACTGAGACCGAAGCCCTAATACTTTGAGAATGATTCATCCTTGCTTATTTTTTATCACCGTACACCAACGGTGTTTTGCAGGGGTAGCCCTTGAGGCGGAAGGCCGAGCCTGCGGCGGCTAGCCAACAAGGGGCAGTGCGGCCCAACAGGCTAAAAAGAAGTGCGGTCCGGATTGAAGCGCCGACGCAACGGTATGGCGTGTCGCCTTATTCCAAGGTTTTATTCCGGAAGGCATACTAACGCTCGTGCTCTCTTCAGGAAAAAGAGCGCTCGCCGGACTATATCCGGAGAGGTTGCCAATCGAGCCTCCGCCAGCCAGGCCTGAAAGCAAGGCCCAGAAGCGGAGGCGAACACTAGGCGTGCGTCGGATGCTCCTCCGACAGAGGATGCCGACAGATTGTCTGCCACCAACTCCGAGGTGGAGAGTGCCATGAATCACAAAGGCGCCACGACAATTCTTCGTGACACATGTTTCTCCCAAGAGGCGTTGAACGCCTTCAATTCGGGAGATGCGCACCTCTGTGCCGCTCAAGATGGTCTAGCCAGAGCCACGGAGCAGTATGTAAAAGACATACAAGTGAGGAAATTTAACAGTTATATATGCTAGTAGCCCCCGAGACTTGAAATAGTTAGAATAACTGATTTAAGGATCATTTATTGTGCAGGATCTTCTGTAAAAGAATACCCAACTGTCCCCAGAGCTTGAAGAGTGCAAAGCCCAACTTGAGGCTGCACAAGCCATGGCTGTGGGAAGCCAAAGAGACCCCCTCTGGTAATATACGCTTTTAAAAGATAAGTATGTTATGAAGTGCAGCATGTGTATAGATCTGACAATAACATTGCAGATGACGCCGGGGTAGATCCGGACAAGCAACAACTCTTGCGCCGGTTAAAGGCCGGCGAGAACGTGCTTACGAGGGTGAGGCAGGAGAAAAATAATCTCCAAGATGCCAATACCCAGCTGGGTGAGGAGCTAAAAGATGTTCGTGCCCAGCTGTCTGACTCCGTTAAGGAGAATCGGCGGCTTTGACGCGACATTTTTAGTAAGTGCTTAAACGAACTTTGAAAAAAGAGTTCGGCGAGGAAGTCGACTAACGAGTTATGTCTGTAGGTATGCTCACAGCCGCCCCGCAGAGGAAATGCCCGGTTCTATGGGTGACCTTCTTCCCGAGCTCTTACAACCGCATCTAACGAAGTTCGGCAGGTGATGAAAGGCGCCGCCTGTGCCTTGTGGCCATCTCTGCCTCGCTCAAGGCCTTGGGGAGCTTGCAGTGAGGCTCCAGGGAGCGCGGCGGCGCTTCCGATTATGGAAGATATCGGCCTGCCGTCAAGGCGCCAGGGAGGCCTCGGCCATGGTGAAGACGCGTTACACGAAGGCTGACCCAAACCACATGGCCGAGGTCGGACCTGTGGGGCCAGATGGGAAGGAGATCCCTGTGAGCTTAGTGTAGGGCCAGGTAGAATTGGCTGCAAAGTATTCCCAGCACGATCAGAACTAGACAGCCTGTTAGATGGCATTGAAGAGGAATACAATCAGTCAAATTGACTATGTAATTTAAGGTGACATGTAAAATGCCTTCTAGCCGAATTGTAGATCGTTTGTCATAGCGGACCTTTTCGCTTCAACCTCGGGACCTAGTAGTCCGGAGTGTGTCCGAATACCCTCTGGTTATATAAAACCCGGGCATGCATGGAGACCAAAGCGTAGGGGTCATTAGTGCTTTATCGGACAATTGCCCAACTAGTTATGTTATATTACATGGTTAGTAAGAAACATTTTCCAGGAGAATGGTTACGTTAGGGGTTCCTTTCTCGGGAGGCATGCCCTAAAGTGCATGTCCGGATCATGAAAAAAGCAGAAAAACATCTGGGTGCAGATAAACAAATAGGTAAGAAATCTTCTTTTAGTTCACCGACTGAATATTCTCTTAAGAACGCTAGCTTTCGGCTTCACCCAGTCTGAGGTACACATCCGGCTGACCCAGCAGTAACAATCGCAGAGGTGCTCTGTCAGTGTCAAAACCGGCGGATCTCGGGTAGGGGGTCCCGAATTGTGCGTCTGGGCGGATGGTAACAGGAGACAAGGGACACGATGTTTTTACCCAGGTTCGGGCCCTCTTGATGGAGGTAATACCCTACCCCGCTTGATTAATATTGATGATATGGGTAGTACAAGAGTAGATCTACCACGAGATCAAGGAGGCTAAACCCTAGAAGCTAGCCTATGGTATGATTGTTGTTCATCCTACAGACTAAAACCCTCCGGTTTATAGACACTGGATAGGTTAGGGTTACACAGAGTCGGTTACAATGGTAGGAGATCTACATATCCGTATCGCCAAGCTTTCCTTCCACGCCAAGGGAAGTCCCATCCGGACACGGGACGAAGTCTTCAATCTTGTATCTTCATAGTCTTGGAGTCCCGCCGTGATGATAGTTCGGCTATCCGGACACCCCTAGTCCAGGACTCCTCAAGAGCCCCTGAACCAGGGCTTCAATGACGATTTAGTCCGGCGCGCATATTGTCTTCGGCATTGCAAGGTGGGTTTCTCCTCCGAATACTTCATAGAAGGTTTTGAACACAAGGATAGTGTCCGGCTCTACAAAACAAGTTCCACATACCACCATAGAGAGAATAACTTTTGCACAGATCTGCTGACGTATTCCGCGGCATGACATCACACCGCGGCCAGGTCTTTATATGAATTGTTTTTTACTGTTCCACCTCGGTAGCGTTTAGCGAGGCGGTTTCCTTTGGCACGCCTTATCAAAGCATAGATCATGCCCCTTATTCCGGGATTCTCATCAATACGGACGTGGTAACCCAACTGCGTCTGCCGGCACGCCTCCTCTATCAAAGGCGAGTCCTAATCGACCACGGGTGGGCTCTTGGTATTCAACCTCTTTATAATGAGACCAAGGCCCTCTTCTTTTACACCCTCCATCGAGTTCGCCTCGCCATGCGAAGTTCTAACACCCAAAGCTTCAGATTTAGGCGCCCGGACCTTCGACGATGTCCGGCTCCGACCACCACGACCGATGGATGTCTTCCTCCGTCACGAAGAAGATGTGCTAAAGCTGCGAGACGCCATGTATCTAACCGGCGAGATCTCGCATAGGCTGCTCGCCTGTGGCAGGTCATTCCCACTCCCGAGCCCGGCGAGAACGTGGTGTTCGTGTCTCACTTCCTTCGGGTTTAGGCTTCCCGACGGATCCCTTTGTGCGGGGCTCATGTTTTATTATGGGCTGGATTTCCATGACTTGAATCCGAAGTCCATCCTCCATATCTCGTCATTCATTGTCGTATGTGAGGCCTTCCTCCATATTACCCCTCACTTTGGATTGTGGCTCAAGACCTTCAAGGTGGAGCGAAAGATGATCGAGGGGCAACAAGCAGAAAAGTGAGGGGCGGTCATAAGCAAATGTCTCGATGCTCCGTGGCCCGAGGGCTCTTTTCAAGAGGAGCTTGGTTTGTGGCAACGGGAGTGGTTTTATATCA
This sequence comes from Aegilops bicornis, assembly GCA_021605145.1. NCBI lineage: Eukaryota > Viridiplantae > Streptophyta > Magnoliopsida > Poales > Poaceae > Aegilops > Aegilops bicornis. The sequence continues at coordinate 513,875,253 of CM038672.1, read as the reverse complement.
CCGCCCCTGGGGCACCAAATGGGTGGCGCCCCGCCTTCCACTCAGGTCCACCACAGCGGGCGCCATGGGTCAACAAGGCTCGACTGGGGCCGCCCAAGGACGTACCTTTGTTGCAGGGCCGTATTCGAGACCTCCAAGAAAGGGAGATCAATCTGCTGCAAAGTGGCGCAGGTTATGTTGATTCGGCACCTTACGCCTCGCAAACGCCGCCCCCTCCGCCTGTGGGAATTTAATCCGGAGGGACCACGAGCTCTCCAAAATTTTATGGGCACGACGCCCGTGGAGATGTATAAACAGTTCTTGGATCACAAGAGAGGTGTCCGGACTGGCCGAGGACGCAGGACTAAGCTGCAATCGCCTGATTCTCAAGTAAGTAGTCCCATGTAGGACAAGCTGTTCATTCATTTATCATATATATATATATATATATATATATATATATATATATATATATATATATATATATATACATATATGCCCTTTAAAGGAGCCGTTTCTTGAACAGGAGTGGATAGCCAAGGCAAAGTTGATAAGGTGTCCAGCTCCCCTCCCGGAGACCACACCGGATCCCATGCTGACCAAGATGTTGAAGGCCACGCCTTTTGAAGAAGGCGAAGGGGGGAGCGGGGAAGCAACTGCCTCTATGAAGGAGGCTATCAAGGAAGGAGGGATTAAAAGTCCCATCTTTCGAGGAGAGAAGAGGACCGCTTCGGAAGATCCGGAGGTCAAGGCCTCAAAGAGGGGAAAGGAATCTTCGTCAGGGAGTCCGGCGCCGGGAAGTAACCCAGCCGCACTATTTCCCCAAGGGGGTCAGCCCTCCAGCGAGTCGTAAGTAAAAAGAAGGGGTCTTGTAAATAAGGAACATCCCTGTATTTATTTCTAAAGATAACCGAAATTGTACCTCGTAGTTCGGATCTCAGCCCTTCTCAGCAGAGCTCGTCTTCGGGGGATCTTCTTCCGGAGATGATGGAGAGCGAACGCCCACTTGTCGCACCCTCATGCAGGCGGACGACCACGAGGTGTCGTCGGAGGGTTCCCCAAGTCCGGGCGGGGCGGAAGGTCCGCGCCAAGTGGTGTGCGGTCGGAGGAGCAAGGATCTGTTCGGGCGGCGGTTATCTCGTAAGATCACCGTGCTCTAATGGGTACGGTGATTGAAAGAATTGCATCCGCGGAGAGCGGATTGCATGAAGCCGTCGAAGCTTATCGACGGGGTTCGAGGTACGCAAAAATGATGTACCTTCTGACAGTTATGCATATAGAATGCGCCCTGTATAAATAGTAGCCCCTAAGACTCGGTATGTTGTCAAAATTGACAGCGTGCCGAGGATCAAAAGATCAGTTATGACATATCGCCGCTCCTAAACAGGTGGCGGGGCGTCCGGTGGCCAGCCGGACTGATGAATATGCCAAACTGAAGCGGCAACTTGACGAGGCGGATGCGGACATCAATAAACGGTTTGACGAGTCACAAGGTATGCGACTTCTACGCGGACACCTGGTAAGGGAGCTTGACGCCCATGTCTTACTATTTGTATGCTTAATGCAGATGGTGCCGCTACTGTGGAGGAGCTGCGGGCGGAACTCGCCCGAGCGAAAGAGCAAGCCAGAAATAGTAATGCGGCCGCTTTAAGGGCGACCGAAGAGCTAAAAGCCGAATGGGCTGCTCACTGCCAAGTTAAAGAGGAAATGGCCGATATGGCGGAAAGTTGAAGAATACTACCGATCGCTGCGAGGTTCTTGAAAAAGAACTTCAAGCAGAGCAAGAGGGCCTGAAAAAGGCCGCCGCCGAATCCAAGGATGCCCGTTCGGCTTTGAGAGCTGCCAAGGAGGAGCTGAGTCAGCCGGGCAATTGCGGCCGGAAAACCGTTTCGCTGGAGGAAATATACGGATCCAAAGTATGCTCAATTGGACAAGTTGTGGAGTTTGGAGGATGCTTATCTGGACTTAGCGGCGAGCGCTGCGGACGCGATTGAGCACTTCCGAGGCCAGAAGGGGCATAGAAGGGAAGAGCTATATTGGTCGCAATTCCATAGTCCGGAGCGTCTTCTTCCGTTGACCGATCGGTTGGCCGAATGGGCCGAGCTGAATCGACTATCCAGACTTGCCATGAAGCATGTCATGACTCATTTGTGGCCGGGCGGACCCCAGCCAAAGAGTTATTTTGGTTTAGTGCAGCAGTTCCTTGGTGCGGTACCGCGTATCGACGCAATGAAGCGGTCGGCGTGTATTGAGGGAGCGCGGATGGCTCTGGCCCATGTCAAGACATACTGGGCAGATATGAAGGCCACCGACGTTGCATCCCAAGATTCGGACAGAAGTTTAGTACCGCCGAGCACTACTTTGAGGAAGTCTGCAGGCGCTCGTTTAATAGAGACGCAGTGCTTTCGAAGGATATTATGTTTAAATGACATGTATGATTTGTGAAAACAATGTTTCAATATGATATAAGAGCTTTTTATACTTGTGCGTTCAAGTAGTAAACTACTCCTCAGGCGGCCGCTTATGTATATGTATATATAACCTGAAAGATGGCAGTCCTTGGCTTCAGCCCCCACGCACATAGTGCGGGGGTGTTTGCAAAGAAGGCGCTTTTTCACACTTAATCCAACGTCTTGGTCCTGTTACAGAGGTGGTAGCGTAGCAAACTAGGCAACCGGACTATAATGCTTTATCACTTTCACTTAGCCATAGGAGTTTGAGGGTGGGGCTACTATATAGCCCCTGGGGGCACCGCACTCTCCCGAATTCGGGGTGCGTATGTGCGACCAAAAACCGTCCTTCGTTAACGCGGAGGAATTCTAAACATTCCGATGAGTCATCGAGTGGTTGACCAGTCTCGCTATATCATGACAGGTTTTCGGCTTTCATCGAGGTGCTCGCCTACCGAACCGGGCACAATCGCAGTAGTTCTCCGGTGCCGCGTTAGCCGATAGAACGGAACGTAAGGCAGCAAAACACAGGAGCCGGGCAAACCCAACATTTGACCAAAGACATGATTCAGAGCTGATGCATATAAGGCCTAACTCGAGACGCCGAATACTCCCTAAGGTATTCGGTCTTTATAAAAACAGTCAGAATAATGCCCTAAGCCCCTGGTGTCCAGGTACGCGCAAAAATTCTGGTGCGGCCAATGCCAAGACGCCAGCCTCCTCCTCGGTTATAGTAAGAAACCGGGGGATTTATATCAACAAGAGACAGTAAAAAAGGTTTACGCAGGTTCTTAATCTGAAAAGAATCCTTGCAACGGGTCCCTACTGCACGTCTCTGCCTGTGTCTCCGTTGTGCCGTATCCTGGACGGGTGTAGCACGTTGTTCATCTGTAAAAGAGAGGAACTTAGTTTAAAAGAAAAGGATCGTCTGAAAGATGTACTTTATATTAAATAAACAGAGTACGATTCAAGAAGTGAATAAAATTGAGCTTTATTGTCTCTTGTGATACATGCATGCAGCCCTTGTATGGGGGTATGCCGCTAGTAGGCGCCGAACTCGTCTAGCCGTGTCCGGGGTTTGAATGGCCAATTCAGGTTCTTTGACTAGCGGAGCCGGATAGGTGTGGGGCTTTCAAGGCAGTCTCACGTTCCTCCGTGCTCAAGTAACACTTAATACTCCCTTTTAATGAGATGATGCCGCGTGGACCGGGCATTTTAAGTGTAAGAGATGCATAATGCGGTATTGCGTTAAAGCGGGCGAAAGCTTCACGTCCCAATAGTGCTTGATGGCTACTTTTAAACGGGGCGACATGGAAGATTAACTTTTCGCGACGGAAGTTGTCGGATGAACCGAACACAACTTCTAGTAGTATGGAGCCCATACAATGGGCATATGTGCCTGGCATTACTCCTTTAAAGGAGGTGTTGCTACGGCGAATTTTGGTTGGGTCTATCCCCATCCTGCGGATTGTGTCTTGATATATCAGGTTTATGTCACTACCGCCATCCATGAGGACTTGTGTAAATTGGAATCCGTCGATTATAGGATCCAATATCAAGGCAATCCATCCTGCGTTCCGAATACATTCGGAGTAGTCCTGATGGTCGAAGGTGATTGGTTTTGACAACCAGTGTTGGTACTTCGCTAGGGTAGTATGTGCGGTAGCGCATCTTAATGGGCGCCGCCTGCTTTTTCCCTTTTATCACGTGAAGTGAGTTTACTGTTTTAACCTCTTGTGGGAAATTCTTTTGTTTTCCGGTGCTCGCTTGTGGGGTTCGTCATCATCCTCACTTGGTGTGTCGAGCCCTTGTGTTCAGCGTTGAGTCTGCCGGATTGTTTGAACACCCAACAATCTGTGGGTATGGTTTGCGTGCCTCCCGAGTATGATGGATTTGACATATCTTGTCCAAGATTTTGTTTAAATTGGATAGCTCATCGCTATTGTCCTTAAGGGGCAGTTTTTTATTGTTCTGCCGTGAGCTTTTGAATCCGGCGTTGACTGCCGCGCTCTTTGGACCGTTCCTTTTAATCTGGCGCTGGTCCTTGTTGCGCCGTGGTTTCCCGTTTCCATCCCTGATTTCGGATGTACTTGCGTCGCTGGTGTTGCATCTTGCTAGCCAGCTATCCTCTCCCGCGCAAAAGCGGGTCATGAGGCTTGTTAATGCGGCCATTGTTCTTGGCTTTTCTTGGCCGAGGTGTCTGGCGAGCCATTCGTCTCGGACGTTGTGTTTGAAGGCTGCTAAGGCTTCGGCCTCCGGACAGTCGACTATTTGGTTCTTTTTAGTAAGGAACCTGTTCTGAATTTCAGGCTGACTCTCGGGCTGTTGAGTTATGTGACTTAGATCGCTCAGATCCGGAGGGCGGACATAGGTCCCCTGAAAATTTGCCCAAACGCATCCTCGAGCTCTTCCCAGCTTCCAATGGCATTTTCGGGAGGCTTTTAAGCCAATGCCGAGCTAGCCCTTTGAGTTTGAGGGGTAAGTATTTTATGGCGTGTAGATCATCTCCTCTAGCCATGTGTATGTGGAGGATGTAATCCTCAATCCAGACTCCAGGGTCTGTTGTTCCATCGTATGCCTCTATGTTTATGGGTTTGAATCCTGCTGGAAATTCATGATCCAGCACCTCATCGGTGAAACATAGGGGATGTGCGGCGCCCCTGTATTTGGGTGTGCCGTGGTGTTCGGATATTTGGCGTGTTGCATTGCTTTGAAGAGCTTGCTTTCTCGGCCCATAGACGGACCTAAGCTGGCCATCCTTGTGATGTGAATCCTTATGCGGATCGCGACGGCTTGTGTGCGGCGCCGCTTGCCGCTCTCTTTGCCGTGGGGTCGTCCCATCCGACCGGGTGGCCTTCTTACTTTTTGATTGTGGGGGCTCTATGGCCTCCTCATCAAATTCGTGCAGTAGCTTTCTCTTTGGGTAGCTCTTTGTTCGGCAACTGTCGCCGTATTTGTCTGCGGTGTTGAATACTCTGTTCCATCTGATTCTGAGTGCATCTTCCGCTGTTTTGAGCTTCCGCTTCTGCTTTTTCAGGCTACGCGTAGTGGCGACGAGCCTTTTGTGGAGGTTATTCTGCTCCAACAATTTGTCCGGCGTGAGATCGTCCGGACTGTTGTGTTCGCCGGGGACGGGTTGTTTATCCAAGTTATCTTGTTCGGACGATTGCTCGATAGCATGTTCGTCGTCCACCGGTTCGCCCTGCTCTATGGCTGGGTCTCTGTTGAGGTGGGACTTGGTTCGGCATTTACGTTGCCGTTTTGACTCCTTTTCGAGGGATTTATCCTTCAGAAGGCCCCGTTGTTCCTCGTCTTCATTTCCTTTAGGTGTATCCACCATGTATACATCATGGGATGAGGTGGTTGTCCAGCATCCTATAGGCGCTTGTTCATGGTTGTCTCCTACACCGTCGTCCATACCGTCGATGTCTTCGGAGTCGAAATCGAGCACGTCGTGTAAACTTTTGACAGTGGCTACGAAGTGGGTGGTGGGCGGGCGTTGAATTTTCTTCGTCGTCCGCATCCCAACCTTCCTGACCGTAGTCCGGCCATGGCTCTCCGAATAAAGAAAGAGACTTTAGTGAATTCAGGATGTCGCCAAAGGGCGAGTGCTGAAAGATGTCCGCGGCAGTGAACTCCATGACCGGCGCCCGATCGGATTCGATTGGTGGGCGCGGAGTTTTCGGAGTCCGGAGAGGAGTCCGGCACTCGAGTCAAGATCTTCGCAGCGACAGGATGGAGTTCGCTCAATCGCCAGAGATCATAGCCCCGAGGCGGTGTCCAACCACTCGCCCTCGATCGGGGAATTCGCCTCGGATTAAAGGTCGGAGCGGATGTCGGTGCGGCCTCCGTGGCAATCGCTCGACCGCAGAGCTAGATCATGCCCATCGAGACAAGGCGGCACGCTTGGCCGCGGCTCGAATCCGTCAAGATCAAGTCTCCGTGGACATCGGCCGTATAGTTCAAACTTCCAAATCTGACTCGATGGCCAGGGGCGAAGCTTCGATTCGCTCCAGGATGGCTGCTTAATTGGCCCGCAGTGCAAAGCCGCCGAATACGAAGATCTGTCCGGGTAGAAAAGTCTCACCCTGGACCGCGTCGTTGTTGATGATCGAAGGAGCCATCGGGCCTATCGGTGACGACACACAGATGAACTCTCAATGAAAGCACCAATGTCGGTGTCAAAACCGGCGGATCTCGGGTAGGGGGTCCCGAACTGTGCATCTAGGCGGATGGTAACAGGAGACAAGGGACACGATGTTTTACCTGTGTTCGGGCCCTCTCGATGGAGGTAATACCCTACTCCCGCTGATTAATATTGATGATATGGGTAGTATAAGAGTAGATCTACCACGAGATCAAGGAGGCTAAACCCTAGAAGCTAGCCTATGGTATGATTGTTGTTCGCCCTCTACAGACTAAAACCCTCCGGTTTATATAGACACCGGATAGGTTAGGGTTACCTGTAGTCGGTTACAATGGTAGGATATCTACATATCCGTATCGCCAAGCTTGCCTTCCACGCCAAGGGAAGTCCCATCCGGACACGGGACGGAGTCTTCAATCTTGTATCTTCATAGTCTTGGAGTCCGGCCGTGATGATAGTTCGGCTATCCGGACACCCCCTAGTCCAGGACTCCCTCATGCTCCCTTTACCACCTAGCCGAACAATCGGGAACGTAGGGGTAAGCACAGTAGCCAGGAAACCCAGCTTGGCCAAAACTTAAGTCATATCGATGCATATAATGGTGAATAAAAGGTACATGCGGAAGTGTGACACATGTATTGGGCATGAAGCCCTTATAATTAAGCTTCTGCGAAAGAAGCCCCCAGGTACAATTAGCGCGGATAGCGCGTAAAGTGTGTGCGAACAATGCGCTAACGAGCCTTCAAAGGCTGGAGAGAGAAAGGAGGGAGAAGGAGAAAAATAGAAGACAGCTAAAATGTAAAATATGGACAGAAGAAGGAGACGAACTCAGAATCCGGCGCTAGGCGTAGAATCTTCGGAGACGGGCTGCGTTCCATGGATTCGGCTCGAGTCGGTTATCCGATGCATCTCGCAGACGGTACGCCATTTGGGCTTGAGTTTGTCCTTTTTCTTGTCCGGCAGGCGTAGAACTAGCTCGCCAACATTGTAAGTTTTGGCCCGTACTTCTCTGCTTTGATATCTTCGAGCCTGCTGTTGATAGAATGCGGAGCAGGCTTTTGCTACGTCACGCTCCTCCTCCAAGGCGTCCAAATTGTCCTGCCGATCGAGCTCGGCTTCTCTTTCCTCATACATGCGCACGCGAGGTGAGTCATGAATTATGTCGCAGGGCAGAACTGCCTCTGCGCCGTATACCATAAAGAATGGTGTGAATCCGGTCGTGCGATTCGGAGTGGTCCGTAGCCCCCAGAGTATGGAGTCGAGCTCCTCTACCCAAAGGCGTGTTAGATTCCTTGAGGGACCGCACTAATCTGGGTTTGATGCCGCTCATAATTAGACCATTTGCTCGCTCAACTTGACCGTTTGTTTGAGGGTGATAGACTGAAGCGTAGTCGAGCTTAATGCCCATGTTTTTGCACCAGAGTTTGACCTCATCGGCCGTAAAATTCATGTCGTTATCAGTGATGATGCTGTGGGGGACACCGTAACGGTGTACGACCCCTGATATGAAGTCTATCATCGTCCGGATTCGCCGCCTTGGATGTGCTTGGCCTCTATCCATTTGGTGAATTTATCCACCATGACCAGTAGGTATTTTTTCTTGTGGGTTCCCCCTTTAAGGGGTCCGACCATGTCAAGCCCTCAAACCGCGAAGGGCCAGGTGATGGGTATAGTTTTGAGGGCGGTGGGTGGCATGTGGCTTTGATTAGCAAAGAGCTGGCATTCGACGCATCGTTGGACTAAGTCCTGAGCATTCCGCCCGGCCGTCGGCCAATAAAATCCTCAGACGGAAGGGCTTGCCTACAAGGGCCCGGGCTGTGGCGTGGTGCCCGCCGAGTCCGCATGAATTTCAGCCGTAAGATTCCGCCTTCCTCTTCGGAGATACACCTTTGAAGGACTCCGGTTGTGCTTTTCTTATAAAGCTCTCCTCATGGACTTTATAGGCTTTTAGATCGCCGCACTATGTAGCGGGCCTCGCTTTTGGTCCTCGGGAAGTTCTTGCCTCGTTAGGTAGGCTAGGAATGGTTCTGTCCCACGGGCAATGACCGCCATTATTACGTAATGAGGGTGTTATTTCGTTGGCAGAACCACCAACTGTATCAGAATGTTTGGTGTGGGGCAGTGCGGTTGGGTCCGGGTTGTTATTTCCGGACTCTCCCTCCCATAAAACGGATGGCTTGAACAACCTCTCTAGGAAGATGTTGGGGGACAAAGATCACGCTTATGCGCCGATGCGTGCTAACACGCTCTCGCTGCCTGGTTGTTATCCCGGGCTATATGGTGAAATTCGAGCCCCTCAAACCGAGCTGACATTTTTAGGACGGCATTGCAATAGGCTGCCATTTTCAGATCCTTGGCATCAAAGTCTCCATTTATTTGGGATATCGCGAGGTCCGAATCCCCGCACACCTCTAGGCGTTGAATGCCCATGGAGACTGCCATCCGGAGACCATGTAGAAGGGCCTCAGATTCGCCGCGTTGTTGGAGTCCAGATACATTATCTGGAGTACGTATTGAACTGTATCTCCGGTTGGGGACGTCAGAACGACGCCAGCTCCAAGGCCAGCCAACATTTTGGAGCCGTCAAAGTGCATTATGCAGTTGGAATATGCGCCGTACTCTTTAGGGAGTTCGGCTTCGGTCCATTCGGTGACGAAGTCGGGCAAAACTTGCGATTTAATAGCTCTCCGTGGCTTATAGGTTATGTCGAACGGGAGGAGCTCATTGGCCCATTTGGCAATCCGGCCCATCGCGTCGCGGTTGTTTATAATGTCGTTAAGGGGTACTTCGGATGCTACCGTTATTGAACACTTTTGAAAGTAGTGTCGCAGCTTCCGGGATGCCATAAACACTGCGTATGCTATCTTTTGATAATGCGGGTACCGTGACTTGCATGGAGTTAGGACAGTGTACACGTATTAAACTGGTTTTTGAAGGGGGAACTTGTGTCCATCCGTTTCTCGTTCGACAACGAGCACCGCGCTTACAACTTGATGAGTTGCCGCGATGTATAATAGCATTGGTTCGCCCATGTTGGGCGCGGCCAGGACCGGGTTTGTTGCCAATATGGCTTTATTTCTTCGAGTCCGCCGTGGCGGCATTCGATCAAAGTGTTCAAAAGGCCGGAGGAGGCGATAAAGGGTAATGCCTTTTCTCCCAAACGGGAGATAAAGCAGCTTAGAGCCGCCACGCATCCAAATCAATTTTTGTATTTGTTTGAGGTCTTTGGGATATCCAATTGTGACAGAGCTCGGATCTTGGCTGGGTTTGCTTCGATTCCTCTACCGGATACAATGAAGCCCAAGAGCTGTCCTGCTGGTACGCAAAAAACGCATTTTTCCGGGTTGAGCTTGATGTCATATGTTCGGAGATTATCGAATGTGAGCCTCAAGTCGCCTACTAGAGTTTCGACATGCTTGCTTTTGACGCACCACATCGCTCACGATGCCTCCACCGCTTTTGCCGATCTGGTTTGCCGACATGTCCGAATCATGCGCCGATATGTTGCGCTGGCGCTTTTTGTGCGAAGGGCATTGTGTTGAAGCAGAATGGGCCGTATGGAGTGATGAATGCCGCGGCTTGGTCAGGTTCTGCCATCTTAATTTGGTGGTAGCCGGAGTATGCGCCGAGGAAACACAATGCATCGTGAACCCGCGGTAGCGTCGATGATTTGATCGATGCGGGGAGGGGAAGGGATCCTTTGGGCAAGCCTTGTTGAGGTCCTTGAAATCGACGGATAGGCGCCAGGATTTGTCCTTCTTTGGTACCATCACCAGGTTTGCTAGCCAGTCCGGATGTTTTATATCTCTGATGAATCCGGCCTCCAATAGTTTGGCTAGCTCCTTGTCGGGGGTTGGGTGCGACATATGCCAAAGGATGGCTTATCATGGAGGGGGCGAGTAGAACGTCGCCGGTGCCTGGAAACGGGATGAGGCGAAGACATGCACGCCGGCGAATCTTACCCAGCTTCAGGGCTCTCGAGGAGATAACACCTCATCGCTGCTCATGGGTCTCCGCATGATCACTATGGCAAGGTGAGTACAAGATTGCTCCTTGAGCTGTTCGGGTGAGGAAGGAGAAGGAACGGCTAGCTCTTCTTCCCTCTATGTGTGTGTGTCAAACTACTAGGTTCCAACCTTTGCATGGGTGCCTGGGGTTTTATATAGGCCTACCTCTGGGGTACAATGGTAATCCGGTGGGCTGGGTCCCACCGTCCAGTCTCTTAAGTTGCCGCCTTTCTCCGCCGACTTCTAGGGCTCCGCCGACTAGTGGGCCCCGCCGACGGTTCAAAGATGGGGCCGACAGCCCTTAGTCCGCCATGCGGGCCTTTGCCGGCTGCGGTTATCAGAGCCGCTCTTCTAATGACGCGAAGCTCGGTCGGGGTCATGGTAACAGCAGCCGCCGCCGGGCGGGCGATCATCATATCCATTCCCCGCCTTCTTGTCCGGTTAATGGCGCATGGAGCCCGTGGGAGGGGTCACCGACTCTAGGAGGCCGACTCAGCCGGGTCCGTCTTTTGGGCGCTCGCCGTCTTCGGTACCCCCACCGACAGCGGGTCCCGCCGCCTTCGGGTCGCATGACAGCCATCGTGGGTACAGGAATCTGCCCACGGCCGACGCTGTCGGGGCGTGGTAACAGGTTGCCACGGACGGAGATCTCCGCTTGCACGACGCTTCGTGGCTATGCCGGCTCTTTATGAGCGGGCAGGGACGGGCCGCAAGGCAGCTTTATCCCATCCCGCCTCGTGGTCGCCAGCAGGAGGTGGATGGAGTCGCGGGCCGACTTCGTAGCCGGCTCCATCGGAAGTCGCTAGCTTGGAGTCGGCTTGTCTTGAGGCCGCCTCGGGACTACCGGGAGGGGCGATCGGCGACTCTGCTGTCGACTCTCGTAAGGCGGCTCTTCGTCTTGGGGTCTTGAGGGCGATCGCCTCGATGTTTTGAATGGTCCTCGGGCTCGGGTTTGCCTACCCGTGGACCATTACTCCGCCAGTAGTCCCCGAAGCTGGTGAGGCGCCGAGTGCGACATGTCGAGGAGCCTTAACAGTTTCATCCCTTTAGTGGAAGAATCTGGGCTTGGTCTTGTCGTCTCTATCTTGAGCCGACTAGCTGGAGTCGGCATTGCAGGAGGCCGTCTTGCTCCTCTAAGGTTTCGAAGGTCGCGGCAGGATCCGGGCGGCGTGCCTGATAAGCTTCCAGGAAGCTGCCCGTTGCGGGCCCGCCATGTGACGCCACGAGGCAGGCTACCGCCACACGCCAAGATGACTAGACAGCCCGTCAGCGGGGCCCGCCACTACCGTGCCTCTCGGCGCAAGACGGGCGGATCAGCTGCCGCGTCAGGCGGGCGGTTGGGTTTCTACCGTTATCGCGTGCGATAACGTCGTGGGTTAAATCATGGGGGCGTTGGGACGTGGGCGCAGTTAATCCCACGCCCGCCCCCTCGGCTTCTCAGCCTAGGCGCCTATAAGTAGGCTGGAGGAGGGGGGGCGGCGACGCACGCGCACCCACTCTTCCCCGCTTCCTCTTGCTTCTTGCTTCGTCTCCTTCCTTGCTTCATCTTCCTCCTCGTTCCGCCGCGCCGAACCTCGCCAAGACCATGGAGATGAGCTCCTCCGCCGCCAAGGCCCCACCGCTGGCCCGGCGTGTGGGATGGCTCCATCATCGACGCATTTACATCATCGAGTTTCTCCGCCAAACGCACCGCATCCCCGGCAGCCACCTAGTGCGGACCCGCGCCGCGCCGGAGGGCGAAATTACGCCGGCGCCGGAGGAGGGCGAGCGGGTTATATTCTGCTCGCACCTCATGCGAGGGCTAGGGCTGCCGGTGAGCGGCTTCTTCCGCGCGTTCCTGGAGTTCTTCGGGCTCCAGCCGCACCACCTCACTCCAAACACGGTGGTAGTGCTGGCCGCCTTCGCATCCTTATGAGAGGGCTTTCTTGGCGTTCTCCCCACCATCAAGCTGTGGGGGGAATTCTTCCAAGCTAAGCTCGGAACCCACGCCGCCGCAGGCCGGGCTTTGTGCGGCACGCTCATCGCCATGAGGAGGCCGGTGCCCGAGAACCCCTTTCCTGCCATCCCCTCATCAAGTCGGGTGAAGATGTGGCAGCAGACGACTTCTACGTTAAGAATGTCGCCTCGAGGGCGATCGGGTCAACTTGCCGCCTTCGTGGTCGGGCGAGTTGGCGGGCGACTTCAGCTGGTCCCATCGGGCCCGGACGCTGACTCCCGCAGGCAACCCCGCCGTCGCGCGGCTCCGCTTGATGACGCAGTCGGAGGGCCTGACTGGGGCAGACTTGCTGGCCGCCTTCGTGGCGCACCGAGTCCTTCCTCTTCAAGGCCGACCTCATCCGGATCCGCCGGATGAGCGTCACGAGACCCCAAACCGGGTTGTGCTCCAAAGACATGCCCCACGCGGAGGTGGTGGACACGGTGAACTTCCCGGCGAATCGCAGCCTCACGGAGGAATGGCAGTCTGCAAGGAGCCATACTCGCCGCCAACCCCCGCCTGTGGTAAGTCATCTCTGCTTCTCTGCTTCCTTCTTCAAATTAATCCGCTCTAATTTTCCTTGGTCTTTTCCGATCTGTAATCCCCTCATGCAGCCCTCGGCCGGCACCGCGGGGCCGGCTCGTGAATTCGTCCCCGACCGGGCGGAGAGCGACGCCGACGACCCCGACTTGGGGGTGGCGGCGATGGAGACCGACGCCGAGGGAGGAGGAGGGGTCGACGACTTCAGGTCTTTGGCAACCTTCGCCGACTGGCCTGACGACGACGGCGAGAAGGAAGTCGTCCCCCGCCGCCAGCAGAAAGCCGGCCATCCAGCGCTGAAGTTCTTCCGCCGCCTTGGGTGGTCGAGGCGGCGCGAAGAAACGCCGGGCCGGGCCGAGTCTGCCAGGCGGCCGGGCGAAGAAATTCAGGGGGATGGCCGCCACGACCCAGCGCGAAGAGGCGGTCGTGAAGGCTAACCGCTTCCACAAGGAAGTGAAGAAGCCACCGCTGGTCTCCGCGTAAGTACTTTTTATTTTCTCTTGTTTTCTTCTGGTCCGTCTTGTCCAAGTCTTTACATGTCTTTTTCTCATCAGGGCTCCCCTCACCTTCGAGAGGGTCGCTGCCGCCTCCGTCATGGGGACGGCGGAGACGTCCGCCAATACACGGTGGGTTGATCATGCGGCCGCCCTCCGGGAGGCGACGGAGCGGAATGCACAGGAGAAGCGCGACGAGGAGGAGGCCGCCCGTCTGGAGAAGGCGGAGGCTGAGAAGGCGGCGGCTTCCGCCCAGAAGAAGCTGGAGGGTGTCTAAGCCGCCGCTGCAGCCAAGAGGCGAGCCGAGAGGCCGCAAGGCCTGGGCCGGCGCTGCTCGTCACCCCATTGAGCTCTGCGCCACCGCCGCCGGAGTTCATGAGGCAGTCGGAGGGAGTCGGCGGAGAGGTCCTCATCGCAGAGAAGGAAAGCAATGAGGCCTCCCTATCGGGCACGGCCGCGCCACCCCCGCCGCCTCCACCGCAGTCCGAGAGCGCGCGAGGCAAACAGCCGGCGGACCCGCCTGTGCCGCCGACGACGAGGCCGTGGGCGTAGCCGCTTCTTCAAGTCACTCGCCAACAAGGACGCCGTCTTGAGAAGGCGATTTCGCGCCGCTTTTGAGACCGGGCGCCGCCAACCGCTATTCTCGACGCCGAGGCGATAAGCGCCGCGCCCATTTGGTGGGTGCAAGGAGGCGCACGGCCCGCTGAACACGACGCTTCGACGCCCGTGCGGCGAAGCCGAGGGCGACGCCATCCGTAACCTCTCCAAGGCGCACTGGCATCGCGATCCGCCGTAAGGGTATGTTTCCTTTTTGAACTTTTTCTCGCTCTTCTTCAGGGGCGCGCCAACACTCCATCGGGTGTAGTCCTCGAAGTTTTGGGGCCGGTCGAGCAGCGGCTCGGAACTCTATTTATGCATTCTCCAAGTTTTTACCTTTGTCTCAAACTCTTGTCGCAGGAGTATCACAACCTCCGCCCACCGCCTTCAACCGCAACGTTGAGGAGCTGAGCAAGCGGATCGCCGACTTGGCGAGGAGCCGAGGTGAGTTTTCTTCGCTGGGCGTACTGGCGCACTCAGGCTGTAGTCCCCGAGATTCAGTGCCGATTGTCGCGCAATGGGCCGGATCTTCCGGCGACCTTCTTAGCCGACGACTTCGCCCTTCTTCTTTTTTTATTCTTCGAGGTTAGCGCCACTCTTCGGGCGGCAAATTGGTACGGCCAACACCGCTTATGCGCCAAAGAGGAGGAGGCGGCAAGCTCGCCAGAAGCGAGACCTGCCGACCACGCAGGCCGGGCGGAGCAGAGGGAGCTGCTCAAGGCGGCGCAGGACGCAGGCGGAGAAGAAAGAGGCCGCCTCCGGCCGAATTTGAGAGCGAGCGCCTCCCGGACCGACAAGGAAGCGCCACGACCTCCGGCTTCCACGAAATCGAGGATATCGCCGATGGTGAGTTTGCTTTTACTTTTTCTTTGGGGTCGCCGACTATGGGTCAGCCGACTCTTGATTTTTTCTCGACTTGCTTCTTCTTCTTCTTGGCGCACTTCTTCCCGGTCACACGCAGCGCCAATCGCCATCGAGGCTGATCGCGAGGCGCTGGAGGGCGGTGGTGCTGAGATCGCAGCCAACGCCCGGACCCTTGACGAGTAGCTCCCGAGCATTGAGGCTCGCCCGCGGCCGCCCATCGGATGTCGCGCTGCTTCAGCCGCTGCCGGGCGCCAGCGATCGCTGCTCAGGGCCGGACGTGCCGGTTTCACAGACTCCTGTACCGGACCGCCGACCGGCCGGAGGTCGCGGCTGGCCGCCTTGAGGCTCGGAAGGGTTCCGCTGCTCGGGCCGGAGCTCGCCGAGCCCCGGAGTTCGCCAAGGCGTGGTATCCAGATCGATCTCGACCAGCTGGCCGCTGTTCGGCCAGAGGCCCAGCGGAGTTGCTGGCCGCGGAGGACGCCCTCGCCGAGCATGCGGCGGCGATTGCCGACTACACGGACCAGCGCCTTTCGCCCTCGAAGGCGGCTGAGGACGGTGAGGAAGCACTGCTGAGTGGTTCGGGATGAACCCGAATTCACGATGAGGACTCGGCGGAGGTGATCGACCTGGCCGAGGAGGAAGACGAGGCGGAGGACGGAGACGACATGGAGGCGCCGGAAGACGGAGCGGGCGACCAGCCTCGGCCGACCAAGGCCCAAAGAACAAGCCGCGCCGTTCGGGCCGACCGGCCGCCGGAGACGATCAAGCCGAGACCGCCACCAAGCCGCCTCGGCGCCGACGCTGCCGCCTCCGCCTTCCGACCCCATCTGCCGCTTCTAGGCCGCTGCCGCTTTTTTATTTTATCTGTTTTGCTAGTCTTTAAAAGAACTTGTTAATTGACAATTCCACCCGCTGGGTGTATTCTCAACCTTTGTCCAAGATCCGCCAAGGGCCTAAGCTTGTGTAAATATTATTCTAATTTTATCCTTCCTTGCTTATTGCTCTTGTGGCTTTTTCCTTTGCCGCTTTCCCTTAGATGCCGCTTGCCCATCGGGCAACCGCTCATGGACTGCCGCTCTAGGTCGAGTGCTTGGCTACTTTGAGAAGGAAAGTACTTGGCCATTTTTTAGAGTCGTTAAGTATGTTGGGTAGAAAGCGCAAGTCGACTACTTAAGAGTCGGTTTTACTTAAACGGGCTGGAAGCCGATTTTAAACTATGTTTATGCTTTGGGTCCTTAGCCATTTTTTCGTGTGGGCGCCTGCTCTTCCTTACTCCTGCCCACTAAAACAGCCGCTTCATGAGCTGCGGCTTCGACAGAGACGGCTTAGGCACCGCACGTTACTTGTCCGACCGCAGGAAGCATTTCATAGCCCAAATGGTGAGTCCCCGGCCGACTAGTCGAGCCCGGTGCCAAATAGCATAACAAAGAGTAACATACTCAAAGGCATAATTCTTATCATACAGATAACAAAATAGGGCAGTCCCCGAGTTTGTCTCGGGAGGCCCGGAGTCTTGGTACTTTAAACACAAAGGGTAGCGTGGTACATACTGCATCAATCAGAAAATCTTCTGAGGAGATTCGCATTCCATGGCCGTTCCTCTCTTTGCCGGAGTCGCCCTCTTGGCGTGATCGGGCTTCGAAAGGCCGATCGTAGTAGGAGTCGCTGCTCAAAGACTTTGTCGATGTTGAATGGGCCTTCCCAAAGGCGCCGGCTTGTCTTTGGCGGCTGTTCGCCGGATCAGCCGGAGCACAAGGTCGCCCTCTAGGAATGATCTTGGCTTGACCTTCTTGTTGTAGTAGCGGCGCAGCTCTGCCGGTAGATGCTGGACCGGATGAGTGCCAACACCGCCCTCTTCCAAAGCAGATCGACGCCGTCTTGACGTGCTTCTTCTGCTTCCTCTTCGATGTACATGGTGACTCGCGGGGAGTCGAACTCTATATCCGTTGGGATGACGGCTTCGGCACCGTAGACGAGGAAGAAGGGTGTGAAGCTAGGTGGCTTGTTTGGAGTCGTGCGCAGACTCCAGAGGACGGCTGGCAACTCCTCAAGCCAGCAGCCGGCCGAACGCTCCAATGGTTCGACCAGTCGAGGCTTGATGCCGCATGACAGATGAGGCCGTTCGCCCGCCTCCACCGGCCGCTTGATCATGGATGGGCAACGGACGCTTAAGTCCAGTCGGATGCCTTTGCGTCGCAGAACGGGCTGTGGCGCCTTTGGCAAAATTTGTGCCGTTGTCGGTGATGATGTGTGGTACGCCGTGCATCGAGTCGTGATGTCGGCGATGAAAGTCACCGCAGAGGGACCATTCAACTTCTTGATGGGTTTTGCTTCTATCCACTTGGTGAACTTGTCCACCGCGACAAGTAAGTGAGTTAGGCCGCCTGCGTCGCTTTTGAATGGTCCCACCATGTCCAAGCCCCAAACAAAGCAAAGGGCCAAAGCGATGGGGATAGTCTTGAGTGCAGAAGGTTGAAGCGGCTTGGAGCGGAACACCGACACCCCTTGCATTTTTGAACTAATTCCTTGGCCTCTTCTAGGGCAATCGGCACGTAAAAGATCGTGGTCGGAAGGCTTTGGCGACGAAGTGCTCTTGAGGCTGCATGATGGCCGTGACTCGCCTCGATGGATGTCTTCGATAATTGCTTGGCCTTGCTCTGACTCGACGCAGCGCTGGTGGACACCGGTGACGCTGCGCCTGACCAGCTCTCTATTGACTATAGTGTAGGTTGCTGCTCGGCGTTGCACTTGCCGAGCCAAGGTCTCACCGGTTGGTAGCTCTCCGCTTACTAAGAACTTTAGGATGGGCTGGGCCTATGAGGGTGCTGCTACTTCTTCGACTGCCAGTACTGCTACTTGGACGAGGGCGGCTGGGCTGGGAGGCGGCGGGTTGGAGTCCGCAACAGCTTGCTGGGTTGAAGAAGTCCCCGGGTCGACTGGCGCAGTCCCCGGGCCGAGTACTGGAGTCTTCGCAATGGTCGCCGCAGTCCCCAGGCCGGGTTCTGAAGTCCCCGGGCCGGCTTCGACTGCCACGTTCTTGGGGGCGTCTGCAAGGATTCTTGTGCGTCTGCTGAGGCTTTGGAGTCGGACCCGACTTCTTCAGGGGGAGCCGGCACAAAAATGGAGTCGACTCGTGACGGCTTGATGATGGCTTGAGGAGGCGCTCAAGGGCGACGCGGATGGTATTACTGGCGGTGGAGCCGATTCTTGCTGTGGTGTCTGCTTGGTCGTTGTCGCTTTCTTGGCACGTGGAGGAACTCGCAGCCCTCAAAATATCCACTCACCGCTGTACCAGAAACGGTAGCTCGCCATATTTGCATCTTTGGCGTCCAAGTCGCCGGATGACTGTTGAACCACCAAGTCGGAGTCGCCATAACACAGGATCCGGCGAATGCCAAGCTCTTTGGCAAGCCGGAGCCCGTGAATGTGCGCCTCAGATTCGGGCGACGTTGTTGGAGGCGCATTTAAATGGATCTCAGAGCGTACTTGAGCTTGTCGCCCTTTGGGGAAGTGAGGACCACGCTGGCTCCCAAGCCGGTGCGCATCTTGGAGCCATCAAAGTGCATCCGCCAATGGGTGGAGTCGGGCGCTGGCGGCAGGTACTGGGTCTCGGCCCAGTCGACGAGGAAGTCGGCCAGTGCTTGTGACTTGATGGCGGTGCGGGGCTGGTAATAGATGGTGCAGGGGGCCAACTCTATGGGCCATTTGGCCACTCGCCGAAGCATCTCGGCCCGATGATCTCTGCTAGTGGGGCCGTGCAAACCACGGTGATTGGATGCTCTTGAAAGTAAGGCTTCAACTTCTTGGCGGCAAAGTGCACGCCGTAACACATCTTCTCGGTAGTGTTGGTAGTTCGCTTGGAGGTCGAGCGGTACCTCGCCGAGATAATATACTGGTCTTCGACAGTAGCGCCTTGCTTTCCTCCTTGCGCTCAACTACAATGATCAGGTTGACTACCCTGCCGGTGGCGGCAATATACAGGAGCATGGGCTCCTTTGGAGTCGGAGCCGCCAAAGACTGGGGAGTAGTCAGCATTTTCTTCAACTCGGGAAAAGTCATTCGCTTTTGAGTTCCATTCGAAGAAGGTGGTCTTCTTCATGAGCTGGTACAGAGGAAGAGCTTTCTCGCCCAGCCGACTGATGAATCGGCTGATGGACGCCAAGCAGCCGGTGAATTTTTGCACATCTAGCAGTCGGCGGGGTACTTCCATCCTTTCGATTGCCTTGATCTTCACGGGGTTGCACTCTATGCCGCGTTCAGAGACCAGGAAGCCAAGGAGCTGGCCGGCTGGTACTCCGAAGACGCATTTCTCTGGGTTGAGCTTGATCCGGAATCGGCGCAGATTTTCAAAGGTCTCCTTGAGGTCTTCCAACAGCATTCCTCGCTTCTCCGCTTTCACCACCACGCCGTCCACGTAAACGCATGCGTTCGCTAACCTGCTTGAGGAGGCACTTCTGCATGCAACGCTGAAAGGTGGCGCCGGCATTCCTCAAGCCGAACGTCATGGTCAGGTAGCAAAAGGCTCCAAACGGCGTGATGAAGGCGGTCTTCAATCTGTCGGCCGGGTTCAGCTTGATCTGGTGATATCTTGAATATGCATCTAAGAAGCTCAACAGCTCGCATCCTACCGTGGAGTCTATCACCGATCAATTCTTGGCAAAGCAAACGGGTCCTTGGGGCAGGCTTTGTTGAGGCTCGTGTAGTCAATACACATCTCGCCATCGCTTGTTCTTCTTTAGTACCAAGACCGGTTCGCCAACCACTGGAAAGAACACTTCCATGATGAAACCGGCTGCGAGGAGCCGGGCTTTCTCTTCTCCAACAACTCTTCTTTTCTCTTCTGACAGGCGGCGCAAGGGCTGCCTGACGGGCTTCACATCGGATCAGACATGTAACTTGTGCTCAGCGAATTCCGTCGGTACACCTGGCATGTCTTTAGGGGACCATGCGAAAATGTCCCGACTCTCACGGAGGAAATCGACGAGCTCGCCTTCCTATTCGTTGTCGAGGTTTGCACCCCACGACAACAGATCTCTCCGGTGCTCTGGGTCCAAGGGTATCTTCTTGGTCTCTTTGGCCGGCTTGAACGAGCCCTCACCTTCGACTCCTTGGGGTCGGGCGACATCTCTAGCTGCTTGTCGCCATAGCCACAACCCGATCAAGGAGCCGCTTCACCGCGATCACCAAGGACTCGGCCAATGGCTGCTTTCACCAAGACAAAGCGGACGACTTTCTGTAGTCACCGGCTATGGTCAGAATTCCCTTGGTACTCGGCATCTTCATCTTGAGGTAGGCGTAGTGGGGGACCGCCATGAACTTGGCCAGAGCAGGTCGGCCAAGTAGAGCATGGTAGGGGCTTTCGAGGTCCACCACTTCGAACCAGACTGGCTCTCGGCGAAAGTGATCTTTGTCCCCAAAGAGGACGTCTATCAGGATCTTGCCGATTGGTGAGTAGGAAAGGCTGTACAATCCCATGGAATACAAATCCGCCAGTCTTTGAAGCTGTCTTTGCTTGATTCCTAACTTCTCCATCGTGATCCTTGTACATGATGTTGATGTCGCCGCCTCCGCCTATCGCACCCGCGAGAAGCGAGCGCCCGCCTATCCGCTGCAAGGGTGGCTCTCAAAACCAAGGCGTAGGAGCCCGGATTCGCATCACCTGGGTGATCAGCCCGGCCCAATCGATAGGGTTTCTCGGACCAAAGGCATGAACTCGAGTATCCGATGCTACCGCATTCACTTCTGTTGTTGCCGCTACGCTGCGGCGATCGCCACCACACTGGTAAACGCTACATAGGCACCATGCTCTTTCCGGTACTCGTTTTGTATCATACCGACGGCCGGCTGGGCGGTGGTGGAGGCGGCGGCCCAAAGGCGGAGGAGGGACAAGGCCGCCTCCTTGGCGATCCCGGTGAGCCGCTGGCACTTCCGGGTGGTGTGATTCGACGGCTTTGGCGCCGCTATGGAACTTGCAGTGGTCCTCCGTAGTTCGTCAGAAGAGAAGGCCGACAACCAGTTGGACTTGCCGCCTTTTCGCCGACAAGGTGAGGCTGCCCTCCGCTGCTGGTCTTCGATCGCCGCCACCGCTGCCGGGTCGGAAGCCGGCTGCGGGCCTTGCGCTTGTGATCATTCTGCTGTTGCCGCCGACCGGCATCGCCAGCCGGAGTTCGGGAGCCTCGAGGAGCCACCTTGCCACCGTGACCGACTTCGATCTCCGACTTCATGGAGGAGTCGACTGTGGCGTACTTGTCTGCTATGATCAGCAGCTCGTCGAGGGTCTCCGGCTCGTCGCAAAGGAGCTTGTGCTTGAGGAGGGTGCCTTCTCTACACCCGGCGGTGAAGTACTCGATTGCCTGCACCTCATGCACTCCCTCGCAGGAGTTCCGGAGCTCGGCCCAGCGTGTGAGGTAGTCGCGAGTAGACTTGTTGGGGCCTTGCACGCACAAGGAAAGCTGGCGAGGCTTGGGAGGTCGCTTGTATGTGCTCGTGAAGTTGCGAACGAAGGCCTCGGTGAAGTTGACCCAGCTGTTGATGCTGCGGGGCTTCAAACTGTTCAACCATGTCCGGGCCGTGCCCTGGAGCATGAGGGGAACATACTTTACGGCAACGCGCTTGTTGCCGTTCGCTATGCTGACAGCCGTGGAGTAGTCCACTAGACAGTCCTCCGGCTTCACGGAGCCGGTGTATTTGGGTGTGTCTCGGGAGTGTGAATCCTCCGGGAAGGGCTCGCCTCGGATGCGAGGTCCAAACAGGCGGGCCCAACTTCGCCTTCTTCTTCCAGCGCCAGGATCGGTGGAGTCGCTCAATCCGTGGCGGGCGTCGTGTTCTCCGACTCCCTCTCGGCGGCCTTGGCGGTCGCCGAGAGTCGGATGTTCGACGGGTGGCGGGGAGACTCGCCTTTCTCTGCGGGGAGGGGGAGGCAGATAGTCGTCCCGCCGCTCCACTACTCTCGGGCGGCCGTCTTCGTCGCGCTCGATGGAGATGTGAGTCCGGCTATGGCTGACAGCCGGATCCTTGTTTTTTTCTTCCACGGACGCCGCCAGTCGGTGTCCGAGACGTCGCGCCTTGATCTCGGTGGGGAGGCAAGTCGCCGTGTTGTCGTCGCGGCGCCTCCGTGCGGCAGCCGGCTTCCTCTTGCGCAGCAGCCGTGTCGAGGAGCTGCTAGACTCGCTCCGTCATCAGGCGGCGCTCTTCGCCCTTGAAGGTATCCAGCTCGTCCGCCGCCGCCTGGGCGGCGCGGATGTTCTCCGCGGGCGTATGCATATGGGGCGATTGGCCCCAAACAGATCGGGTAATGGCTATGCCATTGCCGACCGCCGCTTAGGCGGTTAGGCTGCCGGAGCCGGGCGAAAGCCGCCACGGCGCAATCCATCTCAAGGCCGGTAGGCTTCTCGACAAGCGCCTCATGCTTGCCGCCTTCAGGCACCCACGAGGGAGCTGGAGGCGGCGCGCTTCAGCGGCCCCAGCGCCGGGCGTCTTCCGAAATGAGGGCGGTCAGGTCTTGCAGGACTGCGTCGAGAGGGTCACGAGCTTCTCGCCGGAAGGCTCGCCGTTAATGGCGACGAGCACCTCCGTGACGGTGCTTCCGCCGCTCTCCACGCGAGGGAGCGGCTCGTCGTAGACCACCATGTTGGTGGGGAACGCGTCGAGCAACGCGGTGTCGGAGTCGACCAGCATCGGGTCGGTGGAGCCTACGGACTCCAGGTCGACGGTGGGCTCGCCGACGACGTGGATCTGCTCGAGGAGGCCTGCGAGGAGGCTCTCGGGGCCGTCCATGCCTGCTTCGGATGCAGGCTCGTCGGAGAGGCGAACCTCGCCGACAAGTTCGGCGAGGCAGCTCGCCGCGAAGCGACCTCAAAGCCATGCAACAAGGCCGGGCGCAGACTCCGTCTGTGTGTGCCGGGCTGCGCCACTGTGGAGGAAGAAGGTTCCCGTCGAGCAGTGTCTTGGACGACGGTGCACCTGGCCCCACGGTGGGCGCCAAATGTCGGGGTTAGTGCGACATATGCCAAAGGATGGCTTATCATGGAGGGGCGAGTAGAACATCGCCGGTGCTCGAAACGGGATGAGGCGAAGACATGCACGCCGTGAATCTTACCAGCCTGTGGCTCTCCGAGGAGATAACACCTCATCGCGACTCTGCGGGTCTCCGCATGATCACTATGGTAAGGTGGGTACAAGATTGCTCCTTGAGTTGTTCGGGTGAGGAAGGAGAAGGGCACGGCTAGCTCTTCTCTTCCCTCTATGTGTGTGTGTGTCAAACTACTAGGTTCCGACCCTTTGCATGGGTGCCCCGGGGGGTTTATATAGGCCTACCCCCTGGGGGTACAATGGTAATCCGGCTGGGCGCGGGTCCCAGCCGCCAGTCTCTTAAGTTGCCGTCTTCTTCGCCGACTTCTGGGGCCCGCCGACTAGTGGGCCCCGCCGACGGTCCAGCATGGGGCCGACGACCCTTGTCCGCCGTGGGCGGGTCTTGCCGGCTGCGGGTTACTGTAGCCGCTCTTCTAATGACGCGAGCTCGGTCGCGGGGTCATGGCAACAGTGCCGCCGCCTGGCGGGCGATCACTGTTGCCATTCCCTATCTTGTCTGGTTAATTGCGCATGGAGCCCGTGGGAGGGGTCGGCCGACTCTCGGAGGCCGACTCCCAGTGGGTCCGTCTTTGGGGCGCTCTTGCCGTCTTCGGTACTCCCGGCGACAGGTGGTTCCTGCCGTCTTCGGTCGCATGCATGTGCCATCATGGGTACAGTGAATCGCCCACGGGCCGACGCTGCCGACGTGGGTAACAAAGGTTGCCGCAGATGTAGAGGCAGAGATCTCCGCTTGTACGGGCGCCTCGTGGCCATGCCAGCTCTTTATGAGCGGTGCAGGACGGGCATAAGGCGATTTTATCCTGTGCAGGAGGTGGATGGAGTCGTGGGCCGACTCGTGAGCCGGGCTCCATCGAAGTCGCTAGCTTGGAGTCGGCTTGTCTTGAGGCCGTCTCTGGGACTCGGCTGGGAGGGGCAGTCGGCGACTCTATTGCCGACTCTCAGAAGGCGGCTCTTCGTCTTGGGGTCTTGAGGGCCGCAGTCTGCCCTGATGTTCTGAAAGGTCCTGGGGCTCGGGTTTGCCTACCCGTGGCCCATTACTCCGACACTCCTCTCCCATGGCCTGTCTCTTGGCTTCGGAGAAACGCCGAAGAGCCTGTTTGACTGGCTTGAACCCTTTTAGGATGTTTAGGCTATGCTTGGCCAACCGGCGTGGGATTCCTGGCATGTCTGAAGGGTGCCAGGCAAAAATGTCCCAATTTTCGCGTAGGAATTCTCTTAGTGCGGCGTCTACATCAGGATTTAATTATGCCCCGATGGAGGCCGTTTTTGTATGGTCCGTTGGATGGACTTGGAATTTGACCATTTCGTCCGCTGGTTTGAAGTGTGGACTTGGATCTCTTATCGGTATCACATCGTCCCTATTCACCGTGGAGCGCTAGCGCAATGAGTTCCTCGGCCGCTAGGGCTTGGATAGTGCCTCAAGGGCGGCGATCGCCTTATTTCCGGCGCGGAGTGCTATGTCCGGGTCACTAGCAAGAGTGATGATTCCGTTGGGCCCGGGCATTTTGAACTTCATGTACCCATAATGGGGTATAGCTTGAAAAATTGTGAATGCCTCTCGCCCTAATAGAGCGTGGTATCCGCTGCTGAACGGGGCCACTTGGAACGTGACCTCCTCGGACCTGTAATTATCCGGTGTGCCGAACACCACATCCAGTGTGATTTTTCTTGTACAGCGTGCTTCCCGACTGGGGATTATTCCTCTAAAGGTTGTGCTGCTTCGCTCAATGCGGCTCCAGTCTATTTCCATTTTTCTGAGGGTTTCCTCGTAAATGAGGTTCAGTCCGCTGCCACCGGCCCATGAGTACCTTGGTAAGGCGAAAGCCATCCACTATCGGACCGAGGACCAATGCGGCTGGTGCTCAGTGCTGTTCGAATTTAGGTTCGGCATCGGCATTAAAGGTAATAGCCGTGTTACCCATGGGTTTATTATTGCTACTTGGTAGACTTCGGCAAGGCTACGGAGTGTTCGTTTCCGCATATTATTTGATGCGAAAGTCTCGAAGACTGTTAATACCGCACCGGTATCCCCGGGCTGGTGCTCTAGAGCTAGAAGCTCTTCGCCACTTTTGGCCACCCGCCGTAGTATCCAACATGCTCTAAGGCTATGAGTTGGAGTGGCACCCTCTGTACTATGAATTTTACAGGTCCATTGAGCCATCCCTCCAAAGACGGTTCCATGCCCTATAGAGGGTTTTTGCTTTTTGGTATTTAACCTGTGTGCTCGGCGATGATGCACCCTTTTATTTCGGACTGGGGTTGTATTCAAGGCCGGATTGTCCCAAAATCTTGCTTCGGTTTTCCAGGCGCTTTCCATCGCATAGTACTTGCGTACTATGGACACCAAGTCGGCAAAGCGTGTAATGTCACGGCGACTTATAGCGTTGAGGCTCCCGTTGTCCGTGCAATTATTGCAGAAGAATGAGATTGCGTCCTCCTCGTGGCAGTCCTTTATCCTGTCCATAACCAGGAGGAATCTGGACCAATAATGGTGTACTGTTTCTGCGGGCTCTTGCCGAATTTGAGATAGGTCGCTTATGTTTGGGTGGGCGGGTGGAATTAAATCCGGAACCGCGCCCAATCTGAGACTTAAGGGCCAAGGAGCTTCCGAACTTGGAAGCTTGGATTCTTGGATGTTGTCCAATGAATCTAGCCCGCTGCCTGACTTTAGGTTCAGGGCTTGCGTGACGTCCTCTCCTCCGCGGGAATCCGGCATGGAGGGATCGGGAATCCGGACGTAGCTAGTCCTTAAGATAGAAGAAGGGTCGCCATATTGTTCCTCTACCACAACAACGTGGTGGGTAACCTGGGGAGAGTTAATCTCTCTCAGATCGGGTTTAGGCCCAATCTGATCATAGTCTGTAGCGACTCCCAGGGCGGCGATGCGATCCAAGAGCTCATTTAAGGAAGAGAGCTCCATCGGATCTAACTTCTCGGCGAGCTCCGAGTTAACGTGAAGATTGCTTTCGATGACCCGAGAAGTCATCGTCGGTGCGGCGGCCGAACAGGCGGTCATAAGAAAACCGCCTAGCCGGAGAGTTTGGCCGACAGCCAAAGCTTCTTTAGCAACAGTGTCGTCTTTAAAGACGGGATGAGGCATCCTTCCTGACGGCGACATTTACACCGAGGAACTCTCAATGAAAGCACCAATGTCGGTGTCAAAACCGCGGATCTCGGGTAGGGGGTCCCGAACTGTGCGTCTAGGCGGATGGTAACAGGAGACAAGGGACACGATGTTTTTACCTGTGTTCGGGCCCTCTCGATGGAGGTAAAACCCTACTCTGCTTGATTAATATTGATGATATGGGTAGTACAAGAGTAGATCTACCACGAGATCGTAGAGGCTAAACCCTAGAAGCTAGCCTATGGTATGATTGTTGTCCGGCCCCACGGACTAAAACACCCCAGCTTTATATAGGCAATCAAGAGGGTTAGGGTTACACAGAGTCGGTTACAATGGTAGGAGATCTACATATCCAGATCGCCAAGCTTGCCTTCCACGCCAAGGAAAGTCCCATCCGGACACGGGACGAAGTCTTCAATCTTGTATCTTCATAGTCCAGGAGTCCGACCAAAGGTCATAGTCCAGCTATCCGGACACCCCCTAATCCGGGACTCCCTCAGTGGCCCTCCCTCACAGGCGCTGGGTGAAAGAGAACAGCGTATCCAGCAGTGGATTGCCTCCCTCGCCGAAGGAGATAGAGTGAACGCTGCACCTCCTCCCCTTCCCGGTGCGACGGGATCCGGACGACTCCTTCACCAGCTGTGAGGGGGGAGAGAGAGACAGAGGCCAACACAATCTTGTTTAGATCCGGTGAAGAGGGGTGAGAGATTGTGAATATAGCAAACCCTAGCAAAGGAATGCTGAGCCTCCAGCGTGTATATATATGTAGTGCGGCGAGAGTGTGGAGAGTGCAAACCCTAGCGAACAAGCGTGGAGGCTCCAGCTTATATAGTACTACATATAGACTGAGCTTGGGTGCCTTAACTGCACGTGCCTTTGGCTGTATGGCAGGTGGGCCAGCCACATTTTGGGCCCACCTGTCATACACCCAAAGGCAGGTGCACTAAGTCAATGAAGTTGCATCCATATAGTACTTGTGTATACTACTAATATATAGTGGAGTGGTTTTCTTATTCTCTCCATAACAATCGTTTTAAATTGTGTAAGTACGAAACAAAACTCTTTATTTAACGTACCCGTGAAGAAAACTACTACTTCCGATGAACTACGATCCACGCGTCCTGGTCGGACTTCCTATCCTTCACGTGCGGTACACTACCCTCCCTTAAGTGAACAACCACACATGCGCCGAATTACCGGAAACGTGTGAGAGTGTGTACAAATAAAGAATTTTAATTTCAATTATCGGAAAGGTTTGAGAGTATGTACAGTTTGCCCTCTCTCAATAATTATGGTTTGTTGTGTTTGGCCTAAACTTGGTTAAACTTTACAAAGTTTGACTTCAGTCAAATCTAATATGCAGAGTAAATAAAAATGGAGGGCTACTACGTCCATCCGGGTTTTTAGTCCACACCATTTTTTTAATCAAAGTTAATAGCTGGACAAATAAAATTACAGGGGAGCTGAAGACAAAGTTGTGAGAAGGCTTAGAAATCAATACAAAACTTATGCTCTTAGTACCAACGTCGATCCTTCTTCAAGGAAACATTTGGTTCATAGCCAATTGTGTGATAAAATTGCACCAACGTGAAAGACGACTGCGTCTCCAACACAACCAAGGTGAACTGATGAAGGATATCATCTTTGTGGGTAACAAGCAGAGAGCACTGATGGAAGACAACTTGTTTTTCATTGAAAATCGATCAGCTTCACCAGCCGATGCAACCACGAGGCGCAACCATGAGCATCGATAGGTCATCGTGGTGATGCATCATCCATTTGGCATCAAGTTTGGGTGAGGCACCTATGAAGTTCGACAAATCCACGCCGTGGTCTGTTTATTCTCAGTAATCAAGCTCGAGGAAGGAAGAACCACGTGGCAGAGGACAGTGAGGCGGAACAACAATGGCCATCCAATTTTGTGCAATTCCACTAAAATTGAGGAAGACATGCCCGGGTATGGAGATACGCATTGCTGTTTGCAAAAATATAAAAAAGGGGCATAGTGTTGTTACTTTGTTTTGGCAGTGGTACAAGATTAACAGCGACATCTCAATTGTCAATAAGAATTAATGAAAAATACACCAACAAACAGAAGCATCATGATTATCTTGATGGGAACTAAACCAGGATACCCGAGAAAAAAAGCATTTCTTCATTTAACCAGTGATAGTATTAGATTAGCAGCAACAATAGGAGCATGACAATGATCGTGATGTCTACTACACAACCTTCTTCTTGTAGACGTTGTTGGGCCTCCAAGTGCAGAGGTTTGTCGGACAGTAGCAAATTTCCCTCAAGTGGATGACCTAAGGTTTATCAATCCGTGGAAGGCGTAGGATGAAGATGGTCTCTCTCAAGCAACCCTGCACCCAAATAACAAAGAGTCTCTTGTGTCCCCAACACACCAAATTGTATAGGTGCACTAGTTCGGCGAAGAGATGGTGATACAAGTGCAATATGGATGGTAGATATAGGTTTTTGTAATCTGAAAATATAAAAACAGCATGGTAACTAATGATAAAAGTGAGCGTAAACGGTATTGCAATGCTAGGAAACAAGGCCTAAGGTTCATACTTTCACTAGTACAAGTTCTCTCATCAATAATAACATAATTAGATCATATAACTATCCCTCAACATGCAACAAAGAGTCACTCCAAAGTCACTAATATCGGAGAACAAACGAAGAGATTATGGTAGGGTACGAAACCACCTCAAAGTTATTCTTTCCAATCAATCCGTTGGGCTATTCCTATAAGTGTCAAAAACAACCCTAGAGTTCGTACTAGAATAACACCTTAAGACACAAATCAACCAAAACCCTAATGTCACCTAGATACTCCAATGTCACCTCAAGTATCCGTGGGTATGAATATACGATATGCCTCACACAATCTCAGATTCATCTATTCAACCAACACATAGAACCTCAAAGAGTGCCCCAAAGTTTCTACCGGAGAATCACGACGAAAACGCAGCCAACCCCTATGCATAGGTTCATGGGCGGAACCCGCAAGTTGATCACCAAAACATACATCAAGTGAATCACGTGATATCCCATTGTCACCACAGATATGCACGGCAAGACATACATCAAGTGTTATCAAATCTTTAAAGACTCAATCCGATAAGATTACTTCAAGCGGAAAACTCAATTCATTACAAGAGAGTAGAGGGGGATAAGAAACATAAGATCCAACTACAATAGCAAAGCTCGCGATACATCAAGATCGTGCCAAGTCAAGAACACGAGAGAGAGAGAGAGAGAGAGAGAGAGAGAGATCAAACACATAGCTACTGGTACATACCCTCAGTCCCGAGGGTGAACCACTCCCTCCTCGTCATGGAGAGCGCCGGGATGATGAAGATGGCCACAGGTGAGGGATCCTCCTCCCAGGGTGCAGAACAGGTCCCGATTGTCTTTTGGTGGCTCTGGAGGCTTGCGGCGGCGGAACTCCCGATCTATTCTCCGTTCTAGAAGTTTTAGGGTACGTGGAGTTATATAGGCGGAAGAAGCACGTGAGGGGAGCCACGAGGGCCCCACGAGGTGGGCGCGCCTAGGGGTGGGCGCGCCCACCCTCGTGGCTTCCTCGCTCCTTCCTTGACGTGGGGTCCAAGTCCATCCGTAGCTTTCCTTCCAAAAATAACTTCTCCAGTTGATTTCGCTCGATTTTGACTCCGCTTGATATTCCTTTTCTTCAAATAATCAAATAGGCAAAAACAAAGAACTGGCTGGGCCTCCGTTAATAGGTTAGTCCCAAAAGTAATATAAAAGTGGAAAATAAAGCCCGATATTGCCCAAAACAGTAGATAATATAGCATGGAGCAATCAAAAATTATAGATACGTCGGAGCCGTATCAAGCATCCCCAAGCTTAATTTCTGCTCGTCCTCAAGTAGGTAAATGATAAAAACATAATTTTTGATGTGGAATGCTAGTTGGCATAATTTCAATGTAATTCTTCTTAATTGTGGTATGAATATTCAGATACGAAAGATTCAAGACAAAAGTTTAATATTGACATAAAAATAATAATACTTCAAGCATACTAACAAAGCAATTATGTCTTCTCAAAATAACATGGCTAAAGAAAGCTATCCCTACAAAAATCATATAGTTCGGCTATGCTCTATCTTCACCACACAAAGTATTTAAATCATGCACAACCCCGATGACAGGCCAAGCAATTGTTTCATACTTTTGACATTCTCAAACTTTTCAATCTTCACGCAATACATGAGCGTGAGCCATGGACATAGCACTATATGTGAAATAGAATGGTGGTTGTGGAGAAGACAAAAAAGGGGGAAGATAGTCTCACATCAACTAGGCGTATCAACGGGCTATGGAGATGCCCATCAATAGATATCAATGTGAGTGAGTAGGGATTGCCATGCAACGGATGCACTAGAGCTATAATTATATGAAAGCTCAACAAAAGAAACTAAGTGGGTGTGCATCCAACTCGCTTGCTCACGAAGACCTAGGGCAATTTGAGGAAGCCCATCATTGGAATATACAAGCCAAGTTCTATAATGAAAATTCCCACTAGTATATGAAAGTGACAACATAGGAGACTCTCTATCATGAAGATCATGGTGTTACTTTGAAGCACAAGTGTGGTAAAAGGATAGTAGCATTGCCCTTCTCTCTTTTTCTCTCATTTTTAATATTTTTTTATTTTTTGGGCCTTTTCTCTTTTTATGGCCTCTTTTTTTCTTTTTTATTTTTCGTCCGAGTCTCATCCCAACTTGTGGGGAATCACAGCCTCCATCATCCTTTCCTCACTGGGACAATGCTCTAATAATGATGATCATCACACTTTTATTTACTTACAACTCAAGAATTACAACTCGATACTTAGAACAAAATATGACTCTATATAAATGCCTCCGGCGGTGTACCGGGATGTGCAATGACTCATGAGTGACATGTATGAAAGAATTATGAACGGTGGCTTTGCCACAAATACGATGTCAACTACATGATCATGCTAAGGAATATGACAATGATGGAGCGTGTCATAATAAACGGAAAGGTGGAAAGTTGCATGGCAATATATCTTGGAATGGCTATGGAAATGCCATGATAGGTCGGTATGGTGGCTGTTTTGAGGAAGGTATATGGTGGGTGTATGATACCGGCGAAAAGTGCGTGGTATTAGAGAGGCTAGCAATGGTGGAAGGAAGAAGGGTGCGTATAATCCATGGACTCAACATTAGTCATAAAGAACTCATATACTTATTGCAAAAATCTACAAGTTATGAAAGCAAAGTATTACGCGCATGCTCCTAGGGGGATAGATTGGTAGGAAAAGACCATCGCTCGTCCCTGACCGCCACTCATAAGGAGGACAAAAAATAAATAAATCATGCTCCGACTTCATCACATAACGGTTCACCATACGTGCATGCTACGGGAATCACGAACTTTAACACAAGTATCTCTCAAATTCACAACTACTCAACTAGCATGACTCTAATATCACCATCTTTATATCTCAAAACAATTATCAAGCATCAAACTTCTCATAGTATTCAACACACTCATAAGAAAGTTATTACTAGTCTAGAATACCTAGCATATTAGGATTATTTAAGCAAATTACCATTCTATTTAAGACTCTCAAAATAATATAAGTGAAGCATGAGAGTTCATCTATTTCTTCAAAATAAAACCACTACCGTGCTCTAAAAGATATAAGTGAAGCACTAGAGCAAACAACAAACTACTCCGAAAGATATAAGTGAAGATCAATGAGTAGCCGAATAATTACGCAACTATGTGAAGACTCTCTAACATTTAAGAATTTCAGATCTTGATACTTTATTCAAACAGCAAGCAAAGCTAAACAAAATAAAATGACGCTCCAAGCAAAACACATATCATGTGGTGAATAAAAATATAGATCCAAGTAAAGTTACCGATGAACGAAGACGAAAGAGGGGATGCCTTCCGGGGCATCCCCAAGCTTAGGCTCTTGCCACTCCTTATTCTATAGTCCATCGAATCTTTACCCAAAACTTGAAAACTTCACAACACAAAACTTAACAGAAAATCTCGTGAGCTCCGTTAGCGAAAGAAAACAAAACACCACTTCAAGGTACTGTAATTAACTCATTATTTATTTATATTTGTGTTAAACCTAATGTATTCCAACTTATCTATGGTTTATAAACTATTTTACTAGCCATAGAGTCATCAAAATAAGCAAACAACACATAGAAAACAGAATCTGTCAAAAACAGAACAGTCTGTAGTAATCTGTATCAAACGTATACTTATGGAACTCCAAAAATTCTAAAATAAATTGGTGGACCTGAGGAATTTGTCTAGTAATCATCTGCAAAAAGAATCAACTAAATATCACTCTCCAGTAAAAAGTTTTAGTTAATCTCGTGAGCACTAAAGTTTCTGTTTTTTACAGCATGATCATAAAGACTTCACCCAAGTCTTCCCAAAGGATCTACTTGGCACAAACACTATTAAAACATAAAACCACATCTAAACATAAGCTAGATGTATTATTTATTCCTAAACAGAATTAAAAAGCAAGAAACTAAAATAAAATTGGGTTGCCTCCCAACAAGCGCTAACGTTTAACGCCCCTAGCTAGGCATGATGATTTCAATGATGCTAACATAAAAGATAAGAATTGAAACATAAAGAGAGCATCATGAAGAATATTACTAGCACATTTAAGTCTAACCCACTTCCTATGCATAGGGATTTTGTGAGCAAACAACTTATGGGAACAAGAATCAACTTGCATAGGAAGGTGAAACAAGCATAACTTCAAAACTTTAAGCACATAGAGAGGAAACTTGATATTATTGCAATTCCTACAAGCATATGTTCCTCCCTCATAATAATTTTCAGTAGCATCATGAATTAATTCAACAACATAACCAGCACCTAAAGCATTCTTTTCATGATCTACTTGTATAGAAATTTTATTACTCTCCGCATAAGCAAAATTCTTCTCATTCGGAATAGTGGGAGTATCATAAGAGACTTGAATACTATAAATTGTTTACACATTAAAAGAGCAATGTTCAGAAAAAGGGTAATCATAATCATGACAAGTTTTATAAATATAATCATCACTACTTTTTATAGCGTAAGTTTCATCACAATAATCATCATAAGTAGGAGGCATGCTTTCATCCTAACAAATTTGCATATCAAAACTTGGGAGGCTGAAAATATCATCTTCATTAAACATAGCATCCCCAAGCTTGGGACAAACATTAATTGCAGCAAATATATTCTCAAATATGTCATCCTCATTAAACATAGCTTCCCCAAGCTTGGGCCTTTTCATATCATAAGCATAATCACTCTCATCATCAATAGTATGGATAGCATCATATTCTTCCAAGCAAGTGCCAAAAAGATTTTCAAGATCATAAGAAGTATTATTATCTTCCCAGTCATAATCATCACAACAAGAAATAGGCATAACGAGGTCATCATCTAGTGCATCATCTTCCATAATTATTTTTGATTCATTTTCATGAGGCACAACAATAATAGGAGCAACATTATTTGGGAGAGATACCTTTTTACCTCTCTTCCTTTTTATTTTCTTCTTCTTCACCACATAATGTGTGGGTTCAATCCTCTTTTTGGAGCTCCTTATTAATGAGATTGGTAGAATAGAAGGCTCCTCCTCGTTACCTGATTCATCATAAGAAATAATAGGAGGATATTGGGAAGTCTCTTCCCTTTCATTAGTATTCTCTTCATCCTCTATTTGTTTTCTTTTCTTTATGTAATTGGCAATATAAGGATTTTCAATGTAATTCACCGCACAATACATATAAATTTTCTCTAGATCAAAATGAAGAACTCTATCAAGGGCAAATTCTGGAATAACCTTAGTTATACGTTTCATTTCTTCATAACCCAAGATCAAACTAAGTTCATTATGATGTGAAAGGGAAATCAAGTCATCACAATTTTTGGACATGATACGATCATGAAACAATTTGCATTGGGTACTAAAATGATCACGTTCATTGCAAAATTCACAAGTAGGGCTAAGAAAAGATAAATTTTCAGCACATTCATCTAGCTCTTCTTGCAACAATTTGGTTTCTAAGTACTTATGCCTCTGGCAATATCTATCTTCCCTATTTGGTGTGTACTTACAAACCCAATGTACATCAAGTGAATCACGTGATACCCCATTGTCACCACAGATACGCACGGCAAGACATACGTCAAGTGTTCTCAAATCTTTAAAGACTCAATCCGATAAGATTACTTCAAGGGGAAAACTCAATTCATTACAAGAGAGTAGAGGGGGAGAAGAAATATAAGATCCAACTATAATAGCAAAGCTCACGATACATCAAGGTTGTGCCAAATCAAGAACACGAGAGAGAGAGAGAGAGAGAGAGAGAGAGAGAGAGAGAGAGAGAGAGAGAGATCAAACACATAGCTACTGGTAAAAACTCTCAGCCCCAAGGGTGAACTACTCCTCCTCGGCCATGGAGAGAGCGCCGGATGATGAAGATGGCCACAGGTGAGGGATCCCTCCGCAGTGGTGCCTAACAGTGGTCCCGATTGACTTTGGTGGCTCGGAGGCTTGCGCGGCGGAACTCCCGATCTATTCTCCGCTCGGAAGTTTTAGGATACGTGGAGTTATATAGGCGGAAGAAGACGTTGTGGGGAGCCACGAGGCAGGGGCGCCCCCACCCTCGTGGCTTCCTCGCTCCTTCCTTGACGTGGGGTCCAAGTCCATCCGGTAGCTTTCCTTCCAAAAATAACTTCTCCGCTTGATTTCGCCTGCTTTTGACTCCGTTTGATATTCCTTTTCTTCGAAATACTGAAATAGGCAAAAAACAGCAAATCTGGGCTGGGCCTCTGGTTAATAGGTTAGTCCCAAAAGTAATATAAAAGTGGAAAATAAAGCACGATATTGCCCAAAACAGTAGATAATATAGCATGGAGCAATAAAAAATTATAGATACGTTGGAGACGTATCAGACCGCACAACCACCATGTACTTTTTGTCGAAACAACATGTATACCTCCACCGACGCATAAACCAGGACAACTTTTCAAGTGGCATTTCCTCCATAATAGTAGGTGATGTTGGACCAGCTGACGAACCCTAGATACTGTACATGGGGAGCTGGGGAGTAGTCACATATAAGAAAACCCGCATGCAGAGACCTGGGGAGTTGGACCAGTACAAGAAGTTATACCTCAGGTGGCGAGATGTCGCTTAGGCGGGCGGGCGGGATCTGCCCACACGACGGCAGCGAACAAGGGCGCGGAGGACCTTCGTCCGCGCCAGCGCTGGCTGTGGGAGGAGGTGCGCATCGGCTTCCTCCATCGCCGATGGCGACAACGTCAACGCTGCACCTCCTCTCCTCCCGCAGCGGACGGGATTCGGCCGGATCTGTCACCACCGGTGAGGAGAGAGATAGAGTGGACACTGTCATCTTGTTTTGATATGAAGAGGGTGAGAGAGCGAGACGCAAGAAACCCTATCAAACAAGAGGCTATATATACAATGGAGTAAAAAAAATCTCTCCATGGCTGTGGTTTTAAATAGAATACGCGCGTTCCCGGAAAAAAGAAACGAAAATTGACGAACAATTTTTAACGTACCAAGAAAGAAAGCTCGATCAAAAACACGCCCCCGCTTCCAGGTCGCGAGAGTCGTCGCGCGCACACACATAGACATAGACATGCATATCTGTGTTTACGTAAAATTCCATCTCCATCTCCAATCATATTTGTCCAACTGGCACATTATTTACGTTGTTAATTATATACGCAGCAATATTAACGTACATCATCTCTTGTTGCGGGCGTCCGGACCACTGCCACGCCCGCTCCTAACCAACCCGAACCTTCTTCACCACCCGCGCGTGCTTCCCGCCTGAAACGATCAGTGCTGCATTCATGCCCGGCCAGAGCGGACGCGACCTCTCAGTGGCGCCAGCATTGAAGCGGCGCGCCGGCCGAGAGAGTATCGCCCGCGCCGCTTCCCGGTGCACGCGACTGCTCCGCGTTCAAAGGTTGCAATAGCCAGCCATAACATGCATGTAAAAAGTTCTTGGGAGTCTGTGCTACAGCTAGTTGTCCTCCCCCAACTCGTCAATCTCTTCGAGTAGTGCTAGTACTCCATGGCGCGATCCATCGACCAGCTGGCGGGAAATTTATCGTATACTCAGTTTGCGATGAGTGGCATGCCAAGCGACCGTGTGGGGTGGAGCCATGGAGGAGGGTGAGACACGAATGCGACATACGTGATTTAAACGTTGGTTTTGCTCGATGGCGCGATCCAACGAAACGAAACGTTGGTTTCTCTCCGTTTCCATTTTTTCTCCGGAAAAACGGAAACTTTCCACTCCATTTTCATTCCTACTCCAAGGTTGCGCCGTTACGACATTCCATCAAATACAAAGGAAAACTAACACGCATGCTCATGCATCTCAATGATTCACAGATCATAGCCAATATTTACTTCACAACTAAAGACAAAAGTTGTGAGAGCGTGTACAAAAGAAAAACTACTGATGGGGTCACTACGACTTAAACCCTAAACCCTAAACAGGATTTAATTTCATGGCTAGGTAGAACCTGTCGAAGGAAAGACGGCTGGCACCCTCGGATCATACGATGCTTTTGTGCAATTCCACTAAAATCGAGCTGAGCATTCCTAATGGCAAAGATATTGAAGAAGTGTGATTAGAATAATAGTACTGGTACTAGTTTATGAGACATAAACTCATCACAAATAGAAGCTAATAGAAGTAGAGAAAGATCGACATGGAGATGGAGCTACGCGGGGAGCTGCGGCAGTGGAGCAAGCCGGCTCCAAAAGGAAGATGTACCTAGGATGTCGGGTTCTAGCTAGAAGGGCGGTTGGGAGGCGGCATCAGCCCATACCGCGGGGACCCCGATTGGGACACACTGACTGTGGGTTTTCTCCCTCGCCGATGCCGACCGTGTCTACGCACAACATCGTTCCCTTCCCCTAGTGGTGGGATCAGGCCGGATCTGTGACCAGCGGTGTGGCCACCGTCGTTCCACTACTAGAAAAACCCCTACTAATGGCGCACCTAGTATGGCTATTAATGGCGCATCTGTGGTGCGCCATTAATAGCACGCCATTAGTAATTTTTACTAATGGCGCACCACCTGGTGCGCCATTAGTATGTGGTATACTAATGGCGCACCATGTAGTGCGCCATTAGTATAGCCCACGGTGCGCCATTAGTATCTAGTATACTAATGGCGCACTACATAGAGGTGCGCCATTAGTAACATTTTTTTTTCAAATTTTTTTAAAAAATTTTCCAAATTTTTTTTTTCAATTTTTTCTTAATCTCAGTTCACTATGACTTAATCTCGGGTCAATATGCTTAATCTCGGGTCAAATCGCACTCCGTGGTCAAACTTCCCGAAAGGTCACCCATCCTCACACTACTCCAGCCCAAGCACGCTTAACTTCAGAGTTCTATCCAACCCCAGCAACAGCTCACTTCACAGGCACTTGTTGATATATCTAGCATATCAATCCTGTTATACCTTATTGATGTCTAGGACTTTGTTCATGTTAATGACTATGATGAAATTTTGAAAAATATTTCAAACTTCTCGATCATATTACGTATCATTTTTTGAAAAAAACAATTTTTTTGAAATTAGTAATTTTTTCTGTTACTAGTGGCGCACCACATCCACGGTGCGCCACTAGTAAGTTTGAAATTTTTGAATTTTTTGCCGCTAGATCTTGAAAGCCCCGTAACTTTTTTTTCTGTTAGGTTTTTGGGAGTTTGAAAATGTTTACCGGGGGTCCCCCGTTAAATTCGGATGTAACTTTTCGAGTAGATGATTTTTCATATAAAAAACTTTTTCATCCGAGTTAGTATGCAAAAGTTATGCCCATTTTTACAAATTTCGAGAGATTTTGCAAATGAAGTCGAAATTCATATTTGCAAATTTTCCCAACAACTAGACCACATATCACATGGGAACCTTATTTTCTTTTATTTTTTTGACATTTTCATCATTTTCTTTTTATTTTTTTTAAACCTAAAAAGGCGATCCACGGGAGGGGGTGCATTCGGTGGAAGGTGGCCAAGTTACTAATGGTGCATCAGGAGTGGTGCGCCATTAGTAGTTGAACTAGTAATGGCGCACCCCACGGTGCGCCATTAGTAACTTGGCCACCTTCCACCTTCCACGCACGCCGTCGGTATAAGGTGGCCAAGTTACTAATGGCGCACTGCGGGTGGTGCGCCATTATTAGTTCAACTACTAATGGCGCACCACTCCCCACGGTGCGCTATTAGTAGTTTTGAAAAAAAATAAAAAAAATGTTATTTTTTTGAGTTGTGTTTTTTTAAAAGTTAGTAATGGCGCACCAGTGGAAAGTGCGCCATTACTAGTTAAATCTAGTAATGGCGCACCACTCCAAGGTGCGCCATTAGTAACAAAATTTTTTTTATTTATTTTTTACATTTTTTTTCAAAACTACTAATGGCGCACGACGGATGTGGTGCGCCATTACTATGTCAATTAGTAATGGCGCACTATGCACCGGTGCGCCATTAGTAACAAATTTTTTTTATGTTTTTTTTCCAAACTACTAATGGCGCACCACACACCAGGTGCGCCATTAGTAATATATTACTAATGGCGCACCGAGACATGGTAATGGCGCACCACATCACAGGTGCGCCATTAGTAGCCATTCCATCTATAGCCCTTTTTGTAGTAGTGTTCTATGCTTGTGAAGAGAGCAACCCAAGCAAGCAGACTTGTAGCTTAGGCTCCTGCTAGTGTATATATAGTGGTTTTATTTTTCTCTCCATATCAACCATTTTATATTGTGTACGTGTCATTGAAGAGTGAAATGATGGTTGCTTCTTCCAACTAACTTACTGTGTGATTTGGCTGCTCCTTAGTGGCCCCTACACATACTCCCCCTACGTGTATGACCGTTCCTGAGTCTCACATGTACTTATCTCTATTTTCTTGCATGACACGTAGACAGGATGCACATAGAGGAATTTTGTTACTGCACGTTGTTATGTAGTGCTACTAGTACCTACTCCCTCCTTCCGGTTCACTACTGGTACTCCCTCTGTCCTGGCTTATTGGTCCCCTTTGTACTCAATTCGTGGGCTCATTTTCCTCAAGAAATTGTCTTTACCAACGTCTAATATCGGGAATGCATGCGTGAACAACGAATGATTAAACCTTGCATGCAACATTTTGACAAAGCATAGACTTATGAACATGTGAATGTGAGGGACTACAACCTCGTGCATGCATGCAACAGTCACATGTACACATGGACGTAAAAACTCGCGTGACGCCCTAATGCATGCATGTCCGAGAACACGACGGAACACACACGGTCATGCTCAAGTGCTCAACCTACACGTGCATGCACACACATACTCAGCCAGAGTGAGCTAGTGACTGTATAAACACCGGAAAATGTATATATTGAGTGCAATGAGCGTATTATGAAGTACACTGACCATATTTTTATAAATATACAGTGACAGACAGTGTATTTATCCCGTTTCAAATTAAGCCATATTAACCGGAAAGGAGGTAGTATGGACTAGCATTACTTTGCTATGTCCCGTCAACTTGCCGAACGAGAATAAGCTTGCAGGACGGGAGAAGCTTGTGCGCGCTGGCTCGCAGGACAAGGAGAAACTTTTGAATAATGCAAGCTCTCCCTCGCTTAGGCGGTGGACGTGCAACAGTTAATTCGCTGTCAGATTGCCAGAAGCATACACTGTACTAGCACCATTATTGTTTGACTTCCCGAAGAGGCGAACAGCCAAGCACAAAGTTTACTAGTACTAGTACTACTACTATAGAGGTATGTACTACTACTAGGAACCGGATGGAGGAGCGTGTGCACTCTTATTTTATTCTAAAATGTGATAAAGCAATCTTCAACACATTTGATTCTCTTCGAGGGTTCTCGCATGTGATAATGGATTTTGATTGCATGGAACACTCACCACAATTTTCTCTTAAATCTGGCTCATATCCTGTTACAAATAGGAGCGATCGGTAATATTTTCTCTTTTTTGTTATTCAGCATGTAAACAGGCCAGCAAACCTTGCGGCGCATCTTTGTGCGAACTGTGCTTGCTGCACTTTGAATGTGGCCGAGAGCTAGCTTGATGAAACACCTCGCTTCCTAGTGACCAGTCTCTTGGTTGATCGTCCTAAGAATGCTTATATATGAATAAAGCTATCTCATTTACCCACAAAAAAGATTAAGCCATATTAACCTGAAAGGAAGGAGTATGGACTAGCACTACTTTTTGGTGTCTCCCGTCAACTCGCAGAATGAGGAGAAGCTTGCAGGACAAGATGAAGCTCGCTTACGCCTTTTGACTAATGCAACTACCCTCGCCCAGGCGGTGGACATGCAGCAGTTCATTCGGTGTCGGATTGCCAGAGGCATACACTATAGTACCCAACATGCGGAGTACCATCATTGTTCGACTTCACGAAGAGGCGAAGAGCCAAGCGCAAGGTTCAGTAGTACGATTAGTACTACTGGTAGAACCGCATGGTGGAGCGTCTGTACTCTTATTTTTTTAATCTCTGATAAAGTACACATTTATTCAGGAGAAGGGCGGAAAACGGCAGCCCAATAGTAGTATTAAAAAACATCGAACATGTAATACTGATATCGATCCACCATGCTCGAATATATCTTGGCCTCCGTGCGAGCCCGTTCGCGTGTTCTCGCCTCGCCTCTCTCAAGGAACGGCGGGTTGGCCATTTTGCCATCAATTGAGATCGGTTTGCTCACACTCCGGTCCCACATGTCAGTGATATGCCAAGAGGAAGTGCGTTGACCGACTGGCCATACGCGTACTTGGTTTTGCACCTTTTCATACTATTCCTCCCGCCGTCACAGTTCTGGTATGCGCTTCATTCTGATGCATTTCTCTCCATGCATTTCCACCACCAGAGAGACTTTATGCGCGTTTGTTTAATGCTCAATTAATTAGGGCGTGGTAACCGCAATCAAGTCCACAATTTTCTCTCGATATACTACGAAGTGGAGTAAGTGCATGCATGTGTGTACCCGGGTGGAAGCACTGCATGCATCTGTGTACGCATTATTTCCTCTAGTAATAGGCGTCGTGCTATAACTATCAATGCTATTTTTAGGCCGGACGCTAGTCGCCTTGGTCCGAGAGATTGTTTTTTAAGCGCGCTCTATAAACAGTGATGGAGGGAGTAGTATGTGCGGATTCAAAGAAGAGCGTATTGATGGTTGCTTCTTCCGAGCAACTTACACTCGGAAAGGTGGGGCTTATGATTTGACTGCTCATTACTCACTATTAGTGCGACTCAACAACCGGGCTGAGTCTCCCATGCGGTTGTGCACTACTCCCTCCGTTCTTAAATATACTATGGAGTATTTATCTTTCTAGAGATTTCAATGAGTGACTACATACGAAGCAAAATTAGTGAATCTGCACTCTAAAATATGTCCATTTGAAATTTGTAAAAAGATAAATATTTAGGAACGAAGGAAGTATAATTTTCTGCATGGCACATGGACCCGGATGCTGAAGAGGCTTCTGGCAATGCTACCAAGCTTCCAGCATTTGTTTACATAATTGACGTACTATAAAAATAATTTTCCAGCGACATGAAATTGTACAATGCTCTGAGCTTTCAGCTTTTATTTCGTGTGTCTTGCCATCCATGCTCTTTCGGAAACAATAAAAAACTAACTTCTTTGTTAATGCATCCCAATGATTAGCACATTAGAGCAAATATTTACATCACAACTGAAGACAAAGTTGTGAGAAGGTGTTAAATTAAAATTGATCCATGCTTTCATTGGCAGCAACGTCCCCCAACTCTGTCTAAATCAACAAGGCATGTTGGGAAAAAAAGTAGCTGTCTGGAGCATGCAACATTCCGATCATTTTGTGCAGTTCCACTAAAATAGAGCTGAGCGTCCCTATTCCAAAGATGTTAAGTGTGATTAAAATAATAGAGGACTATTGATGAAACAATAAACACACAAATAGAAGCCGGTCACCTTTGCAGACTCTCTTAAGACTAACTAGTTGGAGAAGATTAAGCAAATTGTTGGAGAAGATTAGGCTCGGAGTTGGATGAGGAGGATAGAGCAAAACCAATCTCCCTTTTCGCGGTTGCACTAAAATGT
Source organism: Aegilops bicornis (assembly GCA_021605145.1). Classification (NCBI taxonomy): domain Eukaryota; kingdom Viridiplantae; phylum Streptophyta; class Magnoliopsida; order Poales; family Poaceae; genus Aegilops; species Aegilops bicornis. The sequence goes on along the minus strand of CM038672.1, from coordinate 513,832,782 downwards.
AGAGACGTTGCCCATGTGACATTTTAGTACAACTTCACAAAACACTCTTAAGAAAAAAGTGATTTGTGCAGTTCACCAAAAGGTCGCAATAGCAACGAGGTGAAATGAATAGCCCTGTTTGCAAAAAAGGGGTAGAAAGGAAACACCATCGCCAATAACAGCTTGATGACACACATGCGACAAGAAAAAAGAAGCATATTCCTTGTCCTAAGGGAAGATAACAACACGGTTGTGTTTGTCTAAAACGGTGTGAGGACGAGATTGCAATATGGAAAGTACGCCGGACGAGCTACGTTTTGGGCAAAGAACTATGGAAGATCCACATGCAAGATTTTCCACGTGCAGCGACGTGGGAAGACGGGCAGTGGAGCAAGGCCGGAGGGGATACCTGGGGGTCGTCGGGATGTAACTAGGACAGCGGCGGCGGGCGGGATCTGACCATATTGCGGCAGCGAGCAAGTAGCATAGGCCCTACCGCGTCGGAGCTTGGTTAGAGAGAATGGCGGGTACCGCAAATCGGGACGTGCTGCCTCGGCGCCGTCGAACGGATAAATGATGCACATTGTCCCTTTCCGCCGGCGGACAGGATGCGGCTGGATTAGTGACCAACGGTGAGAGAGAGAGGCCACCGCCGCCTTGTTTGAGATACTCTGAAGAGAGACAAACCCAGGCAGGTAGGCTTCATTGTATATAGTGGAGCGGACTACCATTTTCTCCATAAAAATCGTTTTATATTTTGTGTACGTGCCATTGAGCGATATAACTTTATTTAAAAATAATGCGCCAACGTATCAAGTCGAACTTTGTTTCGTGCACGCGTGGTACACGACCTCCGTAGGTAAACAACCGCTACACGCGTTCAAATTAGCACGTGGGCTGCCATTTCGTACAGAAATGAGCTCCACCGTGTACCCGCACGGTGTCGGTGTACTAGAGTAGGGGTACCCTAGTATCCCGAACTTGTGCACGGGCAGTTGCAGCCCTCCGCGGCAAGGCTTACCGGGTGACCGTCAAGGTCCTCCGTGGTTCCTTTGGAGCCATTCAAGAACAAAGTATTCAAGCCAAGGAGACAAGGCCCCGGCAAGAGGAGCTTGCCGGGAAGGCCACCCAAGGCACCAAGGAGACAAGGCCCCGGCAAGAGGAGCTTGCCGGGAAGGCCACCCAAGGCACCTAGGAGACAAGGCCCCGGCACGACGAGCTAGCCGGAAGGCCCGGCCAGCGACAAGCTTCCGGACGCGACAAGACAACAACCGCTGCAAAGGCGCTTGCCGCAAGGCATCACCACTGCATCAAGGCTCCAAAGACATCCACTAACGTGGTCGCCTGGGACCTTTCAAGGCGCGTGGCAAGAGGTCAGGCTGGGCGCGGTGGCAAGCGGCGCGACAAGATTGCCATCGTGGCAAGCGGTGGCGCCCGACGGTCCCTTTTCAGACCGTTAGGGCGACGTAGACGGGCATTTAATGCCTTTGTCCCCTGTCGTCAGGGTTAGGTATGATACACCGTACAAGTAGCTGTACCAACCACTCCTTTTCCATTTTTACCCTTGTCTATGTTGCCACCTGTCGGAGACCACTTTAGCATATAAAAGGAGGCCCATGCGCAACGTAGGGAAGGGGTTCGAAGGGTTCGAAAGGTTTGAAGCCAGAGAACACTCACGCTCGGCCTCGTTAGCAGCTTGTGTGTACTGTAGCACTCAGCGCTCCTGAGCAAGAACTCAATACACTCGAGACATGCAGCAGTAGGAGTGTTATCTCTTCGGAGAGCTCCGAAGCTGGGTAAAACTGCTCGTGTGCTTCGCCTCGATCTGCTCTTCGTGCGACCTCCGCCCCCACCAAACCGAAGGGGCTCGGTCCGCCGTCCCATAGGTGTTCGTGGGCGATCAGCCTCCCGACATCTTTGGCGCCAGTAGGGGTGTCGAGATTGTGTGAACCTGATCCGCGCCCACACGAGCTAGATCTTCATCATCTTCATCGACATGCCACCGAAGAAGAAGGCTTCGGCGGCAGATGTCCCGTCTGCGTCGAACCCACCACCACCGGAGCAAACGGGTGGTGGGTAGACGCCGCGGAAGAATGGACGTCGACGGGGAGCCCACGGTGCCAAGTCCAAGGACAAGGCTGCGCAGAACCTCGGCGTCCGTGACATGCACCGCGCCCGCCTCAAGAGGCACGGGACCGACAGCGTCATGGTATTCACAACGCCATACGCCGTTGGACCAAGATCGAGCTGGTGGATCTCGGGATGCTCAAGACCAGCATGCACGCCAACATGCCGGGCGCGAAGCGAGGCATCGCTCGACGGGATATCGCTCTTTCTAACATAGTTAGAAGTCCGAGCATATCCCGCCTCGCGCCGTTCGCCACCGCCACCCACCACTCCAGCAAGCTTTGGCGAGAGCTCAATCGCTTCCCGGATTACCCTCCAACAGCCGACAAGGTCGATGAATGGAGGGCCACCATTCGTAGTCTCATCGGCTTTGCTAACGGCGACGCCCGCGTGGCAGCCGAGTGCTTACGCCGCGGCAGGACCGCCAAACACGAGCCGGTGGCGACGAAACCGGTGGGGGTGCAACCACCATGCACTCTCCGCCCCGAAGGCCAAGATCGTCGACTCGCCGGATCCACCTCGACAGTGACTCCACCGCGTCATCGGATCCACGAGCTCGCCGCGATCAGCGCCAAGTTCTTCACGAACGACAAAAAGAAGATGCTCGAACTCGCATCGAGCGCCGAAGAGAAGCGCGGCATCAATCCGACCAGCGGCCACTGGGCCCCTCTGTCGACATGCATGCGCTGGGGAACCAGACGACTTGCCGTGACGCGGTAGGTTGCCCTGCTGCTCACTCGTGAGCTGCGGCAAGTCCAAAGGGCCCAAAGAAGAAGAATTTCTGCCGACGTACGAGAGAAGTACGACGGCGAGACACATCCGTCGGAGTTCCTCGGCATCTACACCATCGCGGTGCAAGCTGCAGGGGGCGAGACGACAAGATCCCGCCAACTACTTCACCGGGTGCTGAAGCCCAATGTCGATCTCGCTCATGCACTTGCCGACAACTCCATATCCTCTTGGCAGATCTATGCCATCAGTTTGTCGGCGCTTTACAGCGTGCCACAAGCCCCATGGCCAAGAAAGCGACCTTCATCCGCCGCCTGTAAGGAAGGAGAGCCCTGCGCAAGTACATTCAGAGATTCAGCCACAGACAAAGACAACATCTCAGATGTCCACCCTGTCGCGGTAATCAGCGCTGCTCCATCGCATCGCGCGAAACCGCAGGATGCGGGAGGAGATGGCGATGTGCAAGATCGTAGACGCTGGTGAGCTATATGCCCTGGCCGACAAGTGTGCACGAGCTGAGGAAGGAGGAGACTCCGGAGAGAATATTGAAGCAGGAGGATCTCGATAGTGAGGAGACCGCCTGCAAAGAAAAACCGCGGCGGAACAACAGGAAGAAGAAAGGCAAAGATGTGCTAGTTGTTGAGCAGTCCGCAACGGAGGTGGCGCCAAGAAAGCCAAAGCTGGTAGCTCCGCAAGGAGGTTGCCGCCGGCACCAATCGCCAGTCGTGGGCGGTCGCCAATAGGCGTGACGGCTCCAACAAACAAGATCGCAAGATCCACCGCACCAAGGGCCATGACCTCCGTGAGCTGCAAAAGGTCGAGCAGCTTGTCGAGCAGCGAAGGCTGAATACGAACGACACGACAAGGAGAAGGCCCAGGAAGGTGCTGGAGGAGCTAGCAAGAAACGTCCCGGCCGAGGAGGACGCCGCGGCAAGGCCAAGCAGCGGCAACGAGACAGACCTCCCCACGGCCGCGACAAGGATGAAGACGACGCATTTATGATGAAGACATGGATGATGACGAGACCGATGAGCAGGAGTTCCAGAAGCCACAGAGGTCTCAGGCGCTGACGGCGGTGCTTCTCGCATACTTCACACCGCCAGCTCAAGCAGTGGATGCGGAAGTCAATGCGGCGTAACCATCCGCCGAGTCACGCAAGCCTCGAAATGGTCTAGCACGCCTATCATCTTTGATATTGAGGACCACCGATCGCAGAATCGCGGTCGGGTGCTTGCCGATGTTGGTTTCACCAACTATCCGCAACCTCAAGGTCACTAAGATGCTAGTTGACGGCGGGGCCGGCTTGAACCTGATCTCCTCCGCGGTGCTCCAGAAACTCCAGATCCCTGATGGCGAGCTCGAAGAAAACCGGCACATTCCAAGGAATCACTCCGGGAAGGAGCAAGCGAAGGAAAGATCACGTTGCGGTGACATTTGGCATGAAGTTGAACTTCAGGATCGAGTGGGTCACTTTTGACGTTGTCGACTTTCCATTGCCTTACAATGGGATACTTGGCCCAAAGACTCGCCAAATTCATGGCAGCCTCTCACTATGCATACAACATGTTGAAGATGCCAGTGCCCGATAAGTGTCATCTCCGCCCTCGGTGACAAGAAGGATGCTCTTATCTGCGCCGACAAGATCTACCGGGAAGCAGCAGCTGCAGCAGATTGCAAGCCACTTGTCACCTGAAGCTCCCGGGCGAAGAAGAAGACCAAGTCCGCAAGAGCTCGATGCCCACTCCGGCAAGCGCACCTCTTCGAGTGCTGCGCTACCGCCGAGGACGCACCATCGAGCTCCACCGCAAGTGTAAGAAGACGATGGCAGCTCCACCAGAGACCAAGAAGGTGTCCGCCAAGGAGGGCGGCACTGGTGGTACCTTCACCATCAGTGCCACTCTCGACCCTAAATAGGAAGGCGAGCTCGTTGCTTTCCTGCGGCCGAACGTCGACGTGTTTGCGTGGCATCCGTCGACATCCCGGTGTTCCTGTGAAAGTAATTGAGCACCATCTTGCCGCTTTGTCCTCATGCGCGCCCGTCAAGGCGTAAAAGTCGAAGCGTGCAAGGAGCGCCAAGAGTTCATCGCAGAAGAAATCAAGAAATTGGAAGCAGCCGGCCTTGTCAGAGGAGTGCTCCATCCCACGTGGTTGGCCAATCCTGTAGTTGTACGCAAGGCTAACGGGAAATGGAGGCTTTGTATCGACTTTACCGATGTCAATAAAGCTTGTCCCAAAGACCCATTTCCCTTGCCGCGCATCGACTGCATTGTTGACTCCACGGGCGGATGTGATTTGCTTTCATTTCTGGATGCATACTCAGGATATCATCAGATCTTCATGGTAGAAAAGGATGAGGAGAAGACCGCATTCATCACCCCATGTGGCACATACTGTTTCGTACGGATGCCTTTCGGATTAAAGAATGCTGGTTCAACATTTGCAAGAGTAGTCCATGACGCTTTTGAGCTGCAAATGCACGTAAATGTGGAAGCCTACATGGATGACATAGTGGTCAAAAGCAAGGACAAGGCGACTCGATTCAAGATTTAGACGAAACCTTTGCAAATCTGCGCAAGATCAACCTCAAGCTCAACCTCGAGAAGTGTGTGCTTGAGTCCCTTCCGCAAGCTTCTCGGGTTCTTCGTGGTCTCGGGGAATTGAAGCCAATCCCGACAAGATCAAGGCCATTGAGCAGATTGAAGCACCAAAGCGCCAAGGATGTACGAAGACTTGCGGTTGTGTAGCTGCTCTCGGCAGTTTTGTCTCTAGGTTCTGTTGAAGGCTACCGCCATTTTTCAAAATTATGAAAAAGGCAGGTCCGATGAAATGGACTCCGGAAGCGGAGGCTGCGCTGCAGGACTTGAATTGATACCTGTCCTCCACTCCAACACTTGTCGCACCTAAGCCACAAGAGAAGTTGCTGCTATATATAGCAACCAATCAAGTGGTTAGTGCTGCGTTAGTAGCGGAGAGGGAGGCGGATGATGAGCTAGCAACCATGGCGAGATGCATCCAATGACGCGGTGGGGCTTCACCGGCAAGCTCTGGTCCCGACAAGGACGGATCGACGCAGACGCATGAGAAGATGCAGAAAAGAATGGTGCAGCGCCAGCCATTTACGGTCGGCCCCTTCCGCAGGGGGCTAGGTCAAGGTACTCTGGTGTGCAGAAATTGCTTTTCGGCCTCCTCATGGCCTCGAGAAAGCTGCGCCATTACTTCCAGCACATGAGATCACAGTCGCCACTGCTTTTCCATCAAGAGGATCTTGCAAAATCCAGAGGCAACAGCAGGATTGTCGAGTGGGCACTGGAACTGTCAAGCTTTGGCCTCAAGTTTGAGAGCACTTCAACTATCCAAAGCAGAGCATTGGCGGAGTTCATAGCAGAATGGACGCCAACACAAGACGAAGAAATTCCAGAAACGAGCATCCCCGTCAAGGAAGCAAGCAAAGAGTGGCTGATGTACTTTGATGGTGCCTTCTCGCTGCAAGGCGCCGGTCTTGGGCGTGCTACTTGTTGCACCCACCGGAGAGCACCTCAAGCACGTAGTCCGGATGCACTTTCCCAAGGAGCAAGCAACAAACAATACCGCAGAGTAGGAAGGTTTGCTTGCCGGTCTCGTGGATCGCAGAGACCTTGGGATCAAGAAGCTCATTGTCAGGGGTGACTCACAGCTTGTCATCCGCCAAGTGAACAAGAGTTATCAGAGTCCGTTGATGGAGCTTATGTTGATGAAGTGAGAAAGCTAGAAGAGCACTTTGACGGCCTACAAATGGAACATGTTCCAAGAGCTCAGAACGACATTGCCGATGGCCTGTCCAAGTGCGCTGCACTTAAGTTACCTGTGGAACCAGGGATTTTTGTGCTCAAGGTGACTCAACCGTCTGTAACGCCATCAACCGGACAGAGCAAGAAGAGGAAGTTGATCTCTGGTGACTATTTTCCGGCAGAGCTTCCCGAAGTCGCCGTCAAGAGGGTCCTCAAGATCAACACCGAGGGTGCTGAGGAGCAGTCTGCTCCGGCAAGCCCTAGGGTTTGTTCCGTTGAAGCAGACGCTCCCGACAAGTTTTGCTCCGGCAATCTTGCCGGGGAACGTCAAGCTCCGGCTGAGCCGCTGGTTCTCGCCGTGGAAGCAGATGTTCCTGCTGCAGCAGATGTGCCTTTAGTCCTTGTTGTCGAGCCGCAAGCTCCAAAGAAGGGCACAAAGATTGTCCGCTTCCTTGCAGACGGAGAACTTCCGAAGAGCAAGAAGAAGCGGAAAGAGTAGCCCGGCAGTCAAGTATGTACCAGTTTGTCGACAACACAATGCATGTAAGAAGACTCAACGGTGTGAAATTGAAGTGTATTCACCGGGAAGACGGACAAAAGCTGTTGGCAGAGATACATGGAGGCATATGTGGTCACCACATTGGCGCCAGAGCACTTGTCGGCAAAGCGTGCTCCTAAGCAAGGTTTCTTTTGGCCGACAGCCTCCGTGATGCAACCGCACAAGTAACCAAGTGTGAAGCGTGCAGTTCCATTCCAAGCAGATACACCACCCGGCTCAAGCTCTCCAGACGATCCCTTTATCCACGGCCATTTTCGGTGCTGGGACTCAACATCTCGGCCCCTTTCCCCGAAGTTGTCGGGGCTTTGAGTACTTGTACGCTGTAATCAACAAGTTCACAAAGTGGCCGGAAGTGGAAGCAGTGAGGAAGGTGATGACAATCGGCGATCCAAGTTCTTTAGGTCGATTGTCTCGCCGCTTCGAATCCCTAACAGGATCATCGCCGTCAACGGCATGCAATTCCACGAGCCGCACCTTCATGCAAGACGTCCAAGATCTTGGCGCCAAGGTCCGCTTCGCTTCTGTTGCTCATCCGAGAAGTAACGGTCAAGCGGAGAGGGCGAATGCTGAAGTGCTGCGCGGGCTCAAGACCAGAACTTTAGACAGGCTGCACAAGTGCGGAAAGAACTGGATTGAGGAGCCACCGGTGGTTCTTTGGTCGATCAGGGCGACGCCAAATCGAGCCACTGGCCAGACACCTTTCGCTCTAGTCTATGGAGCAGAGGCAGTTCTCCCCACGGAACTCGTATACGGGTCACCTCGAGTGCTCGCTTATGATGAGCTTGAGCAAGAGCAGTTGCGACAAGATGACGCGCTGCTCCTTGAGGAGGATCGTCTTCAGGCTGCTGTACGAGCTGCTCGATACCAGCAAGCTTTGCGCCGCTACCATAGCCGCAAAGTTAATGCCAGAAGTCTCGAGGAAGGCGACCTTGTTCTTCGGCGCGTTCAGTCCGCCAAGAATTCCAACAAGTTGACGCCGAAGTGGGAAGGCCCTTACCGGGTGAAACGAATCACAAGGACTGGCGCTTGTCCGCTTTGAGACCGAAGATGGCATTCCGTGAGTAACTCTGGAACATTGAGCATCTTCGTAAGTTTTACCCGTAAGAGCTATGTTGCGAACCTGTTCCGCAACCACCTTTTGTACAAGTCTTGCCGATGTTGCATGTAATCCTTTTGTACAAAGCCGAGGCGCAGAATTCTGCATAAGTAAAGCTAATGTACTTAGCACATCTTGTCAATTTCATGCTTTCTACTTCTATTTTTGCATCGTTATCGACACTTTGTGCAGCACCTACCCCGGTAGTAATAACGAGCCATAAGGCTCCATATCTTTATTTTCTTCTTTCTCTTTCTCAAAGAAAGGAAGGTTCCTCGCCCACAAGTTTGCCGGGGAAAGGAGAAGATAATGGTGTGGACCAAGCGTCGCTCAAGGAAGTCTAGCCTTACCGGGAAGCAAACGACAGAAAAGCTAAGTTGCTAAAGTTTGAGCAATCAGTTTTAAAAAATTTAAGTTATCTTCCTTGAACGACCGTACTTTGTATGGAAAACCTGTGCGCGGAGGAACCAACTCGTAGCTATTTGCGCCCTTACTTTGTTTCGAGTCCGCTCAACAACTTAAGTGAGCTGCGATTGCGCCCTTACTTTGTTTTGAGTCCGCTCAACAACTTAAGTGAGCTGCGACTAGTTGCGACAAGGTTTCTTGTCGGTAGCGGCACCACCAGCAGGCTGCTGACATCCCGCACTCAGCGCTCGCGGCCCGGGTGCCTGCGCTGACAAGTTCCCTTAAAGCGTAGGGCAAAAACATACAAAGGAAGGAACCAAGTAAAGGAAATAAAATAGCAATTACTACCCGAAATAGTGTTATATTACAAGATAGCTTGTCACAGCTCTAATAGATTGTTCTCATAACATGACCCGAAAGATTGGAACCAGACATGGTTCTACTGCCAGGACACTTCTCCGGCTGATGAGAAGCCTCTGCCCGACTTTCGCGCCCTGCGCCTTGAGTCCAACCATCCACTGGCGGATAAACTGACCGCTGTTGAACGTCTGCCTCTTAATCCCACCATCAAGAAGATTAAAGCTCTTATGGGAAATGGTTTAAATGGCATCGATCTGGTCCGAGTCTGGGTCACTTGGAGAATACTCCCATTAAGCCGCCGCTCCGGCTTAATGTGTACTTATACAGGCGAAAAGGATGACCCAATGCGTCATAGTCCTGACGACTTACCAGATGATGTGGTTGATGCTACAACCCGATCCACCGTCAAGGAGGGCACCTTTATTAGCAATGCCTTCGGTTTACTTCCCTTCGCAAAAAGAACCCGCCCTTGCAAAGAAGTTACCAATCTTAATAAATATTCTTTAACATGTTTACCTCCTTTGTACTTACAATTCTTTATCTTTTCCACAGGCGGTGATAATTTACGGAAGTTCAAATATGACCACGAGGCTGCCAAACAAGCCAGGGGCAGCCAAGAAGACCGAAGGAAAGCCGCCAAGACGGTAACTTCAAAGAAGAAGAAACCCAGCGCCTCCGATTTTTTCAAATTGGGTGACTCTTCTTCAGATGAGGAAGAGGTAATCCCTTATTCTCTTAACTCCTTTGTCATTATTTTATTGACATTTCCGCCTTTAAGGAGGATACAGGGAACAACCAAGCTCCTGGCGAAGAGGTAACTATAATCTCCTCCGACTCAGAGCCTTTGCCAAAGCACAAAATCCGACGGGTGACCCGGAAAGTAAGATTTTCACATCCTCTAGCTTATCAAGATCCTCAATTTCTTTTGAAGCAACAACAGCTTGAAAGCCGGAGGCAGACCCGGACCAGCAAGGATGCAGAACTCTCTTCCGGCTTACCCGACGTAAGCAGGAAGCGTCAGACTGAGGTCATCTCCGATTTACGTTCTGCTTTATCCTTTGGCGGGTTTAATTCGTCAACCTCTCAATTCATCGACTCCAATTATCGGATACCTCTCCTTCCTCCGTGAGTCTATGCAATCCAATATGCCGGCCTTCAAGACTGCCCACGGGTAATATACCTTTGTTATCCTTATGCTTTGCCTTACTCATATTTTGTACTCACCCTTCTGTTTTGTCCACAGCGTGCAGGTGAAGCCCAGTAAGAGGGCAAAAAAGAATAAGCCATCCGAAGACCCGGTAGCAACTGAGCCGGAACTCGGAACAGCTGCCCCTGACGCTTCTACTCATCAACCGCCGCCTGAACCGGCATATGAAATTCCAGCGCCATCTTCTGACCCGCCTGCCGAAGATACTTTCAACAGCTCCGATAATCCGGAAATTCCTAGCCCGGTCAAGACGACTGACTCTGAGGTTGAAATTTTGAAAAGCCAGTTTGTTGAACCGGGGCGGCCTACTATCCTTGCCAGATGTACTGCCAAGGAAGAACTTGTCGAACGCCGGAAGACCAAACAGGACATCGCTTATTATGCTCACTTAAGCATTGGTGATATAGTCTCAGGCTATATGAATCAAGTGCATAACAGCCGCGACCTGGAAATTGACATGGTGAAACAAATACAGCACAAATCTGAGGTATAACTCATACTATTCTCCTGAATCTTACTTACTGTACCAGCCCCCAAGTCTACTGCTTATGAATAAATATGCTGTAGACTCAGATACCTGCTTACTGTTAGTTCGTCCGGTTGAAAAGAAAATATATTTAACCCGGTCATAATATGATAACTTAGAACGTGTGATACACATTAGCCCCCAAGTGTCAAGTATCGTTACTTGTAAAGTGCTTGAGACTTTAATATACATAATCTAGCATTATAAATTAAAATTTTCTTCAGCATACATTAGCCCCCAAGTGTCAAGTGTCTTTGCTTGCAAAGTGCTTGGGACTTAATGATATCTTACCATAACCTTAATTATAACCCGGCATCAACGCAGGCCTCCACCAGTCAATTTGAGTCGGAGATTGCTGACCTGAAGACTCGTCTGGCAGTCCAAGAACTTGAAATTCAAAAGGCCAACTCCAAATTTGCATTCAGCGTCTATGTTTAAGAGAAGTTGAAGAAGAATTTTGATGCGGAGAAGAAAATCTGGGCAGATGAAAAGGTCTCACTTGTGACCCGGGCCGAGACAGCAGAAGCAACTCTTGCCGAAGCAACTGCCGAGCTGTCCGGCTTAAAGCGCCAGATGTCTCAAATGGTCTCAGCAACCTTCGGTAAGTTACTATGTATAATCGTGAATATCACCATGGTTCCTTTGATGACTATTTCAATTATTATCTCCGGCTTACCTTATATGTATAAACGCAGGCCCCAGGAGCACAAACCTCAAGAAGAATATGCTGATCAAGCTTAAGGCGGTGTACACTCTGGTGTAACAGCTATACACCGGGTCACAACGTGCTTTGGCCGTTGTGGCTTTATCAAATGATACTCCTTATCTCCTGCAGGATGTGCTCAAACGGCTTGCCGTGTTACCCCAACGGATTCAGGAGCTAAGGCGGGCATCTGCTAGAACCGGGGCCATAGCCGCCTTAAGCCGGGCCAAGGCATTGCTTCCAGAGTTAGACCTAGCAGACGTTGCTCTTGCATATCCCAGCTTGAAGGAGGATGGCTTTGTATTCGATGAAATTGTCACGGCAGATGTCCTCGTGCAAGGACTTAGTCGTGGAATTGTCACGGCAGATGTCCTCGTGCAAGCACTTAGTCATGGAGCCATCGCAACTAGGAAGCTTAAAGGGGTTAATCGGGACAAAGGACACGAGAGGTTTTATACTAGTTCAGCCCCTTGCGGAGAAGGAAAGCCTACGTCTAGTTGGGTTGGTATTGCTTGATGTTTTGATGACCAGGGAGCGGAATCCGCTATGCCCGGCTCTCGATGGGTTGTTTCTTTCCCTAAGCCGCCAGCAGGTCGTCCCCTTATATACACGGGTTGACGCCCTGCGGCTTACAGAGTCCCGACCGGCTTATAGACAGTATCCGGCTCGGTGACTAGTTAAATCTACCTTATGATACAAGTCATGCCATTGTGGCGGTTTACTACAACGGGCCTTAAGTCACCTGTGGGCCTTAGGCCCTTTATTGAACCGCCATCTTCATGCTTGGTCTTGGGCTTCTTTCTGGTGAATCCTCTTTGCGTAACCCGGCCCCTCCTGGGCGGCTTACACAAGTAGTTATATCCCCAACAGTTTCCCCTCTGGTCCCTGGCCTCCATGGCGGCGGAGGGGAGGGAGCCCCTTCGATATTGGATCTCTCTCTCTGTTTCCTTCTGTTTCTGCGCTCCCTAATTCTTCCCTTTCACCGTTTCTAAAATTCCCGGTGATCCGTAACTCCGATTGGGATGAAATTTGGACATGATTTTAATCCGGATATTGGCTTTCTTGTAGAGAAAGAAGGGCACCAACCGCCTTACGGAGTGGCCATGAGGGCCCAGGGCGCGCCCCTCACCCTCATGGGCCCCTCGGGCATCATCTCGCGTTGATTCCACTTCCCAAAAATAACATATATTCAAAAAAATCTCCGTCAGTTTTTATCCTGTTTGGACTCCGTTTGATATGGATTTTCTGTGAAACAAAAAACATGCAACAAACAGAGGCCGACCTTTGAGCCTTCGGATCAATATGTCAGTCCCAAAAATAGTATAAAAAGTTGCCAAAAGTATGTAAAAGTTGTAGAATATTGGCATGGAACAATAAAAAAATTATAGATATGACGGAGACGTATCAGAGGGAAGTGCGAATTGATTTGGTACGCACAAGTACGATATTACACGTTAGGCTTGTCCCTAAAATTCAACCCGCGCCTTGTTATATCTCGAAAATTCAGATATTGTGCTCCCAAAACTGGCGCCTTCACAACTCGCGCCTTGCTATCCCGAAATTACAACGCGCGTGAGAAGTCCCTCCAGCTGCCAAATCCCGGCACGTGAAATCCCCCTTCTAACCCTGAGCCGAAAGGGCCGCTAGTTCAAATCGGTGAGGGTACTTTTGTAACACACCCTACATTTTGGACATGCGCGTCCCTAAGTCATGGTTCCCCCTCCCATCGCCTCCTTTTCGCCATTCCAAATCCCAGGCCGCCATAACCTCTCCGCTCCAGCCGCGAAACCCCACCGTCCTCCTTCCGCCACCACACCGCTGCCCAGCCGGAGCCTCTTCCCCGACGACATCGTCCATCGCAACAGCTCGATGTCCCTCATTCACCTCTCCGGATGAGGATCCCTCGTCCATCTTGTCGTCCCACCGGTTCAGCCGCCCCGTCCTCCACCACCAAGGAGCTGCTCCGACGATCGCCTCATCTATCGTGGCTGCTCCATCCCCATAGAGCTGCCTTAACCTGCTCCACCGAAACCGCATCATCCTCACCGACTCCTCGGACGAAGCCGAGGCTTAATCGACGCCACAAAAGAGGTTGTACACTGATCGTATCGCACCATCTCCTTAACTCGACCTCCTGGCATTGACGGTGCTTCATCCCACACCCCCATGAAGCGGCTACCTCGAAGCTGGCGCCGCGGGCAACATCTCCACGGCGGCTCTCCCCCAGTGCGAGGCCCCTTCGGCGGTGGCGACCATACCAACCGGATCACTCTCTGCTGCTCGGCTCCTTCGCTTCGCTTCGCTGCAGCTCAGCTCTCGCTCGCTTCGCTCGCATTCTTCTTCTGCTGCTGCTCTCCCCTGCTCGTCTTCTTTGCTTTCTGCTCCGATTTAGCTACACTTGATCGTGAATCGACTTTTGGGTCTGTCGATTTTCAGGGGGTGGGGGGCTCGCCGGAGTTAAGGAAGAACCACCCGCAGCGGGTAGGGGGGCTCGCCGGAGAGGTACCCCACTATCAATCTTAGAGTTCAGGGTGGGGGCGGTGGTCGCCAGTGGTGGGGGGTGCGGTGATGGGCCGGTGGCGTGGGGATTGCCGGAGAAAAAGCTTGGCGCGGGGGGGGGGGGCTAGAGGGCTGGCTGGGGCGGCGGCGGACCGGCGGTGGGGAGTGTTTTCGGGGCGGCGAGGTGGCGGTGGGGAGTTGTTTCGGGGCGGCGAGGCGGCGCAGGGGCTGGCGGTTCGGCCAGTGGTGGCTGGTGGCTCAGGGGGGGTGCAGGTTGAAGATGAACTGCATGCCCTCCCTAAACTACATGAAAAGAGCCTCTCTGCTACCATTGCGTTCAGTTTCGACAGTAACATTCAAATTCCACAGTAAATTTCAGTTTCGACAGTTAAGTTCAGAGGCAACAGTTTTTACCACATTTGTTGTAGTCAGGTGGTTTTTGGTGATGTAAATTTTACATCTATAACTTTTTGGTAATGTATTTTACATCATCTATAGGAGATGCTATTAGAATCCCACTTGAGATTAACGATGTATGTGTTGTGATGCTTCAGCCTCGACGTCTTATAGCTCACCGGAGCTGCTCCAACGATGGAACGATCCATCACAACAGAGCAGTGCCCTGGACGCCATCTACAGATTCCTCAGATCTTCCTCCACACCTCCGACAGTCACCTCTGCCTCAACTTCTTCAGCGACCAACCCAATGATGTTGAGGTCGACACGGCTACGGCAAAGAGGTTATAAACTTGTCGCATCACTTATTACTCTACATTCATGTCGATCCATTAGGGCTATTTTGGTTAAACGGAAAAACATAGCAATAGGAAAATTTCCTATGGCACTCTACTATTCAATTTTTCATGCATTTTTTTGAAAGAAATGGAGCAAAACATCCACCTGGACCTACTTTTCAAAATCTTATGCATGAAAACAAGACCAAGTGCATTAGTGGCAGAATAACATTCTAACTATACACGGTTTCATATGGTTTCACTTTATTTTGGCCATGTTTCCTTGCATTCCTCTGCTCCTCCAATTCCTGTGAACCAAACACCCAAGTTGACAGAAATCATGCGTTCACAAATGCTCTATTTTCCATGTGCATTCCTATCATATTCCGGTGTTTTTCCTCCTATCCCTACGTTTTTAGAATCATGCAGGCCAAATGAGCCCTTACATAATTACTTCAGTTACAGGTAGGTGTCGAAGAAAACTTTGTGTGGTTTGTCTTGCTCCTGCCGCGACGTCGTCCAATTTCACCGAAAGCTGCTCCATCGATAGAAGCATCCACCAAACCAGACATCACGACTCTTGACCGTCTTTCGCCGCCTCAGATCTCCTTCCCTGCCATCGGCACCCACCGCAACGGTATCGCCATCATCGACTCAACAGATGAACCTGAGGAGTACACGGGTCCACAAGAGAGGTCGCACTCTTTTGTTTCTGCTTATGTTATGCATTGCTTAATATTACCTTCTACTTTATTGTCCTGTTCACCTCTTAGAATCCAAGTCAGATCCAAATTGATGTTCAAACTTGAGTTCTAAATTAGTTGTGGGGCACATATCGAGGCAGCAATGAACAATATCTCTGTCTAATATCTGGTTCACCTAGGGTATGCCTATGTTGTTCATCTTGGGTGGGAAATAAATAGTAAAGCAATCATCATCTATTTTTTTATTAAATTAAAGCAATCATCAGCCTGCTATCATTATTTTTGGATCCATCCACTGGTTGTTACCATTACTCTAGATTTCTACATGCTCTCCTTACATAATCTCACTATTTTTTTGTATGCATGTCAGATATTGTACACAATCATGTTGAACATGTAGATAAAAAGAGAAGGGTTTTGCATGGCAATACAATGTCATCCAGACATCGCTCCATGGTGGGTTCAATGGCAAACCCTCCCCCCCTCTCCAGATTGTAATCCAGGGGAAGATATTTGTTCTGAGGCGGATTCGGACGCAGCTGACCACTCCTATTTACCCCCAAGGTGTTTGCTCTAACTTGGCATGATGATGTTAGTCATATCATGCATATGTTGCCTTGCAGTGCCTACTTTCGACATCATATATGTCATCTGCTTAATTTAGACATGTTCTGTAATGCCACCTGTTTAGTTTCAATATCATATATGGGAATTATGCAGTCTCATTTCTTTTAGCCAGCCATAATATATGTGAAATGTGCAATGCCATCCTGTTTAACCAGGCATCATATATTTGAATGATATCTTGCCCATCCTTTTCTTCATTACATTTCCATTTGTCAACAATGTTTGTACATTAAACTACTCTTCCTGTGAATCAACCATTTGAGTAGGTGATGGAAAAATCTGGAGTGAAAACAAGGCCTTTAGAGCAGACAGTGCTACCTGTCGACGCAGATCTCTTGCTAGGTCCCGATAGCTCCTCAGAGATGGATTCAGAGATAGATGACCAGCCCTATTCCCCCACCGAGGTGTATGCTCTAACTTGGCACGGTTATACTGCCCATATCATGCATATGGTGTCTTGCATTACATAGTTTAGACGTCATATACACAATATACAACATCATATTCTTAGTTCAGACATCATATATGCGAATGCCCTCTGCTTAGCATATAAATCACATATGTGAATTAAATCATGCGATCCTGATTACTTAGATAACATGTATGTGAATTATGTCATGCGATCTTGTTTAGTTAGTCGTCATATATTTGAATTATGTTATGATATGCTATCCAGTTTAGATAGACATCATATATGTGAAATTATGTCATGCTATCCGTCTTAGTTAAACAATATACATGTCAACTATTTTATGCCCTCTTTTTTCCATACTATCTATTGCATCTGTCTCTCATACAATGTTTGTACATTAAACTATGTTTCTTGTTTATCAGTCATTTGAATTGGAGCGGGTGATGGCAGTATCTAGCGGAGTAAAAACACAGTCTTCAAATAAAACATTGCTAACTCTTGGTGGAGATAGCACCCCGGTTGTACATGCACGAGAACCACTCCTACCAAACATAACCCACACTCTCGTAGATTTTACCCCTAATGCGATGGACATAGAACCAGCTTCACCCAATCTAACCCCAACCCCAGCAAATAGTAACCCAGTTCCTATTGACACAGCACCATCTCCACCACAGAGCTCCCAAACAAGAGTAGTTAGTAAGGCAGCTGCAGTGCCCAAAGCGCCAGTACTACCACGGCGAATCCCAACTCCGCCAGTTAGTACACCTATTCCCGTGGAGGAAGCACAACCAGCCATTCATAGTTTAGCATCTATCACATTTGATGTTGTTAAATCCTATGTGCATATCTTCCCATCATGGAAATATTATACTGAAGATGAAGGAAAATGCCAGTTGTAGGTGTTTGTCCAGGAGTTATGTGTAAGTAATGTTATTCATGGCAATTATTTTGCTTTGTCCCATACATTCTACCTCCATGATGGTTATAATACAACAAATTTTTCCATTTTTCTCTATAGAGAAGGACCGATTTGGAAACTCGGGATGAGGTAACCTATGCTAATACCTCTGCTATCTTCAAAAATGCTTGGTGGCAGTATCGGAAATTACCTAAAGAAAACGTACTTCACTGGCAAAGAAACTCATCAAAATCCCTTACGTTCTCCTGAGACACATTTACTGGACGATGACTGGGAACGCCTTGTTCTGTACTGGTCCCGAACCAAGAATGTGGTAAGGTCTATGAGCTCATTTTATTTTAAGCACTATATGCTTGCGTCTTATTATACTCTGTTCATGTAGAACAAGTGCTTAAACCTGAAGAACAACTGCTCTCATTTAAGATCCATTGTTATCGTGCATACTGCTTCGCTCTTGTATCACTGTATTTACTCATACAAACTTATTTTTAAATTGAACGATCCAATGGAAACTCCAATGGCACAACAGGTATGTTTACGCATGTTTATTTAACAGGTTTGCTCTTATAAATAGCTCTGTTGATTTCAATTTCAATTGTGTATACAGTTGACTTCTCATATCATGCACATTACTAGCATCACAACAGGGCCAATAGTGTTGTTGTACATGTAGACCTGTGGCACCCATCTGAAATCTTGTTGTGCCGTGTAGTTTCCCACGCTTTGTATTCTTTCAGTGCTGCTTTCTCTTAAACTGATATGATTTGAATCGTGTCTCTATTTTGATTTGGCAAGACAATGCAGTGACCATAGGACATAGATATATGTTTATTTAATGCTTTTATAATGTACTACTTGGCAATAGAAGATTTGGTAGTTTAATCTTTTCCACCTTACAAATGGACTGGTTCACCGAAATGAGTTTCATATACTAGCACATGCTAAACCTGTTATGTGTCTGCTTGTTTCTTCTTTCACAATGCTGACAGAATATTGGGGAAGAGTGCCTTATTAAGCAATGGTAAAGGAAGTAATGCAGATAAGGTTCAAGATAGTGAGACATCCTTGTTGGTCTCCAACAAAGCTGATAAAATAGCTAAGGAAAACTATCTTGAAGGCAGTGAGACAACCTCAAAGTCCTGTCTTGCACAAGCTATTCAAACTGCCTGTCTGAATCAGTTTGGTTTTTTGAGTCTCAACTACAAGCTGAAAGACATCGATCAGCTGTGCTGCGACAAGAAGCGGAAGGACTGCGGAAGTCCCTGGAGCATTCAGATGCATACTTTCCGTGCAACAAAGCAAGCGTTGGAGGATTTTAGCGCCAAACAGGACAAAGCTAATAAGCTTGCTAAGCTTATTGCCAACATGGTGGATACCCAGGATAATGTTTCTTGAGCTCTTCTGAAGTTGTTTCACTTATGGACTTGTTTTGCTGCCGCGTTTATTTGCACTGGTGCCCAATTTTGACGGCCAGTGTATGTAATATGTCGCTTTGCTCCCTATATTTGCACTGATGGCGAACTTTGATGCCTAGTGGATATAATATGTGTAATAACTGTAATAGGCTAGTGTTAGTTGCTTTCTTATTTATTTCCTCATCATCTTGTTTAGTTGTTTGCTTGCAGTCACTGCAGTTCTTTTTCCGTGTTTTTCTAGTGGCCATAATAACTATTTTTGGTAACTAGGCCACAATAATCATGGCAACACACAGACTATTGTAACCACGGGCCTCCTGCTGGCCGTAGGATCCATGGGCCTTCTACGAGCCGTAGGATCTATGGGCCTTCTACGGGCCGTAGGATCCATGGACTTTCTACGAGCCGTATGATCCATGGGCCTTTTTGTTGGAAATATGCCCTAGAGGCAATAATAAATTAGTTATTATTATATTTCCTCGTTCATGATAATCGTTTATTATCCATGCTATAATTGTATTGATAGGAAACTCAGATACATGTGTGGGTATATAGACAACACCATGTCCCTAGTAAGCCTCTAGTTGACTAGCTCGTTGATCAATAGATGGTTACGGTTTCACGACCATGGACATTGGATGTCGTTGATAACGGGATCACATCATTAGGAGAATGATGTGATGGACAAGACCCAATCCTAAGCCTAGCACAAAGATCGTAGTTCGTATGCTAAAGCTTTTCTAATGTCAAGTATCATTTCCTTAGACCATGAGATTGTGCAACTCCGGATACCGTAGGGAATGCTTTGGGTGTACCAAACGTCACAACGTAATCGGGTGGCTATAAAGGTGCACTACAGGTATCTCCGAAAGTGTTCATTGGGTTGGCACAAATCGAGACTTGGATTTGTCACTCCGTGTAAACGGAGAGGTATCTCTGGGCCCACTCGGTAGGACATCATCATAATGTGCACAATGTGACCAAGGGGTTGATCACGGGATGATGTGTTACGGAACGAGTAAAGAGACTTGCCGGTAACGAGATTGAACAAGGTATCGGGATGCCGACGATCGAATCTCGGGCAAGTATAATACCGTTAGACAAAGGGAATTGTATACGGGATCGATTGAGTCCTTGACATCGTGGTTCATCCGATGATATCATCGTGGAACATGTGGGAGCCAACATGGGTATCCAGATCCCGCTGTTGGTTATTGACCAGAGAACGTCTCGGTCATGTCCGCTTTGTTCCCGATCATGTAGGGTCTACACACTTATGGTTCGTTGATGCTCGGGTTATAATGGAAGTTTGTTTGTGGTTACCGAATGTTGTTTGGATTCCGGATGAGATCCCGGACGTCACGAGGAGTTCCGAATGGTCCGGAGGTAAAGATTTATATATGGGAAGTCCTGTTACAGTCACCGGAAAAGTTTTGGGTTTTATCGGTAACGTCTGGGACCACCGGAGGGTCCCGGGGTCCACCAAGTGGGGCCACCATCCCGGAGGGCAGAATGGGCCAAGTGTGGGAGGGACCAGCCCTGTGTGGCTCGTCGCCCCCACAAGGGCCCAAGGCGCCTAGGGTTTGGGAGGCGCCCACCTAGCTTGGGGGGCAAGTTTCCTCTCTCCCCTTGGCCGCCCACCGGATGGGATCCGGGCTGGCCGCCCCTAGGAGGGAACCCTAGAGGGGCGCAGCCCCTCCCTTCCCTTATATATACTTGAGGTCTAGGGGCTGCCCAACACATGAGTTTTCACCTCTCCATGGCGCAGCCCTGCCTCTCCCCTCCTCCTCTCCATGGTGCTTGGCGAAGCCCTACAGGATTGCCACGCTCCTCCATCATCACCACACCGTTGTGCTGCTGCTGGACGGAGTCTTCCTCAACCTCTCCCTCTCTCCTTGCTGGATCAAGGCGTGGGAGACGTCACCGGGCTGTACGTGTGTTGAACGCGGAGGTGCCGTCTGCTCGCACTAGGATCTCCGGTGATTTGGATCACGACGAATGCACGACTCCTTCAACCCCGTTCTCTTGAACGCTTCCGCTTAGCGATCTACAAGGGTATGTAGATGCACTCTCCTTCCCTCGTTGCTGGTTTCTCCATAGAAAGATCTTGGTGACACGTAGGGAAAATTTTGAATTTCTCGCCACGTTACCCAACGATGGCATCATGAGCTAGGTCTATTGCGTAGATTCTTTGCACGAGTAGAACACAAAGTAGTTGTGGGCGTTGATTTTGTTCAATATGCTTACCGTTACTAGTCCAATCTTGTTTCGACGGTATTGTGGGATGAAGCGGCCGGATCGACCTTACACGCATTTCCACGTGAGACAGGTTCCACTGACCGACATGCACTTGGTGCATAAGGTGGCTAGCGGGTGCCGCCTCCCACTTTAGTCGGAACGGATTCGATGAAAAGGGTCCTTATGAAGGGTAAATAGCAATTGGCATATCACGTTGTGGTTTTGCGTGAGGTAAGAAATGTTCTTGCTAGAAACCCATAGCAGCCACGTAAAACATGCAAACAACAATTAGAGGACGTCTAACTTGTTTTTGCAGGTATGCTTTGTGATGTGATATGGCCAAGAAGAATGTGATGAATGATATGTGATGTATGAGATTGATCATGTTCTTGTAATAGGATTCACGACTTGCATGTCGATGAGTATGACAACCGGCAGGAGCCATAGGAGTTGTCTTTATTTATTGTATGACCTGCGTGTCATTGAACAACGTCATGTAATTACTTTACTTTATTGCTAACGGTAGCCATAGTAGTAGAAGTAATAGTTGGCGAGACAACTTCATGAAGACACGATGATGGAGATCATGGTGTCATGCCGGTGACGATGATGATCATGGAGCCTCAAGATGGAGATCAAAAGGAGCAAAATGATATTGGCCATATCATGTCACTATTTGATTGCATGTGATGTTTATCATGTTTATGCATCTTATTTGCTTAGAACGACGGTAGTAAATACGATGACCCCTCATTAAAATTTCAAGAAAGTGTTCCCCCTAACTGTGCACCGTTGCGAAAGTTCGTCGTTTCTAAGCACCACGTGATGATCGGGTGTGATGGATCCTTACGTTCACATACAACGGGTGTAAGACAGATTTACACACGCGAAACACTTAGGTTAACTTGACGAGCCTAGCATGTACAGACATGGCCTCGAAACACAAGAGACCGAAAGGTCGAGCATAAGTCGTATAGTAGATACGATCAACATGAAGATGTTCACCGATGATGACTAGTCCGTCTCACGTGATGATCGAACACGGCCTAGTTGACTCGGATCATGTAATCACTTAGATGACCCGGAGGGATGTCTATCTCGAGTGGGAGTTCATAAGATGAACTTAATTATCCTAAACATAGTAAAAAGATCTTTGCAAATTATGTCGAAGCTCGCGCTTTAGTTCCACTGCTTAGATATGTTCCTAGAGAAAATATAGTTGAAAGTTGACGATGAGCGATTATGCGGACAAGAGAAAGCTTATGTCCTTAATGCACAACAGGTGTGCTTTGAACCCCAAACGTCGTTTGTGGATGTTACGAACATCGGACATACACGCTTTTGATAACTACGTGATAGTTCAGTTAAGCGGTTTAGAGTTGATGCACCAAAGACGTTTTGAAACGTCATGGAACATATGAGATGTTTCGAGGGCTGAAATTGGGATTTCAGGCTCATGCCCACGTCAAGAGGTATAAGACCTGCGACGATTTTCTTAGCCGGCAAACTAAGGGAGAAAAGCTTAATCGTTGAGCTTGTGCTAAGATTGTCTAAGTGCAACAATCACTTGAATCGAGTGGGAGTTGATCTTCCAGATGAGATAGTGATGTTTCTCCAAAGTCATTGCCACCAAGCTGCTAGAGCTTCGTGATGAACTATAACATATCGTGGATAGATATGATGATCCTTGAGGTATTCGCGATGTTTGACAATCATGGAAGTAGAAATCAAGAAGGAGCATCAATTGTTGATGGTTGGTGAAACCACTAGTTTCAAGAAGGGCAAGGGCAAGAAGGGATACTACATGAAACGACAAATCAGCTGCTGCTCTAGTGAAGAAACCCAAGGTTGAACTCAAACCCGAGACTAAGTGCTTCTGTAATAAGGAGAACAACCACTGGAGCAGCATTACCCTAGATACTTGGTAGATGAGAAGGCTGGCAAGGTCGATAGAAGTACATTGGATATACATTATGTTAATGTGTACTTTACTAGTACTCCTAGTAGCACCAGGGTATTAAGATACCGGTTCGGTTGCTAAGTGTTAGTAACTCGAAATAAAAGAGCTACGGAATAAGCGGAGACTAGCTAAAGGTGAGCTGACGATATGTGTTGGAAGTGTTTCCAAGTTTGATGTGATCAAACATCGCACGCTCCCTCTACCATCAAGATTAGTATTAAACCCGAATAATTGTCATTGTGTGTTTGCGTTGAGCATAGACATGATTGGATTATCTCTATCGCAATACGGTTATTCATTTAAAGAGAATAATGGTTACTCTATTTATTTGAATAATACCTTCAATGGTCTTGCACCTAAAGGAATGGTTTATTGAATCTCGATCGTAGTGATACACATTTTCATGCCAAAAGATATAAGATAGTAATGATAGTACCACTTACTTGTGGCACTACCATGTAAGTCATATTGGTATAAAACGCATGAAGAACCTCCATGTTGATGGATCTTTGGACTCACTCGTTTTTGAAAAGTTTGAGACATGCGAACCATGTCTATTGGTGTATACGCATGACGAAACTCCATGCAGATGGATCGTTTGGACTCACTTGATTTTGAATCACTTGAGATATGCAAATTATACCACATGGGCAAGATGACTAAAAAGCCTCGTTTTTCAGTAAAATGGAACAAGATAGAAACTTGTTGGAAGTAACACATTTTGATGTGTGCAGTCCAGTGAGTGCTGAGGCATGCAGTAAATATCGTTATGTTCTTACATCACAGATGATTCGAGTAGATGTTGAGTATATTTACTTGATGAAACACAAGTCTGAATTATTGAATGGTTCAAGTAATTTCAGAGTGAAGCTGAAGATCATTGTGACAAGAGGATAAAATGTCTATGATATGATCATAGAGATTAGTATCTGAGTTACGAGCTTTGGCACGCAACAAAGACATTGTGGAAATCGTTTCACAATTAATACCGCTTGGAACACCATAGTGTGATGGTGTGTCCGAACATCATAGTTGCACCCTATTGGATATGGTGCGTACCATGATGTCTCTTATCGAATTACCACTATCGTTCATGGGTTAGGCATTAGAGACAACCGCACTCACTTTAATAGGGTACCACGTAATTCCGTTGAGATGACACCGTTTGGAGAAACCTAAGTTGTCGTTTCTTAAAAGTTTGGGGCTGCGACGCTTATGTGAAAAAGTTTCAGGTTGATAAGCTCAAACCCAAAGCGGATAAAATGCATCTTCATAGGACACCCCAAATAGTTGGGTATACCTCCTAATTCAGATCCGAAAGCAACAGGGATTGTTTCTTGAAACGGGTCCTTTCTCGAGAAAAGTTTGTCTCGAAAAGTTGAGTGGGAGGATGGTGGAGACTTGATGAGGTTATTGAACCATCACTTCAACCAGTGTGTAGCAGGGCACAGGAAGTTGTTCTGTGGCACCTACACCAATTGAAGTGGAAGCTTATGATAGTGATCATGAAGTTTGGATCAAGTCACTACCGTACCTCGTGAGGGTGACAAGGATACGTACTACTTCAGAGTGGTACAGTAATCACATCTTGAAGGTCATGTTGCTAGACAACAATGAACCTACGAGCTATGGAGAAGCGATGGTGGGCCCAAATTCGACAAATGGTTAGAAGCCATGAAATCTGAGATAGGATCCATGTATCAGAACAAAGCATGGACTTTGGTGGACTTGCCTGATGATCGGCAAGCCATTGAGATAAATGGATCTTTAAGAAGAAGACGGACGTGGACGGTAATGTCACGATCTATGAAGCTCGACTTGTGGCGAAGAGTTTTTCACAAGTTCAAGGAGTTGACTACGATGAGATTTTCTCATCCGTAGCGATGCTTAAGTCCGTCGGAATCATGTTAGCATTAGCTGCATTTATGAAATCTGGCAGACGGATGTCAAAACGAGTTTCCTTACCAGTTTTCGTAAGGAAAGGTTGTATGTAATACAATCAGAAAGTTTTTGTCGATCTTAAGGATGCTAAAAGGTATGCAAAGCTCCAGCAATCCTTCTAAGGACTGGAGTAAGCATCTCGGAGTTGGAATGTACACTTTGATGAGATGATCAAAGATTTTGGGTTTGTACAAAGTTTATGAGAAACTTGTATTTCCAAAGAAGTGAGTGGGAGCACTATAGAATTTACGTGAGTATATGTTGTTGACATATTGTTGATCGAAATGATGTAGAATTCTGGAAAGCATATAGGGTTATTTGAAAAGTGTTTTTCGGTGAAAACCTGTATTAAGCTACTTGAACATTGAGCATCAAGATCTATAGGGATAGATCAAACCGCTTAATGGTACTTTCAAATGAGCATATACCTTGACATGATCTTGAAGGTGTTCAAGATGGATCAGTCAAAGAAGGAGTTCTTGCCTGAGATGTAAGGTATGAAGTTAAGACTTAAAGCTCGACCACGGCAGAACAGAGAGAAAGGACGGAGGTCGTCCCCTATGCCTTAGACGTAGGCTCTACAGTATGCTATGCTGTGTACCGCACCGGAAGTGTGCCTTGCCATGTGTCTGGCAAGAGGGTACAAGAGTGATCCAGGAATGGATCATTGGACAGCGGTCAAAATTGTCCTTGGAGTAATAAGGACATGTTCCTTGATTATGGAGGTGATAAAGAGTTCAACGTAAAGGGTTACGTCGATGCAAGCTTTAACACCTATCTGAATGACTCTGAGTAGCAAACCAGATACGTATAGTGGAGCAACCATTTGGAATAGCTCCAAGTGGGGCATGAAAGCAGCATTTACAATATGACCTAGAGATTTGCGAAGTACATACGGATCTGAATGTTGCAGACCCGTTGACTAAAACTTCTCTCACAAGCAAAACATGATCAAACTCCAGAACTCATTGAGTCTTAATCACATGATGATGTGAACTAGTTTAATGACACTAGTAAACTCTTTGGATGTTGGTCACATGGCGATGTGACGTGTGAATGTTAATCACATGGCGATGTGAACTAGATTATTGACTCTAGTGCAAGTGGGAGACTGTTGGAAATATGCCCTAGAGGCAATAATAAATTAGTTATTATTATATTTCCTCGTTCATGATAATCGTTTATTATCCATGCTATAATTGTATTGATAGGAAACTGAGATACATGTGTGGGTATATAGACAACACCATGTCCCTAGTAAGCCTCTAGTTGACTAGCTCGTTGATCAATAGATGGTTACGGTTTCACGACCATGGACATTGGATGTCGTTGATAACGGGATCACATCATTAGGAGAATGATGTGATGGACAAGACCCAATCCTAAGCCTAGCACAAAGATCGTAGTTCGTATGCTAAAGCTTTTCTAATGTCAAGTATCATTTCCTTAGACCATGAGATTGTGCAACTCCGGATACCGTAGGAATGCTTTGGGTGTACCAAAGCGTCACAACGTGGCGGGTGGCTATAAAGGTGCACTACAGGTATCTCCGAAAGTGTACATTGGGTTGGCACAAATCGAGACTGGGATTTGTCACTCCGATGTAAGCGGAGAGGTATCTCTGGGCCCACTCGGTAGGACATCATCATAATGTGCACAATGTGACCAGGGGGTTGATCACGGGATGATGTGTTACGGAGCGAGTAAAGAGACTTGCCGTAACGCGATTGAACAAGGTATCGGGATGCCGACGAACGACTCTCGGGCAAGTATAATACCGTTATACAAAGGGAATTGTATACGGGATCGATTGAGTCCTTGACATCGTGGTTCATCAGATGAGATCATCGTGGAACATGTGGGAGCCAACATGGGTATCCAGATCCCGCTGTTGGTTATTGACCGGAGAACGTCTCGGTCATATCTCGCATGGTTCCCGAACCCGTAGGGTCTACACACTTAAGGTTCGACGACGCTAGGGTTATAAAGGAAGTTTGTATGTGGTTACCGAATGTTGTTCGGAGTCCGGATGAGATCCCGGACGTCACGAGGAGTTCGGAATGGTCTAGAGGTAAAGATTTATATATGGGAAGTCCTGTGCAGTCACCGGAAAAGTTTCGGGTTTTATCGGTAACGTCTGGGACCACCGGGAGGGTCGAGGGTCCACCAAGTGGGACCACCATCCCGAAGGGCAGCATGGGCCAAGTGTGGGAGGGACCAGCCCGGGTGGGCTGGTGCGCCCCCACAAGGGCCCAAGGCGCCTAGGGTTTGGGGAGGGGGCGCCCCACCTAGCTTGGGGGGCAAGTTTCCCCTCTCCCCCCCTTGGCCGCCCCACCAGATGGGATCTGGGCTGGCCGCCGCCCCTAGGAGGGAACCCTAGAGGGGGCGCAGCCCCCTCCCCTTCCCTTATATATACTTGAGGTCTAGGGGCTGCCCAACACATGAGTTTTCACCTCTCCATGGCGCAGCCCTGCCTCTCTCCCTCCTCCTCTCCCGCGGTGCTTGGCGAAGCCCTACAGGATTGCCACGCTCCTCCATCATCACCACGTCGTTGTGCTGCTGCTGGACGGAGTCTTCCTCAACCTCTCCCTCTCTCCTTGCTGGATCAAGGCGTGGGAGACGCCACCGGGCTGTACGTGTGTTGAACGCGGAGGTACCGTCCGTTCGGCACTAGGATCTCCGGTGATTTGGATCATGACGAGTACGACTCCTTCAACCCCGTTCTCTTGAACGCTTCCGCTTAGCGATCTAGAAGGGTATGTAGATGCACTCTCCTTCTCCTCGTTGCTGGTTTCTCCATAGATAGATCTTGGTGACACGTAGGAAAATTTTGAATTTCTGCTACGTTACCCAACACTTTTACGGGCCGTAGGATCCATTAGTCTTCTACGGGCTGTAGGATCCATGGGCCTTCTACGGGGCGTACAATCATTCGCCAAACATGGGCCATACTATTCATGGACAATAACGTGCCATTAATAGGACGTATTTGATAACGCTATGAAAACAGCCCAATGGTTTAACGGGCCACAAACGGGCCGAATGTAACCACGGGCTGAATTTGGCCCACAAACGGAACAGGCCAGTAACGGACCATAACTAACTGAATTCTAGAAATGAGCCCAAGAACAAATGGGCCCTTAGAAGGCCGAAAGTTAACACGGGCTGGAAACGGCCGGCGGAATAATGGGCCGTTAATGGGTGTAAAGCGATACACTGTTCATTATGGGTCAGTTTCATCTCGGGCCTTTAATGGGCCTAGAGTTACAAAGGGCCTCATATGGGCTGAAAGACATCATGGGCCATACATGGGTCGTAAGTTACAACGAAATTTGGAATCATATTGGACGGCCCAGATGAAGCTACTGGGCTTAATTCCGATGGGTCGTAACGGGCCGGGAGTTAGTGGGCCGTAAATGGGCTATATACGAACAGGTAGTTAACAGGCTTTCCGTGGGCCAGCCCGTTACCTTTTGACCAAGTCAAACGGGCCGGCCTTTTCACCGGAATGGGCCTCTGTTGGGCCGTGCCACGTGTCGACGTATCATAGGTGGCCCCTGTCCAATGAGTGGACGACATCTGTCCCAACGGCGAGCCAACACGTGTTTCCTCTGGCCAATGAGAATTTTATACATGGAAAAATTTGTCCGGGCTATTAACGGGTTATCGGATCCAAAACCGGACCCGATAGCTTAACGGAGACCTGTTACAATGGATGTCACGTGTCGGTCACCCTTGACGAAAGCACTTCTATGACGCGCGATTTATCGTCATTAAAGTGGACACTTCCGTGATGATAATTTTGGTAATGTCATGGAACACTTCTACGACATCACAGGTATGACTATCTTGATTCTGTCATAAAATCGTCATGGATGTACATGCATGACAGAAAACGTGACCTACTATGACAAATACGTATCATCACGGAAGTGTATTTTTCTGTAGTGCTAACAACCGATTAATCGGTCTAACGGGCCATCCAATCGGCCTGACAAGTTAAGATGATGAATATGTGTTGTTCGATTTGGTCACCCTACAAGTAGCGATTAACTGACCCATTAACTGATTAATCGGACGAATTCTTGAACAATGGATGAACATGAAAATGTTGTTTCCAAAACCTTTATAACCCAATCCTTGCAGCGGGCACAAGATCCTCCCCAACGCCGTCATCATCCCCTCCGCAAAGCCTAGTTATCCAACATGAGTTTTCCCGAAGCATGTAGTTCCAGAACTCCCATCTTCTTTCCATCACTCCATGCAATCCTGCTCCCTTTACTCTCTGGATCGAACAGTTTCAACCCCTTCATCAGGCCTTCCACACGATCCATCTGCCCCGTGAACAATTGGTATCAAAGACTCGAGAGAAGGGAACTAGGGTCTAGCAGTGGTATATGATGGTGCACACTAGCCACAAACCAAAGGCTTGTGGTGGATGGATGAGAAGATGTGGTGAGATAGCAACCCAAATCGGTGGTCGGGGTTGCTCAGGGCTTAGAGCATCTCCAGCCGCACCCCCAACACCCCCCCAAGACACATCTTGCACAACATGATCATTGAGAGCGAGCAGTTTGAGCTAATGTTTGACACTGAACCATATTTCAGGCAGGGTCCTCTTGCAACTGTTGACCCCTAGGTACCGGCAGGGATCTGGTGGAGCACCTATGGAGGCTCAAGGGTAACGCCTAGTTTAATGTGTTTTGATTTGCGTTTGAATTATGAGTTTGCTTCGTTGAACTATTTGATTTGTAATGATTGCTATGATGAACTATGTGATAAAAATTACTTTTTGTTGAATTTTGTGTCGAAGTGTGACAAATTTGGGTCTAATTTGCGCCGAAATCAACGGCTGGGGGCGAACTTGGGGGTTCGACTGGGAACCCGAGCCCCCTCGCGCCGAATATATCGTCGGTTAGACCCCAAGCGGCGCTATTTCAAGCCTTTGGGGGCCTGAACGGCTGGATATGCTCTTAGATTTGCAATGGATGGCCCAGAGCGCACAGATGAGAAAACGGCGAAGGGAACTTCGGGTCGCCTAATCAGTAACAGGAGAAAACCTAACTGTCGGCATTGGGACGGACCTCTCGCAAATCCATCAGGGCTCATTTGGTTGCCTCGCTTCCCACCGGGATCCCAGCGTTTTTCCAGGGCTCGAAACCCACGTGGAGACGCTTGCCAGGGAAAACGAGCGCGTCATTTGGACGATCCGTTCGACAGGATGGGCTGCCCCAACCCCCGCTCTTTCCCAGGGAAGAGGTCCCACGCCTGGACACTCCGGAAAAATTCTCCCGTCTTTTCCCTTGTATAGCTGGCCAAATGGGCCATGCCAGCTGGGCTCGCCCGTTGGCACGCATGCACGTCACGGCCCAGGCACGACACGACACAAGCTAAATGGCCCGAGCCCGGCACGCGGCACGCCAGGGGCCATGACTGGGCCTGGAGGCTGAGCACGCGGGCGGGCACGACACGACACGATTAGCTTTATTCATTCATTTCTAGATTTTTCAAATATTTATATGCTATATAAAACAGCTCAAATAGTGAAAGTGCTAGTTATCGACCAAAGGGGGGGTGAATAGGCGATTTTTATGGAAGTCCTTTAAACGTGGAAGTTTCAAAGACAAACAATAGAATTGACCTAATTGATATGCAGCGGAAGATAGACTACAACAAGCAAACCATAGTCAAGTATAAAATAATATGAAGGTACAAAGATTAATAGCAGCTTAGTAGTAAGGATCAGGATGGAAGATAGTGTGAAGACAACCAACGATAGTAGTCAAGTAATGAAGTCAAACAGGTACGACAAATAGGCAATGACTTCACGAAGACAAACTCTAAGTAAAGGAAGGGAGAGGATAGAACCAGTCACTTGTTGAAGACATATGATTTGTTGGACCAGTTCCAGTTGTTGTGACAACTGTACATCTGGTTAGGGAGGCTGAGATTCAACTCAGAAGACCACGTCTTCACCTTATTCCCCTTGAGCTAAGGACACACAGTCCTCGCCCAATCACTCTGAGAAGTCTTCAAGGTAGACCTCCAAACCTTCACAGACTTCGTTCACCGGCGATCCACAATGACTCTTGGATGCTCAGAACGCGACGCCTAACCGGCTGAAGGATTCACAGTCCTCAAGTGTAATAAGTCTTCAGGTCACGCAGATAGAAAGACTTTAGTGATGCCTAACACTCTTTGGCTCTGGGTGTTTCGGCTTTGTCCTCGCTAGGATTTCTCTCTCTCAAAGGCTTCGAGGTGGGTTGCTCTCAAACGACAAAAGCCGTGCACTAACTCTGAGCAGCCACCAATTTATGGTGTGGGGGGTGGGCTATTTATAGCCACTAAGCAACCCGACCTGATATGTCCGAAATGACCCTGGGTCACTAAGGAACTGACACGTGTTCCAACGGTCAGATTTCAAACACACACGGCAACTTTACTTGGGCTACAAGCAAAGCTGACTATCCAGCTCTGGATAAGATTTGCTCTCATTGTCTTCGCTCGAAGACATAGGATTTGGGTTGAGCATCACTTGATCATTACGACTTTGTTCACTTGGACCCCACTTAACAAAGACGGTGGTTCCTATGACTCAACAAAGAAGAGAAAAGGAAACAACAAAACGACACGCCTTGGCTCCATAGTCTTCACTCAATGTCTTCTCATGTCATAGTCTTCAATATGAATACCTTCACATACCACAATTGTCGCCAATGTCTTCATACATTTTTAGGGGTCATCTCCGTAGGTAAACCGAATCAATGAGGGACACTACGTGTTATCCCGCAATTCTCACAAACACATTAGTCCTCAACCAAATTTGTCGTCAATACTCCAAAATCAACTAGGGGTGGCACTAGATGCACTTACAATCTCCCCCTTTTTGGTGATTGATGACAAACTGGTTGAAGTTTTCAACGGGGATAAAATATGTGAAATTGTAAAGGATAGGGTATTGTCTTCATAAGTGGCCCCCCTGAAAATGTGCATATAGGTAATTTGCTTTTGGAATGCAAATGCACATGGCAGGTTGTACTTGCGGAGATGCTCTTCAACTTATGAAGATAATTCATCATGCACGTAATGATATAACTAAGAGAATGACATGCATAATGAAAAATGGACGTCTGCAGAATGATCTAAGTGCGGAAGTTATCATTGCACATGCGGAATTTATCATCGCATCACAGTAAAGCAAATAAGTAGCAGACGACCATCAAGTTTAAGTGTTACAACTCAAAGAACCAAATGTATCAAAAGCGAGAGTTGTAAACACTAGGCAAAATATAAAGCAACCGCCCATATGAACCCGCTTGAAGACTATCAAATTCATATGCTTCTCCCCCTTTTGTCAGTAAGGACCAAAAAGTTTTGAAGACATAGAGCATCTACTCGCTTTCATGAGGAGAAGGTAAAGCAGCAGGGTTGTCATTGTTGTTTGGCGGTGCAGACGAACCTTGTGCAATGTCGATGCGCGCAGAAGTAGGGGGCAGTGAAGTAGCATCGGCTTCATCATCGATCACTCTGGCATTCACAGTTGCCGCGGAGGAAGAATAGTCAGAATCTTCAAGGGAGGGAGTTCAACGTAGGACCACATTCCATGGAGGAGCGGAGTCAAACTTGAATCTTTCCGTGAAGCCATCGTCTTGAAGATCTCGCTCAAAGACCGAAAGCAGCACAAACTCTTCCATGATCGATTGACGGTGTCTCGTGATTGACAAAAGCATTCTTGGTGGCAAGATTTGAATGCGATTGACGTCCACCAAGAGGCTTTGCATCCGCTTGAGCCAAAAGTGATGCTTGTCTTGTTTCTCGATGCAAAGGTTACAAGAAGTTCTCGGTCATTTAGGACACGAGAGCGCTTCTTAGGTCTTTGGGCAGTTGTGCTCTCAGTAGCTTCAGTTTGCGCACGGTGAGGCATACGAGTGTTCCCAGCCATTGGATAGACACGAGATACTGCTTGGACGCCTTCCATGGGTTGAGAGAAGCTATGGTGATCTGCATTTTGAAGACAAAGAGGCGTTTAAGGTGCTCGGTATATGGCTTCAACTGACATATCAACCTCGGGTAGAAAGATCAGATGATTGTGAGCAGAGGGCTGATAGTTGATAACAGAGTGTAGCTTGATGAGGCGCATGACCCATGGAGCATAGAATTTGAGGCCAAAAAGGTCGGAACCAGATGCAGCCAATTGCCGGATGAAGAATTCTTCTGTATTGAAGCTGATGCCATTGAGGATGTAAAAGACCAATGTCTTCATGGCTCCTTCAAGTTTTGCAGATGACGAATGCCTTTTGATAGGCCATAGAGTTCGCTTTGATGATGTGATATATTGTGCGAGGCGGATACTCAAGGTCATCAACAAAGAACTTCAGTTGGGTATTCGTGGTCGGTGGCAAAGGCTTCATCATGCTCAACATCTCACTCGTGTTGGGCTCTGGCTTATGGAAGATGCTCTCCAGTGCATTGCGGTGGTGTTGACAATTAGGTTCGAACAGCTCTCCGGGAGTGGATAGGCGTGTAAGCTCAATGACGTCAAGAGCTTTGGCTTCATGATGAACATTTCCTGTCATCCACTCGAGAACCCATGTCTTTGTATCTCTGTAGTAGCCGCGAATGTGGAGGGTAGCATAGAATTGAAGCAAAAGTTCCTCATTCCAATGTTCTTTGTGTGTCACAAAGTCGAGCAGACTGCATCACGAAAAGGCCAAGTGCTTCTTCTAAGCATGGCAGTCCTGCAATGGCTTCGATGTCGAGGCGCATATGAGGGAAAATGCACCCTTGATCATCTGAACGCAGGAGTAATAGCTTATTGTTGATAGCTCCGAAACGATCCGATGATATTCTTGGCCTTGAGTAGGGGTTCTTTGCTCTGTCAAAGAAAGTGTTGTGGGATTTGAAGCCATTTGCATTGAAGGACCCTGTAGAGGTGGCAGTACCTAGGAACCTTGGCAGTCTTGGCTTTGGTTTCTGGACCAAAGGCCTATGCCCAACATGATAATCAAACTGAGGACCAGAGGCATGAGTCGGAGGGACCAGAACGGGCCATCGGCGGTGACTAAGCGACCATAGTTGTAAGCTTGCTCAATTGTATAGGGCCTTGGTGGCGGAACTGAGCGATGGCAACAACACGGGCTTGAGGTTGCACAACAGGTGCTGTGAGGCGATTGCAAGATTGGCTTCCGGCACATTGGTTGGTGCAGAGCTCCACATTTGCTTGACCATGACTATGTCATTGGCTTCATTTGTGTTGGTGGTGGCAGCCTCAAGATTTTCAACCTCCACTTGATGTGCTGGAGGGTCGGGCACTATCACGTTCACTTCAGGAACAGCTTCTTCAGTAATGGGGGGAGTAGGGACTCGTTCTTCTTAGTTGTCATCGGCTGATGCAGCCGGATTGTCTTCAGCAGCTTTGGCTTCAGACTCGGAGACATTCACAGTTGGAGTGGCTTCTGAAACACTTGACGTGCAACAGATTGGTGGTGCACTTCTCCTTCTGGAACGCTCGAAAGAGGGACTTGAGGCCTTGGTCCTTTGCGAAGCTGCGGAATCTTGGCGACGCCTTTGGAGATGGAGTTGGCTGGACCTCAAGGTCTTCCTCTTCTTCTTGCACAGGTGGTGTGACTTGTTGTTGTTGGGGAGTACTTGGGGAGTCTTGTTTTTGTGGGTGATCAGCCCATGATGCATCCTGAGCAATTGGCGTCGGAGGACGACCAATGCTGATGAGTTCGCTGTTCGTGAGAACAGGCGATGATACCAAGTTTTGTTCAATCTGAGGAAGAACGTCATCATCTTCAACATTGTCATGGTGACCAATGTCTTCAGCAGTGATGGGATCAACTGCTGGAATGTCTTCAGCTTCAGGAGCCTCTGTGGAAGCAGGCTCATGAACTATCATTCATCGTTCTTGGAGTTCAGATGCAGGTCGAACCATTGAGATAGGTTCAACAACTAAGGGCTCTGTGGAAGCAGCCCGATTCTTCTTGGTTTTGCGCTTCTTCTTGGAGGGAGCAGCATCAGAGGCTTCAGGATTTTTCCTTTTTCCGCTTGACCTCGGTAGCCCTTGTCTTCTTACATTGCAGGCGGTTGACTGACCTTTGGCTTGAGCAGGTCATCTTTGCTTGGGAAGACTATGTGAGGTCGTTCTTGCCTTGACGGTGCAGATTGGTCGATTGATTGCTTCTTCTTCTTTGCAGCCATTCTGGGGTCAATGCCAGACGACCAAGAGCCTTGCGCTTCTCAAATTTCATTGTAGGCTAGTACACACTTGTCAGCCAGACTCTTCATGCGCTCATGAGAGCCTTTAGCTTCATCGCGCTTCTTGTGAAAGGCTTCTTTGAGCTCGTGCAGCATGGTCTTGAAGTTTTTGACATCTTGCACGCTGAGCTTTGCCACATGCTTCTTAAACTGAGCTTTCTCATAGTCGATCTTGTGCTTGATTCAACGAGACGCCGAGCAAGAGCTAGCTCAGAAGCAATGGCGCCATTGAAGGAGACGCTGAGGCCGATGGGAAGTTGCAGATCTTCAAAGCTAAGATTTGGGTTGTCAAACCACTCATCAATGAAGTGATGGATGATTGCCACATCAAAGAGAGGCAAATCATTGAAGATCTCTGCTTCTTCCTTGCTCTTGATCAGTTGCTCAAGAGCATCATCTGCAAGATCTTCATCGCTGGATAGATCAATGTGCTCTTCTCGCAGAATGGTAGCAGGAGTTAATGTCTGATCAGAATGTCTGACGATTTTCTTTTTCTTCTCCGTCTTCTTGGAGATACGTGATCGATCTTGATCGCATAATCGCCTTTGTCTTGAGGTGCAAGGCTGCTGGCGATTAACCGCGTGAAGCTTTTGGAGGAAGCGGTGATCTTGAAGCCTTAGTCTTCTTTGGCTTCTGCGGCTTTGGAGTCGGAGCAGGGGCTTCATCAGTGTCAGTGTCATCATCAGAATGATCCACTTTGGCACCTTGGACCGAGATGTGAGTGATGAGGCCATCAAGGTTGTAGAAATGACCGATGACATTGGGTTCTGCATCACGGGAGCCGTCGGCACGGGGAGCAGAGGGACCAGGGTCGAAGTCTAATCCCAATGACTTCTTGTTTTCCTTGGCCGATGCCTTTGCGTGCTGGAAGTTTCGCTTGAAGAGATTATCGTCACGACACCAGAGCAATGAAGATGGGTCGGCATTTTCAGTGAGGTCCACGGACCATACAAGGATAGAAACCCTGTGCAATAGCTTCATTTCTGTTCTTGGGTGGAAGGCCTCGAAGAGAATATCACCCCAAGGACTTTTGATAGCATTCTTCTCAGCGTATTCTGGGTCACGAACTTGTATTTGAACCATTGTTCAGCCCAATATCGTCGAATCCATTGGATTCGTGTCTTACTTGATTATAATTCTCTTCAGGATCTGTCTTGTAAAGCTGTGCGAGGTCATCAGGCAAATCTTTTGATGTGCCCCCACGACGCTGTCTGCCACCCTTCCTTACTGATTTCTCTGCAGCCATGAACTTTAAACTGAATGGCTTCAACACGTTCAAAGGCTTCAAAAGCTTTCGCTTGCTGGACAAAGCGAGGCTGGCGTCGGGAGAGTTAATGCGATCTTTGTAAGAATTCTGCAAGCGAATGCAGACTATGAGAACCAAAGGATTCTCCCACGGACATGTACTGTGACAACATTAGAGATGCGAGGGAAGGGAAGAGGTCATATGCATTCTCGTAAGATTTTGAAGATAAATCAGTTTGAAGACATTGACCTCATGATGCGAAGACATTCACTTATACGTTGAGAGTTGGTTCCAGATTTATGCGAATCCGTGAATAGGTACAAGTGAGGAATCTAACTAGATATGAAGCTTAAGTGAATATACTAGGCAGTATGAGGCCTTGAGCAGAATAGATCTAACATTGTATAGGCGAAACCAATTTTGATAAACAGGATGAATCTTTGAGGATCAAAAAGATGGTAAAAATAGAGTTATATTTACCACACGAAGAACTGCTAGATGGGATGAGTAGGAGACCGAGCAGTTCAATCCACAATGCCCTAACTTGGCGACGGAGGACAGCTACGGCGGCGACGGAGAGGACGATGTTCGCGGCCGGCGTGAGGACGGCATCGGAGAAGTCGCAGCAGCTAAGCGCTTTGTCGCCGGCGTCGTCGCGAGCTAGCGGTGGCGCTAGGGTTTTGACGAGGTGGAGAGGTGGAAGAAGGTTTTCTTTACCGTAGGGGACATGTATTTATAAGGAGGTGTGCGGTACAACACAATTACTCAGGTGCCCCTGGCGGTTCACATCCCGAAGTGCGTGGCAAGCATGCAACATACTCAGAGCTGTCCCACGTTCCCAAGCCCTCCAGGTTTGTCGGATGGTCGTTCCGGCTTCTCCGGATTTCAAACAATAATGATGAATCATTTAAAACAGACTCGATGTTTGTCTCTGTGTCTTCTACTGACAAGGACGCAGAGAAGACATTCGACAGTTTCAATAGAATGCATATGATTTGGACAGATTGAGTTTGAGATAGAAAGCATAGAGAGATTAGTGTCCGATCACATTCACTTAGTTCAAAAGATTCAACTAGGAAGACATAGCTATAAGTGAATGATGTAGAGGACAGAACACTAGTATATATATATATATATATATATATATTAGAAAGCAATCAAATCAGCATAGTGAAGAAAAACATGAAGATAAGTTGAACTTTGAAGACAAACTAAATGTGAAGACATAGCTAAAATAACGCCATGAGTGAAACACTTCAAACAGAGAAATTTGGTGGTGGCGTTACCCACCGTATAGGAAGTATTAGACCCAGACACGGTGCACAATTATCGTGGCGCTCCGAAGTCAAATTCCGTGTTAATGTATTCACACTCAGAATGTAAGTCTTCATTGATTGAAGATATACTTCACTTCGTGTGTTGCACATCTAAGTCATCAACATGCATAAGTGTTAGGATGTGTGCCTGATCATAGGACATTTGAGGATTCCAAGATATTTAGCTCACACCGTAACTTGATTAACCTTTTCTCATCAAAGTGCTTTGTGAAGATATCTGCCAGTTGCTCCTTAGTGTTGACGTGAATGATATCAATATCCTTTTTCATGACATGATCTCTGAGAAAGTGATGACGAATTTCAATGTGCTTTGTCTTCGAGTGCTGGACCAGATTGTTGGCAATCTTGATGGCGCTTTCGTTGTCGCATAAGAGAGGTACTTGTTTCAGATTGATGCCATAGTCCTTGAGAGTTTGCTTCATCCATAGAAGCTAAGCGCAGCAAGAAGATCCAAAGACAATGTATTCAGATTCAGCAGTTGAGAGTGATACATAGTTACGCTTCTTTGAAGACCAACAGACAAGTGATCATCGAGAAAGTGACATGTGCACGATGTAGACTTGCGATCCACCTTGTCACCAAAGCATAATCAGCATCCGAGAATCCAACCAAATCAAATTCTGAGCCCTTTGGATACCATAATCCGAGCGTTAGGGTGTGAGCCAAATATCGAAGAATTAAACTTCACCACTAAGTGATGCGATTCCTTTGGTGCCGCTTGGAATCGAGCACACATGCAAACACTAAGCATAATATCTGGCCTAGATGCACATAGGTAAAGTAAGGAACCAATCATGGAGCGGTATACCTTTTGATCAAATTCTTTACCATTGTCGTCGGGACCCAGATGGTGTTTGGCTGGCATTGGCGGCGTGTAACCTTTGCAATCTTGCATTCCAAACTTCTTCAGACAATCTTTTAGGTATTTTTCTTGAGATATGAAGATGTCATTCCTTTACTGACGAATTTGAAGACAAAGGAAGAACTTCAGCTCACCCATCATGGACATCTGATATTGCTCTTGAATCATGTATCCAAACTCATCACTATACTTCTGGTTGGTGCAGCCGAAGATAATGTCATCCACATATATTTGGCACACAAATAGTTCACCATCATATGTCTTCGTGAAGAGTGTGGGATCGAGGATCCGTGTTTGAAGCCTTTGCTCTTGAGGAAGTCTTTGATCGTACCATACCAAGCGCGAGGAGCTTGTTTGAGGCCATCTGATGCTTTGTTTAGCTTGTACACCATATCAGGATGTTTTGGATCTTCAAAGCCTGGTGGTTGAGCGACGTATACCTCTTCTTCAATCTTGCCGTTGAGAAATGCACTCTTCACATCCATTTGATATAGCAAGATGTTGTGGTGGTTAGCGTAGGCTAGCAGTATGCGAATAGCTTCAAGCCTAGCCACATGAGCAAATGTTTCATCGAAGTCAATTCCTTCAACTTGAGTATATCCTTGAGCCACAAGTCGTGCTTTGTTTCTGACGACTTGACCATGCTCATCTTGCTTGTTTCGATATATCCATTTTGTGCCAATAATGTTATGCTTGCAGGGTCGAGACGCTTGACAAGTTCCCAAACATTGTTCAGCTTGAACTGTTGAAGTTCTTCTTGCATAGCTTGTATCCATTCAGGTTCCATAAAAGCTTGACTACTTTCTTGGGTTACGATATTGACACAAAAGAAAAGTGTCCTGAAATTTGCCAAGCTGTGTTGCTCTTGAGCGAGTAAGTGGACCAGGTGCATTGATGCTATCAATTATCTTCTCAATT
The DNA here is from genome assembly GCA_021605145.1 of Aegilops bicornis. NCBI lineage: Eukaryota > Viridiplantae > Streptophyta > Magnoliopsida > Poales > Poaceae > Aegilops > Aegilops bicornis. Next base: position 513,793,249 of record CM038672.1, on the reverse strand, counting down.
TGTACTTCATTTGCCACTCGAGGATGAACTGGACGAAGACTTTGCTCTTGCTGATCATTGTCATCATTGGGAGGATTGTCTTGGTGAGCATTGTCTTCAGGTTGGTTAGGTGCAGAAATGATAAGTTCCTCTTCAGCCTATGTTTCAGAAGGCATGATTTCTCCAGTTCCCATCAGCTTGATAGATTCACTGGACGGAGCTTCGTCTAGTATACTTGGCAGGAGCTCTCTTTGTGAACCATTGGTTTCATAAAATCGCACGTCCACAGCTTTGACGATTTTGTAGAGATAGAGGTTGAAGACTCTGTAAGAGTGCGAGTCCTTTCCGTAACCGAGCATGAAGCCTTCATGAGCTTTAGGTGCAAATTTTGACTTGTGATGGGGATCCTTGATCCAAAGCACCTAGCTCAAATACTCTGAAGTAGGCGACATTTGGCTTCTTGCGATGAAGGAGCTCATAGGATGTTTTGTTCGAAACTTATGGATGTAAACACGGTTGATGACGTGACATCTTTGTATCAATAGCTTCGTGCCGAACTTTCTTGGTGTCCTGTACTAAATCGAGCATTGTTCGAGCCATCTCAATGAGGGTTCTGTTCTTGCGCTCTCTGATGCCATTTCTTTGAGGTGTGTATGGAGCAGAAAACTCATGAGTGATTCCCATTGTATCCAGATAAAGATCAAGTCCGGTGTTCTTGAACTCAGTGCCATTGTCACTTCTGATATGCTTGATCTTGATGCCATAATTGGTCATGGCTCGATTGGCGAAGCGTCTGAAGACATCTCGTACTTCAGTCTTGTAGAGAATTATGTGCACCCATGTATATCTTGAGTAGTCATCAACAATGACGAACCATTGAGACAAGCAGTTGTTGTGAGGGTAGATTAGTGAGTAGGGCCAAATAAGTCCATGTGTAACAGCTCGAAGGGTTGAGATGTCGTCATGACCCTAGTCATCTTTCCAGCTTCGCAGGCACCACACAGATGATCCTTCTTGAACTTGTTGCCCTCGATGCCTATGACATGCTTCTTCTTGGCGAGTGTGTGTAAGTTCCTCATGCCAGCATGCCCCAGCCTCCGATGCCAGAGCCAGCATTCTGAAGCTTTTGCCAGAAGACATACGGCAAGCTGTGGACCTGCTGAGAAATCTACCATGTATAGATCATCTTTCCGATACCCTTCAAAGACTAGAGACTTGTCAGATTCCATTAGTACAAGGCAACGATATTTTCCGAATATCACAATCATGTTCAAGTCACAAAGCATTGAGACAGACATTAAGTTGAAACCAAGGGATTCAACAAGCATCACTTTATCCATCTATTGATCCTTTGAGATTGCAACTCTACCTAGACCCAATACCTTGCTTTTACCAGTGTCAAAGAAATGTGATGTGACTCTTATCGATGGGCGTAAGGTTGATTCCATGAGAAGACTTGATCACCAGTCATATGATTAGTGTAACCGCTGTCCATAATCCATTACGAAGCATGAGGTGTCATACCCTCTGATGCAGTTAGGGGATAGGCTTCACCAAGAGAATTGTGAAGCATAAACATTTGTGAGCAAGAGGATTATTGAAGCTCAGATCAAGATTAGGACTGATAGGATGAATGGCAAATAATTCAGGAACAAAATACATAGTGAGACCATTTGGGCATTTGATCTTGCGCCCTACAAGATGTTCTAGGTCCCCAGCAATATTATCAGACGCCTTTGATTTTCGGCTGGAGACCCTTCCCTGCAAAAGAAAGTTAATTCTTCTTAACAACCCACATTTTCACGGGTGGCTTAGAATCAATGAGTCTAAGTGCAGCATCTGAGAACTACGGCTTTGGAGCCCTAGCAAATAGCCTTGCAGGAGATGAATGATACTCATATGAATAAGCAGAAAAGTTCTTAGTTCTATGAACATAGCGGTTTGAAGACACACGCTCATATTCATAAATTTGAGTACGGTTTCCCTGCAAAACATTGGCGTTAGGGTGACTTAGGTGAGTCCTCTGTCTATTTGAAGCCTTTGGACCATATGACGCCTTAGGTGCAGGGTTTGTCTTCATCCGGTGGTGTCATGATCACATTCCTTTGGAAGATTCTCGAGATAACTTTTGGGAACCCAGATCTTCTTCATAGGTGGTCCATTCCTGCAGTTAGTACCAATATACCTGGCAAACACTTCACCATTCTGATTTTTGAACAGTTTATAGTTTGCATCAAAGGATTCATCAATGATAATAGGATTAGCACAGGTAAAGCCGGATAAGGTGGATGGATCCTTTGAAGGTCCCTTCTGACAACCCATGTGGTTTTGGGATCTTGCTTTCGGGGCTTCGGTAGGAACCATCCACGTTCATTTTCCTCCCGACCCCAACACCCTCGGGCCTAGGGTTTCGGTTCAGAATCTGCTTTTTGAGGACATCGCAAAGTGTATGATGTCCTTTCAAACTTTTATACATCCCTGTTTCAAGCAATGTCTTCAACCTAGCATTTTCATCAACAATAGCAATGGTATCCTCCACAGAGGGATTAGTTACCACATCAGTAGTTGAAGACAATGCAACAGTAGTAATGTGATTGAACATTCAAGAGAGGTAGCGATATCACGCTCAAGGCATTTTAGACATGGTGGTTCAAATCCATCCTGAGCAGGACTGATCTGTTGAGCACGAAGTGACTCATTCTCTTTTTGAAGATCTTCATGAGCCGCACTCAATTTCTCAAGCTCTTGCTTCCTTTGAAGATAATCATAGGAGAGCTTTTCATGAGTGGTTGAGAGCGATTCATGACGACTTTTAAGTTCTTGGTACTTAGCATGAAGATTTTTTATGTCTTCAACTAAGGACTGTGAACATGTCATTTCCGTGTCCAACAGGTCATCGCTTTTGTCTAACAGTTTTTGAGTATTGTCACGCCCTCGATGCGGCTATATCTCCCACGTGTCGAAGCACGACTTAGAGGCATAACCGCATTGAAAGCAATGTCGCAAGTGAGGTAATCTTCACACAACCCATGTAATACATAAGGGAAAAGAGATACATAGTTGGCTTACAATCGCCACTTCACACAATACATGAGTAAAACATTACATCATACAGATACAATCAAGGTCCGACTACGGAACCAAAATAAAAGAAGACTACCCCAAATGCTACACGGATCCCCGATCGTCCCAACTGAGCTCCACTCTTGATCAGCTGAAACGAAACAACACAATGCACAAAGTCTTCATCGAGCTCCTCCTTGAGCTCGGGTGCAGCCTTTACTGCAGTTTCATCGGCACCCGCAAACTGGTTTTGGAAGTATCTGTGAGTCACGGGGACTCAGCAATCTCACACCCGCGAGATCAAGACTATTTAAGCTTAAAAGGTAGGACAGGGTAGTGAGGTGGAGCTGCAGCAAGCGACTAGCATATATGGTGGCTAACATACATAAATAAGAGCGAGACGAGGAGGCAAAAGCACGGTCGAACAACTATGATCAAGAAGTGATCCTAGAACAACCTCGTCAAGCATAACTCCAACACCGTGTTCACTTCCGGACTCCGAGAAGAGACCATCACGGTTACACACGCGGTTGGTGTATTTTAATTAAGATCAACTTCGGGTTTTCTACAACCGGACATTAACAAATTCCCATCTGCCACATAACCGCGGGCACGGCTCTCGAAAGTTTATACCCTGCAGGGGTGTCCCAACTTAGCCCATGATAAGCTCTCGCGATCAACGAAGGATATTCCTTCTCCTCGGGAAGACCCGATCAGTCTCGGAATCCCGGCTACAAGACATTTCGGCGACAATAAAACAAGACCAGCAAAGCAGCCGCCCGATACCGACAATCCCGATAGGAGCTGCACATATCTCGTTCTCGAGGGCAACACCGGATGAGACATCCTCTGAGTAAAACCAAACCTCAAGTTGCCCCAAGGTGGCCTTGATCTACTCGGTTCAGGCCAGCACTTAGAGAAGCACCGCCGGGGGGCTAAAATAAAAGATGACCCTTGGGCTCCGGAAACCCAAGGAAAAAAAAAGGCTGGGTGAGGCAAATGGTAAAACCAATGTTGGGCCTTCTTTGGAAAAGTCTTATTCAAAGCGAACTGTCAAGGGGTCCCATAAATCACCCGACCAGCGTTAGGGACGCAAAATCCGGGAACATAATACCGATATGACGGAAACTAGGGCGGCAAGAGTGGAACAAAACACTGAGCATAAGGCCGAGCCTTCCACCCTTTACCAAGTATATAGATGCATTAATTAAATAAGATATATTGTGATATCCCAACAAGTAAACATGTTCCAACAAGGAACAACATCTCCATGTTCCAACAAGGAACGAACTTCATCTTCACCTGCAACTAACAACGCTATAAGAGGGGCTGAGCAAAGCGGTAACATAGCCAAACAACGGTTTGCTAGGAAAGGATGGTTAGAGGCTTGACATGGCAACATGGGAGGCATGATAAGCAAGTGTTAGGCATCGTAGCATAGGCATAGCAAAAGAGCGAGCAACTAGCAAGCAAAGATAGTAGTGATTTCGAGGGTATGGTCATCTTGCCTGAAATCCCGCAAGGAAGAAGAACGAGTCCATGAAGAAGACAAACGGACGTAGTCGAGCGAATCCTCACAACTCCGGAGCGGAACCGAAGCTAACGAGAAAAAGCAAACCGGAAACAAACAAACAACATAGTAAATAACCATCACATAAACATGGCATGATGCACAAACAAATATGATGCATGTCCGGTTTAAATAGCATGGCACGGCAATATGCACAAACAACACTACAAGTTAAGTGGAGCTCAATATGCAACGAGTTGCATATTAATGGAACACCACATCACTTATTTAGTTCTCGCCCGATTAGGTACTCAACAATATTAAATGTTGTTAAACATGGCAAGAGGTGGAGCATAATTAAACTAGCTATTTAGGCAAGTTTAAATGAGGCCGGAAACAACGAACAACAATTCCGGAAAATCCCCATATGCAAATTATGGATTCGGTACTGATCTGACCTAAAGCATATTTTAGAGTTGTTAAACATGCAAAGTAATGCTACCATGTTAAACTAGGCATTTTTCTACCCCATTTACATATATAATTTATTTAAATCCGAGTTACGGTTATTTAGTTATGAAATAAATCATTTTAGCATGACAATTATGCAAATTAATGCAAACAACAATTTTAAACATTTCTAATGTTGTTATCATGATGCGGATGACATGTGCAAGTTTATGCAATTTTTATGAAAATGTTGACATGAGCATGTTACGAGGCATTATGTCACCGTGGTGGATGAAAGGGTGCCACGACAGCGAATCCGAAAATGGTGCCACGGCAACACATCGGTTCCGGTAGCTCACGGAGATACGGTGCAAAAGGAAGTGGGCGGAAGCGAGTCATGCGAGGATGGTGGGGTGCTCCGGATACCGGGTTCCCACGGAGCGGTGGCATGGCAAAAGAGGGCATCGCAAGGATGATTCGATCACGTTCGGTCATCTCGGTGGTTATACCTTGAAGCGTGCGTTCGGGCGGAAAAGCGTTTCAGAGAGGGAAGTAGACGTTCTCGCGATGATCGTCGAGGGAAGTAGTCGTACACGGCGTAGTGGAAGTCGTTGCTCACGTGGCGACGGTAGTTGTACACGTGGGTCGTAGTACTTGGCGAATCGGCTGCAGTCACGGTACTTGGTGAATCCCGGAGACGGTACTTGGCGAATTCCACGCTCGTAGGGGTACTTGGCGTTTCCGGTTGGTCTTGTCGGTCCAAAACGAAGGAACACCAGGGCCTCGATGTGCAGGGGGGTCGCTGGGCCTTGGCGCGATGCAGGGGCGACGGCCGCGGGACTCGGAGTTGGCCGGAGAGGACGGCTCGTGCAGCGAGACGACGCGAGGTCGTAGGGGACGGGGGACGGAGGCGTCCTGCACTTGGCCTTGGCGACAGCGGTGCGGGAACGGCAAGGGCGTGACGATGCTTGGCGGCCGGAGGGAGCAAGCGCAGCGGCAGCCATGTCCTCGGCGAGGGTTGGTCTGAGGCTCTGAAGGAGGGCACGACGGCGGCGAGGAGGCCGGCAGGGCTCCGGCCTGGTCGTTAGCGAGGCGGCAGGGAGGACCTGGAAGGTCCGGCGCAAGGCCGACGAGAGGGTGCAGCAGCTGCTGCTGTTGCCGGGCGGCAAGGTCGAGGCGGAGCGGCTGTGGGCAGCGAGGAGGTCGGGCGCTGGCGCTCTGGTCGCAACGACCGAGGGGCGACGGGCATGGTTCTTGAGGTGGAGGAGGCGCTCGAGGAGGAGGCCGAGGGAGAAAGGCCTTCGGGGAGAGATGGGGATCGGGCAGAGGCGGCGGCCGAGGGAGAGAGCGAGGAGATGGGATCGGGTCGAGAGGAGGGAGGCGAGGGGATCGGCGGGGCTCGAGCGGCGCTGGAGGGAGGACGAGGGAGATGGAGATCGAGCGGAGGGAGGCTAGGGTTAGAGTAGGTTGGTGGGCCTTGGGCAAAAGGGAGGCTGGGAGCAAGATGGTGGGCTGAAGAGGTGGGCTGGCTCTCTCTCTCACTAAACTCTTAAGCAGAAAAGAAATATAGAGAAGGAAAAAGAAGGGGGGTTAGGGAAAAGAGTTTGAGCAGAAGGACAATTTTCCCGAGCTCACAAAAATGAGCTCGATCCAGGAAAATAAAAGAGGCATGATTGAAAGAATTGAATTCAAATTCATTTGAATTTAAATTCGAATGATTGGAATGGAAGTGAGGGTTTGGGAAGGTCCAAAAATGTTCGGATTTTTGGTGGAGCTCGAATATGATAAAAGAAATTTAGGGCAAAGTGTGGAGACCAAACTTGAAGTAGAAAGGGCATGAAATTATTTTGCAAGTGTGTTAAGATCAATTCCAAATAAATGGAATAATTATTATAGCTCCCTAATAATATTGGGACGATATGTTATAAAGAGAAGTCACCATGTGAATCCCTCGGTTTAAATGGATCGAGAAAAATCCATACAATTTATTTAGTTGTGTTTTGAAAATTAATGATATGATGGCATGATGAGATGATGCAATGCAAGAGATGACATGATGAATGCACAAACAAAACAAATCGCACGACAAAACTCGGAAACCCTGGAAGGCAACTGAAGCTCCGGTCTTGGGGCGTCACAACACTCCACCACTACGAGAGGATCTCGTCCCGAGATCTAGGATGGCACCGGATAGAAAAAAACGAAAGAAGAAAGAGGTAAAACTAAGTTGCTTCTTTGACAAACGAGTGAAACCAAAGAACCTTGAGAGGTTGAACAAAATGAAAGAAAGAAAACAACGAAGATGAACAAGGTTGAAAACACTCTGTTAGAAAAGAGGAACATGGGATACGACGAGAACCAAGAGGTTTAGTGATAACATAGATATTGAAACCACTCCGGTTAAAACTAGATAGAGAAGGAATAAGATTGATATAATTTGGACAGCACTCCATTTGAAAATGGAAGGAATTGAACATGATCTTGACAAGATGAGAGGATACTTGATGAAAGAAGAGAGGATACTTGATGAAATCAACAAACACTGCCTCCGGAACTATTGAAAGAATGGCACAAGGGGTAAGAAAGATTTCAGACAACTCTCCGGTTGAGAAGGGGGGCAAAACTTGATAAGATGAGAGAGCTCGAATGAAAACACGACGAGAAACAACAGATTGGATCGGTATGAACAAGGAGACGAGAACTTATTTCACCGAGAAGGACAAATGAAGGACTTGGGTCCTTTATAAGCACCATAAATAGCAACAATCCTTAGGGAAAGCTTTAGGTGAAATATAGCCCAAGACAACTCCAATGAAGAGATTGATGGATTTAAATATCTCATGAACAAAGATAAAATGATGGATTTAAATATGTCACTCTTAAAAATCTGTGAATCATGAAACGCGAAGGAAAATTATGAACAATGACATAACACCATCTCAAAAGATAAGATAGAGAGAATTGCACTTTGGAATGCAAGAAGAAGAATGCTTGAACTCCTCTAAACAAAACATGTGTTGAACACCATGTTCAATTTTGAGTATGGCTTGACGGATCATAACTCCGAGTGAAATCTTGAAGAACGATTGAAGAATGAAAAGAATCCTTGAGGAAGCACCATGTAGATCCTCCACGAAGAACTCCGGTAAACAAAAGGATGATAAAAGAAAGAGAAGTTGACAACACAAGGTGAAGCCTTGCGGTGATAAGATTAAGCTTTGAAATGATATAACCGAGAAAACTTGGAACTCCGGAAAGAAAGATGAACAAATGAAACCAAGAATTTTGATGAACCTCCGGAATAAGGAATTGAACTTACTCGATGAAACAAGAATAAGAATTACATTATGCTGATCCTTCACCAATATAGATTGATGATAAGCAACGGATTTGGCATACTACTTATTCCGTAGAAAGGATTAAGATAGATATGGCGCAAACTTGGGAAGGTCTTCAACAATTCACCGGTAGGATTCGGAAGAACGAATGAATTGATACGATAATAAAGGAAATGAAATCTTGAGCGAACCACCGTAAGAATTAAAATGAACATAGCAAAGGCACAATTCACGGGAAGAATTGGAAAGCGAATAAAGATGCTTGACAAAATTTAGATACATTAGAACGAAGAGATCATGAACTGATTAGAGGATATTTCGACGATGCACCGGTGAGATTTGGAAAACAAGAGTTGAACGCTTGAATGAATAATTCTGAGATGATGGGCTCCGAAGAATCAAACTGAAAGACTCCTGAAATGCTCCGGGTGGGTTAAAAGAATTCTCACAACCGAAAATAATTATGAGAGGATGGCATCAAGCTAAAACCATGAATCTTGAAGAGAAAGGAGCGAGATTTAAGAGAAACTCTTCTTCGGTCTTCAAAATTCGAGAACGACGACGAGAAACATCACCATGAATTATTGAAGCACTCCGGAACGAAAATTAGAAAGGTTGAACCACAAGATGAAAAGAATTTGAAAGATCTTGGAGAAAGACATTTGGTGATGATAACTCATTCTTACGTCAAACTTTGCAATGAATTTGGGAATAGCTCCTGAAAATTAGAAGAGTCAGGTAAGATCCTGGGAAAAGACCTATGGGTTAGGGCCCACTCAAAAGAACCACCGTTGAACAATTGTTTGAAACAGATATTGCACCGGTAGAATTAAATGGCTTGAATGAGATAGCATCCTCAAAAGAACTTGAGTGAAATGAGAACGGAAACTAGAATCTTACGAGATATCTTCAACACTCCGGAACAATTGAATAGCGAGAAGTGGATGATTAAGAGAAGCACCGACATGAGAAAGCATTTGAAGCGATGAAAAGAATACGATCAACACTGAAAACTTGACTTAAATCCACGGAGAAGAAAATTAGAATGGAACAATGATAAGGTTAAGGCTTCCTTAAGCGTCTTCATGAGAAATCACCGGATAAAACATTAAGGAAAAGAATGAAGAAACTTCACTCAATAAAAATGGATACTTGATTAAGAAATCTGAGTCCTTGAAGAAAAAGGGTGGGAGGCGGAAATCAAAACAACTTGGGTCGGATGAAACGAACACCGTTGAGAAAAAAGCTTAGAATTGATCTTGCGAATGTTGGAATGATCGGATCCACTTGAAGAGAAGCACGCCGGTTGAGAAGGAATTGACATGACAAGCTCAGTGATCAAGAAGGATTAGTATTCACATAGCAATATGAGAACACCATTTAGGAAAGGTATGGAATCAACACTTGACATTGAAGCAACTTGAATACCACAAAACGGAACAAAACAAAGGATTTGGCTTGCAGAATAAGCGGAACAAATACATATGATAGAGATTTACCCAATCCCATATCATACATACATCGGAAAGATATTCTAGGAGCTACTTGAATTCCCACCTATAAACTCCGAAACTTTACGGTTATGCAATGCGGTGTTGGGGATACAGGGACACAAAATATATCACCCAAACTAACAATACCTAGATCCATTTGTATCCATCCGTCAATACATAACCAAGAAATCCTCGGAAATCGTGTACCTCGACCTTGAAAAACATCCGTTATACAAGTCATAGCAATACTCCACTTTTCGCCACGATCTTTGGGCTATCGGGGTTATCTCACCAACAAGCGCACAAAAGAGATTTCGATGTCGGTAAAACTCAGGTATTCCAGGCTGCAACGATAAAATTGTGGCGACAACACCTCGGAGCTCAACTCCCGGGACACCGCCACAACCCCTAAATGTCGGAGGCACCAAGAACAATGTTCTCGTCACAAAACCATCGAACGATTCCAAGATACCCACGTGATCCTAAAAAAATTTAGTGAAATTTGAGGAGAGAAAGACAAAACTCACGTCGGGATACCTCACCCGGGCTGACGAAGGGACTGAGGAGTAAAAAGAATCCTACTCTCCGATATATATAATCCTAAGACTCAAAACATTTTTTCGTTCTAGACTCAACAACGTCAGCAAACAATCAAGTAGGGGGCTCCTAAGTCGGGGAAGGCTCTGATTACCAACTTGTCACACCCTCGATGCGGCTATATCTCCCACGTGTCGAAGCACGACTTAGAGGCATAACCGCATTGAAAGCAATGTCGCAAGTGAGGTAATCTTCACACAACCCATGTAATACATAAGGAAAAGAGATACATAGTTGGCTTACAGTCGCCACTTCACACAATACATGAGTAAAACATTACATCATACAGATACAATCAAGGTCCGACTACGGAACCAAAATAAAAGAAGACTACCCCAAATGCTACCACGGATCCCCGATCGTCCCAACTGGGCTCCACTCTTGATCAGCTGAAGCGAAACAACACAATGCACAAAGTCTTCATCGAGCTCCTCCTTGAGCTCGGGTCTGCAGCCTTTGCAGTTTCATCGGCACACCGCAAACTGGTTTTGGAAGTATCTGTGAGTCACGGGGACTCAGCAATCTCACACCCGTGAGATCAAGACTATTTAAGCTTAAAGGTAGGACAGGGTAGTGAGGTGGAGCTGCAGCAAGCGACTAGCATATATGGTGGCTAACATACGCAAATAAGAGCGAGACGAGGAGGCAAAAGCACGGTCGAACAACTATGATCAAGAAGTGATCCTAGAACAACCTACGTCAAGCATAACTCCAACACCGTGTTCACTTCCCGGACTCCGCCGAGAAGAGACCATCACGGTTACACACGCAGTTGGTGTATTTTAATTAAGATCAACTTCGGGTTTTCTACAACCGGACATTAACAAATTCCCATCCGCCACATAACCGCGGGCACGGCTCTCGAAAGTTTATACCTGCAGGTGTCCCAACTTAGCCCATGATAAGCTCGCGATCAACGAAGGATATTCCTTCTCCCGGGAAGACCCGATCAGTCTCGGAATCCGGCTACAAGACATTTCGATGACAATAAAACAAGACCAAAGCAAAGCCGCCCGATGCGCCGACAATCCCGATAGGAGCTGCACATATCTCGTTCTCGAGGCAACACCGGATGAGACATCCTACGAGTAAAACCAAACCTCAAGTTGCCCCAAGGTGGCCCCTTGATCTACTTTCGGTTCGAGCCAGCACTTATAGAAGAACTGGCCCGGGGGGGCTAAAATAAAGATGACCCTTGGGCTCCGGAAACCCAAGGAAAAAAAAAGGCTGGGAGAGGCAAATGGTAAAACCAATGTTGGGCCTTCTTTGGAAAAGTCTTATTCAAAGCGAACTGTCAAGGGGTCCCATAAATCACCCGACAGCGTTAGGGACGCAAAATCCGGGAACATAATACCGATATGACGGAAACTAGGGCGGCAAGAGTGGAACAAAACACCAGGCATAAGGCCGAGCCTTCCACCCTTTACCAAGTATATAGATGCATTAATTAAATAAGATATATTGTGATATCCCAACAAGTAAACATGTTCCAACAAGGAACAACATCTCCATGTTCCAACAAGGAACGAACTTCATCTTCACGCAACTAACAACGCTATAAGAGGGCTGAGCAAAGCGGTAACATAGCCAAACAACGGTTTGCTAGGAAAGGATGGTTAGAGGCTTGACATGGCAACATGGGAGGCATGATAAGCAAGTGTTAGGCATCGTAGCATAGGCATAGCAAAAGAGCGAGCAACTAGCAAGCAAAGATAGTAGTGATTTCGAGGGTATGGTCATCTTGCACGAAATCCATAAGGAAGAAGAACGAGTCCATGAAGAAGACAAGCGGACGTGGTCGAGCGAATCCTCACAACTCCGGAACGAAACCGAAGCTAACGAGAAAAGCAAACCGGAAACAAACAAACAACATAGTAAATAACCATCACATAAACATGGCATGATGCACAAACAAATATGATGCATGTCCGGTTTAAATAGCATGGCCTGGCAATATGCACAAACAACACTACAAGTTAAGTGGAGCTCAATATGCAACGAGTTGCATATTGACGGAACACCACATCACTTATTTAGTTCTCGCCCGATTAGGTACTCAACAATATTAAATGTTGTTAAACATGACAAGAGGTGGAGCATAATTAAACTAGCTATTTAGGCAAGTTTAAATGAGGCCGGAAACAACGAACAACAATTCCGGAAAATCCCCATATGCAAATTATGGATTCGGTACTGATCTGACCTAAAGCATATTTTAGAGTTGTTAAACATGCAAAGTAATGCTACCATGTTAAACTAGGCATTTTTCTACCCCATTTACATATATAATTTATTTAAATCCGAGTTACGGTTATTTAGTTATGAAATAAATCATTTTAGCATGGCAATTATGCAAATTAATGCAAACAACAATTTTAAACATTTCTAATGTTGTTATCATGATGCGGATGACATGTGCAAGTTTATGCAATTTTTATGAAAATGTTGACATGAGCATGTTACGAGGCATTATGTCACCGTGGTGGATGAAAGGGGTGCCACGGCAACGAATCCGAAAATGGTGCCACGGCAACACATCGGTTCCGGTAGCTCACGGAGATACCGGTGCAAAAGGAAGTGGGCGGAAGCGAGTCATGCGAGGATGGTGGGGTGCTCCCGGATACCGGGTTCCCACGGAACGGTGGCATGGCAAAAGAGGGGCATCGCAAGGATGATTCGATCACGTTCGGTCATCTCGGTGGTTATACCTTCGAAGCGTGCGTTCGGGGCGGAAAACGTTTCGTAGAGGGAAGTAGACGTTCTCGCGATGATCGTCGAGGGAAGTAGTCGTACACGGCGTAGTGGAAGTCGTTGCTCACGTGGCGACGGTAGTTGTACACGTGGGTCGTAGTACTTGGCGAATCGGCTGCAGTCACGGTACTTGGTGAATCCGGAGGCGGTACTTGGCGAATTCCACGCTCGTAGGGGTACTTGGCGTTTCCGGTTCGGGTTTTGTCGGTCCAAAATGAAGGAACACCAGGGCCTCGATGTGCGAAGTCGCTGGGCCTTGGCGCGATGCACGAAGGCGGCCAGCGGGACTCGGAGTTGGCCGGAGAGGACGGCTCGTGCAGCGAGACGACGCGAGGTCGTAGGGGGACGGGGACGGAGGCGTCCTGCACTTGGCCTTGGCGACAGCGGTGCGGGAAACGGCAAGGGCGTGACGATGCTTGGCGGCCGGAGGAGCAAAGCGCAGCGGCGCCATGTCCTCGGCGAGGGGTTGGTCTGAGGGCTCTGAAGGAGGCACGGCAGCGGCGAGAGGCCGACGGGGCTCCGGCCTGGTCGTTAGCGAGGCGACAGGGAGGACCTGGAAGGTCCGGGCAAGGCCGACGAGAGGGTGCAGCAGCTGCTGCTGTTGCAAGGCGAGGTCGAGGCGGAGCGGCTCAGGGCAGCGAGGAGGTCGGGCGCTGGCGCTCCTGGTCGCAGAACGACCGGAGGGGCGACGGGCATGGTTGCGGGTGGAGGAGGCGCTCGAGGAGGAGGCCGAGGGAGAAGACGCTCGGGGAGAGATGGGGATCGGGCGGAGGCGGCAGCGAGGGAGAGAGCGAGGAGATGGGATCGGGTCGAGAGGAGGGAGGCGAGGGGATCGGCGGGGCTCGGGCGAGCAGCTGGAGGGAGGACGAGGGAGATGGAGATCGGCGGAGGGAGGCTAGGGTTAGGTAGGTTGGTGGGCCTTGGGCGGTGCGGGAGGCTGGGAGCAAGATGGTGGGGCTGAAGAGGTGGGCTGGCTCTCTCTCTCACTAAACTCTTAAGCGAGAAAAGAAATATAGAGAAGGAAAAAGAAGGGGGGTTAGGGAAAAGAGTTTGAGCAGAAGGACAATTTTCCCGAGCTCACAAAAATGAGCTCGATCCAGGAAAATAAAAGAGGCATGATTGAAAGAATTGAATTCAAATTCATTTGAATTTAAATTCGAATGATTGGAATGGAAGTGAGGGTTTGGGAAGGTCCAAAAATGTTCGGATTTTTGGTGGAGCTCCGGAATATGATAAAAGAAATTTAGGGCAAAGTGTGGAGACCAAACTTGAAGTAGAAAGGGCACGAAATTATTTTGCAAGTGTGTTAAGATCAATTCCAAATAAATGGAATAATTATTATAGCTCCCTAATAATATTGGGACGATATGTTATAAAGAGAAGTCACCATGTGAATCCCTCGGTTTAAATGGATCGAGAAAAATCCATACAATTTATTTAGTTGTGTTTTGAAAATTAATGATATGATGGCATGATGAGATGATGCAATGCAAGAGATGACATGATGAATGCACAAACAAAACAAATCGCACGACAAAACTCGGAAACCCTGGAAGGCAACTGAAGCTCCGGTCTTGGGGCGTCACAAGTATGCTCCATAGCTTTTTGTTGTTCAGTTGCAATTTTAGCAAGTGTTTTGTAGCTGGGCTTGGATTCACAATCAGAGTCATCTTCACTTGATGTTTGAAAGTAAGCATCACCTGATTTTACCTTGGCACCACGTGCCATGAAGCAGTAGGTGGGAGCAGGGTCGTCCATGTCATCAGCTTGACGTTGGTGTGGAAGTCATTGTCTTGATGTTGAAGATGGACTTGGCAACATAAGCCGTGGCTAGAGCCAGACTTGCAACGCCAGGGTCGGACTCCTCTCCAGACTCCACCTCCGCCTCCTCAGAAGCAGACTCCTCCTCTGAATCCATTTCCTTGCCAACAAAAGCATGAACCTTGCCAGATGAGCTCTTCTTATGTGATGAAGACTTTGATGAGGACTTGGAGGAAGACTTTGAAGATTTCTTCTTCTTCTTGTCATCAGAATCATATTCCTTGCTCTTCTTCTTCTTCTTCTCTTTGTCCCACTGTGGACACTCAGATATATAGTGTCCAGGTTTCTTGCACTTGTGACATGTTCTCTTCTTGTGGTCATGAGTGGAAGCTTCATCATTTCTTGAGCTAGACCGTGAAGACTTTCTGAAGCCCTTCTTCTTAGTGAACTTTTGGAACTTCTTCACAAGCAAAGCAAGTTCCTTTCCAATGTATTGAGGATCATCAGAACTGCAGTTAGATTCTTCTTCAGATGAGGAAACAACTTTTGCCTTCAAAGCGCGAGTTCATCCATAGTTGGGACCATAGATATCTCTTTTCTCAGATAGCTGGAACTCATGTGTGTTGAGCCTCTCAAGTATGTCAGACGGATCGAGTGTCTTGAAGTCAGGGCGTTCTTGTATCATGAGGGCAAGGGTGTCAAAGGAGCTGTCAAGTGATCTCAGTAGTGTCTTGACGATTTCATGCTTGGTAATCTCAGTGGCGCTGAGAGCACGAAGCTCATTTGTGATGTCGGTGAGGCGATCAAACATGAGCTGGACATTTTCATTGTCGTTTCTCTTGAAGCGATTGAAGAGGTTGCGAAGAACGCTGATCCATTGATCTCTCTGGGTTGAGACGCCTTCGTTGACCTTGGATAGCTAGTCCTAGACTAGCTTCGACGTTTCCAGAGCACTCACACGGCCATACTGTCCTTTGGTCAGATGACCACAGATAATGTTCTTGGCAGTTGAGTCCAGTTGAATGAACTTCTTAACATCAGCAGGGGTGACAGAAAGTGCTAGTTGTCGACTAGAGGGGGGGTGAATAAGCGATTTTTAGGAAAGTCTTCAAAACACGGATGTTTCGAAGACAAACAATAGAAATGACCTAATTGATATGCAGCGGAAGATAAACTACAACAAGCAAACCATAGTCAAATATGTAATAACGTGAAAGTACAAGACTAATAGCAGCTTGGTAGTAGGATCAAGATGGAAGATAGTGAGAAGCCAATCAAAAAAAGTAGTCAAGCAATGAAGTCAAACAGGTATGACAAATAGGCAATGACTTCACGAAGACAAACTCTAAGTAAGGAGAGGGAGAAGATAGAACCAGTCACTTGTTGAAGACACAGGATTTGTTGGACCAGTTCCAGTTGTTGTGACAACTATACATCTGGTTAGGGAGGCCGAGATTCAACTCAGAAGACCGCGTCTTCACCTTATTCCCCTTGAGCTAAGGACACACAGTCCTCGCCCAATCACTCTGGTAAGTCTTCAAGGTAGACTTCCGAACCTTCCATGCTGCGTTCACCGGCAATCCACAATGACTCTTGGATGCTCGAACGCGACGCCTAACCGGGTTTGGAGGATTCACAGTCCTCAAGTGTAATAAGTCTTCGTCACACAGACGAGAAAGACTTGGTGAGGCCTAACACTCTTTGGCTCTGGGTGTTTGGGCTTTGTCCTGTAAAGGATTTCTCTCTCTCTCAAAGGCTTCGAGGTGGGTTGCTCTCAAATGACAAAAGCCGTGCACTAACTCCGAGCAGCCACCAATTTATGGTGTAGGGGTGGGCTATTTATAGCCACTAGGCAACCCGACCGATATGTTCGAAATGACCTGGGTCACTAAGGAACCGACACGTGTTCCGGTGGTCGATTTCAAACACACACGACAACTTTACTTGGGCTACAAGCAAAGCTGACTCATCCAACTCTGGATAAGTTTTGCTCTCATTGTCTTCGCTCGAAGACATAGGATTTGGGTTGAGCATCACTTGATCATTACGACTTTGATCACTTGGACCCCACTTAACAAAGACGGTGGTTCCTATGACTCAACAAAGAAGAAAAGGAAACAACGAAAGCGACCACAGATCTTAAGGCTCCATAGTCTTCACTCGGTGTCTTCTCATGTCATAGTCTTCAATGTGAATATCTTCACATGCCACCATTGTCGTCAATGTCTTCATACATTTTAGGGGTCATCTCCGGTAGGTAAACCGAATCAATGGGGACACTACTGCGTTATCTGCAATTCTCACAAACGCATTAGTCCCTCAACCACATTTGTCGTCAATACTCCAAAACCAACTAGGGGTGGTACTAGATGCACTTACAATCTCCCCTTTTGGTGATTGATGACAAACTGGTTGAAGTTTTCAACGGGATAAAGTATGTGAAATTGTAAAGGATAGGGAATTGTCTTCATAAGTGGCAAAGGCTCCCCCTGAAGATGTGCATATAAGTAGTTTGCTTTTGGAATGCAAATGCACACGGCAGGTTGTACTTGTGGAGATCCTCTTCAACTTATGAAGATAATTCATCATGCATGAAATGATATAACTAAGAGAATGACATGCATAATGAAAAATGGACGTCTGCAGAATGATCTAAGTGCGGAAGTTATCATCGCACATGCGGAATTTATCGTCGCACCAGAGTAAAGCAAATAAGTAGCAGATGACCATCGAGTTTAAGTGTTACAACTCAAAGAACCAAATGTATCAAAAACAAGAGTTGTAAACACTAGGCAAAATATAATGCAACCGCCCATATGAACCCGCCTGAAGACTATCAAACTCATATGCTTCTCCCCCTTTTGTCAGTAAGGACCAAAAAGGTTTGAAGACATAGAGTGTCTACTCATCCTCATCAGAAGAAGATGATGCAGCAGGGTTGTCGTTGTTGGTAGGCGGTGCAGACGAACTTGGTGCAGTGTCGATGCTTGCAGAAGTAGGGGGCGGTGAAGTAGCATCGGCTTCATCATCGATCACTCTGGCATTGACAATTGCCGCGGAGGAAGAATAGTCAGAGTCTTCAAGAGATGGAGTTCGTCGTAGGACTGCATTCCGTGGAGGAGTGGAGTCAAACTTGAAGGCGTTCAAGTGAAGCCATCGTCTTGAAGATCGCCTTGACCGGCGGGTTAAACTCTTCCATTATCGCCGACAGGTTTTGTGAGTGACAAAAGCATTCTTGGTGGCAAGATTTCGAATGCGATTGACGTCCGCCAAGAGGCTTTGCATCTGTCGCTTGATCCAGGAGTGATGCTTATCTTGTTTCTGATGCAGTGCGACAAGAAGTTCTCGATCATTGAGGATGTGAGAGCGCTTCCTGCGTCTTTGGCCAATTGTGCTCTCAGTAGCTTCAGTCTGTGCACGGTGAGGCAGACGTGTGTTCCCAGCCAGAGGATAAACACGAGATACTGCTCTGACGCCTTCCATGGTTTGAGAGATGCTATGGTGATATGCATTCTGAAGACAAAGTGGCGTTTTGGCAGGCTAAGGGTATATGGCTTCAACTGACATATCAACCTCTGGTAGAAAGATCAGATGATTGCGGCGGAAAGGCTGATAGTTGATAGCAGATTTCATCTTGATGAGGCGCATGACCCATGGAGCATAAAATTTCAAACCAAAAAGATCGGATCCAGACGCAGCCAATTGTCGGATGAAGAATTCTTGCGTATTGAAGCTGATGCCATTGAGGATGTAAAAGACCAATGTCTTCATGGCTCCTTCAAGTTTTGCAGATGATGAATGCCCTTTGATAGGCCATAGAGTTCGCATGATGTGATATATTATGCGAGGCAGATACTCAAGGTCATCAACAAAGAATTCTTGAGGGTATTCAGCGTCACATGGCAGAGGCTTCATCATGCTCAACATCTGACTCATGTTGGGTTCTGGCTTATGAAAGATGCTCTCCAGTGCATCGCGGTGGAGTTGACAACCAGGTTCAAACAGCTCTCCGGGAGTGGGTAGGCCTGTGAGCTCAATGACGTCAAGAGCTTTGGCTTCATGTCGAACATTTCCTGTCATCCACTCGAGAACCCATGTCTTCGTACCTCTGTAGTAGCCATGGATGTGGAGGGTAGCATAGAATTGAAGCAAAAGTTCTTCATTCCGGTGTTCTTTATGCATTCTGAAGCCTAGCGGACCTGCATCACGGAAGCAATCAAGTGCTTCTTCTAAGCAGCCCGGTCAAGCAATGGCTTCGGTGTCGAGGCACATATGAGGAAAAATCGCCCTTGATCATCTGAGAATGCAGGAGTAATAGCCGTTCTTGATAGCTCCAGAAACATTCAGATGATATCCTTGGCCTTGTGTAGGGGTTCTTTGCTCTGTCAAAGAAAGTGTTGTGGGCTTTGAAGCCATTTGCATTGAAAGAACCTGTAGAGGTGGCAGTGCCTGGAAACCTTCACAGTCGTGGCTTTGGTTTACGGACGAGGCCTATGCCCAACATGATATTCAAACTGAGGACCCGGAGGCATGAGGCGGAGGGACGAGCGGGCCATCTTACTGTGGTTAGCTGACCATAGTTGTATGCTTGCTCAATTGTGTAGGGCCTTGGTGGCGGAACTGGAGCAGTGGCAACAACTGAGGCTTCAGGCTGCTCAGCAGATGCTTCAGGAGCAGGTGCCTCATTGGCTTCAGGCACACTTGGTGCAGGCTCCACATTTGCTTCAGTCATGACCACGTCATTGGCTTCATTGGTGTTGGAGGTGGCAGCCTCAATGTTTTCAACCTCCACTTGAGGAGCTGGAGGGTCGGGCACTGGCACGTTGATATCAGGAATAACTTCTTCAATAACAGGGGGTGTAGGGATACGTTCTTCTTCTTCTTGGGTGTCTTCGGCTGATGCAGCCGAATTGTCTTCAGCAGCTTTGGCTTCAGACTCAGAGACATTCACAGTTGGAGTGGCTTCTGAAAACACTTGACGTGCAACAGGATGGTGGTGCACTTCTCCTTCGAACAGCTCGAGAGAGGTACTTGAGGCCTTTGACCCTTGCGAAACTGCGGAATCTTTGGCGACGCCTTTGGAGATGGGGTTGCCTGGGCCTCAAAGTCTTCCTCTTCTTCTTGTTGTTGTAGTTGGTGAGTGACTTGTTGTTGGTGAGTGACTTGTTGTTGGGGAGTACTGGGGGAGTCTTGTTGCTGTGGGTGATCAGCCCATGACGCATCCTGCGCAATTGGCGTCAGAGGACGACCAATGCCGATAAGTTCGCTGTTCGTGGGAACAGGCGATGATACCGGGTTTGGTTCGATCTGAGGAAGAACTTTATCATCTTCAACATTGTCATGGTGACCAATGTCTTCAGCAGTGATGGGATCAACTGCTGGAGTCTCTTCAGCTTCAGGAGCCTCTGTGGAAGCAGGCTCATGAATAGTCATGCGTAGTTCTTGGGTTGCAGATGCGGGGCCGAACCAGAGATGGGTTCAACAACAAGGGGCTCTGTGGGAGCAGCCCGATTCTTCTTGGTCTTGAGCTTCTTCTTGGAGGGAGCAGCATCAGAGGCTTCAGGATGTTTCCTTTTTCTGGCTTCAGCCTCGGTGGCCCTCGTCTTCTTACATTGAAGCGGTTTACACGACCTTTGGCTTCGAGCCAGTCATGCTGCTTGGGAAGACTATGTGGGGTTCTTCCTGCCTTGAAGGTGCAGCTTGGTCAGTTGACGACTTCTTTTTCTTTGCAGCCATTCTGGGGTCAATGCCAGGATGGCCAAGAGCCTTGCGCTTCTCAGCCTCATTGTAGGCTAGCACACACTTGTCAGCCAGACTCTTCATGCGCTCACGAGAGCCTCTAGCTTCTTAACGCTTCTTGAGAAAGGCTTCTTTGAGGTCGTACAGCATGGCCTTGAAGTTCTTGACATCTTGCACGCTGAGTGCAGCCATATGCTTCTTGAACTGAGCCTTCTCATAGTCAATCTTATGCTTCAGTTCAACAATGCGTTGAGCAAGAGCTAGCTCAGAAGCAATGGCTCCATTGAAGGAGACGCTGAGGCCAATAGGAAGTTGCAGATCTTCAAAGCTGATGTTTGGGGTGTCAAACCACTCATCAATGAAGTGATGGATGATTGCTACATCAAAGAGAGGCAAATTGTTGAAAATTTCTGCTTCTTCTTTGCTCTTGATAAGTTGCTCAAGGGCATCATCTACAAGATCTTCATCACTAGACAGATCAATGTGCTCTTCGCGCAAAATGGCAGCAGGAGTCAGTGTCAGTTCAATATTCTTGACAATTTTCTTTTTCTTCTCCGTCTTCTTGGAGATACGGGATTGATCTTCAGACTGCGCACTGGCTTCAGGAGGTGCAGTGGCTAGTTGCTTCACACGTGAAGCTTTTGGAGGAGCTGCTAACTTTGAAGCCTTGACTTTCTTTTGCTTCTGCGGCTTTGGAGCAGGAGCAGGAGCAGGAGCTGGGACTTCATCAGAGTCAGCATCGTCATCAGAGTGATCCACTTTGGCACCTTGGACCAAGATGTAAGTGATGAGGCCATCAAGGTTCGAAAAGGGGCCGATGACATTGGGTTCAGCATCACGAGAGCCACAAGACGGGGAAGCGGAGGGACCAGGGTTGAAGTCTAATCCCAATGACTTCTTGTTTTCCTTGGCGAAGCCTTTGCATCTTTGGAAGTTGCGCTTGAAGAGATTATCGCCACGACACCGTGAGCAATGACGTTGGGTCGGCATTCTCAGACTGAGGTCCACGGACCATACAAGGATAGAAACCCTGTGCAATAGCTTCAGCCATGTTCTTGGGTGGAAGGCCTCGAAAGAGAATATCACCCCAAGGGATTTTGATAGCATTCTTCTCGGCGTATTCCTGGGTCACGAAATTGTACTTGAACCATTGTTCAGCCCAATATCGACGAATCCATTGGATTCGCGTCTTGCGCTGATTGTAGTTCTCTTCGGGATCTATCTTGTAAAGCTCTGCGAGGTCATCAGGCAAATCTTTTGAGGTTCCCCCACGACATTGTCTGCCGCCCTTCCTGACTGATTTATCTGCAGCCATGAGCTTCAAACTGAAAGGCTTCAATATGTTCAAAGGCTTCAAAGGCTTGCGTTTGCTGGACAAACAGGAACTGGCTTCGGGAGAGTTAAGTTGAGTATATCCTTCAACTTGAGTATATCCTTGAGCCACAAGACGTGCTTTGTTTCTGACGACTTGACCATGCTCATCTTGCTTGTTTCGATATATCCATTTTGTGCCGATAATGTTATGCTTGCGAGTCGGGGCGGCTTGACAAGTTCCCAAACAATGTTCAGCTTGAGCTGTTGAAGTTCTTCTTGGATAGCTTGTATCCATTCAGGGTTCCATAAAGGCTTGACAACTTTCTTGATTACGATATTGACACAAAAGAAAAGTGCCCACAGAATTTGCTATTTGTGTTGCTCTTGGCGAGTAAGCGGACCAGGTGCATTGATGCTATCGATTATCTTCTCAATCTATACTTCATTTGCAACTCGAGGATGAACTGGACGAAGACTTTGCTCTTGCTGATCATTGTCATCATTGGGAGGATTGTCTTCAGGATGAGCATTGTCTTCTGGTTCGTTAGGTGCGAAATGATAAGTTCCTCTTGTGTGCTTGAAGGCATGATTTCACGGTTCCCATCGCTTGATAGATTATTTGGCGGAGCTTCGTCTAGTGTACTTGGCAGGAACTCTCTTTGTGAAACATTGGTTTCATCAAATCGCACGTCCACTGTTTGATTTTGTAGAGATAAAGGTTGAAGACTCTGTAGGAGTGCGAGTCCTTTCCGTAACCAAGCATGAAGCCTTCGTGAGCTTTGGGTTCAAATTTTGACTTGTGATGGGGATCCTTGATCCAGCACGTAGCCCCAAATACTACGAAATGGCGACATTTGGCTTCTTGCGATAAGGGAGCTCATAGGATGTTTTGTTCGAAGCTTATGGATGTAAACACGGTTGATGGCGTGACATCTTTGTATCAATAGCCAGGCGAGAACTTTCTTGGTGTCTTGTACTCGTCGAGCATTGTTCGAGCCATCTCAATGAGGGTTACATTCTTGCGCTCCACGATGCCATTTCTTTGAGGTGTGTATGGACTAGAGAACTCATGAGTGATTCCCATGGTGTCGAGATAAAGATCAAGTTCGGTGTTCTTGAATTGATGTCGTTATCACTTGATATGCTTGATCTTGGCGCCATAATTGTTCATTGCTTTCGATTGGCAAAGCGTATGAAGACATCTTGCACTTGATCCTGTAGAGAATTATGTGCACCCATGTGTATCTTGAGTAGTCATCGACAATGGCGAAGCCATAGAGACAAGCGATTGTTGTGAGGGTAGAGTAGTGGTAGGGCCAAACAAATCCATGTGTAACAGCTCGAAGGGTTGAGATGTTGTCATGATTGTCTTCGAGTGCTTTGCCTAGTCATCTTTCGAGCTATGAGCACCACACAAATGATCCTTCTTGAACTTGACACCTTGATGCCTATGACATGCTTCTTCTTGGCGAGTGTGTGTAAGTTCCTCATGCTGACATGCCCCGACCTCCGATGCGAGCCGACGAGAAGCTTTTGCAAGAAGACATCTGACAAGTTGTGGACCTGTGAGAAATCTACCATGTATAGATCATCTTTCCTATACCCTTCAAAGACTAGAGACTTGTCGATTCCATTAGTACAAGGCAACGATATTTTCCAAATATCACAATCATGTTCAAGTCACAAAGCATTGAGACAGACATTAAGTTGAAACAAAGGGATTCAACAAGCATCACTTTATCCATGTGTTGATCCTTTGAGATTGCAACTCTACCTAGACCCAATACCTTGCTTTTACCAGTGTCAGCAAATGTGATGTGACTCTTGTCTGATGGACGTAAGGTTGAGTCTATGAGAAGATTTAGGGGTGACACCTCATGCTTCAGACAAGAGTCACATCAGACAAGAGTCACATCACATTTGCTGACACTGGTAAAAGCAAGGTATTGGGTCTAGGTAGAGTTGCAATATCAAAGGATCAACACATGGACAAAGTGATGCTTGTTGAGTCCCTTGGTTTCAACTTAATGTCTGCCTCAATGCTTTGTGACTTGAACATGATTGTGATATTTGGAAAATATCGCTGCCTTGTACTAATGGAATCGACAAGTCTCTAGTCTTTGAAGGGTATAGGAAAGATGATCTATACATGGTAGATTTCTCAAAGCAGTCCACAGCCTGTCAGATGTCTTCTTGCAAAGCTTCGTACGTCGGCTCGCATCGGAGGTCGGGGCATGCTGGAATGAGGAACTTACACACACTCGCCAAGAAGAAGCATGTCATAGGCATCAAGGTGTCAAGTTCAAGAAGGATCATTTGTGTGGTGCTCAAGTCGGAAAGATGACTAGGAAAAGCACCCTCAAGACAATCATGACGACATATCTCAACCCTTCGAGCTGCTTCACATGGATTTATTTGGCCCTACTCATTACTCTACCTCACAACAACTGCTTGTCTCTATGGCTTCGCCATTGTTGATGACTACTCAAGATACACATGGGTGCACATAATTCTCTACAAGATCAAGTGCAAGATGTCTTCGCATTTATTCGCCAATCGAGCAATGAACAATTATGGCGCCAAGATCAAGCATATCGTAAGTGATAACGGCACTGAATTCAAGAACACCGTCTTGATCTTTATCTCGATACCATGGAATCACTAATGAGTTCTCTCGCCTCACACACCCCAAAGAAATGGCATCGTGGAGCGCAAGAATGTAACCCTCATTGAGATGGCTCGAACAATGCTCGACGAGTACAAGACACCAAGAAAGTTCTCGCCTGAAGCCATTGATACAACTTGTCGATCATCAACCGTGTTTATATCCATAAGCTTCAACAAAACATCCTATGAGCTCCTTATCGGCAAGAAGCCAAATGTCGCCATTTCAGAGTATTTGAGCTAAGTGCCGGATCAAGGATCCTCATCACAAGTCAAAATTTGAACCCAAAGCTCACGAAGGCTTCATGCTCGGTTACGAAAGGACTCACACTCTTACAGTAGTCTTTAATCTCTATCTCTACAAAATCGTCAAATCAGAGATGTGCGATTTGATGAAACCAATGGTTCACAAAGAGAGTTCTTGCCAAGCACACTAGACGAAGCTCCACCCAAATAATCTATCAAGCTAATGGGAACTAGTGAAATCATGCCCTCTCAAGCACTCAAGAGGAACTTATCATTTCTGCACCTAACCAACCTAAAGACAATGCTCAGCCTCAAGACAATCCTTCAAATGATTTACAACGATCAAGATGAACAAAATCTTCGCCCAGTTCATCCTCGTGTTGCAAATGAAGTACAGATTGAGAAGATAATCGATAGCATCAATGCACCGGTCCGCTTATCGCCAAGAGCAAATATAGCTAGCAAATTTTTGTGGGCACTTTTCATTTGTGTCAATATCGTAACCCAAGAAAGTTGTCAAGCCTTTATGGAACCGTAATGGATTCAAGCTATGCAAGAAGAATTTCAACAGCTCAAGCTGAATAATGTTTGGGAACTTGTCAAGCGCCCCGACCTCGCAAGCATAACATTATTGGCACCAAATGGATATATCGAAACAAGCAAGATGAGCATGGTCAAGTCGTCGTAAACAAAGCAAGGCTTGTGGATCAAGGATATACTCAAGTCAAGGAATTGACTTCGATGAAACATTTGCTCCTGTAGCTAGGCTTGAAGCTATTCGCATACTACTAGCCTATGCTAACCACCACAACATCTTGCTCTATCAAATGGATGTGAAGAGTGCATTTCTCAATGGCAAGATTGAAGAAGAAGTATATGTCGCTCAACCACCTGGCTTTGAAGATCCAAAACATCCTGATATGGTGTACAAGCTAAATAAAGCATTGTATGGCCTCAAACAAGCTCCTCACGCCTGGTATGATACAATCAAAGACTTCCTGAAGAGCAAAGGCTTCAAACCTGGATCCCTTGATCCCACACTCTTCATGAAGACATATGATGGCGAACTGTTTGTATGCCAAATATATGTGGATGACATTATCTTCGGCTGCACCAACCAAAAGTATAGTGATGAGTTTGGATACATGTTGCAAGAGCAATATCAGATGTCCATGATGGGAGAGCTCAAGTTCTTCCTTGGTCTTCAAATCCGTCAGCAAATAAATGGCATCTTTATATCTCAAGAAAAATACCTCCAAGATTGTCTGAAGAAGTTGGAATGCAAGAGTGCAAAGGATACACGACGCCAATGCCAGCCAAACACCACTTGGGTCCCGACGACAATGGTAAAGAGTTCGATCAAAAGGTATACCGCTCCATGATTGGTTCCTTACTTTACCTATGTGCATCTAGGCCAGATATTATGCTTAGTGTTTGCATGTGTGCTCGATTCCAAGCGGCACCAAATGAATCGCATCACTTAGCTGTGAAGCGAATTCTTCAATATTTGGCTCACACCCCAACACTCGGATTATGGTATCCAAAGGGCTCAAAATTTGATTTAGTTGGATTTTCGGATGCTGACTATGCTGGTGACAAAGTTGATCGCAAGTCTACATCAGGCACATGTCACTTTCTGGGACGATCACTCGTCTGTTGGTCTTCAAAGAAGCAGAACTGTGTGTCACTCTCAACTGCAGAATCTGAATACATTGTCTTTGGATCTTGTTGTGCTCAGCTTCTATGGATGAAGCAAACTCTCAAGGATTATGGCATCAATCTGACACAAGTACCTCTTTCCTGTGACAACGAAAGCGCCATCAAGATTGCCAACAATCCAGTCCAGCACTTGAAGACAAAGCACATTGAAATTTGTCATCATTTTCTCAGGGATCATGTCATGAAGAAAGATATTGACATCATTCACGTCAACATTGAAGAGCAACTGGCAGATATCTTCACAAAGCCCTTGGATGAGAAAAGGTTTTGCAAGTTACGGTGTGAGCTAAATATCTTGGAATCCTCAAATGTCATGTGATCAAGCACACATCCTAACACTTATGCATGTTGATGACTTAGATGTGCAACACACGAAGTAACGTATATCTTCAATCAATGAAGACTTACATTCTGAGTGTGAATACATTAACGTGGAATTTGACTTCGGAGCGCCACGATAATTGTGCGCCGTGTCTGGGTCTGATGCTTCCTATACGGTGGGTAACGCCACCACAAAATTTCTTTGTTTGAAGTGTTTCATGGCGTTATTTCTTGAAGCTATTCGCATTTGATTTGACTTCAACTTCAACCTATTTTCATGATTCTTCTCTATGATGATTTGGTTGCTGTCTGATATATATATATATATATATATATATATATATATATATATATATATATATATATATATATATATTTCTGTCCTCTCTGACATTCACTTATAGCTATGTCTTCAAGTTGAATCTTTTGAACTAAGTGAATGTGATCGGACCCCAATCTCTCTATGCTTTCTATCTCAAACTCTATCTGTCCAAATCATATGCATTCTATTGAAACTATCAAATGTCTTCTCTGCGTCCTTGTCGTGAGAAGACACGAGACAAACTTTAAGTCTGTTTTAAATGATTCATCATTCTTGTTGAACTCCGGAGAAGCCGGAACGACCCTCCGACAAACCGGGCGGGCGTGGGAACGTGGGATAACTCACAGCATGTTGCATGCGTGCCACGTGCCCCTCATATGTGAACCGCCAGGGGCACCTGAGTAATTGCACTGCGCCGCACACCTCGTTATAAATACCTGTCCCCTGCAGTAAAGAAAATCTTCTTCCACCTCTCCACCTCGTCAAAACCCTAGCGCCACCGCTAGCTCTCGACGACGCCGGCGACGAAGCGCTTAGCTGCCGCAACTTCTCCGACGCCGTCCTCATGCAGGCCGCGAACATCTTCATCTCCGACGCCGCCGTAGGTGTCCTCCGTCACCAAGTTAGGGCATGGTGGACTGAACTGCTCGGCCTCCTTTCCTTCCGTCTAGCAGTTCTTTGAAGCGGTAAATATATCTCTATTTTTACCAACTTTTTGATCTTCAAGATTCATCCTACTTGCCAAAAATGGTTTACGCCCATACAAAGTTAGATCTATTACATGCGCATCTCAGATCGCTTAGTATATTCACTTAAGCTTAACAACTAGTTAGATTCCTCACTTGTACTTATTCACGGATTCGTACAAATCTGAACCAACTCTCGGCGTAAAAGTGAATGTCTTCGCATCATGAGGTCAATGTCTTCAAACCAATTTATCTTCAAAATCTTACGAGAATGCATATGACCTCTTCCCCTTCCTCGCATCTCTAATCTTTATCACAGGTACATGTCCGTGGGAGAATCCCTTGGTTCTCATAGTCTGCATTCGTTTGCAGAATTCTTACAGCATCAAACCAACTCTCCCGAAGCCAGCTCATGTCTGTCAACCAAACGCAAGCCTTTGAAGCCCTTGATTGTGAAGCCATTCAGTTTGAAGCTCATGGCTGCAGATAAATCAGTCAGGAAGGGCGGCAGACAGCGTCGTGAGGGAACCTCAAAAGATCTGCCTGATGACCTCGCAGAGCTGTACAAGACAGATCCTGAAGAGACATATAACCAGCGCAAGACACGAATCCAATGGATTCGACGCTATTGGGCTGAACAGTGGTTCAAGTACAATTTCGTCACACAAGAATATGCCGAGAAGTATGCCATCAGAAGCCCTTGGGGTGATATTCTGTTTCGAAGCCTTCCTCCCAAGAGCATGGCTGAAGCTGTTGCACAAGGTTTCTATCCGTGCATGGTCCGTGGACCTCGGCTAAAAATGCCGAATTCGACGCGTCTTTGCTCTGGTGTCCTGATGACAGTCTTTTCAAGCGCAACTTCCAGCACGCAAAGGCTTCTGCAAAGGAAAACAAGAAGTCATTTGGATTAGACTTCAACCCTGGTCCCTCTGCTCCCCGTGCTGACGGCTCACGTGACGCTGAACCCAATGTCATCGATCCCTTTTTTAACCTTGATGGCCTCATCACTTATATCCTGGTCCAAGGTGCCAAAGTGGATCACTCTGATGACGAGGCTGATTCTGATGAAGCCCCAGCTCCAGCTCCTGCTCCTGCTCCAAAGCCACAGAATCAAAAGAAAGTGAAGGCTTCAAAGTCAACTGCTCCTCCAAAAGCTTCACGTGTGAAGCCATCGCCACCGCACCTCCCGAAGCGATTACGGTCACGAGGATCAATCTCGTATCTCCAAGAAGACGGAGAAGAGAAAGAAAAGTGTCGAGAATCTTTGAATCGACACTGACTCTTGCTGCTATTCTGCGTGAAGAGCACATTGATCTGTCAAGTGATGACGATCTTGCAGATGATGCTCTTGAGCAGCTTATCAAGAGCAAAGAAGAAGCATAAATCTTCAACAACTTGCCTCTCTTTGATGTGGCAATTATCCATCACTTCATTGATGAGTGGTTTGACACACCAAACATCAGCTTTGAAGATCTGCAACTTCCAATTGGCCTCAGCGTCTCTTTCAACGGTGCCATTGCTTCGAGCTAGCTCTAGCTCGGTAATTGTTGAACTGAAGCACAAGATTGACTATGAAAAGGCTCAGTTCAAGAAGCACATGGCTGCACTCAGCGTGCAAGACGTGAAAAACTTCAAGGTCATGTTGCACGACCTCAAAGAAAACTTTCTCAAGAAGCGTGAAGAAGCGAGAGGCTCTCGTGAGCGCATGAAGGCTTTGGCTGACAAGTGTGTGCTTGCCTACAATGAGGCTGAGAAGCGCAAGGCACTTGGCCGCCCCGCATCGACCTGTGATGGCTGCAAAGAAAAGAAGTCTTCAACTGACCAAGCTGCACCTTCAAGGCAGGAAGAGCCCCGCATAGTCTTCCCAAGCAGCATGACTGCTCGAAGCCAAAGGTACGGTCCAATCGCTTACGAATGAAAAAGACGAGGGCCGCCGAGGCTGAAGCCAGAAAGAGGAAAAATCCGGACGCCTATGATGCGGCTCCCTCCCAGAATAAGCTCAAGACCAAGAAGAATCGGGCTGCTCCCACCGAGCCCTTGATTGTTGAACCCATTTTGTGGTTCGTCCAGCGTCGCAAACCAAGAACTTCGCATGATGTTCATGAGCTCGCTTCCACAGAGGCTCCTCAAGTTGAAGATATTCCAAAGAATGATCCCTCACTCGAAGACATTGGTCATCATGACAATCTTGAAGATGATGAAGTTCTTCCTCAAATCGAGTACAATGTGGTATCATCGCTTTGTTCAGACGAACAGCGAACTTCGTCGACATTGGTTGTCCTCCGACGCCAATTGCACAGATGCTTCATGGGCTGATCGCCTGCAACAACAAGACTCCCCAAGATTCCCCAACAACAAGTCACTCCCCAACGCAACAAGAAGAAGAAGAGGAAGACTTTGAGGCCCAGTGCAACCCCATCTCTCCAAAGGCGCCGCCAAACATTTCGCAGCTTCGCAGAGGTCAAAGGCCTCAAGTGCCTCTTCCGAAGCGTTCGAGAAGGATAAGTGCACCACCAACTTTGTTACGCGTCAAGTGTTTTCGAAGCCACTCCAAGCTGTGAACGTCTCGAAGTCCGAAGCTAAAGTTGCCGAAGACAATCCGGCTGCATCACCACGACACCCAAGAAGAAGAAGAAGAACGTGTCCCTACACCCCCTGTAACTGAAGAAGTCATACCTGATATTAACGTGCCAGTGCCCGACCCTCCAGCTCCTCAAGTGGAGGTTGAAAACAATGAGGCTGCCACCTCCAAAACCAATGAAGCCAATGACGTGGTCATGGCTGAAGCCAATGTGGAGCCTGTCCCAACTGCTCCTGAAGCCAATGAAGGAACTGTGCCTGAAGCCAATGAGGCAACTGCTCAAGCATCTGGCCGAGCGATCAAGCCTCGATTCTTGCCCTTTGCTCGATTCCGCCACCAAGGCCCTACACAATCGAGCAAGCATACGACTATGGCGCGCTAGTCACGATAAGATGGCCCGCTCGGTCCCTCCGCCTCATGCCTCACGGTCCTCAATTCGACTATCATATTGCATAGGCCTCGGTCCGTAAGCCGAAGCCAAGATCGCCAAGGTTTCGAGCACGCCACATCAACTGGTTCTTTCAATGCAAATGGCTTCAAAGCCCACAATGCTTTCTTTCGACAAAGGTAAAGAACCCCTCTGAAGGCCAAGGATCTCATCCGACCGGTTACGAGCTATCAGCAAAGAAGCTATTACTCATGTGTTCTGTATGACCAAGGCCGCATCTTCCCTCATATGCGCCTCGACACTGAAGCCATTTACGGACTGCCGTGTTTAGAAGAAGCACTTGATTGCTTTCATGATGCAGGTCTGCTTGGCTTCATAACAGACAAAGAGCACTGGAACGAAGAATTAGTGCTTCAATTCTTTGCCACACTCCACATCCGCGGCTTCAACAGAGATACGAAGACATGGGTTCTCGAGTGGATGATCGGAAATATCCATCATGAAGCCAAAGCTCTTGACATCATTGAGCTCACAGGCCTACCCACTCCCGGAGAGCTGTTTGAACACGGATGTCAACTCCACCGCGATGCCTTGGAAAGCATATTTCATAAGATGTAACCCGACATGAGTCGATGTCGAGCATGATGAAGCCACTGCCACACGATGCTGAATACCCTCAGCACTTCCTTGTTGATGACCTTGAGTATCTGCCTCGCACCATATATCACATCATCAGGCGAACTCTATGGCCAATCAAAGGGCATTCATCATCCGCAAAGCTTGAAGGAGCAATGAAGACATTGGTCTTCTACATCCTCAATGGCATCAGCTTCGGCACGCAAGATTTCTTCATAAGGCAATTGGCTGCATCTGGATCTGATCTGTTTGGTATGAAGTTCTATGCTCCATGGGTCATGCACCTCATTAAGATGCACTCAGCTATCAACTATCAACCCTCTGCTCGCAATCATCTGATCTTTCTACCAGAGGTTGATATGTCTGTTGAAGCTGAAGGAAATATGCCCTAGAGGCAATAATAAAGTTATTATTTATTTCCTCATATCATGATAAATGTTTATTATTCATGCTAGAATTGTATTAACCGGAAACATGATACATGTGTGAATACATAGACAAACATATAAGTCACTAGTATGCCTCTACTTGACTAGCTCATTAATCAAAGATGGTTATGTTTCCTAACCATAGACATGTGTTGTTATTTGATTAATGGGATCACATCATTAGGAGAATGATGTGATTGACATGACCCATTCCGTTAGCCTAGCACTTGATCGTTTAGTATATTGCTATTGCTTTCTTCATGACTTATACATGTTCCGGTAACTATGAGATTATGCAACTCCCGTTTATCGGAGGAACACTTTGGTGCTACCAAAGCGTCACAACGAATCTGGGTGATTATAAAGGAGTACTACAGGTGTCTCCAAAGGTACATGTTGGGTTGGCGTATTTCGAGATTAGGTTTTGTCACTCCGATTGTCGGAGAGGTATCTCTGGGCCTTCTCGGTAATACACATCACATAAGCCTTGCAAGCATTGCAACTAATAAGTTAGTTGCTTGAGATGATGTATTATGAGCGAGTAAAGAGACTTGCCGGTAACGAGATTGAACTAGGTATTGGATACCGACGATCGAATCTCGGGCAAGTAACATACCGATGACAAAGGGAACAACGATGTCGTTATGCGGTTTGACCGATAAAGATCTTCAGAGAATATGTAGGAACCAATATGGGCATCCAGGTTCCGCTATTGGTTATTGACCAAGAATAGTTCTAGGTCATGTCTACATAGTTCTCGAACCCGTAGGGTCCGCACGCTTAACGTTACGATGACAGTTTTATTATGAGTTTACAAGTTTTGATGTACCGAAGTTTGTTCAGAGTCCCGGATGTGATCACGGACATGACGAGGAGTCTCGAAATGGTCGAGACATAAAGATTGATATATTGGAAGCCTATATTTGGATATCGGAATGGTTCCGAGTGAAATCGGGATTTCTTAGGAACAGGGGTTACCGGAACCCTCCCGGGGTTAATGGGCCTTAGTGGGCCATATGGGAGAAGAGGAGGGTCGGCCAGAGGTCAGGCCGCGCCCTCCCCTAGTCCGAATAGGACAAGGAGAGGGCGGCGCCCTTCCTCTTTCCCCTTCCCCTTTCCTTCTCCAACAAGGCAAGAGGGGGGAGTCCTACTCCCGGTGGGACTAGGACTCCTCCAGGCGCACCCCTTGGGGGCCAGCCGCATCTCCCCCTCCCTCCTTTATATACGGGGGCATGGGAGCACCCCAGAATACACAAGTTGATCTACGGATCATTCCTTAGCCGTGTGAGGTGCCCCCCTTCCACCATATTCCACCTCGGTCATATCGTCGCGGAGTTTAGGCGAAGCCTGCGTGATAGAGCATCATCATCATCACCACGCCGTCAGGCCGACGGAACTCAACCCGACGCTTTCTGGATCGGAGCCCGGGATCGCCATCGAGCTGAGCGATGTCTTGAACTCGGAGGTGCCGTCGTTCGGTACTTGGATCGGTCGGATCGTGAAGACGTCTGACTACATCAACCGCGTTGTCATAACGCTTTCCACTTACGGTCTCACGAGTGCGTGGACAATACT
This sequence comes from Aegilops bicornis, assembly GCA_021605145.1. Lineage (NCBI taxonomy): Eukaryota > Viridiplantae > Streptophyta > Magnoliopsida > Poales > Poaceae > Aegilops > Aegilops bicornis. The sequence continues at coordinate 513,759,688 of CM038672.1, read as the reverse complement.
CTCCCCTCGTTGCTATGCCATCACCATGATCTTGCGTGTGCGTGGGAAAATTTTGAAATTACTACGTTCCCCAGCGGTGGCATCCGAGCCTGGTTTTATGCGTTGATGTTATATGCACGAGTAGAACACGAGTGAGTTGTGGGCGATACAAGTCATACCGCTTACCAGCATGTCATACTTTGGTTCAGCGGTATTGTGAGATGAAGCGGCCGGGCCGACATTACGCGTGACGCTACGCTGAGACTGGTTTCACCGCTACGAGCACTCGTTGCTTAAAGCTGGCCGGGCGGTGTCTGTCTCTCACTTTAGTTGAACCGAGTAGCTACGCCCGGTCCTTGCGAAGGTTAAAACAGCACCAACTTGACAAACTATCGTTGTGGTTTTGATGCGTAGGTAAGAACGGTTCTTGCTCAGCCCGTAGCAGCCACGTAAAACTTGCAACAACAAAGTAGAGGACGTCTAACTTGTTTTTGCAGGGCATGTTGTGATGTGATATGGTCAAGACATGATGCTATATTTTATTGTATGAGATGATCATGTTTTGTAACCGAATTATCGGCAATGGCAGGAGCCACATGGTTGTCGCTTTATTGTATGAAATGCAACGCCATGTAATTGCTTTACTTTATCACTAAGCGGTAGCGATAGTCGAGAAGCAATAGTTGGCGAGGCGACAACGATGCTACGATGGAGATCAAGGTGTCGCTACCGGTGGCGATGGTGATCACAATTGCTTCGGAGATGGAGATCACAAGCACAAGATGATGATGGCCATATCATATCACTTATGTTGATTGCATGTGATGTTTATCCTTTATGCATCTTATCTTGCTTTGATTGACGGTAGCATTTTAAGATGATCTCTCACTAAAAATTATCAAGACGTGTTCTCCCTGAGTATGCACCGTTGCCAAAGTTCATCGTGCCCAGACACCACGTGATGATCGGGTGTGATAAGCTCTACGTCCATCTACAACGAGTGCAAGCCAGTTTTGCACAAGCAAAATACTCAGGTTAAACTTGACGAGCCTAGCATATGCAGATATGGCCTCAGAACACGGAGACCGAAAGGTCGAGCGTGAATCATATAGTAGATATGATCAACATAGTGATGTTCACCATTGAAAACTACTCCATCTCACGTGATGATCGGTTATGGTTTAGTTGATTTGGATCACGTGATCACTTAGATGACTAGAGAGATGTCTATCTAAGTGGGAGTTCTTGAGTAATATGATTAATTGAACTTAAATTTATCATGAACTTAGTACCTGATAGTATTTTGATTATCTATGTTTGTAGATAGATGGCTCATGTTGTTGTTCCGTTGAATTTTAATGCATTCCTTGAGAAAGCAAAGTTGAAAGATGATGGTAGCAATTACACGGACTGGGTCCATAACTTGAGGATTATCCTCATTGCTGCACAGAAGAATTACGTCCTGGAAGCACCGCTGGTGCCAGTGCCTGCCGCAGGAACAACGCTAGAAGTTGTGAACGTCTGGCGAGCAAAGTGATGACTACTCTATAGTTCGATGTGCCATGCTACGGCTTAGAACCGGGTCTTCAACGGCGTTTTGAAAGTCATGGAGCATATGAGATGTTCCAAGAGTTGAAGTTAATATTTCAAGCAAATGCCCGGATTGAGAGATATGAAGTCTCCAATAAGTTCTATAGCTGCAAGATGGAGGAGAATAGTTACAAGGTGAGCATATACTCAAAATGTCGGGTATAATAATCACTTGATTCAAGCTGGGAGTTAATCTTCGGATGATAGTGTCATTGATGTAATTCTCCAATCATCGCCACCAAGCTACAAGAGCTTCGTGATGAACTATAATATGCAAGGGATGACCAAAACAATTCCGAGCTCTTCGCAATGCTAAAAGCTGCGGAGGTAGAAATCAAGAAAGAGCATCAAGTGTTGATGGTCAACAAGACCACTAGTTTCAAGAAAAAGGGCAAAGGGAAGAAGAAGGGAACTTCAAAAGAACAGCAAGAAAGTTGCTGCTCAAGAGAAGAAACCCAAGTCTGGACCTAAGCCTAAAACTGAGTGTTTTTACTGCAAGCAAACTGGACACTGGGAGCGGAACTGCCCCAAGTATTTGGCGGATAAGAAGGATGGCAAGGTGAACAAAGGTATATGTGATATACATGTTATTGATGTGTACCTTACTAGAGCTCGTAGTAGCACCTGGGTATTTAATCTTTGGTTACATTGCTAATATTTTCAACTCAAAACAGGGGACTATGGAATAAGCGAGCCTTTGGCCAAGGGCGAGGTGATGATGCGCGTGGGAAACGGTTCCAAAGTCGATGTGATCGCGGTCGGCATGCTACCTCTACATCTACCTTCGGGATTAGTTTTAGACCTAAATAATTGTTATTTGGTGCCAGCGTTGAGCATGAACATTATATCTGGATCTTGTTTGATGCGAGACGGTTATTCATTTAAATCAAAGAATAATGGTTGTTCTATTTATATGAGTAATATCTTTTATGGTCATGCACCCTTGAAGAGTGGTCTATTTTTATTAAATCTCGATAGTAGTAATACACATATTCATAATGTCGAAGCCAAAAGATGCAAAGTTAATAATGATAGTGCAACTTATTTGTGTACCGCCGTTTAGGTCATATCGGTGTAAAGCGCATGAAGAAACTCCATCTTGATGGACTTTTGGAATCACTTGATTATGAATCACTTGGTACTTGCGAACCGTGCCTCATAGGCAAGATGACTAAAACACCGTTCTCGGTTCTATGGAGAACAGCAGATTTGTTGGAAATCATACATACGGATGTATGTGGTCCGATGAATGTTGAAGCTCGTGGCGGATATCATTATTTTCTCACCTTCACGGATGATTTAAGCGAGATATGGGTATATCTTCTTAATGAAACATAAATCTGAAACATTTGAAAAGTTCAAAGAATTTCAGAGTGAAGTTGAAAATCATCGTAACAAGAAAATAAAGTTTCTACGATCTGATCGTGGAGGAGAATATTTGAGTTCTGAGTTTGGTCTACATTTGAAAAATTGCGGAATAGTTTACGCAACTAACGCATACTGGAACACCACGGCATAATGGTGTGTCCGAACGTCGTAATCATACTTTACTAGATATGGTGCGGTCTATGATGTCTCTTACCGATTTACCGCTATCGTTTTGGGGTTATGCTTTAGAGATGGCCGCATTCACGTAAATAGGGCACCATCAAAATCCGTTAAGACGACTCCTTATGAACTATGGTTTGGCAAGAAACCAAAGTTGTCGTTTCTGAAAGTTTGGGGCTGCGATGCTTATGTGAAAAAACTTCAACCTGATAAGCTTGAACCCAAATCGGAAAAATGTGTCTTCATAGGATACCCAAAGGAAACAGTTGGGTACACCTTCTATCACAGATCCGAAGGCAAGACATTCGTTGCTAAGAATGGATCCTTTCTAGAGAAGGAGTTTCTCTCGAAAGAAGTGAGTGGGAGAAAAGTGGAACTTGATGAGGTAATGATACCAGCTCCCTTATTGGAAAATGGTTCATCACGTAAATCGGTTCATGTGACATCTACACCAATTAGTGAGGAAGTTAATGATGATGATCATGAAACTTGAGATCAAGTTTCTCTTGAACTACATAGGTCAACTAGAGTAAGATCCGCACTTTGAGTGGTACGGTAATCCTATTACGGAAGTCATGTTACTTGACCATGGTGAACCTACAAACTATGAAGAAGCGATGGTGAGCCCAGATTCCATAAAATGGTGGAAGCCATGAAATCTGAGATGGGATCCATGTATGAAAACAAAGTATGGACTTTGGTTGACTTGCCCGATGATCGGCAAGCCATTGAGAATAAATGGATCTTTAAGAAGAAGACCGACGATGATGGTAATGTAACTGTCTATAAAGCTCGACTTGTTGCGAAAGGTTTCGACAAGTTCAAGGGGTTGACTACGATGAGACTTTCTCACCCGTAGCGATGCTAAAGTCTGTCCGAATCATGTTAGCAATTGCTGCATTTTATGATTATGAAATTTGCCAAATGGATGTCAAAACTGCATTCTTGAATGGATTTCTAGAAGAAGAGTTGTATATGATACAACCAGAAGGTTTTGTTGATCCAAAAGGTGCTAACAAAGTGTGCAAGCTCGTGATCAATTTATGGTGCAGTGCAAGCTTCTCGGAGTTGGAATAAACGCTTTGATAGTGTAATTAAAGCATATGGTTTTATCTGAGACTTTTGGAGAAGCTTTGTATTTACAAGAAAGTGAGTGGGAGCTACGTAGCATTTACGATATTATATGTGGACGACATATTATTAATTGGAAATGATATAGAATTTCTGGATAGCATAAAAGGATACTTAAACAAAAGTTTTTCAATGAAAGACCTCGGTGAAGCTGCTTACATATTGGGCATCAAGATCTATAGAGATAGATCAAGATGCTTAATTGGACTTTCACAAAGCACATACCTTGATAAAGTTTTGAAAAAACTTCAAAATGGATCGAGCAAAGAAAGGATTTTTACCAGACATTACAAGGTGTGAAATTGAGTCGGACTCAATGCCCGACCACAATGAGAAGATAGAGAGAAAATGAAAGATGTTCCTATGCTTCCAGCCATAGGCTCTATCATGTATGCAATGATGTGTACCAGACACGACGTATGCTTAGCAATAAGCTTGGCGAGGAAGGTGCAAGTAATCCAGTGGATCAACGGACAGCGGTCAAGAACATCCTGAAATACACGAAAAGGACTAAGGATATGTTTCTCGTATATGGAGGTGACAAAAGAGCTAGTCGTAAATGGTTACGTCGATGCAAGCTTTGACATCGATCCGGACGATTCTAAATCGCAAACCGGATCGTGTTTTTATTAAGCGGTGGAGCTGTCGGTTGGTGCAGTTCTAAACAAAGCGTCGTGGCGGGATCTACATGTGAAGCGGAGTACATAGCTGCTTTGGAAGCAGCAAATGAAGGAGTCTGGATGAAAGAGTTCATTTCCGATCTAGGTGTCATACCTAGTGCATCAGGACCAATGAAGATCTTACGTGACAATCTTTGGTGCAATTGCCTTGGCAAAGGAATCCAGATTTCACAAGAGGACCAAGCATATCAAGAGGCGCTTCAATTCCATCCGGGACCAAGTCGGTGGGAGACATAGAGATTTGCAAGATACATACGGATCTGAATGTTGCAGACCCGTTGACTAAGCCTCTTCCACGAGCAAAACATGATCAGCACCAAGACTCCATGGGTGTTAGAATCATTCTTGTGTAATCTAGATTATTGACTCTAGTGCAAGTGGGAGATGAAGGAAATATGCCCTAGAGGCAATAATAAAGTTATTATTTATTTCCTCATATCATGATAAATGTTTATTATTCATGCTAGAATTGTATTAACAGGAAACATGATACATGTGTGAATACATAGACAAACATATAAGTCACTAGTATGCCTCTACTTGACTAGCTCATTAATCAAAAATGGTTATGTTTCCTAACCATAGACATGTGTTGTTATTTGATTAATGGGATCACATCATTAGGAGAATGATGTGATTGACATGACCCATTCCGTTAGCCTTGCACTTGATCGTTTAGTATATTGCTATTGCTTTCTTCATGACTTATACATGTTCCGGTAACTATGAGATTATGCAACTCTCTTTTATCGGAGGAACACTTTGGGTGCTACCAAGCGTCACAACGTAACTGGGTGATTATAAAGGAGTACTACAGGTGTCTCCAAAGGTACATGTTGGGTTGGCGTATTTGAGATTAGGTTTTGTCACTCCGATTGTGGAGAGGTATCTCTGGGCCTTCTCGGTAATACACATCACATAAGCCTTGCAAGCATTGCAACTAATAAGTTAGTTCTTGAGATGATGTATTACGGAACGAGTAAAGAGACTTGCCAGTAACGAGATTGAACTAGGTATTGGATACCGACGATCGAATCTTGGGCAAGTAACATACCGATGACAAAGGGAACAACGTATGTCGTTATGCGGTTTGACCGATAAAGATCTTCGTAGAATATGTAGGAACCAATATGGGCATCCAGGTTTCGCTATTGGTTATTGACCAAGAATAGTTCTAGGTCATGTCTACATAGTTCTCGAACCCGTAGGGTCCGCACGCTTAACGTTACGATGGCGGTTTTATTATGAGTTTACAAGTTTTGATGTACGAAGTTTGTTCGAGTCCCAGATGTGATCACGGACATGACGAGGAGTCTCGAAATGGTCGAGACATAAAGATTGATATATTGGAAGCCTATATTCGGATATCGGAATGGTTAGGGTGAAATCGGGATTTTACGGAACAGGGGTTCTGGAACCCTCCGGGGTTAATGGGCCTTAGTGGGCCATATGGGAGAAGAGGAGGGCCGGCAGGGGCAGGCGCCCCTCCCCTAGTCCGAATAGGACAGGAGAGGCGGCGCCCTTCCTCTTTCCCTTCCCCTTTCCTTCTCCAACAAGGCAAGAGGGGGAGTCCTACTCGGTGGGAGTAGGACTCCTCAGTGCACCCCAGGGGCCGGCCGCACCTCCCCCTCCCTCCTTTATATACGGGGGCAGGGGAGCACCCCAGAACACACAAGTTGATCTACGGATTGTTCCTTAGCCGTGTGAGGTGCCCCCCTTCCACCATATTCCACCTCGGTCATATCGTTGCGGAGTTTAGGCGAAGCCCTGCGCCGGTAGAGCATCATCATCGTCACCACGCCCGTCGTCTTGTGGAACTCATCCCCGACGCTTTCTTTGGATCGGAGCCGGGGATCGTCATCGAGCTGAGCGATGTCTTGAACTTCGGAGGTGCCGTACGTTCGGTACTTGGATCGGTCGGATCGTGAAGAAGGCGTCACGACTACATCAACAGCGTTGTCATAACGCTTCCGCTTCACGGTCTCACGAGTGCGTGGACAATACTCTCCCCTCTTGTTGCTATGCCATCACCATGATCTTGCGTGTGTGTAGGAATTTTTTTGAAATTACTATGTTCCCCAACAGAAGCCATATACCCTGAGCCTGCCAAAACGCCACTAAGTCTTGAGAATGCAAATCACCACAGCTTCTCTCAACCCATAGAAGGCGTCCAAGCAATATCTCGTGTCTATCCCTGGCTGGGAACACATGTCTGCCTCATCGTGCACGGACTGAAGCCACTGAGAGGACAATTGGCCAAAGGCCTCGGAAGCGCTCTCGAGTCCTCAATGATCGAGAACTTCTTGTGGCGCTTCATCAAAAGCAAAACAAGCATCACTCCTGGCTAAAGCGTCAAATGCAAAGCCTCTTGGTAGACGTCAATCGCATTCGCAACCTTGCCACCAAGAATGCTTTTTGTCACTCCACGAGACTTGTCGGCGATCATGGAAGAGTTTGACCACGCTAAGTGCTAAAGCTGATCTTCAAGACGATGGCTTCCTTTGAGCGTTTCAAGTTTGACTCCACTCCTCCACGGAATGCAGTCCTCTGGCGAACTCCATCTCTTGAAGACTCGATTATTCTTCCTCCCGCAGCGGTCAATGCCAGAGTGATCGATGATGAAGCCGATGCTACTTCACCGCCCTACCTCTTGCGAATCGACCTTTGCACCAAGCTAAATGCACCGCCAACAAACAACGACAACCCTGTTGCATCATCTTCTTCAGAAGAGGACGAGTAGATGCTCTATGTCTTCAAACCTTTTTGGTCCTTACTTACAAAAGGGGGAGAAGCATATGAGTTTGATAGTCTTCAAGCGGGTTCATATGGGCGGTTGCACTATATTTTGCCTAGTGTTTACAACTCCCGTTTTGATACATTTGGTTCTTTGAGTTGTAACACTTAAACTCGATGGTCGTCTGCTACTTATTGTTGGAAATATGCCCTAGAGGCAATAATAAATTAGTTATTATTATTATATTTCCTTGTTCATGATAATCGTTTATTATCCATGCTATAATTGTATTGATAGGAAACTCAAATACATGTGTGGATACATAGACAACACCATGTCCCTAGCAAGCCTCTATTGGCTAGCTCGTTGATCAATAGATGGTTACAGTTTCCTAACCATGGACATTGGATGTCATTGATAACGGGATCACATCATTAGTAGAATGATGTGATGGACAAGACCCAATCCTAAGCCTAGCACAAAGATCGTAGTTACGTATGCTAAAGCTTTTCTAATGTCAAGTATCATTTCCTTAGACCATGAGATTGTGCAACTCCCGGATACCGTAGGAATGCTTTGGGTGTACCAAGCGTCACAGCGAATCGGGTGACTATAAAGGTGCACTACGGTATCTCGAAAGTGTACATTGGGTTGGCACGAATCGAGGCTGGGATTTGTCACTCCGTGTAAGCGGAGAGGTATCTCTGGGCCCACTCGGTAGGACATCATCATAATGTGCACAATGTGACCAAGGGGTTGATCACGGGATGATGTGTTACGGAACGAGTAAAGAGACTTGCCGGTAGCGAGATTGAACAAGGTATCGGGATACCGACGATCGAATCTCGGGCAAGTACAATACCGCTAGACAAAGGGAATTGTATACGGGATCGATTGAGTCCTTGACATCGTGGTTCATCCGATGAGATCATCGTGGAACATGTGGGATCCAACATGGGTATCCAGATCCATTGTTGGTTATTGATGGGAGAACGTCTCGGTCGTATGCGCATGGTTCCCGAACCCGTAGGGTCTACACATAAGGTTCGATGGCGCTAGGGTTATAAAGGAAGCTTATATGTGGTTACGAATGTTGTTCGAGTCCGGATGAGATCCCGGACGTCACGAGGAGTTCGGAATGGTCCGGAGGTAAAGATTTAAATATGGGAAGTCTGTTTTGGTAGCAGGAAAAGTTTGAGGCGATATCGGTAATGTCTGGGACCACCGGGAGGGTCGAGGTCCACCAAGTGGGGCCACATGCTCGAGAGGCATACATGGGCCAAGTATGAGAGGGCACCAGCCCCTAGGTGGGCTAGGCGCCTCCCACCATGGCCCATGCGGCTAGAAGGGAGAGGGGGCAAACCCTAAGGGCAGATGGGCCCTAAGGCCCATACTCCCTGCGCCTCCCTCTCCTCCCCCTTGTGGCCGCCACACAATAGATGGGTTTGGGGCTGCCGCCCCTCTAGGGGTGGGAACCCTAGAAGGGGCGCACCCTCCTCCCTCTCCAGGCGCAGCCCTGCCTCTCCTCCTCCTCCTCTCCCTTGGTGCTTGGCGAAGCCCTGCGGGATTGCCACGCTCCTCCATCACCACCATGCCGTTGTGCTGCTGCTGGATGGAGTCTTCCTCAACCTCTCCCTCTCTCCTTGCTGGATCAAGGCATGGGAGGCGTCACTGGGCTGTCTGCGTGTGTTGAGCAGCGGAGGTGCCGTCCGTTCGGCACTAGGATCATCGGTGATTTGAATCACGGCCAGTGCGACTCCATCAACCCCGTTCACTTGAGCAGCTTCCGCTTAGCGATCTACAAGGGTATGTAGATGCACTCTCCTTCCCTCGTTGCTGGTTTCTCCATAGATAGATCTTGGTGACACGTGGGAAAATTTTGAATTTATGCTACGTTCCCCAATAGTGGCATCATGAGCTAGGTCTATTGCGTAGATTCTTTGCGAGTAGAACACAAAGTAGTTGTGGGCGTTGATTTTGTTCAATATGCTTACCGTTACTAGTCCAATCTTGTTTGACGGTATTGTGGGATGAAGCGGCCGGACCGACCTTACACGTACTCTTCGTGAGGCAGGTTCCACCGGTGACATGCACTTGGTGCATAAGGTGGCTAGCGGGTGCAGTCTCTCCCACTTTAGTCGAACGGATTCGATGAAAAGGGTCCTTATGAAGGGTAAATAGCAATTGGCGTATCACGTTGTGGTTTTACGTAGGTAAGAAACGTTCTTGCTAGAAACCCATAGCAGCCACGTAAAACATGCAACAACAATTAGAGGACGTCTAACTTGTTTTTGCAGGGTATGCTATGTGATGTGATATGGCCAAGAAGAATGTGATGAATGATATGTAATGTATGAGATTGATCATGTTCTTGTAATAGGATTCACGACTTGCATGTCGATGAGTATGACAACGGCGAGAGCCATAGGAGTTGTCTTTATTTATTGTATGACCTGCGTGTCATTGAACAACGCCATGTAATTACTTTACTTTATTGCTAACCGGTAGCCATAGTAGTAGAAGTAATAAGTTGGCGAGACAACTTCATGGAGACACGATGATGGAGATCATGATGATGGAGATCATGGTGTCATGCGGTGACAATAATGATCATGGAGCCCGAAGATAGAGATCAAAGGAGCAATATGATATTGGCCATATCATGTCACTACTATATAATTGCATGTGATGTTTATTATGTTTATGCATCTTGTTTACTTAGAGCGACGGTAGTAAATAAGATGATCCCTTACACAAATTTCAAGAAGTGTTCTCCACGGTATTGCACCGTTGCTACGGTTAAGTAAGCTTCTAAGCACCACGTGATGATCGGGTGTGATGGATTCTTACGTTCACATACAGCGGGTGTAAGACAGATTTACCGCAAAAACACTTGGGGTTAACTTGGCGAGCCTAGCATGTACAGACATGGCCTCGGGGAACACGAGGACTGAAAGGTCGAGCATGAGTCGTATGGTAGATACGATCAACATGAAGATGTTCACCGATGTTGACTAGTCCGTCTCACGTGATGATCGGACACGGCTTAGATTGACTCGGATCATGTAATCACTTAGATGACCGGAGGGATGTCTATCTGAGTGGGAGTTCATAAGATGAACTTAATTATCTTGAACATAGTCAAAAGACCTTTTGCAAATCATGTAAATGGCTTCGGCGCTTTAGTTCCTTTGTTTAGATATGTTCCTAGAGAAAATATAGTTGAAAGTTGAAAGTAGCAATTATGCGATCGGTAGAAAGCTTATGTCCTTAATGCACGCTTCGGTGTCTTTGAACCCCCAAGCGTCGTTTGTGGATGTTGCGAACATCGGACATACTGCGTTTTGATAACTACGTGATAGTTCGGTTAAATGGTTTAGAATAGAGGCACCAAAGGCGTTTTGAAGCGTCGCGGAACATGTGAGATGTTTGAGGGCTGAAATTGGGATTTCGGCTCGTGCTTACGTCCAAGAGGTATGAGACCTCCGGCGATTTTCTTAGCACGCAAACTAAGGGAGAAAAGCTCAATCGTTGAGCTTGTGCTCAGATTGTCCGAGTACAACAATCACTTGAATTGAGTGGGAGTTGATCTTCCGGATGAGATAGTGATGTTTCTCCAAAGTCATTGCCACCAAGCTGCTAGAGCTTCGTGATGAACTATAACATATCGAGGGATAGATATAATGATCCCTTGAGGTATTAGCGTTGTTTGACATCACGAAAGTAGAAGTCAAGAAGGAGCATCAATTGTTGATGGTTGGTGAAACCACTAGTTTCAAGAAGGGCAAGGGCAAGAAGGGATACTTCATGAAGCGGCAAATCAGGCTGCTGCTCTAGTGAAGAAACCCAAGGTTGAACCCAAACCCGAGACTAAGTGCTTACGTAATAAGGGGAACAGCCTTTGGAGCAGCATTACCCTAGATACTTGGTAGATAAGAAGAATTTGGCAAGGTCGATAGAAGTATATTGGATATACATTATGTTAATGTGTACTTTACTAGTACTCCTAGTAGCACCGAGGGTATTAAGATACGGTTCGGTTGCTAAGTGTTAGTAACTTTCGAAATAAAAGGCTACGGAATAAGCGGAGACTAGCTAAAGGAGAGCTGACGATATGTGTTGGAAGTGTTTCCAATTTTGATGTGATCAAACATCATGCGCTCCCTCTACCATCAAGATTAGTATTAAACCAGAATAATTATCATTTGGTGTTTGCGTTGAGCATAGACATGATTGGATTATGTCTATACTTGTCTGATTATTCATTTAAGGAGAATAATGGTTACTCTATTTATTTGAATAATACCTTCGATGGTCTTGCACCTAAATGAATGGTTTATTGAATCTCGATCGTAGTGATACACATTTTCATGCCAAAGGTATAAGATAGTAATGATAGTACCACTTACTTGTAGCTTGCCATGTAAGTCATATTGGTGTAAAACGCATGAAGAAGCTCCATGTTGATGGATCTTTGGACTCACTCGTTTTTGAAAAGTTTGAGACATGCAAACCATATGCATTTGGTGTATACGCATGATGAAACTCCATGCGGATGGATCGTTTAGACTCACTTGATTTTGAATCACTTGAGATATGCAAATCATACCACATGGACAAGATATTTGAAAAGCCTCGGTTTTGAAGATGGAACTAGATAGCAACTTGTTAGAAGTAACACATTTTGATGTGTGTAGTCCAATGAGTCTTTGAGGCATGCAGTGAATATCGTTATGTTCTGACTTCACAGATGATTCGAGTAGATGTTGAGTATATTTACTTGATGAAACACAAATCTGAATTATTGAATGGTTCAAGTAATTTCAGAGTGAAGTTGAAGATCTTCGTGACAAGAGGATAAAATATCTGTGATGTGATCATAGAGATGAATATCTGAGTTACGAGTTTTGGCACACAATTAAGACATTGTGCAAATTGTTTCACAATTAATACCGCACGGAACACCATAGTGTGATGGTGTGTCCGAACATCATAGTTGCACCCTATTGGATATGGTGCGTACCATGATGTCTCCTATCGAATTACCACTATCGTTCATGGGTTAGGCATTAGAGACAACCGCACTCACTTTAATAGGGTACCACGTAATTCCGTTGAGATGACACCGTATGAACTATGGTTTAGAGAAACCTAAGCTGTCATTTCTTAAAAGTTTGGGGTTGCGACGCTTATGTGGAAAAGTTTTAGGTTGATAAGCTCGAACCCAAAGCGGACAAATGCATCTTCATAGGACACCCAAAACAGTTGGGTATACCTCCTAATTCAGATCCGGAAGCAATAGGGATTGTTTCTTGAATCGGGTCCTTTCTCGAGGAAAAGTTCGTCTCGAAAAGTTGAGTGGGAGGATGGTGGAGACTTGATGAGGTTATTGAACCGTCACTTCAACTAGTGTGTAGCGAGGGCACGGGAAGTTGTTCCGTGGCACCTACACCAATTGAAGTAGAAGCTTATGATGATAATCATGAAGTTTCGGATCAAGTCACTACCGAACCTCGTGAGGCGACAAGGGCGCAGCGTCTTGCTTGAAGTGAATGCGGTGATCCTGTCTTGATAAACCTACGAGCTATGGGGAAGCAATGGTGGGCCCAAATTCCGACAAATGGTTAGAAGCCATGAAATCCGAGATAGGATCCATGTATCATAACAAAGCATGGACTTTGGTGGTCTTGCCCGATGATTGGCAAGCCATTGCAATAAATGGATCTTTAAGAAGAAGGCAGACGTGGGCGGTAATGTCACCTTCTATGAAGCTCGACTTGTGGTGAAGAGTTTTTCACAAGTTCAAGGAGTTGACTACGATGAGTTATTTCTCATCCGTAGCGATGCTTAAGTCCGTCGGAACCATGTTAGCATAAGCTGCATTTATGAAATCTGGCAGATGGATGTCAAAATGAGTTTCCTTACCAGTTTTCGTAAGGAAAGGTTGTATGTGATACAATCAGAAAGTTTTGTCGATCCTAAGGATGCTAAAAAGGTATGCTAGCTCAGTGATCCTTTCTAAGGTGCGGAGTAAGCATCTCGGAGTTGGAATGTGCGCTTTGATGAGATGATCAAAAGATTTTGGGTTTATACAAAGTTTATGAGAAACTTGTATTTCCAAAGAAGTGAGTGGGAGCACTATGGAATTTACGATAACAATATGTTGTTGACATATTGATGATCAGAAATGATGTAGAATTTCTAGAAAGCATATAGGGATGTTTGAAAAGTGTTTTTCAATAGAAAACCTAGATTAGGCTACTTGAACAATAAGCATCAAAGATCTATAAGATAGATCAAAATGTTTAATAATACTTTCAAATGAGCATGTACCTTGACATGATCTTGAAGGTGTTCAAGATGGATCGATCGAAAGAAGGAGTTCTTGCACGAGATGTAAGGTATGAAGTTAAGACTTAAAGCTCGACCACGGCGAGCAGAGAGAAAGGGCGAAGATCGTCCCTATGCCTTAGACATAGGCTCTACGGTATGCTATCTTTGTGTACCGCACCGGAAGGGTGCCATGCCATGAAGTCGATCAAGGGTACAAGAATGATCCAGGAATGGATCATTGGACATGATCAAAATTATCCTTAGAAGAATAAGGAAATGTTTCTCGATTATGGAGGTGATAAAGAGTTGGCGTAAAGGGTTACGTCGATGCAAGCTATAACACCTATCCGAGTGACTCACGAGTAGCAAACCGGATCGTATAGTGGAGCAACCATTTGGAATAGCTCCAAGTGGGCGTGTAAATAACATTTACAATATGACATAGAGAATTGCGAAGTACACACGGATCTGAAAGGTTCGAGACCCGTTGACTAAAACCCGTTGACTAAAACCTCACTCACAAGCAAAACATGATCAAACCTCGGAACTCATTGAGTCTAAATCACATGATGATGTGAACTAGTTCTGAGACACTAGTGAACTCTTTGGGTGTTGGTCACATGGCGATGTGACCTATCGATGTTAATCACATGACGATGTGAAGCTGGATTATTGACTCTAGTGCAAGTGGGAGACTGTTGGAAATATGCCCTAGAGGCAATAATAAATTAGTTATTATTATTATATTTCCTTGTTCATGATAATCGTTTATTATCCATGCTATAATTGTATTGATAGGAAACTCAAATACATGTGTGGATACATAGACAACACCATGTCCCTAGCAAGCCTCTATTGGCTAGCTCGTTGATCAATAGATAGTTACGGTTTCCTAACCATGGACATTGGATGTCATTGATAACGGGATCACATCATTAGTAGAATGATGTGATGGACAAGACAATCCTAAGCCTAGCACAAAGATCGTAGTTCGTATGCTAAAGCTTTTCTAATGTCAAGTATCATTTCCTTAGACCATGAGATTGTGCAACTCCGGATACCGTAGGAATGCTTTGGGTGTACCAAAGCGTCCTGGCGTAAGCTGGGTGACTATAAAGGTGCACTACGGTATCTCCGAAAGTATGCATTGGGTTGTACGAATCGAGGCTGGATTTGTCACTCCGTGTAAGCGGAGAGGTATCTCTGGGCCCACTTTCGGTAGGACATCATCATAATGTGCACAATGTGACCAAGGGGTTGATCACGGGATGATGTGTTACGGAGCAGTAAAGAGACTTGCCGGTAGCGAGATTGAACAAGGTATCGGGATACCGGCGATCGAATCTCGGGCAAGTACAATACCGCTAGACAAAGGGAATTGTATCACGGGATCGATTGAGTCCTTGACATCGTGGTTCATCCGATGAGATCATCGTGGAACATGTAGGAGCCAACATGGGTATCGAGATCCGCTGTTGGTTATTGACGGAGAAGCGTCTCGGTCATATGCATGGTTCCCGAACCGTAGGGTCTACACATAAGGTTCGATGGCGCTAGGGTTATAAAGGAAGCTTGTATGTGGTTGCGAATGTTGTTGAGTCCGGATGAGATCCCGGGACGTCACGAGGAGTTCGGAATGGTGGGAGGTAAAGATTTAAATATGGGAAGTCCTGTTTTGGTAGCAGGAAAAGTTTGAGGCGATATCGGTAATGTCTGGGACCACGGGAGGTCCCGGGGTCCACAAGTGGGGCCACATGCTCGAGAGGCATACATGGGCCAAGTATGAGAGGGCACCAGCCCCTAGGTGGGCTAGGCGCCTCCACCATGGCCCATGCGGCTAGAAG
The DNA here is from genome assembly GCA_021605145.1 of Aegilops bicornis. Taxonomy (NCBI): domain Eukaryota; kingdom Viridiplantae; phylum Streptophyta; class Magnoliopsida; order Poales; family Poaceae; genus Aegilops; species Aegilops bicornis. The sequence continues at coordinate 513,743,849 of CM038672.1, read as the reverse complement.
GGAGAGGGGCAAACCCTAAGGCGAGATGGGCCCTAAGGCCCATACTCCTGCGCCTCCCTCTCCTCCCCCTTGTGGCCGCCACACAATAGATGGGTTTGGGGCTGCCGCCCCTCTAGGGGTGGGAACCCTAGAAGGGGCGCACCCTCCTCCCTCTCCAGGCGCAGCCCTGCCTCTCCTCCTCCTCCTCTCCCTTGGTGCTGGGCGAAGCCCTGCTTGGGATGCCACGCTCCTCCATCACCACCATGCCGTTGTGCTTTCTGCTGGATGGAGTCTTCCTCAACCTCTCCCTCTATCCTTGCTGGATCAAGGCATGGGAGGCGTCACCCGGGCTGTCACGTGTGTTGAGCAGCGGAGGTGTCGTCCGTTCGGCACTAGGATCATCGGTGATTTGAATCACGGCAGTGCGACTCCATCAACCCGTTCACTTGAGCAGCTTACGCTAGCGATCTACAAGGGTATGTAGATGCACTCTCCTTCCCCTCGTTGCTGGTTTCTCCATAGATAGATCTTGGTGACACGTAGGAAAATTTTGAATTTATGCTACGTTCCCCAACACTTATTTGCTTTACTCTGGTGCGATGATAAATTCCGCATGTGCGACGATAACTTCCGCACTTAGATCATTCTGCAGACGTCCATTTTTCATTATGCATGTCATTCTCTTAGCTATATTATCTGATGCATGATGAATTATCTTCATAAGTTGAAGAGGATCTCCACAACATGCCATGTGCATTTGCATTCCAAAAGCAAACTCCTTACATGCACATCTTTAGGGGGAGCCTCTGCCACTTATGAAGACAATTCCCTATCCTTTACAATTTCACATATTTTATCCCCGTTGAAAACTTCAACCAATTTGTCATCAATCACCAAAAAGGGGGAGATTGTAAGTGCATCTAGTGCCACCCCTAGTTGGTTTTGGAGTATTGACGACGAATGTGGTTGAGGACTAATGCGTTTGTGAGAATTGCGGGATACTTGTGAGTAGTGTCCCTCATTGATTCGGTTTACCTACGGAGATGACCCTAAAAATGTATGAAGACATTGAAGACAATGGTGGTATGTGAAGATATTCACATTGAAGACTATGACATGAGAAGACATTGAGTGAAGACTATGGGCCTTGAAAGGCGTAATCGTTTCGTTGTTTCCTTTTCTTCTTTGTTAAGTCGTAGGAACCACCGTCTTGTTAAGTGGGGTCCAAGTGATCATAGTCGAGAATGGTGAAGTGATGCTCAACCCAAATCCTATGTCTTGGCGAAGACAATGAGAGCAAAACTTATCGAGGCTGGATGAGTCGACTTTGCTTGTAGCCCAAGTAAAGTTGCCGTGAGTGTTTGAAATCGACCGTTGGAACACGTGTCGGTTCCTTAGTGACCGAGGTCATTTCGGACATAACGGTCGGGTTGCCTAGTGGCTATAAATAGCCCACCCCTACACCATAAATTGGTGGCTGCTTTCGAGCTAGTGCACGGCTTTTGTCGTTTGAGAGCAACCCACCTTGAAGCCATTGAGAGAGAAATCCTTGCGAGGACAAAGCCCAAAACACGAGCCAAGAGTGTTAGGCATCCTTTGAAGTTTTCACATGTCGTGTGACACGAAGACTTATTACTCTTGAGTTGTGAATCCTCCGGCCGGTTAGGCGTCGCGTTCTGAGCATCCAAGAGTCATTGTGGATTGCCGGGTGAGCGTCGATGCATGAAGGTTCGGAAGTCTACCTTGAAGACTTACGAGTGATTGTGCGAGGCTGTGTGTGTCCTTAGCTCAAGGGAATAAGAGTGAAGACACGGTCTTGAGTTGAATCTCAGCCTCCCTAACCCGGATATGCAGTTGTCACAACAAGCTGGGCCCAGTCAACAAATCTTTGTCTTCAACTAGTATTTGGTTCTATCCCTTCCCTCCTTTACCCTAAGTTTGTCTTCGTGAAGTCATTGCTTATATGTCTTATCTGTTTGACTTCACTGCTTGACTTCTATTGTTGTTTGGCTTCATACTATTTTCCATCCTGATCCTTACTATATAGCTGCTATTAGTCGTGTCCGTTCACATTATTGCATACTTGACTATGGCTTGCTTGTTGTAGTTATCTTCCGCTGCATATCAACTAGGTCATTTCTGTTGTTTGTCTTCGAAACGTCCGTGTTTTGAAGACTTTCATAAAAATCGCCTATTCACCCCCCCCCTCTAGTCGATAACTAGCACTTTCACAAACAATAGAAATGACCTAATTGATGTGCAGCGGAAGATAAACTACAACAAGCAAACCATAGTCAAATATGTAATAACGTGAAAGTACAAGACTAATAGCGACTTAATAATAGGATCAAGATGGAAGATAGTGAAGCCAATCAACAAAAGTAGTCAAGTAATGAAATCAAGCAGGTATGACAAATAGGCAATGACTTCACGAAGGCAAACTCTAAGTAAGGAGAGGAGAAGATGGGGAACCGGTCACTGTTGAACACGAGTTGTTGGACCGATTCGATTCTTTGAGCTGAACAGGCTGAACACGATCTCGAGCTGAACCAGTGATCTGATGTTCAGTGAGCTGTTGGTGATCTCAACCTGAGCGTCAATACTCAACAACGAAAAACCAATGATTCACGATTTAGGAGCATGCGTTCTTGATGACATACGGAAATCGACATCAATGGCTTCAAGATGCATGCGCATCTTATTCTTCCGATAGGGATATTCAGTTCCATCGAACACGGGGCAAGCGGCGGAGACTTTGATTATCCCTGCGATCGACATAGCTAAAACTCCAGGTGGTTAAACCGAATCACACAGAACAAGGGAGTACCTTGCTCTGATACCAATTGAAAGTGCTAGTTATCGACTAGAGGGGGGTGAATAGGCATTTTTATGTAAGTCCTCTAAATGTGGAAGTTTCGAAGACAAACAATAGAATTGACCTAATTGATATGCAGCGGAAGATAGACTACAACAAGCAAATCATAGTCAAGTATACAATAATATGAAGGTACAAAGACTAATAGCAGCTTAGTAGTAAGGATCAGGATGGAAGATAGTGTGAAGCCAACCAACGATAGTAGTCAAGTAATGAAGTCAAACAGGTACGACAAATAGGCAATGACTTCACGAAGACAAACTCTAAGTAAAGGAAGGGAGAGGATAGAACAAGTCACTTGTTGAAGACATAGGATTTGTTGGACCATTTCCAATTGTTGTGACAACGGTACGTCTGGTTAGGGAGGCTGAGATTCAACTCAGAAGACCGTGTCTTCACCTTATTCCCCTTGAGCTAAGGACACACAGTCCTCGCCCAATCACTCTGGTAAGTCTTCAAGGTAGACTTCCAAACCTTCACAGACTTCGTTCACCGGCGATCCACAATGACTCTTGGATGCTCGAGCTGACGCCCTAACATTTGGAGGATTCACAGTACTCAAGTGTAATAAGTCTTGAGTCACGCAGACGAAAAGACTTTAGTGATGCCTAACACTCTTTGGCTGGGGTGTTTGGGCTTTGTCCTCGCTAAGTTTCTCTCTCTCAAATGCTTCAAGATGGGTTGCTCTCAAGCGACAAAAGCCGTGCACTAACTACGAAAGCGACCACCAATTTATGGTGTAGGGGTGGGCTATTTATAGCCACTAGGCAACTTCGACACGATATGTCCGAAATGACCACAGGTCACTAAGGAACCGACACGTGTTCCAAATTGATTTCAAACACACGGCAACTTTACTTGGGCTACAAGCAAAGCTGACTCATCCAGCTCTGGATAAGATTTGCTCTCATTGTCTTCGCTCGAAGACATAGGATTTGGGTTGGGCATCACTTCAGTCATTCTAACTTTGTTCACTTGGACCCCACTTAACAGTACGGTGGTTCCTATAACTTAACAAAAAATTGTCGTCAATACTCCAAAACCAACCAGGGGTGGCACTAGATGCACTTACAAATAAGAAAAAAATAGTCGAAATACAACCCAGCAGACCAAAACTACACGGGCCAACCGTGCCTGGCATGCCAACGGGCCGGCCCGATTAGCTAAGCGGCTGTGCCTGGGCTGCGAGGCACAGCACGCTCGTGAACGTGCTGGGCGGGCTGTGCCGGGCCGGCCCGTTTGGCCAGCTCTGTGTTCCCTTGTGCGATCTGAATTCCGCTGCTTCGCTCTGAATCCCTCGCTTGTTGCCTTCCGCCCCTCCCGTCTCCACTCCTCTGTACCACCAAATGAGCATAGGAGATCTCCCTCGCGGAAGGAAGGGAATCACAAGTGCTCTTGAAATTCCCCTGGTGGGATTTATTAACCTGGGTGTTCTCCCCCTTGTCACCAAACAAATCCTCAGTGTTGAGAACTTAACCTGAACATATTTACGCAGAATATAGACATTTCTTCAAATACTGCTCCTGAGAGAGATAGAGAAAAAGGACAGACAGTAGTGTCTTCAGATATGTGCCAAAACCGTCACCGTCTACCGACTAACAAAGTGCCATTTTTCCAAAAGAATTGAAACTAAGTGTCATTTTATTTGGATGTAAACACGTGGGACTTCATCTTTCGTTTCAGAATGCTGCCTCACTGTAACGGGTAATAGCGAGCCATTCAGTTTTCAGTCTTCTCTTTCTGCACTGAACTAAAAACTTGACTCTCTTCACATCAGCAAGTCAGACTGAACACATACGTCACCGAGATATGACAGTCCAGTAAACCTGAAACACACAGTACGTCATTTAAGGAGCAGCACTCTTTTATTGGATAGCTGATTGCCAGCACTAACCATCTCAGTTCTTCAGTTTTCCATCTCTCTCAAGACATTTACTGCTCGCTTCAGAAACGAAGCAACAACCGGATTATCAAGTGCACATGCAAGTGCCGACTACTGAGCTTTCAGAGATCAGCTTGGATGCATTCAGCCACCAAGATTTTCAGCAGGGTTCCTCCATTCCATTATCTTATCCTTCAATAATCCCCACAAGTGTCGGTTAAGCCATAGCCATCCTGGCCCTCCACTAAATCTCATCGCACAATCCGCGCCTTTCTGCCAAAAGATACGGCCATCACCAAGCACCAAACCCCGATACAATCCTATTCCTGATCGATCGTGGAAATCGCAGAGAACAACCTTCGCCTCCCGATGCAAATTGCAGAGAAGAAAAGGTTATCTGAATCCAATCAAGCCCCATCCCGTTCTTTCTTCAGTAAAGTGAAAGCATGATAAAAGCTGGTCAGGTCAGTGAACGGCCGCTCTTAGGGCTATAAACACGGCCATGGAGGGAGCGCTCAGATTCCCCTTCTTCCCGCTCCCTGCACCTCTGGCCTCTGCCTCTGCCTCTGCCTCTGATCCTAATCCTGATAGTTTATGGGTGGCTGCTCCTCCCTCCTAGGCCGAGACTAAACTAGTAGTACTGGAGCCGGAGTTGCTGGACTGCCAGTACTGCTACTGACAGGTTGCGTCTGCGTCTACGCTGTAATGACACTATATACCTCTCCCTGCCCTCGCCATTAGTGACCACCAGCACTAACCAGAGCTGCATTGCTTCAAGAACATGGGAATCCAAAGAGTTTGGGTCGTCCTTGCGCTGCTTTGTATGTGCCTGAGAGGTAATTCGATCGTCGTAGAGGGAATCTGTGTTGGAAGTTAAGTTGTAGGAGATGATGAGCTGAATTGACATCGTATTTGTCTTGTGTTTGTTTGGTGCAGAGGGTGGAGCTGTGACATTCACGTTCCTGAACCGGTGCACGGGGACGGTGTGGCCGGGCATCCTGTCCAACGCCGGGACGGCGAGGATCGAGCCCACGGGCTTCGCGCTGCCGCCCGGCGCGGCGCGCGCGCTGCCGTTCCCGACCGGCTGGTCCGGCCGGATGTGGGCGCGCACGGGCTGCGCGCAGGACGCGGCCGGGCGGTTCGCGTGCGCCACGGGCGACTGCGGCACCGGCACGCTGGAGTGCGCCGGCCGGGACGGGGCGACGCCCGCGACGCTGGCGGAGTTCACGCTCGACGGCGGGGGGCACAACGACTTCTACGACGTGAGCCTGGTGGACGGCTACAACCTGCCGATCCTGGTGGAGCCCGCTGGGAGCAGCGCCACCGGCACGACGTGCGCGGCCGCGGGCTGCTCGGCGGACCTGAACCTGCGGTGCCCCACGGAGCTCCGGTCGGCGGGCGGCGGCGCGTGCCGGAGCGCGTGCGACGCGTTCGGCAAGCCCGAGTACTGCTGCAGCGGCGCGTTCGCCAACCCCAACACCTGCCGGCCCACCGCCTACTCGCAGGCGTTCAAGCTGGCGTGCCCGCGCTCCTACAGCTACGCCTTCGACGACCCCACCAGCACCTTCACCTGCGCCGGCGGCCGCGACTACACCATCACCTTCTGCCCCGTCGCCACCCCAAGGTCCATACTCCATGCCCATGCCCACCACGCGCCCCCTTAACCACTGCATTTACTAATCACTAGCTAAGGCTTGCTTTCGCGTGACGTCTAGGTCGCGCGTGGTTAATCACGCCATGATTTGCACGCACTGTTAGGTAAGCATGGGGACACGATCAGGATGATGAGATCGGCATGGATGCTTTGGTTGGTACCTGAACGATGGGCACTCCATGTCACCTTATCTCGCATACAAAATGCTTGCGAGTGCACGGTATTCCAACATGCCGTGCTTACGAAACGGAAGGGGACAGTGAGAGCGAGAGGTTTGGAAGATGATGCATTGTGATGATCAGTCTGGACTGGAGTTACCAGTATATGAGTGGGTAGTAGATGTCTCATTCATGTTGCATTTAGTGGGTGCTTAGCTTGTCGAGGGAGGTTTGACCCCTGTGGCTTTCACTTTTACTGCCGTCGGTTTGCACATCAACGTCAGCCGTCGGAGCAGTGCAGGGCAGTCATATTCTTATCTTGTGGTGAAGTCAGAAAAGACTAGGCCATATGAATGATGGCCGATGTCGCCATGAAACTGCCGTAACACTTTAGCGGAAGGCGGGAAAGGGTAAAAGGGAAAGCGCAAAAAAACAACTTTCTGTGCTGGATTATGTTTCTCCTGATCCTCTTTTGTTATTTTACTGCATGCGTGCATTCATTCGAGCATTCACGGGTTGGAGCATCTGATCGTGAACTCAATCCGTTATTCTTTTCGTGTGCAGCCTGAAATCGGCGGGTGGGGCGACGGTGGTGCCGACGCCGACGATGCCGGGCTCGACAGGGTTCGCGCCCCCGGTGATGCCGAGGCAGGCAGGCGGCCAACCCGACGGCCAGGGCGTGATACTGGGGGACAACTCCTGGCTCGCCAACATGGCCACCGGCGATATGTCGGCGGCGACGCCTCCGAGGAGGACGGCCATGATCCCGGCCGCGCCGCTCGCTCTCTTCATCCTCCGGCTGCTTCTATAGCATCACATATCCGTCCATCCAAACAAACAAAAACAAAAAACAGAGAAGTTTTGGTCAGAAGTTGAACAGAAGAACACACTGTTTGCAAGTCGGCACGGCCCACCGGTGCGAAAGCGAGACGGCGCGCTCCCCTGCCGCTGTTGCCGCCGTCGGCGCTCGCGGAAAGAATGGGCCGTTGTTGATGTGCACGGCGAGTGGGGAATGAATGACGATTTGACCAAGATCGCCATTGTAAAATCCATCCATCCATCCATCTTTTTCGTTTTCTTTTTCTAGTTTGCACGGCTGTGGAGTACAAAGGAAATATACTACTAGTAGAAAAGATTCTTACACGCATGAGCCCGGCCCGCTGCCCAAGAAGAGCTGTCTATGATTGTATATACGCACTCGCCGTCCAGTTCTCCGGCCGATCGCTAGTGGCGAACACACTATAACCCGATCGATGCCCTTATTCTGGGATTTGCTCTCAGCTGTCAGAGGCCAAACCTGGTCAAAGCTATGATATGCACGAAGCGAAGGTTAGGCTCAAGTTCACATCGTTTCAGTAATGAACAGGACGTACAAACACCTGTCATGTTATCTCTGCTCTGTAGTGTCACAGTGCTTTGCTTACCGCACTGTTGATGTCGCTGATTTGCCATAACCATAACCAGTCAGAGATGTGGCAGCTCCATCCATTATCACTGACAGTCTAGCTGCCAGACACACCTAATAATACTGGAACATTCACCAAACATTTGCTCGCAGCTGATGATTGACGCTCAATCAACAGCTAAAAGGAAGATGAAACGAGTGGCCCGGTAATGGCCGAGTTGGCGGCATGGACTGGAAATGCTAGAATACTACTCCTACCACGACAAATTGTACACTACAAAATACTTTACAAGTCAGTAGTGTACAGATTGATGACGCAAGCTTTAGTGTTTGGCACATGGGGTGTGCGGCGCCATCTGGGAGGATCAAGCAAGCAAGATGCAGCCCCGGCGGGCGTGCGTGGTGGCCTTGTGGGGAGGGGAGGACATGGACACGGCCGGCGGTGGTGGCCGTTCCCTTCATTTGGTCCACTGCTTTTTTTGGTGAGTGTGGCCAAAGGAAGGTTCAGTTCAGCTCGGTGCCTACTCTTGTTCCTGCCTAGGAACGAACGGCGTACTAGTAGCTACCAGAATCATATCACCTTTAGCTTCCGCATGCTGGATGTTATTCCGTGTGGGGCAATAGTAACCTACTGGCACTAGTCGTCTTGCCCGGGAGGTTCAGATGAAAGCAATCGGTAGGTTGCAGGGAAACTGATAATCTTTCCTCCGGTCAAGAAAATCTTTGTCGAAGAAATGGATAAAAATGAATGTATCTAGAATAAAAATATGTCTAGATACATCCATTCCTCCGACAAGTATTTTTGGACGGAGGGAGTACCTACCAACTACTCTCATGGCGATTTCGGTTGCCCGATCCATGCGACCGGACACGCAGGGTGACCTACATCGGAGAGGGATGAGACGGCCATGGTTTTAGCTTGGAGACCCGTCGCCTTTCCGTGGCCGAATCGGCCAGTTTCTCCGATATGGCAGTGTAACTGATGGACCTGGGGATCACCGGGACTGCCGGAAATCTGACTTAAACTAGTGCAAGCAAGGCCACATGTTATGTTCAGGCAGAGGCTGTGGGCTAACCGCGACAGTGATCGGCCACCGACCGGGTCGTTTTCCTGCTGACGACGAGACCAACCTCCGAATCTGATACGCGACTTGGATCTCTCGTTAGAATACGAGCACAGTTAGATCATCGTCACTGCAGCTGTGCCTCTCAGATTAACAAGTAGTAGGAGTATTAGGAAAGGCACAGCACGGCATTAAAGAAGATAAAGAGTTATGGCCTTATGATTGCGCTAAGTACGTATTCAGAGACTAGTATATTCGGCACTCTTGTGGTTGTGGTGCAGCAACACTGTCACTGCCTCTCTTTCTGCCAAATAGCACTACACTTTGCAGGTGGTTGCGCTTGGCCAGGGCGGTTGCTTATGCTTGCACCCTCACCTTTTTGGTTGACTCCCATGTTGCTCATGAACTGAAAGGGCGATTAGCTGTGATTTCAGTTTGTTTAGCCAGGCCGAGGAGTCTTGAGTCAAAAGTTGAGTGCATTGGCAACAATCCGGTGATAAAAGGGTCCCAAAGGGAAATCCATTTTGGTAGCAAAAGGTACTTGTAGAGAGGAAAGAGAGAGAATAATGAATTGGTGCCGCCGACAACAGTTAACAACAGGTTGGTTGCCTTTGATAGATCCATCGTTATGGAATGGAACATGCATGCCTTCCTCGGATCCCCCGTCCATGCAATCAGCATTGCCGCCTCACATGCATGCTTAGCAACTGAGAATAGGCCATCATTATGTTGCTATCGGTTGTCACATGGTGCATTGGCGCATCTACCCTCGGCAAGCGGATGATTGACAGGATCTCAACACGAATACGAGGAACTGCACACGATCTAGCAAGATTATCACTGAAAGAACCGCGATTTCAGTGTAGCGATACAAGGTTTCAGAGATCAACACAGTTCTATCGATTACGAGCTAGGGTTCTACGCTAGAGCTAGCCTATTGAAAACTTGGGGAAGAGGTTGATGCGAGACACCGATTGCGGAGAGGGTTTAATAGCTCAGGGAGGCTGGCGATCACGGCAGCTAAGTGAGTTGTCTGTCAGTTCAATGTAGCCGTCAGAGTTGTGGCGGCAACGGAGTGAGAATGAATAGAGAAGCCGCACGTACACAGCAATACCAACACATATATCTACATAAGAAAAACGAGCATAAACCTCATTCTCCCGACAGGCCTTAGAAGCTAACACATGGTGTCTAATACGAAAGTGCTTGGAAAGCTTTCACAAAAGTGGATGGCTTTTTCCTCCTTATGTCGCTGCAATGCAATGTGCTAAAAGAAACAACCTTTTCTCATGGAATACGCACATTCGTCGTAAAATCCCCTAGCCCCAGGGCAGATGGGGGACTGACAAGAACGCTGGACCTAATGAGGCGGTTGATGAAGACGTTTAATCAAAGCAATATCACTGAAATATCAATGGGTTGATCCCGTTGTGACGGCCATTACTTGTGGGATCATCGTTACCATACGGGTATATTATTCATAGTTGTCAGCTACTGACCACGCACATACTGTTATGGAAATCAAAACTATGCAAGTAGTACAGTGGCGTCACAAAAGTTAGGAGATCTGATTGTAGATGAGCTTGAGATCTTACCTACAAGAAGTTCAGAAGCATCAGCAGCTGCGTATCATCTGCCCGTGGAAACTTGCTGGCGGTTCTGAAGATCGCTTTCGTCCAGTCAGCACTAGAAAAGCTGTTTGAACAGCAATTAGTAGGAGTAGATAAGAACCAACTGCGTTCCGAAAATCTGACGAGGCAGTGAGGCGTCAGTTCATAAAAGAACATAGAGGACGTGATACATCAACCACTAGATTGGGTTAACGTATGTGGTGAAGGACGTCAACTGAGTCGATGCAAAGCCAGAGAAAGCAGCTCAAAATAACATCGGTTTCAACCAGCAACGTCTAATCAACGGATAATCAATTTGGCACCGCCGCCTAAAAGCATATGCTAATCAAGAAAAATATATATTAGAGTGTCACGGTTGTACAAAAGGGGGGTGTGGAATCTTCTGACTCAAAAGATTAGCTGGCTTCATGATGACTAATCTCAGTGACAAATGGTAACTGATATGCTAAATTACTCTAGAAAGAGCAAATAGATGGATGGATATTTTTGAATACCAAAACGATGTCACAAGTAAAGTAACCAAGTTACAGGTGTATGAGTGCTGCATCAGTTGCAAATTTACGGATGGGGACCAAAATGAACAATACTGAAGAAGGAACCAACAAAGTTAATAGCCATTGTTGGCTGCTACGAATCTACCAGAAGAATTACACTCGATAAATATTTAGGATTTGGAAGACCGGTGAGGAAATGGAATTTGCCAGTGTATCTATCATCTTTGGGATGATGTCATGGAAAAAAAATCAACTAAGATTCAGTCACAGATATTACACTGTTGTGTTCCAAAGAGAAGAATAGCAAAAAGATCGTGCTAATGCATACAAATGAACACATCTAAGATCAAACAAAATGTCCAAAGGTAATTCTGACCAACAAAGGATAGCAATGCTCCTCATTATAGTTGGGCCACGATGTGTCATCTCCCGCCACATAACTTCTGTGCAGATTCCAGACCGTGGGATCATAGTTCTCTATCAACTCATAACATAAATCATATTCTTTGATTATGTCTAGGAACTTGTTGAGTGAATCACCTCTCTTCGGGCTCAGAAAGATAGCCTGCGAGGTCTCTGAGTGCTTCAACAAAGATTTGACTGTCCGGGCAAGGCTTTGATGGAATTGCTTGAAAAATGTACTGCAAGACAAGTGAAATGTGAATAAGACAATCCAGGTAAAACTGAACACTGTCTGCCGTTTGTATATTAGTGGCCGACCTGACCTACAATAGGCTGGTTGCGCTATAAATTGTACAATTAATATCATCTCTTCAGCAGGGGGATACAAGTTTTTAGCCATTTCTGTATTTTGAGTTTTTGACTGGATGCATATGAAGGACTAAAGGCTTTGTTGTTGTTGTTGTTGTTGTTGTTGTTGCATATGAAAGAATGATGATCGATCCAATCAAAGCGCACATGCAATCATATAACTTTTAAAACAGTTTTATATTTCCACACAATGGAAGAAACTCCAACTTCTTTTCACCTAATCAGTACTACAGCCCCACCACATTACAGGATACCACTGACACAGGAAATGGCACTTAGCAGTAGTAGTTGATTAGATCAGTTCAAGAGTGGTAAAGGGTAGAACAAATATTAGGGGGGTAGAACATACCAGTCACTTGCAACAATGATGTCAAAAGAGTTCAACATGTCTGAAGCTTGCTCTTGATCCCAGTGCAGTGTCATAGGTTTAACTTTCGTTTGACCAAAAGTTTCTGCATTGATGGATATGTTCTGCTTGATATCTGAGGGTTAATGGATTACAAAGCCATAAAAGGTAACGTCTAGAACAGCCCGATTGGATTTGCGGCTGGGTCACATAGTATGTAGCTCATATTACATTAATACTAACAAACTTTAAATTATGCAACAGCTTTTATATTACTCATTAAGAAGGATACATCCAACTACTTGTGGGTTTCCATCAGAAATAACAACCTCGCCAGCATTTGCACTGGCTGCAATAACAAGTCCCGCCAATCCGTAACCAGCTCCAAGTTCAAGCACCCTTTTAGACCTATAATGAATTTGAAAGGAAAATAATCAGAGAAATATAGCACGTAGAGTGAATCTAGTCAAAGCAGCAATAGATGTTTGTATGCTAAAACAAAAAGTCAATCCACAGTTCTAGGTAGGAATGTAGGATTCATGAGAGCAGAAAACTTTTACAAGGCTAAAACAGAGACCAAAATATCTGACCCTTGTGATAGTTTTGAGCTCTCATGAATCCTACCTAGAACTGTGGGTTGAAATCTTCTGAATCAGGTTCAGGACAAGTGGAATATCTGTGCAATTTACTTGAACACGAGCAACTCAAGTTACTCAAGCATGTTATGCAATCTGCAAAAGCAAGCGTACTGTTGATAAAGTAAGACGAATTAATCCAAGTGTGTTACATGGGTAAATACACCTCACTACAAACCTGAACATATCTGAATGGTTGATACAGTAGAAGGCAAGGACCTCTTCAGACGGCCAACAACCTTCAAGGAAGAGAAACCATAAAGATAGGCATAGATGAACCGTATCACATGAACAGCATAGTGGGTGTAAGAACAACAAAGAATTCAGAGTTATATATTAGCCATGCCACTATCAAATATGCAGTTGTATAGCAGTCCTACTTCAGAAGCTCTAGGTAACCATACTAGACTCGTGCGATTAATGCAGCATCTGTTTTTTTCTTTACCTGGCCGGAAGCTAAGCCAGTTACGTGGTTTACTAGAGATGATCGAACCATTTTAGATCTTGAGGGCATGAATACTGTTAATATGGGTGAATCTTGTAATAGATAACTTCAAGAGTCTGTTGGATATGTGAGATTGCTGTTGACAGGAAAGGTAAGTAAAATGAACAAGGGACCAAACAGTTCATATTTTGCATAGAAAAAATATTCCACACAAAGTGGCAGCCCGTTCTTTACATTCCAAACAAAAAATTGAGAACTCTTCAATTGGCAGGTGGTAACTTATGACAACTAAACCAATAACTGCAGCAAATGAGATAAACATGACCATACAGGGGAACTTAGGCTGACAGATAGAATGACATGATCCATGATATAACAAAGATAATAGATCAGCTTGAACAAGAAACTTACATACAAGTCCAGTAGTGTCAATATTGAATCTGTTGGAAGCTTCAATGTCATTTAGTTCCAGGAATCATCTCTTCTGTATCTGTAATCAAACACTAAAATATTAAACTTAGGAATTATAGCGAACATTTCTAGTATTCTAATAGTTCGGGCTTACTGGACAGAAAGAGAAAAGTGTGATTCCTAATTTTATCAGAAAACAAGTAGAAGAGCAATATGTGTATTACAACAGGAGAAAAACTGCATTTAGTATGACAGTAACTATGGGGAAAATAGTCGACTGCTTACATTACATTAAGTTCCGGTGAACCTCCACAGGGCAGCTTATAACAAACATAGACATCTCTTTGGCATTCCACACCATTTTCATTTCCGTTTAATGAACCTCCTTGTGATTTATTTAACTGCGAAATTGGCACTGTGTGACACTCGATCAGATTAAAACCACGCGATGTCTTCCTCGAAATTTTGTTAGTATCACCTTTCTCCTGCGGCTCATTAGAAGTTCCCTCTGTGTATAAAACGAAGTGAAAAATGTTAACCTCTAGAAGGTAGGAATTACAGATTTGAGTGGGTGCTTTGGGGGCAGGGCCATCCAGGGGCCTGTGCGGGCTGCGCGCCCGCACAGGGCCCCCAAATTTCAGGGACCCCCGATTTGGGCCAATGTCTTAGTATATATATTTTTCGTTTTGGGCCCTTTCTTCAGACCTAGCACGTAACTGGGCTTCCTCAGCTAGTCTTTGGCACTACCGGTCGGGCCTGCTCCTCAATCTCCCCCAAACGATGCTTTCTCGAGTCCCCCCAATCGACACAATCTGCTGAACAATCTTGCCTCAAAAAAAAAAATCTGCTGAACAATCGATCTATCTATCGATCCAGCCCTCACTAGAAAAAAATGAAGCCTCTCACAGAGAACTAGCGGAAGTGCGGCGCCGCCACACGGAGACGGAAGCTAGCAGCGTTGTTTGATTGATCGCTTCGTATCCTTTCCGGAGATACAGCCGCAGCCCTGCCCGCATGTAGAATTGATTCATCGGTTCTATTGACCGCTGGGTGCTTAGCTAGTCGCAAATCCCAACACACGAGTAGAAGCAGCCCGTGGCCCAGACCAAGGTGAGAGCAGCACCGATCTGTCCAACATGTGCGCTGAAACTGAATCCTTATTTAATCTAGACTATTTTGTTTTGCTGGATAATTATATTAGTGAGCATATTATAAGCATATGCATCAGTTTATCGATCAATTTTTTTAGGAAGATATATAGTAGGCTAGTAGATCATGATCAAGTTGTCACACACAAAGATTTCCAAGATAGTTGCTTCAGGGTTGTCATTTTCTTTATTACCTTGATAAGCCTATCGTTTATGCAATGTTGGAATTCATTCATACTTTTCCTATGAAGAAATAGTCTATTCTAGAAATTTTAGGGCCTAATTTTGCATTTCGCACCGGGGCCCCGAATTCCTGGAGACGGCCCTGTTTGGGGGATGGGGGGACTACTTCAAGTTGAAAAAGGTTAAATAGAAACAACACTGACAAAGAAAGCCAGCTACATTACAGGGACCAGAACGACATTGAAATGAAAGGAAATTACCATGGTGTTGTGTCCTATAAAACAGCTAACATGGACTGTAAACATGTTCCTTACAGTTAAACAGGGTCTACCCAGATGAAAAAGATGATTATCTTGGTATGGCTATCTAAGTGTGCATTCGGCATTCACAATTTCATACAGTACTGCTAATATCAAAAGGATAAGCTGTGAGCATAATAATTGCCATATGTATAACAGCATATGGTTTTAAAGCAAGAACCTCATGCACCATCTCATTCAAGCAAACAATCATACTCCAGAGCAAGCTAGAACTATTTCTTTTAATCAAGTACTCGGATATAAGGGAAATGGGCCAAGCTCATTCAGTTGAGGGACTGGATCTACAATCCCACCAGCTGGGTTCAAGTCCTGACGGATGCAAATTTAGGTTTCTATTATAATGCAGGAACTTCCTCTGCAATTTTTTTAACGTACTCAGTTCTACACATAAATGGCATGTGCCACAATCAATATGTGTGTTAAACATTTTGCCTGAATTAAGAGTTTGCAGGCACATGAATTCAGAGCTGGAATAACATAATAAGCAGTTGACAGCAATCGTGTTGTATCTCGATCTTCTGAAATGCAAGTCGATAGTAGCATAAACGCCACTGCTCCTCTTGCATAACAGAACTAGTAAATCAAGAGATCCACCTACACTCTTGGTATAGCCCAAGTATCGGTGCTACGAGGTGTCGAGAGTGAAGATAATTACGGCGCAAACACTTATTCACCGTCCTTTCCTATGTGGAAGCTATCTCGTCTAATGGTACGCCTGACAGCGGCAGATCAAGTGGAACCGGGAGCTAAACGAAATCGATCCGAGTACAAAATCTGCTGTGGGGCGAGAAGAGGACGGAAACGGCAGGACCTGATGCGTGGGGAGAGGCGGAGCGAGAGAGCAGGGCGCGGCGGAGGATGTGCCACCGCAGGCTGGCATTGGAGGCTCCACCGGCAGGAGCGGACGACTGCGGCGGCTCCGGCGAAGGGGAAGGCGAGGAGGATCCCATGGGGACTGGGAAGGGAGCCCGAAATGTCTGGTTCAGTTTGGTTTTCCTCGGGAAGCATCGATTCAGACGCGGTCGCATGTGCATGGTTCAGCCAAACCAGCTTTGGCTCAATTAGCCACGCACTCACTTCTACCAGAAATGAGCGGTCTTATTAGTTTTCTGATAAAAAAATGTGAGAATGAGTACTCGCTCAAAAAAAAATCGTGAGAATGAGTACTCCCTCCATACGGGTGCATAAGACTAGCCACAGTGGAGAGTAACATATACTAATAATATACATATAATAAGTACTGCCTTCACAGTGGATAGTAACATAAGTGTGGTAACATGCAAAGCTTTATTTATTACTTCCTCTGTTACTTAATATTTGTCTTCCTAGGCATTTTAAATGGACTAAACATATGTATGTATATAGACATTTTTTAGAGTATAGATTCACTCATTTTGCTTCGTATGCAGTCACTTGCTGCAATCTCTAAAAAGACAAATATTTGGAAACACAGGGAGTAGGTTATAGACTCATATTGCATTGAGACATGTGATGTTATAGTAACTAGCTAAGTTACTCAAACTACCTCTCTCCTCATTAACTCATTGCCACATAAGCAAATTTGATGAGTTGGACTCGATGTTACTACTGAAGTTACTCCCACTGTGGCTAGTCTAAGTCATCTTACGTTGTGCACCCCAACCAAGCGGAGGGGAAAACAAAAGAACTTAATGTTTATTTGCTAATTAATACCATCACGTGCATTAAACTAACCACTGCATGCCACGCTAGGTAGTGTAAGTCGTTAAAAACATACATGACCCATGTTTCTTATTGGTAGATTCCTTTATTCATGTCGAGAAAAAAGAAACAAGGTGAGAGTTAATGCACCGCGCCTAAGTGTTTTGAGATTATTTGGTTTCGTAATATGACTTATGCACCGGCACGGAGGGAGTATTACAGTCTTTTTTTTTTGAAAAGGCCTAAGATCCTACATAGGAGTATTAAGTATCACAAGTCCATACATACACACTCATACATAAAAATAAAGTTCTATTTAAATCCTTGGTTGTGTTGAAGTCTTCTTCCTCTTTCATCCACCAGCCGTGCCATGAATGTATTTCGATGCCGCCTTGGCAAAGCAACCTCTATATAACCCCGAAAAAGAAAGAGTTTGTGGAAGCACTGACCTGAAAGTTGTCGATGCAGACTAGGGGACGTCGATGACTGCGATCTGTGAAGTAAATCGCCGTCCAGGAAAAGAAAACGTCGATGAAGGCCTGTAAAAACTACAAAGGCCGGCTGAATCTAGATGATCCATCCGAAACCTAAATCATTTGGATCCCGAAGGGACATGACTCCACACCCTCCACCAGTGATAAGCACACCAATAGAATGTGTACGACTATCTCTCGTTCGATCCAGTCTCTAAAATATTCTCATCTAAATAATATTTAGCACTCAAAACATGTGCACAAAGAGAATCTGGAATCTGAATTAGATGTCAACACTGTTTGCTAAACTGTTAAGAGCACTTCCAATGCATTGGCCTTTAACTCGTCACCCTACGTGGTGATATATTGTAGAAACAACTACCCTAATGTATTATTTCTTTATATGTTGTTTCTAAGTGATGTTGCATTCAATTAGTTTAGATATCACATGTCCATACCAATATTGTGGTCTAATTATAAACAAAAAGAAAGGGGAGAAATCAATATGTCTTTGGCGTATCTGCAATTTTTCACGCTTCATGTTATTATCATACCATTTTTACATATTTTTGGCATCAATTTGTACTACTTTTCGAAACTAACCTATTAATCTAGTGCCTTGTGCGAGTTCATGTTTTTTGCATGTTTTTGGTTTTTTAGAAAATCGATATCTAGGAAGGTCAAAATACACCAACGATTTAATATGATTTTTTTTGAAATATATGTGATTTTTGAGCGTATGCATCAACGCAAGAAGGTGCCCAGGGGACGTGCCGAGCCCTGTGAGCTGGGAGGCAGTGTGGCAGTTCCTTAAGTCGGTTGGAGCCCTTCTTTCGCCGCAAGAATTTTACGAAGGAAATATGCCCTAGAGGCAATAATAAAGTTATCATTTATTTCCTTATATCATGATAAATGTTTATTATTCATGCTAGAATTGTATTAACCGGAAACATGATACATGTGTGAATACATAGACAAACAGAGTGTCACTAGTATGCCTCTACTTGACTAGCTCATTGATCAAAGATGGTTATGTTTCCTAGCCATAGACATGAGTTGTCATTTGATTAACGGGATCACATCATTAGGAGAATGATGTGATTGACTTGACCCATTCCGTTAGCTTAGCACTTGATCGTTTAGTATGTTGCTATTGCTTTCTTCATGACTTATACATGTTGCTATGACTATGAGATTATGCAACTCCCGTTTACCGAAGGAACACTTTGTGTGCTACCAAACGGCACAACGTAACTGGGTGATTATAAAGGTGCTCTACATGTGTCTCCAAAGGTACTTGTTGAGTTGGCGTATTTCGAGATAAGGATTTGTCACTCCGATTGTCGGAGAGGTATCTCTGGGCCCACTCGGTAATACACATGACTATAAGCCTTGCAAGCATTGTAACTAATGAGTTAGTTGCGGTATGATGTATTACGGAACGAGTAAAGAGACTTGCCGGTAACGAGATTGAACTAGGTATTGAGATACCGACGATCGAACCTCGGGAAAGTAACATATCGATGACAAAGGGAACAACGTATGTTGTTATGCGGTTTGACCGATAAAGATCTTCGTAGAATATGTGGGAGCCAATATGAGCATCCAGATTCCGCTATTGGTTATTGATCGGAGGCGTGTCTGGTCATGTCTACATAGTTCTCGAACCCGTAGGGTCCGCACGCAACAAAGTTCGGTGACGGTCAGTATTATGAGTTTTGTGTTTTGATGTACCGAAGGTAGTTCGGAGTCCCGGATATGATCACGGACATGACGAGGAGTCTCGAAATGGTCGAGACGTAAAGATTGATATATTGGACGACTATATTCGGACACCGGAAGTGTTCCGGGTGATTTCGGAGAAAACCAGAGTCTTGGGAGGGGTTACCGAACCCCCGGGAAGTATTGGGCCTTAGTGGGCCTGAGGGGAGAGAGGGCAGCAGCCCGGGAGGTGGCGCGCCCCTCCCATCAGAGTCTGGGTGGACTAGGGGAGGGGGGCGCGGCCCCTCTTTCCCTCTCCCTCTCCCTCTCTTTCCTTCCCACTTCCCTCTTCCTAGTTGGACTAGGAAAGGATGAATCATCTTCCTAGTAGGAAGAGGATTCCTCCTCTCCTTGGGGCGCACCAACGCTGGCCGGCCTCCCCCCTTGCTCCTTTATATACGGGGCGGGGGGGGGGGCACCCAAAGACACACAAGTTAATTGTTCCAAGCCATGTGCGGTGCCCCCCTCCACCATAATCCACCTCGATCATATCGTAGCGGTGCTTAGGCGAAGCCCTACGTCGGTAGCATCATCATCACCGTCATCATGCTGTCGTGCTGACGAAACTCTCTGGTGAAGCTCTGCTGGATCCGAGCTCGCGGGACGTCATTGAGTTGAACGTGTGCTGGACTCGAAGGTGCCGTGCGTTCGGTACTTGGATCGGTCGGATCATGAAGACGTATGACTACATCAACCGCGTTGTGCTAACGCTTCTGCTTTCGGTCTACGAGGGTATGTGGACACACTCTCCCCTCTCGTTGCTATGCATCACCATGATCCTACGTGTGCGTAGGAAAATTTTGAAATTACTACGTTCCCCAACAGTGGCATCCGAGCCAGGTTTTATGCGTAGATGTTATATGCACGAGTAGAACACAAGTGAGTTGTGGGCGATACAAGTCATCTTGCTTACCGACATGTCATACTTTGGTTCGGCGGTATTGTTGGATGAAGCGGCCTGACCGACATTACGCGTGACGCTTACACGAGACTGGTTATACCGGCGTGCTTTGCACACAATTGGCTGGCGGTGTCGGTTTATCCAACTTTAGTTGAACCGAGTGTGGGTACGGCCGGTCCTTGAGAAGGTTAAAACAGCACTAACTTGACGAACTATCGTTGTGGTTTTGATGCGTAGGCAAGAACGGTTCTTGCTCAGCCCGTAGCAGCCACGTAAAACTTACAACAACAAAGTAGACGACGTCTAACTTGTGTTTGCGGGGCATGTTGTGATGCGATATGGTCAAGACATGATGCTATATTTTATTGTATGAGATGATCATGTTTTGTAACCGAGTTATCGACAAGCTGGCGAGAGCCATATGGTTGTCGCTTTATT
Source organism: Aegilops bicornis (assembly GCA_021605145.1). Lineage (NCBI taxonomy): Eukaryota > Viridiplantae > Streptophyta > Magnoliopsida > Poales > Poaceae > Aegilops > Aegilops bicornis. The sequence continues at coordinate 513,723,195 of CM038672.1, read as the reverse complement.
ATATGCAATGCAATGCATACATAATTGCTTTACTTTATCACTAAGCGGTAGCGATAGTCGAGAAGCAATAGTTGGCGAGACGACAACAATGCTACGATGGAGATCAAGGTGTCGTGCCGGTGACGATGGTGATCATGACGGTGCTTCGGAGATGGAGATCACAAGCATAAGATGATGATGGCCATATCATATCACGTATATTGATTGCATGTGATGTTTATCTTTTATGCATCTTATTTTGCTTAGACCGACGGTAGCATTATAAGATGATCTCTCACTAAATTTCAAGGTATAAGTGTTCTCCCTTAGTATGCACCGTTGCAAAAGTTCTTCGTACTGAGACACCACGTGATGATCGGGTGTGATAAGCTCTATGTTCAAATACAACGGGTGCAAGACAGTTTTGCATACGCGGAATACTCAGGTTAAACTTGACGAGCCTAGCATATGCACATATGGCCTCGGAACACTGAGACTGAAAGGTCGAGTGAGGGAGTCCTGGATTAGGGGGTCTCCGGACAACCGGACTATATCCTTTGGCCGGACTGTTGGACTATGAAGATACAAGATTGAAGACTTCGTCCCGTGTCCGGATGGGACTCTCCTTGGCGTGGAAGGCAAGCTTAGCGATACGGATATTTAGATCTCCTCCTTATGGCGACTACTGTGTAACCCTAGCCCCCTCCGCTGTCTATATAAACCGGAGGGTTTAGTCCGTAGGACAACAACAATCATACCATACGCTAACTTCTAGGGTTTAGCCTCTACGATCTCGTGGTAGATCAACTCTTGTAATACTCATATCATCAAGATCAATCAAGCGGGAAGTAGGGTGTTACCTCCATCGAGAGGGCCGAACACAGGTAAACATCGTGTCCCCGCCTCCTGTTACCATCCGCCTTAGGCGCCTGATTCGGGACCCCTACCCGAGATCCGCCGGTTTTGACACCGACATTGGTGCTTTCATTGAGAGTTCCACTGTGCCGTCACTGTAAGGAAGGATGGCTCGTCTCTTTGTCAGGGACGACATCACCTCTGGGGGAGCCTTGGCTATAGGCCAAACTCTCCGACTAGGCGGCTTCGTTATGACCGCCCGTTCGGCCGCTACGCCGACGATGACTTCTCGGGTCATCGAAAACAGCCTTCACATTGGCTCGGAGTTTACCGAGCGGATGAACCCAATGGAGCTCTCCTCTTTGAACGAGCTCTTGGACCGCGTCGCCGCATTGGGAGTCGCTATGAACTATGATCGGATTGGGCTTAAACCCGACCAAAGGGAGATTAACTCTCCGCCGGTCGCCCATCAGATAGCGGTGGTGGAGGAGCAATGCGGCGATTCTTCCTCTATCTTGAGGACAAACTATGTCCGGATTCCCGAGCTCTCCGAGCCGGATACCGTCTACGGGAGGACATCGCCAAACCCTGAACCTAGAATCAGGCAGCGGGCCGGACCTATTGGGCAACATCCCGGAGCCCGAACTTCCAAGATCGGAATCTCCTCCGCCCCTAGGTCCCAGGTCGGGTCAAAGTTCAGACTTAAATCCACCCACCCACCCAGATACAAACGATCTTTCCCACATTAGGCAAGAGCCCCAGGAAACAGTACATCACTATTGGGCCAGATTCCTCCTTGTAATGAACAAGGTCAAGGACTGTCGCGAGGAAGACGCAATTTCATTCTTTTGCAATAATTGCACGGACAAGCGAATCCTCAACGCCATAAGTCATCGTGATATAACACGCTTCGCAGACTTGGCGGCCATAGTACGGAAGTACTGTGTGATGGAAAGCGCCTGGAAAACCCAAGCAAAATTTTGGGATAATCCGGCTCTGACTAAACATCCAGTCCGGATTAAAGGGTGCACTCTCACAAGTCGCTGACTCAATTACAAAGAAGCAAAGCCCACTGAGGCGTGGAACCGTATTGGAGGGATGGCTTAACGGGCCCTGCAAAATTCACAGTACGGCGGATACCACACCAACACACAGCCTTAGAGCATGTTGGGTACTTCGGAAGGTGGCCAAGAGTGGTGAGGATCTCCTCATTCAAAACACCACAAAGCACCATCCCGTGGATAACAATACAATATTGACAGTCTTCGAGACCTTCGCCTCAAATAATAGGCGTAAGCGAGCACTCCGCAGCCTTGCCGAAATCTGCCATGTGGCAACAATAAATCCATGGAGCGACAGGGCTATCACCTTCAATGCCAGTAACGAACCTAAATTCTGAACAGCCCGAGCACCAGCCCGCCTTGGTCCTCAGCCCAATTGTGGACGACTTTCGGCTTACTAAAGTACTCATGGACGACGGCAGCGGATTAAACCTCATTTATGAAGAGACTCTTCAAAAAATGGAAATAGACAGAAACCGCATTGAGCAAAGCGGCCACGACCTTGGAGGAATCATCCCGATCGGGAGGCACGTTCTTGTTGGGAAAATCACACTAGACGTAGTATTCGACACTCTGGAGAATTACAGGTCCAAAGAAATTACATTCCAAGTGGCTCCATTCGGTAGCGGATACCACGCCCTTTTAGGACGGGAGGCATTCACGATCTTCCAAGCCATACCCCATTACGGGTACATGAAGCTCAAAATGCCCGGGCCCAATGGAATCATCACTCTCGCTAGTGATCCGGACATAGCACTCCGCGCCGAAAAAAAAAACAGCAGCACTGGCCCTCGAGGCATTATCCGAAGCCCTTGCGGCGGAGGAACTAACTGCGCTGCGCTCCACAGTGGACAGGGACGACGTGATACTCGACAAAAGACCCAAGTCCACCTCTTTCAAATAGCGGATGAAATAGTCAAATTCCAAGTCCACCCAACGGACCCTACAAAAACAGCATCAATCGGGGCACAGTTAAACCCCGCTGTAGACACCGCACTATGGGAGTTCCTGCGCGAGAATTGGGACATATTCGCCTGGCATCCTTCAGACATGCCAGGAATCCCACGCAGGCTGGCCGGGCATAGCCTTAACATTCTAAAGGGATTCAAGTTGGTCCAGCAGACTCTTCGGTGTTTCTCTGAACCTAAGCGACAAGCCATGGGAATTAGAGAAATAAAACATCCGGACTGGCTAGCAAACCTGGTGATGGTACCAAAGAAGGACAAATCCTGGCGCCTATGCGTCGACTTCAAGGACCTTAATAAGGCTTGCCCAAAGGATCCCTTCCCCCTCCCTCGCATCGATCAATTTATTGATGCTACCGCGGGACACTGCTACCTCTTGAGCACTGCGTTGGATTTCCCCGAAGAGGAGAGGATGATGCAGCAAAGTAGCGTAAGTATTTCCCTCAGTTTTTGAGAACCAAGGTATCAATCCAGTAGGAGGCTACGCACAAGTCCCTCGTACTGCACAAAACAATAGCTCCTCGCAACCAACGCGATTAGGGGTTGTCAATCCCTTCACGGTCACTTACGAGAGTGAGATCTAATAGAGATGATAAATAATATTTTTGGTATTTTTGGTATAGAGATGCAAAGTGAAAAGTAAAAGGCAAAGTAAAAACAAAGCAAGTACTAAAGTAATGGAGATTGATATGATGAGAATAGACCCGGGGGCCATAGGTTTCACTAGTGGCTTCTCTCAAGAGCATAAGTATTCTATGGTGGGTGAACAAATTCTTGTTGAGCAATTGTGATGAATTAAGCATAGTTATGAGAATATCTAGGTATGATCATGTATATAGGCATCACGTCCGAGACAAGTAGGTGACTCCTGCCGCATCTACTACTATTACTCCACTCATCGACCGCTATCCAAAGATGCATCTAGAGTATTAAGTTAAAAGCAGTAGCATGTAAGCAAGATGACATGATGTAGAGGGATAAATTCATGCAGTATGATAAAAATCCCATCTTGTTATCCTCGATGGCAACAATACAATACGTGCCTTGCTGCCCTTACATCACTCGGAAAGGACACCGCAAGATTGAACCCAAAGCTAAGCACTTCTCCCATTGCAAGAACTACCAATCTAGTTGGCCAAACCAAGCGGATAATCTGAAGAGACTTGCAAAGATAACCAATCATACATAAAATAATTAGGAGAAGATTCAAATATTGTTCATAGATAATCTTGATCATAAACCCACAATTCATCGGTCTCAACAAACACACCGCAAAAAGAAGATTACATCGAATAGATCTCCACGAGAGGGGAGAACATTGTATTGAGATCCAACAAGAGAGAAGAAGCCATCTAGCTACTAGCTATGGACCCGAAGGTCTGAAGTAAACTACTCACACTTCATCGGAGGGGCTATGGTGATGATGTAGAAGCCCTCCGTGGTGGATGCCCCCTCCGGCGGAGCTCCGGAACAGGCCCCAAGATGGGATCTCATGGATACAAAATGTTGCGGTGGTGGAATTAGGTTTTTGGCTCCTGTTCTGATCGTTTGAAGTGCGTAGGTATATATAGGAGGAAGGAGTACGTCGGTGGAGCAATAGGGGGCCCACGAGGCAGGGGGCGCGCCCCCCACCCTCGTGACCGCCTTTGTTACTTCTTGGAGTAGGGTCCAAGTCCCCTGGATCATGTTCGGTGAGAAAATCACGTTCCTGAAGGTTTTATTCCGTTTGGACTCCGTTTGATATTCCGTTTCTTCGAAACACTGAAATAGGCAAAAACATGAATTACAGGCTGGGCCTCCGGTTAATAGGTTAGTCCCAAAAATAATATAAAAGTGGAAAATAAAGCCCAATATAGTCCAAAACAGTAGTTAAAGTAGCATGGAGCAATAAAAAATTATAGATACGTTGGAGATGTATCACACACGACTCACTGTGTTTCCTCGACGCATACTCCGGCTACCACCAAATCAAGATGGCGGAGTCTGCAAGCCGCAACGGCATTTATTACTCCGTACGGCCCCTTCTGTTTCAACACAATGCCCTTCGGGCTCAAAAATACCGACGCTACGTATCAACACATGATTCAGACATGTCTGGAAAAGCAGATCGGCAAAACAGTGGAGGCATACATAGACGATGTGGTCGTTAAAACCAGACACGTCGACTCCTTAATAGACGACTTGAGGCTCACGTTCGACAATCTCTGAACATACGACATTAAGCTTAATCCGGAAAAATGCGTTTTCGGCGTGCCTGCCGGAAAGCTCCTAGGCTTCGTTGTCTCCAGTAGAGGAATCGAAGCAAATCCAGCTAAAATCCGAGCTCTGTCGCAGTTGGCTATCCCAACTGACCTCAAGCAAATCCAGAAGTTAACTGGATGTGTGGCGGCCTTAAGCCGCTTTATCTCCCGATTAGGAGAAAAGGCATTACCCCTTTATCGCCTTCTTCGACGCACCAAACACTTCGAGTGGACGGACGTGGCCACGGCCGGATTGGAAGAAATAAAAGCCATCTTGGCCACCAACCCAATCTTGGCCGCGCCAAATGCCGGCGAACCAATGCTGTTATATATCGTGGCAACTCATCAAGTTGTAAGCACAGTGCTCGTCGTCGAACGAGAGACGGACGGACATAAATTCCCACTCCAAAAACCGGTATATTATGTATCCACTGTCCTCACTTCATGCAAATCACGGTACCCACATTATCAAAAGATAGCATACACGGTATTTATGGCATCCCGGAAACTATGACACTACTTTCAAGAGTGTTCAATCACGATGGCCTCGGAAGTACCACTCAACGACATAGTAAACAACCGCGATGCCACGAGCTGGATTGACAAATGGGCCATCGAGCTCCTCCCGTTCGACATAACATATAAACCTCGGCGAGCCATTAAGTCGCAAGTACTGGCCGATTTCATCACCGAGTGGATGAAGCGAACTCCCTAAAGAGTGCGGCACGTACTCAATTGGATCATGCACTTGACGGCTCTAAAATGCTGGCTGGTTTGGGGCTGGCGTCGTCACGGCGTCCCCACCGGAGATCTGATCAATATGTACTCCAAATCGTACATAGACTCCAACAACGCAGCGAATACGAGGCCTGTTACATGGTCTTCGGATGGCAGTTTCTATGGGCATTCGATGCCTGGAGGTGCGTGGGGACTCGAACCTTGCAATATCCCAAATAAATGGAGACTTTGACGCCAAGGATCCAAAATGGCGGCATATCATAACGATGTCCTCAAAAAGTCAGCTCAGTTCGAGGGGCTTGAATTTCACCATGTGGCTCGGGAAAACAATCAGGCGGCGGATATCCTCGCCCGTATCGGTGCTAAGCGCGACACTGTCCCACCTAACATCTTCTTGGAAAGTCCGTTTAAGCCATCCGTGGTATGGGAAGGGGACACCGGTAACAATAGTCCGGACCCGGCCACAACACCAGATACCGAACACTCTGACATAATCGGAGGCTCTGCCATCAAAACAACACCTTCATTACGTGATAATGGTCGTCATTGCCCGTGGGAGAACCATTCTGGCCTACCTAACTAGGCAGGAACTACCCGAGGACCAAAATGAGGCATCTTTGCATAGTGCGGCGGTCTAAAGCCTACAAGGTCCACGAGGGAGAGCTTTATAAGAAAAGCACTACCGGAGTCCTTCAAAGGTGCATCTCCAAAGAGGAAGGGCGGAAGCTTTTGGCAGAAATCCACGCTGGACTCGGCGGCCACCACGCCGCAGCCCGGGCCCTTGTAAGCAAGGCCTTCCATACAGGTTTCTATTGGCCGACGGCCCGGGCAGATGCACAGGACCTGGTCCAACGTTGCGTCGGTTGCCAGCTTTTCGCAAACCAAAGCCATATGCCGCCTACCGCTCTCCACACAATCCCCATCACTTGGCCCTTTGCGGTCTGGGGGCTTGATATGGTCGGACCCCTCAAAGGGGGAACCCATAAGAAAAAATACTTACTGGTCATGGTGGATAAATTCACCAAATGGATAGAGGCCAAACTCGTTAAAACGGCTGAATCCGGACCGGTGATAGACTTCATATCTGGGGTTGTGCACCGTTATGGCGTCCCCCACAGCATCATCACCGACAATGGCACGAACTTTACAGCCGACGAGGTAAAACTTTGGTGCAGCAACATGGGCATCAAGCTCGATTATGCTTCTGTCTACCACCCGCAAACTAACGGTCAAGTCGAGCGAGCAAATGGTCTTATCATGAGCGGCATCAAACCCAGATTAGTGCGGTCCTTAAAGGAGCCCAACACGCACTGGGTAGAGGAGCTCGACTCTGTACTATGGGGGCTACGGACCACGCCGAATCGCACTACCGGATACACACCGTTTTTTATGGTGTACGGCGCAGAGGCGGTGTCACAGCCCCAGATCAGCCCTTGTTTGTTTTTGCTTTAGCATCCATGCATCATGTTTAAATTTTAAGAAACTTGAAATGGGGATTGCCTAAACCCTAGCATTAAAGGAATTCAAATAGGCTCAACCAAAAAAAAATTTCAGTGATTTCAAATGGCTTTAGAAAATGTTCATCATTTCTGGAAAAATGCTTTAAACTAGAACCAGAGGTGCTGCACATTTTTCATGACATATTTGGTCACTGGATTAATTCATTAAGTATTTGCATTTGGGCATTTAAATGCTATAAAATATTTTAAATGCTCAAATAATCATAAACTTAAATGTTTGCAGTTGGATATTTTCCAAACAGTGAGGCTTGAGCAAGTTTCATGATTTTGGGATAGTATTAGTATTTTTAATAAAGCCCTAAAGACTACGAGAAAATAGAAAACTAAAATAAATAAAAGAGAGAGAGAAGGACTACAGGCGCTCACCTCTCGGGCCACCTGCCCAGCTCCTCCACCCGGCCCAGCCACCACCTTTGGCTCCTGTCGCCTTCCTCCTCGCGCCCGGTGGCGAGGCGCGTGCCCAGCGTGGCCTACGCCCGGCCACCTCCTCCCGCTGGCTGCCTCCTCCTCCCTCTGGGCGTCTCCCAGGCGCCACGCACCCCGACCCCTCTCTCCCTCGCCCGTGGCCTCTCCTCCTCTGCTCTCTCACTGCCTTGACGCACCAGCGGAGCTCGTCGCCGCCCTTCGCCACCACCATGACCCACAGGCCTCCCTTGCCTCCCGACTAGCCCACAAGCTCCGCCACTCCATCCTCGCCCTCCCCATGTCACATGACCCGAAAGCCCCGAGGCGCCGCCCGTCGCTTTTCCCTCCTCGGACCACTTGATGCCGTCCTTGGGTCGTCGAACTCGGGACGCCCCGAGCCCGCTGACCACCTCTCCCTCCCCACGGTGAACTCCTCTTCCTCTTCCCCTAGCTTCTGTGCTTGTTTGGCCTCCGTAGCCGTCGTTTCCACCTCACCCGAAAACTCCCCGCCGCCGGCCATGGCGCCGCCATGGCCAGGGCCACCCCAGCTTGCACCCGAGCATGCTACCAAGTTCGCCGCCCTCCCGGGAGCATGGCGCCTTCCGTTTCCCCTCTAGTGCACCAAGCATCGAGCCAGGCTCGCCCGAGCTCGGCGGCCGCTTAGGTCGTCGCCCGGCGATTCAGCCGCCCGACCCCAACCCACTCCACCAAGAGCTGCGGCTCAACCCCGGCTACCCATAGCCACCCTCATGGGCCATTTGGTCGCCGGAGTGGCCAAAACCACTCTCGCCCAGCCGGGCTTCGCCCGGCTGACTGGGCGTCGGCAGCCGACGTGGACTTTGACCACAGGTTGGCCTGGTTGACTCTCGAGTCAATGACGGTGGGGCCTGACCAATGGCTGAATAGGTTTAGTTTAATTAAAATTTAGCTAAGCTAATTACTCTGACACTCGGGACCCACAGGTCAGGTTTGACCTGGCCGACCCAGTTGACTTGCTGACGTCATACCTACGTCATGCTGACGCGGTATTAACCTTTTCTGGATTTAATTTAATTCAGGAAATTTCAGAAAATACCCCAAACTTCAAATATTCATAACTTTTAATCTGTAACTCCAAATTAAATAAGTTATATATGAAAAATGACCAGAAAAATATGAAGAATCTGTTTATGGCACTTTCATGCATGATTAAACAAGTTAACCTCACTGAATAGGATGAATCATGATTAGGGCAATTTATGAAATAACATTTGGAGTTGGAATTTGTTCTTGTTTGAATTCCACTTCAATTAACTTGGCTAGATTTTGCATTAGGTGAATTCAGTACCTTAACATGACATGTCATTCATGTGAATGTGCATTGCATTGATTGTGTTCTTTCTCAGTTGCCGGTAATTGTCCCCTCTCAGTAGATGATGTTTCAACGATGAGTTCGATGACACCGATGAAGAACTATATTATCTTCAGAAGTGCCAGGCAAGCAAAACCCCCCTTGTCCATTCCGATATAATCCCACTCTCTCGCTCCTGCTCTACTTTACTGCATTAGGACAACAACGACTCATGTGTTACTTAACTGCGGTAGCTGAACCCCTTTATCCTCTGCATGACTGTCATTCCACAAGAATTAGATGAAACCCACTAGCATGAGTAGGAGTTGTTTGAGCCATGTTGTGCCTACTCATTCATGCTTGTTGTCATGCACACTCTTGCTTAGAGTTGAGTCAGGTCCGATTCATCGGGAATGAATTAGAATGGTTGTGTGAACATGTCCCTCTTGGTGTGAGCTAAGTGTGTGAACACGATTTGGTAAAGGTAGCGGTGAGAGGCCATGTAGGAGTACATGGTGGGTTGTCTCATTGCAGCCGTCCTCGAGAACTGAGTTACGTGTTTGTGATCCATGAAAGCAGTTACTACCACGCATTGGGATCCTTAATTGACCCTCTCGGCTTCTTAACCACCCTTGTCCTCGGTCAAGGAGTTGCAAGTAGTTTCCGGTGTTTGTAGTATCTTTGGGGCACGCATAACGCTGACCATAGGGGTGGGTTGTGTTGCGGTAGGCACCGTGGCCTGGTGTACCGATTCGCCCGTTTGGTGTCTCGGGAACCCCATACACATCGTTCGGGGCTGTATGGGAAACCTCGGCGGACTCCTGCGGATGGAACCCGAATAGGCGATAAACCTGGACTAGGGACTTGAGTGTTTAGGTAGGCCGTGGCCGACACCCACGTTGGGCTTCCGCTTGAAGGTTGCGAGTACATGTCGTGTGGCAGCGGTAAGTGGTGAGCGTGTGTGAAGAAGTACACCCTGCAGGGTTAATATGATCTATTCGAATAGCCGTGTCCACGGAGAAGGACTTCTGGGTTGCCTATACCAGTTCATAGACAAGTGAAAGTGGATACCCTAAAATGCGCAAGATAAGCGTGAGTGCTATGGATGGCGTTCTCGTAGGGAGACGGAGGCGGGTCCATAGTGGTGTATTGATATGGTGAATATGTGGACTCGTGTGCGCCATCTCAAAAGAGTTACTTGCGATCGTAGTTCGGGATAGCCACCGAGTCAAAGGCGGCTTCTTGCGGTCAAACTCCACCACCCCTTTTGAAAATGATGCATATGTAGCTAGTTACGATGTAAGTCTTCTTGAAATGCGTTTGTACTCACGTTTGCTTATTTTATGTTTTGCGAGAGACTTCGTTCTCGCTAGTAGTTCCGCTTGGACTTGACGTTTAGCTTGTTACCTCAGCTACGATCTTGTGCCTCGGCGAGATCTGGTAGATAGTCGGGCTTCTCGGCCCTTTTCATTTATAGTTATGCGTACTCGAGACATGTTTAGCTTCCGCTTGTGCTTGACTTGTATGCTCACGAGTGTTGGGTCATGAGACCCATGTTTGTAATATCTCGCTCCTCGGAGCCTAATGAATAAATATTTGAGTCGTAGAGTTATGTTGTGATGCCATGTTGTATCTACACATATTGAGCATATTGTGTGTATGTTTGAAATGCTTGGTATGTGTGGGATCCGACAAACTAGTTGTTTATCCTTGGTAGCCTCTCGTATGGGGAAATGTAGTCTCGTGCTTACGGCGATAGTAGTCCGCTTCTGACCCGGTTCACCGAGTCACCTTCTTGACACTACTGCTTAGACACTTGTTGGCGGCATGTGTTTCGCCGTACCTATATACGTCGCCTTGGGAAATGTCACGCGGTGTTATTCGAGTCCTGCCTAGCACGCTACAGCCCGGGATACCGAGTCCTGATAGCCAGTGCTACAGCCGAATTTATACGTTGATGACCGACATGCTCGATGTGATTCATGTATGCCTGTCCCCATGGGTTAGTGCCGCTTTGGGTTCACGACTAGCCATGTCGGCCCGGGTTCTTTGTCATGTGGATGCTAGCGACACTATCATATACGTGTGCCAAAAGATGCAAACGGTCCCGGCCATGGTAAGGCGACAACCGTGGGAATACCGTGCGTGAGGCCGCAAAGTGATATGAGGTGTTACCGGCTAGGTCGATGTGACTTGGAATCGGGGTCCTGACAGGCGGTTCTGCCCTGCGACATAATTCATGACTCACCTCGAGTGCGCATGTATGAAGAAAAAGAGTCCGAGCTTGATCGGCAGGACAGTTTGGACGCCCTGGAGGAGGAGCGCAATGTGGCAAAAGCCCGTTCCGCATTCTATCAGCAACGGGCTTGAAGGTACCAAAGCAGAGAAGTACGAGCCAAAACTTATAACGTTGGCGAACTAGTTCTATGCCTGCCGGAGAAGAAAAAGAACAAACTCAAGCCCAAATGGGAAGGTCCCTTCATTATTGACCAGGTTCTGACCAGTGGAGCGTACCATCTGCAGGATGCATCGGACAATCGACTCGAGCCAAACCCATGGAACGCAGCCAGACTCCGAAGATTCTATGCCTAGCGCCGGACTCTGTGTTCGTCTCCTTACCCCTGTCCATTTTTGCACATCCGTTATCTGTATTTTCTCTCTTTCTTGTTCTTTTTCTTTCTCCTCAAGGCCTTAAAAGGCTAACTTGTGTCTTGACTACAAGATCTTGTGCGCTAACCGCGCTCATTATACCTGGGGGCTTCTTATACAGAAGCTTAATATAACTATTTTCTGGGCTTCATGCCCCACGCATGTGTTATTCTTCCGCATACACCTTTTTTCGCCATTATATGCATCGATGTGACTTAAGTTTTGGCCAAGCTGGGTTGCCTGGCTCTTGTATTTATGCCCTACGTTCCCGTTAATTCGGCTAGGGCATAAGGGGAGCACCTCTGCGATTGTTACTGCCGGGTCAGCCGGATGTGTACCTCAGACTGGGTGAAGCCGAAAACTAGCGTTCTTAAGGGAATATTCGGTGGGTGAACAAAAGATGACTTTTATCTATTTTTGATACATGCCCCCAGATGTTTATAACATGCGCCTATTTTCGCAGTTCTGACATGCACATTAGGGTATGCGTATCCAGGGAAAGGAACCCTTAACGGAACTATTCTCCCTGGAAGATGTTTCTTACTGTCCATGTAATATAACATAGCTAGTTGGGTACTTGCACTTATGACACCTACGCCTGGTTTCCACGCATACCTCGGTTTTTACATAACTGAGCAGGTATTCGGATACACTCCGGACTATCGGGTCCAGAGGTCGAAGCGAAAAGGTCCGCCATGACAAATGATTTACAATCCGACTAGGGACATTATATATGTCACTTAAATTACGCAGTCACTTAGACTGACTAAATTCTTCTTCTATACCATCCAACAGGATGTCTAGCCTACAATCCTGTTGGGAATACTTTGTGGCTAATTCTACTTGGTCATACACCAAACTGACGGGGATTGATACGTCTCCAACGTATCTATAATTTTTGATTGCTCCATGCTATATTATCTACTGTTTTAGGAAATATTGGGATTTATTTTCCACTTTTATATTACTTTTGGGACTAACCTATTAACCGGAGGCCCAGCCTAGATTTCTTTGTTTTATGCCTATTTCAAAGGTTTCGAGGAAAAGGAATACCAGACGAGTCAAAACGAACGAAATCAAGCTGGAGAAGTTATTTTGGAAGGAAAGCCACCCGATGGACTTGGAGTGCACGTCGGGAAAGAAGGGAGGTGCTCACGAGGGTGGGGCGCCCACCCCACAGGCGCCCACCCACAGGCGTGCCCCCTGCCTCGTGGCCCCTTCGGTCCACCGACGTACTCCTTTCACCCATATATACCTCGTGCCCTAAAACTTCGAGCAGAAGATAGATCGGGAGTTCCGCGCCGCAAGCCTCTGTAGCCACCAAAAACCTCTCGGGAGCCCGTTCAGGCACCACGGAGGGGGAACCCATCACCGATGGCCATCGTCATCATCCCGGCGCTATCCATGACGAGGAGGGAGTAGTTCACCCTCGGGGCTGAGGGTATGTACCAGTAGCTATGTGTTTGACCTCTCTCTCTCTCGTGTTCCCTCTATGGCACGATCTTGATGTATCCCGAGCTTTGCTATTGTAGTTGGATCTTATGATGTTTCTCCCCCTCTACTCTCTTGTGATGAATTGAGTTTCCCCTTTGAAGTTACCTTATCGGATTGAGTCTTTTATGAGAACACTTGATGTATGTCTTGCCGTGCTTATCTGTGGTGACAATGGGATATCATGTGCCACTTGATGTATGTTTTGGTGACCAACTTGCGGGTTCCTCCCATGAACCTATGCATAGGGGTTGGCACACATTCTTGACTCTCTAGTAGAAACTTTGGGGCACTCTTTGAAGTACTTTTATGTTGGTTGGATGAATCTGAGATTGTGTGATGCATATCGTATAATCATGCCCACGGATACTTGAGGTGACAATGGAGTATCTAGGTGACATTAGGGTTTTGGTTGATTTGTGTCTTAAGGTGTTATTCTAGTACAAGCTCTTTTATAGATTGATCCAAAAGAATAACTTTGAGGTGGTTTCGTACCCTACCATAATCTCTACGTTTGTTCTCCGCTATTAGTGGCTTTGGAGTGACTCTTTGTTGCATGTTGAGGGATTGTTATATGATCTATCTATGTTATTATTGTTGAGAGAACTTGCACTAGTGAAAGTATGAACCCTAGGCCTTGTTTCCTATCATTGCAATACCGTTTACGCTCACTTTTATCATTAGTTAACTTGCTGTTTTTATATTTTCAGATTACAAATACCTTTATCTACCATCCATATTGCACTTGTATCACCATCTCTTCTCAGAACTTGTGCACCTATACAATTTACCATTGTATTGGGTGTGTTGGGGACACAAGAGACTCTTTGTTATTTGGTTGCAGGGTTGCTTGAGAGAGACCATCTTCATCCTACGCCTCCTACGGATTGATAAACCTTAGGTCATCCACTTGAGGGAAATTTGCTACTGTCCTACAAACCTGTGCACTTGCAGGCCCAACAACGTCTATAAGAAGAAGGTTGTGTAGTAGACATCAGGTATCTCTTTCCCATCGGGCCCCATAGGTCCGACCTCGGCCATGTGGTTTGGGTCAGCCTTGGTATATCGCGTCTTCACCATGGCCCAGGCTTCCCTTGCACCTTTTCGGCAGGCTGATATCTTCCATAATCGGAAACGCCGCCGCGCTCCCTGGAGCTTCTCTATAAGCTCCCCCTTGCCTCCTGGCGGGGAGGCGGATGGCCACAAGGCTTGGGCAATGCCTGCATCACTGCCGAACTTACTCGTGCGATGTAGTGAGAGCTTCGGTGAAGATCACCCGCAGATCCGGGCATCTCCTCCATGGGGCGACCCGTCGGCATACCCTCTGACATAACTACATCCGGTTGGCTTCTTCGCCGAACTCTTTCAAAAGTTCGTTCAAGCACTTACTAAAAATGCCGCGTCGAAGCCGCTTATTATCCTTCACAGAGTCCGCAAGCTGGGCTCAAACATCTTTCAGTTCCACGCCCAGCTAAATATTGGCGTCTTGGAGATCATTTTTCTCCCAAATGACGCGTGTAAGCACGCGCCCGCCAGCATTTAGCTGTCGATTGGCACGTTGCGCATCCCTTGGCACGGCCTCTGGATTCACTCCGGAGTCATCTGGAACATCTATTGTTAGAATTGCATGCATGCCGCACATTCTCTGGTACCTGTCATTCTTTACAATGGAAACCAGTATTACCAGAGGGGCCCTTCTCGGACTCCTTCAATGCGGCAACCACGGCCCGTAGCTGGACTTTGCACTCCTGAGACAATTGGGTATTCTTCTCTGTAAGAACCTGCACAAATGATGATCCTTAAATCAGTTGTGTCAACTGTTTCAAGTCTCGAGACTCTTGATACATATAATCATCGATTTTCTTACCCGTATATCCTTTACATCTTTGGTCCGTGGCTCACGGCAATGGCATTTTGAGCAGCACGGACATACGCGTCTCTGAGTTAAAGGCATCAAACGCCTCTTGGGAGAAACAAGCGTCACGAATGCAACCGGCGGCCTTTGTGATTCATGGCGCTCTCTACTTCAGAATTTGTAGCGGACAGTCTATCCGCATCCTCTGTAGGAGGAGCATCGGGCGTTCGCCTCGTGTTAGCTTCCGCCTCTGTGTCCGGCCTTGGAGCCCGACTTGTGGAGGCGTGCTCGGCAACCTCTCCGGATATAGTCCGGCGAGCGTTTTTCCTACTAGGAAACGTGGCTGTTATTATATTTTAAAAGACGACAACCACGGAGCGAGGTTCTGTATCATACCTCTGCGCCAGCGTCTCAGTCCTGACCACCTTCCTTTTCAGCCTACCCGGCTTTGGTGCCCCTTGTTGGCGAGTCGCTGCGGGTTTGGCATGGCATCCCGAGGGCCTTACCTGTAAGACACCATATGTGTACGATGGGTGAAGTGCATAAAAGGGGATCCTTCTCGGAAGTTGGGACTCTGGTTTTACTTACATGCGATGCGGGGAGTAGCCCAGGATAGTCAGCTATAATGGCCACCATGGCATCATCACAGCTTAATTGATAGAATATCCTGTCGATCAGCTCCACAAATATGTCCGGATCCTCCTCGAGTCCAGGATCGAGGGCCCGGTCAGGGTCCTCCGGTTGTGGAGGCGGGCTGTTGACCTCCCTTACAGCTTTTCGCAGTTCCTGCCATTAAACGGCAAGGTATATGACGATGAATGTGGGAAGGATAGGAGTAAAAAGTGACAACTCACCCAGCTTGGAGGGTTGTACATGGAGAATCCATCCCGTGGCTTAATGCAGATGAACTCCTCTTCCTCTTCCTTGTACAAATCGGACATAATTTTTGCTAGAGCAGCAACTGAGTCCGGTCCCTTACGACCGTGGTGGGTGGCATCATCTTTGTAACATCCCAAATTTTCAATTTGGAATGTTATACATTAGGTCATCATGCATATCATATTTTCTCGCATTTTCCGATCCTAGAAAATTTCACGCAACTCAAGGACCCTCGGAGAGAGTTGGAAGTTTCATTATTTTCATATTTGGGATTTATTTCTCAAATCTTGAAAATAGGATCATTAGTTTATTTAATTATCTTCATAAAGTTTTTCCTATAAAAATCTCAAGAGAGGGAATAATATGACTTTCCCAACATTCAGGAAAAACGAAGATATTATAAATAAATCAAAATTTGGTTTTGGAAGATTTATTTTGCTTAGGCAAAAATGAGCATTTTAAAAAAAATTATGCATGTTTGCCGTTTTTAAAGTTCATTTTGTTCGACTCATTTTTAGGAGTCGGCGAAAATTTGTTTTATTTAAATCGGAGTTCGTTTGATATTTTTTTAATTCGTTTTGTTTTATTAAAAAACGCGCCCCACAGGGCCAAGGCCCGGCCCAACCAGCCAAGCCCGGCCCAGCGCCCGCCTCCCTCTCCCTAAGCGCCACGCGCCGCGCAAAGTCCCGCTTCGGGGGCAGCGCCCGCCGCCAGCCGAGTCCGCCTCCGCCCGGCTCCGTTGCCCCTTCCCCAAGCCGAGCACCCCCCCTCCTATTTAACCCGCGGACCCCCTCTCTCCTCACCTCACCCCGCCGCCCGCCCCCAAGCCGAGCCGCTGCCGCCGCCGAGGACGCCCGCCGTCTCCCGGAGCACCCCGCCGCCCCTCGTCTCCCGAACCCGGGAGCCCGCGCCGGAGCCCTTGAGCCCGCCGGCGATCACCGGAGGAAGCCACCGCCCCGCGCCGTTCCGATCCGGTTTTCCCTAGAAAACCCGGTCCGGTTTTTTTTTGCGATGTTCGGTTTTTTTTTCAAAAACCTAGATTGGTTTTATTTTTTTTCGGTTTTCTTATTTAGTGAACGTTCACCGACCCGTTCGTTTCAATGAACGCGTTCGTTGGATTAGTTCTGTTATGAACGTCCGTTATTTAATCCGTTCGACGTTTTCTTTTAATCGGATTTAATCCGTTATTTTTACGATTCGATTTCGATCCGATTTTCAAATCTGTTTTATTTCTTGCTCGTTTATCGAATTAGGTGATTCAAGCGCTGGAGTTTAAATATGAAACCGCCGTTCGACTACCCTACTTACACGAGTTTTGCTACTATAAAATTTTGACCTAATTTCAGATTGCTAAGCAAAGTCGTTCTCTCTCGAGTTCCGAGCTTTCGATGCTTTATTTGATTCGATTCTTTTGCAACCAGGGTTCTTAAGTTGAACTATCTGGTTAGATCTTTTATTCGAGATTTCCTGTGCATTAGATGAGTACTTATTGTATGCTTGTTGTTTGTCTGCGTTAGATCACCGGTGCGCCGCTTGTTACTTGAATCTCTAGGACTCGCGGATCATCGGCAAGGCAAGTAACACTTTGATCATATTTTTTTACTACCGGTTTTATTGCATTAGATCAAACCCTCAAACACTTGCATGATTAGGATCTAATTAAATTGTGGGATGGGAAGTAGATTGAGGTAGTACCTATTACTGTTTTACTTATGAAACCTTGGGAGTTACTTCTACGTTTGCTTGATTATGCCATGCTATGCCGATGAAGCGTGGATTGGGTGAGTGAATATCCATGACAGATGTGAGATTGTTAATTAATGGTTTATCTAAGGTGGCAACCTAAACACACATCTGGGTGGATTGAGGCACTGGTTTCTATCGAGGACTTACTGTATTTCTTGGGACCGCCACCCGGGCTCTAAGGGATCATAAGATTATTCAAACTAGAAACTTCCGTGTGCAGCCACAAGCCAATTATGGGCTCTGGCGTAGTTGACTAAGTTGTGCGAACTCTTACGGGTAGGCTAGCTGATGTAGGGGATGTAGGTTGAGTACGGTCTACCCACATGTAAGGTGCTAGCGCTTACGAAAGACTATGTCTCGGTCATCCGTTTCTCAAACACCATGTAGTCACGAGAACCAAGCGGAGGCGATCGAGTCTTAATGGGGAAAAGTCGCAAACCTCTGCAGAGTGTAAAACTAATCATGATTAGCCGTGTCCCCGGTTATGGACAGATCTTGAGTATCTAGTACTTGAATATCATGTGAATCTCAACATGTTACTTCTAATAATAAAGTTATCGGGTTTTTAATGAGTACTTTTAATTGGGATTGAGGATGCTGTCAACCATTCTCAATGTTTAACAACCACCATGATAGTTAAATAAAATTATTCCTTTGATGTAGGGAAAAATTAGCTTTATGCAAAAATGTAACCGTAGAGCCTTACCACCAGCCAAATATGCATGTAGTATAGGCTTGTTGCTTCATTGTTCTCTATGTGTTACATTGCCAGCATATTTCATGTGCTGACCCGTTTTCGGGCTGCAACTTTTCATGTCGCAGACTTTTCAGACGTCGAGTAAGGTGTTAGGTCGTGGTTCTATACTCAGTGATGCCGTTGGAGTTGATGGACTCACTCGTTTTCCAAGCCTTCCGCTGTTATTATTAGATGGCCTTAAGCCATATTATTGTATTAAGTTCCCTTGTGGACAATGATGTAATAAGTGTGTGATTGCTACTCTGCTATAAATCCTTGAAATCTTGTGTGGTGTCGGCATTCTTGATCCGAGGATGACCTTGAGCACAGGCGCTAGATCCATTCGGGTGCGGTCGCTCTGAGAGAATGGTATGTCGAGCACACGGCCGACTGTAGGACACGACCACTAAGATAAAGCCATAGATCACTATTCTCTTCCCATTTTCTAACTCCTCATCTTTTCTACTCTCCTTAGGATGACGGACGCGAAGATCAAGTACACCCAACGGATGAAGGCACACCTTTTGGATTTCACTTGAAGGAAGTTACCAAATACTGAACATTGGATTACCAAGCTTCACCGGGACTTTCAACGCCACTCTGCACGAAGAGGATTTGGAAGATTCACGCTCACGTTCGGGAAGGACATTCGCCCCAATCACCAAGCCTATAGATAATGTTTTCGATTGCACCAACTTGGAGTGCAGGAAAGAGCATGGCAGCTCACATCACCATGGGACGCATTGGAGAAGTTTATCAAGAAGACCTTAAGGACACAATCTACCAGATTTGCGGGGCACGAGATGACAAATGGGACGTCGTCGGCACCAAGAAGGATAGATCCATTGCAGCATTCATCCGGGAGTTAAACCCGGCACATTCGACGTCGGGAGAACCGGATGTGCAATGATATGTTGGAGTTGCGAGAATGCGAAAGGAAGGATCATCGAGCTTGAAGAAGAACTAAAGACAACTCGCAAGGACTATATGGGCGAGATCGTAGCTCTAGCAAGACACAATAACGATCTTAAATGCGAGATTGAAGAACTCAAGAAGAAGTTGGCGCTCGGGAATGAAGACCGGTATGTCAATTGCCCAGCGACTACATCAACATCGGCGACACCGATTCGGATCCAAGCGAACCCGACTTTGAAGGCGAAGCGAGGAAGCGAGACATTATGGAGTCTTCCACGGTTCAAATTAGTAGAAGTCCCCCACATATTAGTAGTATTCCCTCCATGTAAATCCTTATAGTACACGCACTTTTGCGATAGTTAGATCGTTGTAAGCCTTGTTTGATTGAATGAAGTGATTTTGTGTGTATTTGCTCATGTGCATTTGGGTAGTGATTCCCCTTAGACCTCATTCTATTCTAAATTCTCATCTTTTCTAAACCCATCGGATGCCTAGACGCGACCGGATTCGTTTTCCCGCCAGAGATCACCCAACTGATCCGGAATGAGAATACCCCGATTCAAACATTGGTGCGAGAACCGAGGCAACAACAACAACAACAACAACCCACCACCACCACCACTGCGGATCATCGACTCGTTTCCTTAGACTAAACCCGCGGTGTATTCCAAGAGCATCGAGCCAATTGTAGCAGATATGGTGGCTCCGCAAGATAGGAAGGAGCTGACCGCTGCGGGATGCTGCGGATGGAGAAAGAGTGAAGTTTGCGGCACATCGGCTTGAAGGACCCTTGGCGGCATGGTGGGAGAATTTCACAGCCACTTACCACTGTGAATCTTGTCACATGGGATCAATTTCAGCAAGCTTTTGCACCGCCCATGTTTCAAAGGAGCTATGGCCATGAAGAAGCGTGAGTTTCGCAATTTACGCTAAGGAGGAAGGACTGTTGGCGATCGTGGATGACTTTAGTAAACTAGCACGTTATGCCCGGATAGCGTTGCTACCGATGCTGACTAAACAGGAGAAGTTTCTAGAAGGACTGAATGATGAGTTGAGCATGCCGTTGATGGTAGCCGGTTTCAATAACTACCGGGAGTTAGTAGACCGAGCCCTCATGATTGAAGGAAAGCGTGACAAATTGAGAACTGCATAGCGGAAGTATGGGCAAGGGAAGTATAACTCTGGAGCTCAGCAGAAATCTCGTTATACCCTAAATCAGGAATTCGGTTTCAGCATACCCATGGAGGAGGTAATTCGCATAACCATATGACACCAAGAATGGAAAGCGGGAATGGAGGAAGCAGCAGACGAGAATCGCACCAACCCGTCAACACCATCCAAAGTAGACTGAGTCATATTACTTGCTTTAAGTGCCGCATAATGGGCATTATGCCAATGACTATCGAGAAGGCGTAATGGAAATGGCAATGGAAGCTCGGAAAGAAGCCCAACCCTTTCAATAGGGGACGGGTGAACCACTTTGAAGTGGAGGAGGTTGAAGATCAGCCCGATGCACGATGTCGGTAAGTTTTTGGTTAAGTCATTTACTGCAGTTGTTCTTTTAAATCGGTGCATCGCATTCATACATATCAAGGGATTTGTGGATAAGTACAAGTTACCAACCCAAGCCCTTAGGTCACCCATGCTAGTAACCTCACCCGGGCAGAGTACATGGCTAGTAAATGGTGTGATCGGCGCCATTAAGGATTGGACACTATGTTTTCCCCTCGGACCTAATAGTTACGGAATCCCAAGGATTGGATGTGATATTAGGTATGGATTGGTTATCAAAGTATGGAGGAAACATTGATTGCTCCACTAGATCAATTTTGCTCACCACACCGGAAGGAAGAAGGATTAAGTATGTATCACGGCATCGGTAGAGAAGAGCGCAAGTTAATTGCTTATCGAGTAGTGCGGGAAGAAGTACCGGTGGTGACGGATTTTCACGATGTATTTAGGAAGAGTTGCCGGGAATGCCACGGATAGAGACATTGAGTTTTGATAGAACTTTTGCGAGCAGGCCCAATATCGAAGCGACCATATAGGATGCCCGGCAGGATTTGGCGGAAATCAAGAAGCAGATTAAGGAGCTTTTGGATAAAGGTTTTATACGCCCAAGTTCTTCACCTTGGGGATCACCCGTTTTGCTAGTGGAGAAGAAGGACGGATCGTTAAGAATGGTTGTTGATTATCGTGGATTGAATGAAGTAACAATCAAGAACAAGTACCCACTACCTATGATAAATGATCTGTTTGATCGCTTGCAAGGAGCTAAGGTGTTTTCCAAGATCGACTTGCGATCAGGGTACCATCAGTTGAAGATTCGGGAGCAGGACATACCCAAGACAGCATTTACCACGAGATATGGACTATCTGAGTATACCGTTATGTCATTTGGATGACTAACGCACCAGCCTATTTCATGAACACGATGAACAAAGTGTTTATGGAGTTTTTGGATAAGTTAAATCGTGGTGTTCATTGATGACATTTTGATTTTCTCGAAGAATGAAGAGGAACACAAGGAACATTGCGATTGGTTTTGGAGAAACCGAGGGAACACCGGTTGTATGCCAAGTTCAGCAAATGTGAGTTTTGGCTAAAGGAAGTTGGATTTCTCGGACATGTTATATCCGGAGAAGGGATAGCGATTGACCCCACAAAAGTTGAGACCGTAACCAAATGGGAAGCACCAACGGCAGTTGGAGAGATTGGAGTTTCCTTGGACTCGCAGGATACTACGAAGGTTCATTGAGAATTTCTCAAGGATTGCCAAGCCTATGACAGAATTGTTGAAGAAGGAAAACAAATTCATATGGACCGAGGATTTGTGAGGCAAGTTTTCGGGAGTTGAAGAAAAGATTAGTTACCTCACCAGTTTGATATTGCGGATCGGACTAAGGATTATGAGGTGTATTGCGGCGCTTCACGTCGAGGACTTGGGCGATGCTTATGCGGGAAGGAAGAGTTGTTTCGTATGCTTCACGACAACTTAAGCCCCATGAGTTGAATTATGCCACTCATGATTTGGAGTTAGCAGCCGTTGTGCATGCCACGAAGGCGTGGAGACATTTTCTCATTGGAAATCATTGTGAAGTATATCACGGATCACAAGAGTTTGAAGTACATCTTCACCACGAAGGAATTGAATCTCTGACAAAGGAGATGGTTAGAGCTTATCAAGGATTATGACATGAGATTGCATTATCACCCCGGGAAGGCTAATGTCGTAGCAGACGCATTGAGCCGTAAGAGCCACGTCAATACCCTAATGATGGGAGGAATACCCAATGAGTTAGCCGAGTACCTTCGAGAGCTATGTATGGAAATAGTTCCGAGAGGCTATGTAGCAGCATTGGAGATTCAGTCAACGCTGATGGACAAAATCAGAGAAACCCAAAAGGCAGATAAGGAAGTTGCCTCTATAAAGGAGAAAATGAGCAAAGGAAAAGCTAAAGGATTTCGTGAGGATGAGCACGATACCCTATGGTTTGAGGACCGTGTTTATGTGCCCGATGACCCAGAGATCAGGAAGCTGATTTTACAAGAAGCCCATGATTCACCCTATTCGATTCACCCAGGAAATACCAAGATGTATTTGGATTTGAAGAATACTTTCTGGTGGACCGGAATGAAGAAGGATATTGCGGAGTATGTAGCAGTTTACGGCGTATGTCGAAAGTAAAGGCGAGAACATCGAAGCGGCCAGGATTGTTACAACCATTGCCGATACCGAATGGAAGTGGGATAAACTAGGCATGGATTTTATCACGGGATTGCCAAAGACTTCGTTCAGGATATGACTCGATTTGGGTTATAGTCGACCGTTTAACAAAAGTAGCTCATTTTATTCCGGTCAAGACCACCTATAGCGGTGCTAAGTTGGCAAAGATATACATGACCCGAGAATTGTGTGCTTACACGGAGTTCCGAGGAGCATCGTATCGGATAGAGGAACCCGGTTTACCTCGAAATTTTGGAACCGGTTACACGAAACATTGGGAACCCGATTGGAATTGATGACTTTCCACCCACAGACCGATGGACAGACCGAGAGAGTCAATCAGATTTTGGAGGACATCTTTGAGAGCTTGTGCCCTAGATTATGGATCTAGCTGGGATGACAATTTGCCGTATGCAGAATTTTCCTACAACAACAGTTACCAAACCAGTTTGAAGATGGCACCTTTCGAGGCTTTGTATGGAAGAAGGTGCAGGACACCGTTGCTATGGGACGAAACTGGAGATCGTCAGTTGTTTGGACCAGATTTGATTAAGGAATGCGAGCAGAAAGTTAAGTTGATTCGAGACAGGCTCAAGGTAGCCCAGTCCGGACAAAAGAGCTATGCCGATTCAAAGCGCCAAAGCGATTGAGTATGAAGTTGGAGATAGAGTATATCTCGAGTATCCCCGCTTGAGGAGTTAAGCGTTTTGGAGTTAAAGGAAAGTTAGCACCCGTTTCGTTGGACCGTATAAGATTTTTGCAACGCATGGGAGAAGTTGCGTATAAGTTGGAATTGCGGAAGGACTGTCGAGGAGTTCATGGCGTATTCCATGTTTCTCGATTGAAGAAATGTCACCCGAGATAGCGGAGAGGTACCGTTAAGAGACACAAAGTGCCACTTTGGAAGCAATTGATTGAAGGATGATTTGACATATGAGGAAAAACCGGTTAAGATTCTCGATTATGCGGTGAGTTACATGACAAGTTATCAAGTTTTGCAAAGTTCGATTGGAGCCACCACACCGAGGATGAAGCCACACAGGAAAGAGAGGAAGTTTTGCTAAAGGACCACCCTCACCTATTTTCTAGCCAACCCGAATCTCGAGGGCGAGATTCATCTTAAGGGTAGGTTTGTAACATCCCAAATTTTCAATTTGGAATGTTATACATTAGGTCATCATGCATATCATATTTTCTCGCATTTTCGGTCCTAGAAAATTTCACGCAACTCAAGGACCCTCGGAGAGAAGTTGGAAGTTTCATTATTTTCATATTTGGGATTTATTTCTCAAATCTTGAAAATAGGATCATTGGATTTATTTAATTATCTTCATAAAGTTTTTCCTATAAAAATCTCAAGAGAGGGAATAATATGACTTTCCCAACATTCAGGAAAAACGAAGATATTATAAATAAATCAAAATTTGGTTTTGGAAGATTTATTTTGCTTAGGCAAAAATGAGCATTTAAAAAAAAAAATTATGCATGTTTGCCGTTTTTAAAGTTCATTTTGTTCGACTCATTTTTAGGAGTCGGGGAAAATTTGTTTTATTTAAATCGGAGTTCGTTTGATATTTTTTAATTGCTTTTGTTTTACTTAAAAAACGCGCCCCCGGGCCAAGGCCTAGCTGGCCCAGCCAGCCAGCCCGGCCCGGCGCCCGCCTCCCTCTCCCTCGCGCGCCAGCGCGAGAAGTCCCGCTCGGGAGACGCCGCCCGCCGCCGAGTCCGCCTCCGCCTCGGCTCCGTTGCCCCTTCCCAAGCCGGAGCACCCCTCCTATTTAACCCGCGGACCCCCCTCTCTCCTCACCTCACCCCGCCGCCGCCCCAAGCCGAGCCGCCGCTTGCCGAGGACGCCCGCCGTCTCCCGGAGCACCCCCGCCGCCCCCTCGTCTCCCGAACCCCGCCGGAGCCCCGCCGCCCCGGAGCCCCGCCGGAGCCCCGCCGGCGATCACCGGAGGTAGCCACCGCCCCGCGCCGTTCCGATCCGGTTTTCCCTAGAAAACCCGGTCCGGTTTTTTTTTGCGATGTTCGGTTTTTTTTTCAAAAACCTAGATTGGTTTTATTTTTTTTCGGTTTTCTTATTTAGTGAACGTTCACCGACCCGTTCGTTTCAATGAACGCGTTCGTTGGATTAGTTCTGTTAACGAACGTCCGTTATTTAATCCGTTCGACGTTTTCTTTTAATCGGATTTAATCCATTATTTTTCTGATTCGATTTCCGATCCGATTTTCAAATCTGTTTTATTTCTTGCTCGTTTATCGAATCGGTGATTCAAGCGCTGGAGTTTAAATTGAAACCGCCGTTCCGACTACCCTACTTACACAGAGTTTTGCTACTATAAAATTTTGACCTAATTTCAGATTGCTAAACCGAGTCGTTCTCTCTCGAGTTCCGACTTTCGATGCTTTATTTGATTCGATTCTTTTGCAACCAGGGTTCTTAAGTTGAACTATCTGGTTAGATCTTTTATTTGAGATTTCCACATGCATTAGATGAGTACTTATTGTATGCTTGTTGTTTGTCTGCGTTAGATCACCGGAGTGCGCCGCTTGTTACTTGAATCTCTAGGACTCATGGATCATCGACAAGGCAAGTAACACCTTGATCATATTTTTTACTACCCGGTTTTATTGCATTAGATCAAACCCTCAAACACTTGCATGATTAGGATCTAATTAAATTGTGGGATGGGAAGTAGATTGAGGTAGTACCTATTACTGTTTTACTTATGAAACCTTGGGAGTTACTTCTACGTTTGCTTGATTATGCCATGCTATGCCCGATGAAGCGTGGATTGGGTGAGTGAATATCCATGACGGATGTGAGATTGTTAATTAATGGTTTATCTAAGGTGGCAACCTAAACACACATCTGGGTGGATTGAGGCACTGGTTTCTATCGAGGACTTGCCTGTATTTCTTGGACCGCCACCCAGGGCTCTAAGGGATCATAAGATTATTCAAACTAGAAACTTCCGTGTGCAGCCACAAGCCAATTATGGGCTCTGGCGTAGTTGACTAAGTTGTGCGAACTCTTACGGGTAGGCTAGCTGATGTAGGGGATGTAGGTTGGTACGGTCTACCCACATGTAAGGTGCTAAGCGCTCGAAAGACTATGTCTCGGTCATCCGTTTCTCAAACACCATGTAGTGCGAGAACCAAGCGGAGGCGATCGAGTCTTGTGGGGAAAAGTGCGCAAACCTCTGCAGAGTGTAAAAACTAATCATGATTAGCCGTGTCCCCGGTTATGGACAGATCTTGAGTATCTAGTACTTGAATATCATGTGAATCTCAACATGTTACTTCTAATAATAAAGTTATCGGGTTTTTAATGAGTACTTTTAATTGGGATTGAGGATCTTTGTCAACCATTCTCAATGTTTAACAACCACCATGATAGTTAAATAAAATTATTCCTTTGATGTAGGGAAAAATCAGCTTTATGCAAAATGTAATCAGAGAGCCTTACCACCAGCCAAATATGCATGTAGTATAGGCTTGTTGCTTCATTGTTCTCTATGTGTTACATTGCGGCATATTCCATGTCTTGACCCGTTTCGGGCTGCAACTTTTCATGTTGCAGAGACTTTTAGACGTCGAGTAAGGTGTTAGGTCGTGGTTCTATACTCGGTGATGCCGTTGGAGTTGATGGACTCACTCGTTTTCCATGCCTTCAGCTGTTATTATTAGATGGCCTTAAGCCATATTATTGTATTAAGTTCCCTTGTGGACAACGATGTAATAAGTGTGTGATTGCTACTCTGCTATAAATCCTTGAATCTTGTGTGGTGTCAAGATACTGATCCAGGGATGACACTGAGCACAGAGCGCTAGATCCATTCGGGTCTGGTCGCTACAATCTTCCCCGTTGAAGTGCCACATGGGGTGCCCTCGATATTGAAGTGGCTGCACCCCCCGCATTATGCATATTGACATAACCTCGATTATGGACAGTCCTGATTGAGCCAGCACCTTTATCCGACCCATCAGGTAAAGGACTTCTCCATTATCTTCCTCCCGAGGGCTCCGTGGGCGCCAACTTCGGCGTTTCTTCAAAGGGGCATTGTCGAACTCGGGAAGCCAATCCGAATAGGGTCTGGAAGGGGGACGTCCTCCGTATAAAAACCATTTTGAAGGCCAGTCTTCGGACGTCTTCTTCGGGGTACCGGGCAGGTATCCGGTCCCGGCGATGCGCCATATTTCGGCCCCGCCCACTTGATATATTGACCCCTTCTGTGTACGGGGCACAAGGCAAAATAGCTTCTTCCACAGCTCGAAATGAGCTTCGCAGCCCAGAAACAGCTCACAAAGGGCAACATAACCAGCGATGTGTAATATGGAAGCAGGGGTGAGATTATGCAGCTGGAGGCCATAAAACTCCAGGAGCCCGCGGAGGAACGGATGAATTGGAAATCTGAGTCCCCTTAATAAATAAGGGACAAGGCATACCCGCTCCCCCTTGGAGGGATTAGGAAAGCTCTCCGCTTGTTCCCCGCCATTATAGGTGGCAAGCCCGACTCGAATGGGGACCATATACGCTGGAGGGAGAAATCCACAGGTGTAACTTTACTAATTGGTACATGCGGACGGAACACTTCTTCCAATCACCGGGCTTAGGGCTACGGGAGCGAGAAGAGGAGCTGCGATGGCCGGCCATGTTGGAATGGATTTTTTCGGGCGCGCTTCGATGGATACTCGCCGTGGGAGGATGGTGTGATCTGGATCTAAGAATCCCCGTCTCTTTAATCGACAGTTTACTCGCATGGCTAGGGTGGCAAATGTAAAAATGCACTGGCTTCTCGCATTCGCTCGACACGTGGAAGATAGCCATTATTGGGCACAAAAGCCAAGAAGTGTAACATTTATGGGGAGCCGAACACTACTTAAACAGGTATTCGGAATTTGGAGAAGAACCCGCCTTGCAATGCCGAAGACAATCTGCGCGCCGAACTCATCGTCATTGAAGCCTGGTTCGGGGCTCTTGAGGAGTCTGGATTAGGGGTTCTCCGGACAGCCGGACTATATCCTTTGGCCGGACTGTTGGACTACGAAGATACAAGATTGAAGACTTCGTCCCGTGTCCGGATGGGACTCTCCTTGGCGTGGAAGGCAAGCTAGGCGATACGGATATGTAGATCTCCTCCCTTGTAACCGACTCTGTGTAACCCTAGCCCTCTCCGGTGTCTATATAAACCGGAGGGTTTAGTCCATAGGACAACAACAATCATACCATAGGCTAGCTTCTAGGGTTTAGCCTCTACGATCTCGTGGTAGATCAACTCTTGTAATACTCATATCATCAAGATCAATCAAGCAGGAAGTAGGGTGTTACCTCCATCGAGAGGGCCCGAACCTGGGTAAACATCGTGTCCCCCGCCTCCTGTTACCATCCGCCTTAGACGCACAGTTCGGGACCCCCTACCCGAGATCCGCCGGTTTTGACACCGACATCGAGCGTGAATCATATAGAAGATATGATCAACATAGTGATGTTCACCATTGAAAACTAATCCATCTCACGTGATGATCGGACATGGTTTAGTTGATATGGATCACATGATCACTTAGATGATTAGAGGGATGTCTATCTAAGTGGGAGTTCTTTAATAATTTGATTAACTAAACTTTAATTTATCATGAACTTAGTACCTGATAGTATTTTGCATGTCTATGTTGTTGTAGATAGATGGCCCGTCTTTGTTGTTCCGTTGAATTTTAATGCGTTCCTTGAGAAAGCAAAGTTGAAAGATGATGGTAGCAATTACACGGACTGGGTCCGTAACTTGAGGATTATCCTCATTGCTGCATAGAAGAATTACGTCCTAGAAGCACCGCTAGGTGCCAAACCTGCTGCAGGAGCTGAACCAGATGTTATGAACGTCTGGCAAAGCAAAGCTAATAACTACTCGATAGTTCAGTGTGCTATGCTTTACGGCTTAGAACCGGGACTTCAACGATGTTTTGAACGTCATGGAGCATATGAGATGTTCCAGGAGTTGAAGTTAATATTTCAAGAAAATGCCCGGATTGAGAGATATGAAGTCTCCAATAAGTTCTATAGCTGCAAGATGGAGGAGAATAGTTCTGTCAGACATATACTCAAAATGTTTGGGTATAATAATCACTTGATTCAACTGGGAGTTAATCTTCTGGATGATAGTGTTATTGACAGAATTCTTCAATCACTGCCACCAAGCTACAAGAGCTTTGTAATGAACTATAATATGCAAGGGATGGATAAGACGATTCCCGAGATCTTCGTGATGCTAAAGGCTGCGGAGCTAGAAATCAAGAAAGAGCATCAATTGTTGATGGTCAACAAGACCACCAGTTTCAAGAAAAGGGGCAAAGGGAATAAGAAGGGGAACTTCAAGAAGAACGGCAAACAAGTTGCCGTTCAGGAGAAGGAACCCAAGTCTGGACCTAAGCCTGAGACTGAGTGCTTCTACTGCAAACAAACTGGTCACTGGAAGCGGAACTGCCCCAAGTATTTGGCGGATAAGAAGGATGGCAAGGTGAACAAAGGTATATGTGATATACATGTTATTGATGTGTACCTTACTAATGCTCGCATGAGCTTTTGGGTATTTGATCTGGTCCTGTTGCTAATATTTGCAACTTCGAAACATGGGCTCTGGATTAAGTGAAGATCGGCTAAGGGCGAGGTGACGATCTTGGCGTGGGAAATGGTTCCAAAGTCGATGTGATCATGATCGGCATGCTACCTCTACATCTACCTTCGGGATTAGTTTTAGACCTAAATAATTGTTATTTGGTGCCAGCGATGAGCATGAACATTATATCTGGATCTTGTTTGATGCGAGACGATTATTCATTTATAATGGTTGTTCTATTTATATGAGTAATATCTTTTATGGTCATGCACCCTTGAGGAGTTGTCTATTTATATTAAATCTCGATAGTAGTGATACACACATTCATAATATTGAAGCCAAAAGATGCAGAGTTGATAATGATAGTGCATTTTATTTGTGGCACTGCCATTTAGGTCATATTGTTGTAAAGCGCATGAAGAAACTCCATTCCGATGGACTCTTGGAATCACT
The DNA here is from genome assembly GCA_021605145.1 of Aegilops bicornis. Lineage (NCBI taxonomy): Eukaryota > Viridiplantae > Streptophyta > Magnoliopsida > Poales > Poaceae > Aegilops > Aegilops bicornis. The sequence continues at coordinate 513,693,037 of CM038672.1, read as the reverse complement.
TGATTATGAATCACTTGGTACTTGCGAACCATGCCTCATGGGCAAGATGACTAAAACGTCGTTCTCCGAAACTATGGAACAAGCAACAGATTTGTTGGAAATCATACATACTGATATATGTGGTCCAATGAATGTTGAAGCTCGTGGCGGGTATCGTTATTTTCTCACCTTCACAGATGATTTGAGCAGATATGGGTATATCTACTTAATGAAACATAAGTCTGAAACATTTGGAAAGTTCAAAGAATTTCAGAGTGAAGTGGAAAATCATCATAACAAGAAAATAAAGTTATTACGATCTGATCATGGAGGAGAATATTTGATTTACGAGTTTGGTCTTCATTTGAACAATGCGGAATAGTTTTGCAACTCACGCCACCCGGAACACCACAACGTAATGGTGTGTCCGAACGTTGTAATCATACTTTACTAGATATGGTGCGATCTATGATGTCTCTTACTGATTTACCGCTATCATTTTGGGGTTATGCTTTAGAGACGGCTGCATTCAAGTTAAATAGGGCACCATCTAAATCTGTTGAGACGATGCCTTATGAACTATGGTTTGGCAAGAAACCAAAGTTGTCGTTTCTTAAAGTTTGGGGTTGTGATGCTTATGTGAAAAAGCTTCAACCTGATAAGATCGAACCCAAATCGGAGAAATGTGTCTTCATAGGATACCCAAAGGAGAATGTTGGGTACACCTTCTATCACAGATCCGAAGGAAAGACTTTTGTTGCTAAATTTGGATCCTTTCTAGAGAAGGAGTTTCTCTCGAAAGAAGTGAGTGGGAGGAAAGTAGAACTTGATGAGGTAACTGTACCTGCTCCCTTATTGGAAAGTAGTTCATCACAGAAACCGGTTCCTGTGACACCTACACCAATTAGTGGGGAAGTTAATGATGATGATCATGAAACTTCAGATAAAGTTACTACCGAACCTCGTAGGTTAACCAGAGTAAGATCTGCACCAGAGTGGTACAGTAATCCTATTCTGGAGGTCATGTTACTAGACCATGACGAACCTACGAACTATGAGGAAGCGATGATGAGCCCAGATTCCGCAAAATGGCTTGAGGCCATGAAATCTGAGATGGGATCCATGTATGAGAACAAAGTATGAACTTTGGTTGACTTGCCGGATGATCGGCAAGCGATCGAAAATAAATGGATCTTCAAGAAGAAGACAGACACTGATGGTAATGTTACTGTCTACAAAGCTCGACTTGTTGTGAAAGGTTTTAGACAAGTTCAAGGAGTTGACTACGATGAGACCTTCTCAACCGTAGCGATGCTTAAGTCCGTCCGAATCATGTTAGCAATTGCCGCATTTTATGATTATGAAATTTGGCAAATGGATGTAAAGACGGCATTCCTGAATGGATTTCTGGAAGAAGAGTTGTATATGATGCAACCTGAAGGTTTTATCGATCCAAAGGGTGCTAACAAAGTGTGCAAGCTCCAATGATCCATTTATGGACTGGTGCAAGCCTCTCGGAGTTGGAATAAACGTTTTGATAGTGTGATCAAAGCATATGGTTTTATCTGAGACTTTTGGAGCAGCCTGTATTTACAAGAAAGTGAGTGGGAGCTCTGTAGCATTTCTAATATTACATGTGGATGACATATTGTTGATTGGAAATGATGTAGAATTTCTAGATAGCATAAAAGGATACTTGAATATGAGTTTTTCAATGAAAGACCTCGGTGAAGCTACTTACATATTGGGCATCAAGATCTATAGAGATAGATCAAGACGCTTAATTGGACTTTCACAAAGCACATACCTTGACAAAGTTTTGAAGAAGTTCAAAATGGATCGTGCAAAGAAAGGGTTCTTGCACGTGTTACAAGGTGTGAAGTTGAGTAAGACTCAATGCCCGACCAACTGCGAGAAGATAGAGAGAAAATGAAAGATGTTCCTATGCTTCAGCCATAGGCTCTATCATGTATGCAATGCTTTTACCGGACACGATGTGTGCCTTGCTATTAGTTTAGCGAGGAGGTACCAAAGTAATCCGAGAGTGGATCCTTTGGACATCGGTCAAGAACATCTGAAATACACGAAAAGGACTAAGAATATGTTTCTCGTTTATGGAGGTGACAAAGAGCTCATCGTAAATGGTTACGTTGATGCAAGCTTTGACACTGATCCGGACGATTCTAAATCGCAAACCGGACACGTGTTTATATTGAACAATGGAGCTGTCAGTTGAAGCAGTTCTAAACAAAGCGTCGTGGCGGGATCTACGTGTGAAGCGGAGTACATTGCTGCTTCGGAAGCAGCGAATGAAGGAGTCTAGATGAAGGAGTTCATATCCGATCTAGGTGTCATCCCTAGTGCATCGGGTCCAATGAAAATCTTTTGTAACAATGCTGGCGCAATTGCCTTGGCAAAGGAATCTAGATTTCACAAGAGAACCAAGCACATCAAGAGACGCTTCAACTCCATCCGGGATCAAGTCCAGGTGGGAGACATAGAGATTTGCAAGATACATACGGATCTGAATGTTGCGAGACCCGTTGACTAAGCCTCTTCCATGAGCAAAACAAGATCGATTACCAAGGCTCCATGGGTGTTAGAATCATTCTTGTGTAATCTAGATTATTGACTCTAGTGCAAGTGGGAGACTGAAGGAAATATGCCCTAGAGGCAATAATAAAGTTATTATTTATTTCCTTATATCATGATAAATGTTTATTATTCATGCTAGAATTGTATTAACCGGAAACATGATACATGTGTGAGTACATAGACAAACAGAGTCACTAGTATGCCTCTACTTGACTAGCTCGTTGATCAAAGATGGTTATGTTTCCTAGCCATAGACATGAGTTGTCATTTGATTAACGGGATCACATCATTAGGAGAATGATGCGATTGACTTGACCCATTCCGTTAACTTAGCACTTGATCATTTAGTATGTTGCTATTGCTTTCTTCATGACTTATACATGTTCCTATGACTATGAGATTATGCAACTCCCATTTACCGGAGGAACACTTTGTTTGCTACCAAACGCCACAACGTAACTGGGTGATTATATAGGTGCTCTACAGGTGTCTCCGAAGGTACTTGTTGAGTTGGCGTATTTCGAGATTAGGATTTGTCACTCCGATTGTTGGAGAGGTATCTCTGGACCCACTCGATAATACACATGACTATAAGCCTTGCAAGCATTGTAACTAATGAGTTAGTTGCGGGATGATGTATTACGGAACAAGTAAAGAGACTTGCCGGTAACGAGATTGAACTAGGTATTGAGATACCGACGATCAAACCTCGGGCAAGTAACATACCGATGACAAAGGGAATAACGCATGTTGTTATGCGGTTTGACCGATAAAGATCTTCGTAGAATATGTGGGAGCCAATATGAACTCGTAGGGTCAGCACGCTTAAAGTCCGGTGATGATCGGTATTATGACTTTTTGTGTTTTGATGTACTGAAGGTAGTTTAGAGTCCTTGATATGATCACAGACATGACGAGGAGTCTCGAAATGGTCAAGACCGAAAGATCGATATATTGGACGACTATATTCGGACATCGGAAGTGTACCGGGTGATTTCGGAGAAAACCGGAGTGTCAGAGGGGTTACCGGAACCCCCCGGGGAAGTATTGGGCCTTAGTAGGCCTGAGGGGAGAGAGAGGGCAGCAGCCCAGGAGGTGGCGCGCCCCCTCCCATGAGGAGTCCGAATTGGACTAGGGGAGGGGGGCGCGGCCCCTCTTTCCCTCTCCCTCTCCCTCTCTTTCCTTCCCCCTTCCCTCTTCCTAGTTGGACTAGGAAAGGATGAATCCTCTTCCTAGTAGGAAGAGGATTCCTCGCGCACCAAGGCTGGCCGGCCTCCCCCTTGCTCCTTTATATACGGGGGCGGGGGGCACCCAAATACACACAAGTTGATTGTTCCAAGCCGTGTGCGGTGCCCCCCTCCACAATAATCCACCTCGATCATATCGTAGCGGTGCTTAGGCGAAGCCCTGCGTCGGTAGCATCATCATCACCATCATCACGCTGTCGTGCTGACGAAACTCTTTGGCGAAGCTCTGCTGGATCGGAGCTCGCGGGACGTCATCGAGTTGAGCGTGTGCTGAACTCGGAGATGCCGTGCGTTTGGTACTTGGATCAGTCGGATCGTGAATACGTACGACTACATCAACCGCGTTGTGCTAACGCTTCCGCTTTCGGTCTACGAGGGTACATGGACACACTCTCCCCTCTCGTTGCTATGCATCACCATGATCCTGCTTGTGCGTAGGAAAATTTTGAAATTACTACGTTCCTCGACATTTTATGGGGGTAATACCCTCAAAATTTCAGCCCGATCGAAGTTATGGATCTCGGCTATAAAAGAAACGGTGTTCGGCCAGAGAATAGAACTGAAACAGAGGAAAAAAGAGGAGGGGAGATCCCATCTCGAAGGGTCTCTCGCCCCTTTGGGAGCTATGGTGGCCAAAGACCAGAGGGGGTAACCTCTCCCCATCTAGGAGGGAGGCCATGGAGGAAGAAGCTGGAGGGAGCCTCTTTTCCCTTCTGGTGGCACCGGAGTGCGGCCAGGGGAACCATCATCTTGGCGATCGTCTTCATCAATATCACCGTCTTCACCAACAGCTTCATCATCTTCCCCGCCTTTTTTCAACATCTTCAATATATGTGTCGTTTGTTTCTATACACCCCTTTTTGCCATTATATGCACCTTTATGACTTAAGTTTTTGCCAAGCTGGATTGCCTTGCTCCTGTGTTTATGCCCTACGTTCCCGATTGTTCGGCTAGAGCATAAAGGGAGCACCTCTGCAATTGTTACAACCGGGTCATCCGGACATGTACCTCAGACAGGTGAAGCCGAAAGCTAGCGTTCTTAAGAGAATAATTGATCGGCAACCAAACGACAGATTGTTACATTATTGTAACTACCCTAACACTGCGTTTGGATGTCTCCATTGGAAGGCTGGAATCTAAATTCGTATTGGTAAACTTTCAATTCACATGTTTGGTTGGACACCGAATTGGCACTCCATAATGAAACCAAATTCAGGGCGAAATCGCTTCCACCCAAAGTACCCGCCCACAACACGGAGGCCTCCTGTTGCGAATTGCTCTGAAATGGCTCGATCCCGCAAAATGTACCGCTTCAGCCTCTCCCCCCCCCCGCCCCCCTGCCGAACAGATAAGGAGAGAAGGAACAAGAGGGCGGCGACATCGACAGGGCTGGTGGCTGTGCTCAGGTGCGTTCCCTCCCCGACCCCCTCCTACTGCAGCAACCTCTGACGCCGCCGCATCTCCCCTGCTCCATCCTCATTCGCCGCATCTCCTAGATCGCGCCACCCTCCTCCGTCCTCCTCCTAGGCCGCGGCTCCGTTCCCATATCCGGTTAGGTCCTCGTCCTAGGTCGCGGCCTCGTCCCCGTCTCCGGTCGACTTGCTCGTGGGTCGCGGCTCTCTCCCCCGTCTCCGGTCGGTTCCTAGCTCGCGGCTCCCTCCGCAGTCCCGGGTCGCTGTGACTCGTCCTCCCGGGTCGCGTCACCTCCTCCCATGCTCGCGGCTCCCTCCCTAGTCCCCGTCTACTGCGTCTCGGGCACCTGCATGTACATCGACGAGAGCAACACCACCACCCCTCCCCCCACTATAGCTGCCCTCTGTTCTAAATCTCTCTGAACCCCTGAACCCACAATTTTTTTGTTCTTTGTAGTCTGAACCAACACTGCAGATTTTTTTGTTCCCTAATCAGCTGCACCAAGACTTTTTTTTGTTCAACACTGCAGATTTGTGAAGTGTTCATCGATCTGCAGGCCTGTTGAAGGTATATGGATGAATCCCCTTTGTTTTTTCTATGCATTTGTGTATGTGATGTCTCTTTGATTGCCTTACCACTAGACAATTGAATTGTAATTTGTACAGCACAATGTCGGATCAATTGGAGTTGATTGAGTGGATAAATGAAGAAAATAAAAGACGGAAAAGGAAAAGAATTGTTTTAACTAAATTTTTGTTGAAACATGTGCTCTTGCATTAGCATTTGTTACTACACAAAGGGATATGGGACCAAGGGACCTGGGAAGTTTTAATGATGATGAGGACAAGCATAGGCTTGGGAAATATTTGCTTACAACCATGTATGATGGATCTGAAGTGGCATGCTATGATCAATTGCGTCTAACAAAATGAAACTTTCATGACCTTTGCACCATGTTATGGGAGAGATGTGGCCTCCGTGATAGTGTATATGTGACCGTGGAAGAGAAAGTTGCAATGTTCTTACTTGTAGTTGGCCATAGTATCAAGATGAGGATGTTGCGTGGCACCTACAAGCGTTCTTTATGGACCATTAGTACACACTTCTCTGTTGTCCTAACAGCCCTACTCTCTCTATATGGGGAGTTCATTAAGCTACCTTCCGCTACCGCTCAAGCTCCTGATGATTACAAATGGAAGTGGTTTGATAATGCACTTGGAGCACTAGATGGTTGTCATATTGACGTGCTTGTTGATGTGGCTGACCAAGGAAGGTATAGGAACAGACCATTACCACTAACATGCTAGGTGTTGTTGATTGAAACATGAAGTTCCTTTATGTGTTACCTGGCTGGGAGGGTTCGGTTTCAGACTCGAGAGTTTTGCGTGATGCAATGAGGACAAACCGCCAAGATGCTTTTGTTATACCTAAGGGTATGACTCTTACTCTTGGCATGTAGTTTCTTTGATTTGATTGTTAGCTAACTAACTTATTGATATAGGGAAATATTATTTAGTTGATGCTGGTTATACCAATGGAGGAGGATTTTTAGCTCCATTCAGGTCCACTCTGTATCATCTAAAAGAATGGGTTGCAAGTGCACAACAGCCTCAAACAGCTAAAGAGTTATATAACTTGCGCCATTCTCGTGCTAGGAATGTAGTGGAGCGAACATTTGGCTTGTTCAAGAAAAAATGGGCTATCTTGTGTTCCCAAACCTTCTTTGACATAAAGGATCAGGTACAAAAGGTAAATATGTTGTTAAATAAAATTAGTATGTGAGGTGAAAATTGCTTACTATGAACTAAAATATCATTGCAGATTCGAATTATTAGTGCTTGTTGTGTGTTGCACAACTTTGCAAGGGATAGGCATCATGTCATGGATGATTTGTTATTGCCTGAAGTGGATAGTGAATTAGCAATGCGCCAAATGATGATCCAGATGATGAAAACTTCACTAGAAGTGTGCAAGTCACTACTGAATGGTCCAACTTTAGGCAACAACTAGCTGATGATATGTTTGTTGAGTACCTTGTGGCGCAAGGAGAACAAGAGATGGAATAGGATGAGAGTATGATATGTAGCTGTGGCGGTGGTCTTCTTTTGTATAGCTAGCTGCGGTGGTGGTCTTCTTTTGTATAGCTAGCTGCGGTGGTGGTCTTCTTTTGTATAGCTAGTTGCGGTGGTCTTCTTTTGTATAGCTAGCTACTGCCTAATGTGATGATGCATGTGGTATTTCGTATATGCATCATCTTTATGCAACTAATGAATGACATTATGTTTCATGCTGTTTCTCAAACTTAATACTGTATTTGTTTTTTCTATTATGTATAATTTTTATTTCTTTGTAGAACCATGGCCGAAGAAGTAAGTACAAGGAGGAGGAATTACTACACATGGGATGATGAGATGGATGATGCATTGCTTGAAGTCTTAGTTGAGCATCACAACAAGAGTGACCATGCCCAAAATGGATGGAAACCACATGTGTACACGCATGCCATAAGGAATGTGAAGGACAAGTGCAATAAGGATATCACAAAGGATAAAATAAGTGGAAGGATGAGGACTTTGGATCATCACTATGAGGTCGTTAGCAAAATCCTTTCTCAAAGTGGTTTCGGCTGGGATTGGACCAATAATAGGCTATCAATGGATAGTGATGATGTTTGGGCTAAATATGTGGAGGTAACCATGCATCATGAATACACATTCTGTATGTAGTTTGCATATGTAGAATAACAAGGCAGTATCTTTACAAGTTTGTGTTTATTGTGCAGGCTAACAAGGCAAGCAAGGAGATAAAGTCTTACAAGACCAAAGTAATCAAGAACTAGGAGTCCATCTGTATCGTATATTCAAAAGATCATGCTAATGGCGAGGTGCTACCTCTTGAGCTTGCGTTGGATTTCCCCGAAGAGGAGAGGATAATGCAGCAGCGTAGTGTAAGTATTTCCCTCAGTTTTTTAGAACCAAGGTATCAATCCAATAGGAGGCCACGTGCAAGTCCCTCGTACCTATACAAAACAAATAGCTCAACGCAACCAACACGATTAGGGGTTGTCAATCCCTTCACGGTCACTTACGAGAGTGAGATCTGATAGAGATGATAGATAATATTTTTGGTATTTTTGGTATAAAGATGCAAAGTAAAATAAAAAGCAAAGTAAAAGGCAAAGCAATAATAAAGTGATGGAAGATTGATATAATAGAGAATAGACCCGGGGGCCATAGATTTCACTAGTGGCTTCTCTCTAGAGCATAAGTATTTTACGGTGGGTGAACGAATTACTGTTGAGCAATTGATGTAATCGAGCATAGTTATGAGAGTATCTAGGTATGATCATGTATATAGGCATCACGTTCGAGACAAGTAGACCGACTCACGCATCTACTACTATTACTCCACTCATCGACCGCTATCCAACATGCATCTAGAGTATTAAGTTAATGAAAACAGAGTAACACCTTAAGCAAGATGACATGATGTAGAGGGATAAATTCATGCAATATGACAAAAACCCCATCTTGTTATCCTCGATGGCGACAATACAATACGTGCCTTGCTTCGCCTTCTATCACTGGGAAAGGACGCCGCAAGATTGAACCCAAAGCTAAGCACTTATCCCATTGCAAGAACTACCAATCTAGTTGGCCAAACCGAACGGATAATTCGAAGAGACTTGCGAAGATATCCAATCATACATAAAAGAATTCAGAGAAGATTCAAATATTTCTCATAGATAATCTTGATCATAAACCCACAATTCATCGATCTCAACAAACACACCGCAAAAAGAACATTACATCGAATAGATATCCACAAGAGAGGGGGAGAACATTGTATTGAGATCCAAAAAGAGAGAAGAAGCCATCTAGCTACTAACTATGGACCAGAAAGTCTGAGGTAAACTACTCACACTTCATCGGAGAGGCTATGATGATGTAGAAGCCCTCCATGGTGGATTCCCCTTCGCGGAGCTCGGAACAGGCCCCAAGATGGGATCTCGTGGATCTGAGAAAGTTGCGGCGGTGGAATTAGGTTTTTGGCTCGATGTCGATCATTCAGAATGCGTAGGTATATATAGGAGGAAGAAGTACGTCGGTGGAGCAACAGGGGGCCCATGAGGGTGGAGGCGCGCTGGGGGGCGCGCCCCTACCTCGTGCCTTCCTGTTGGTTGCTTGACGAGGGTCCAAGTCTCTGGATCATGTTCGGTGAGAAAATCACGTTCCCGAAGGTTTCATTCCGTTTGGACTCCGTTTGATATTCCGTTTCTTGAAACTACGAAATAGGCAAAACTACAATTCAGGTTGGGCCTCCGGTTAATAGGTTAGTCCCAAAAATAATATAAAAGTGGATAATAAAGTCCAATATGGTCCAAAACAGTAGATAATATAGCATGGAGCAATCAAAAATTATAGATACGTTGGAGACGTATCAGGCATCCCCAAGCTTAATTCCTGCTTGTCGTCGAGTAGGTAAATGATAAAAAGATAATTTTTGATGCGGAGTGCTACTTGGCATAATTTCAATGTAATTCTTCTTAATTGTGGTATGAATATTCAGATTCGAAAGATTCAAGACAAAAGTTTAATATTGACATAAAAATAATAATACTTCAAGCATACTAACAAAGCAATCATGTCTTTTCAAAATAACATGGCCAAAGAAAGTTATCCCTACAAAATCATATAGTCTGGCTATGCTCTATCTTCACCACACAAAGTATTTAAATCATGCACAACCACGATGACAAGCCAAGCAATTGTTTCATACTTTTGACATTCTCAAAACTTTTTCAATCTTCACGCAATACATGAGAGTGGGCCATGGATATAGCACTATATGTGGAATAGAATGGTGGTTGTGGAGAAGACAAAAAGGGAGAAGATAGTCTCACATCGACTAGGCGTATCAACGGGCTATGGAGATGCCCATCAATAGATATCAATGTGAGTGAGTAGGGATTGCCATGCGACGGATGCACTAGAGCTATAAGTATATGAAAGCTCAACAAAAGAAACTAAGTGGGTGTGCATCCAACTCGCTTGCTCATGAAGACCTAGGGCAATTTGAGGAAGCCCATCATTGGAATATACAAGCCAAGTTCTATAATGAAAAATTCCCACTAGTGTATGAAGGTGACAAAATGAGAGACTCTCTATCATGAAGATCATGGTGCTACTTTGAAGCACAAGTGTGGTAAAAGGATAGTAACATCGTCCCTTCTCTCTTTTTCTCTCATTTTATTTTTTTATTTGGGCCTTCTCTCTTTTTTTATGCCCTCTTTTCTTTACCCCTTTTTTACTTATTTATTTATTTTTCGTCCGGAGTCTCATCCCGACTTGTGGGGGAATCATAGTCTCCATCATCCTTTCCTCACTTGGGACAATGCTCTAAAAATGATGATCATCACACTTTTATTTACTTACAACTCAACAATTACAACTCGATACTTAAAACAAAATATGACTCTATGTGTATGCCACCGTGATGTCGGGATATGCAATGATTCATGAGTGACATGTATGAAAGAATTATGAATGGTGGCTTTACCACAAATACGATGTCAACTACATGATCATGCTAAGCAATATGACAATGATGGAGCGTGTCATAATAAACGGAGCGGTGGAAAGTTGCATGGCAATCTATCTCGGATTGGCTATGGAAATGCCATAATAGGTAGGTATGGTGGCTGTTTTGAGGAAGGTATATGGTGGGTATATGGTACCGGCAAAAAGTGTGCAGTATTAGAAAGGCTAGCAATGGTGGAAGGGTGAGAAAAGTGCGTATAATCCATGGAATCAACATTAGTCATAAAGAACTCATATACCTATTGCAAAAATCTACAAGTTATCAAAGCAAAGTATTACGCGCATGCTCCTAGGGGGATAGATTGGTAGGAAAAGACCATCGCTCGTCCCCGACCGCCACTCATAAGGAAGACAATCAATAAATAAATCATGCTCCGACTTCATCACATAATGGTTCACCATATGTGCATGCTACGGGAATAAAAAACTTTAACACAAGTATTTCTCAAATTCACAACTACTCAACTAGCATGACTCTAATATTACTACCTCCATATCTCAAAACAATTATCAAGCATCAAACTTTTCTTAGTATTCAACGCACTCAAAAGAAAGTTTTACAAATCTTGAATACCAAGCATATTATTATTATTAAGCAAATTACCATGCTATTTAAGACTCTCAAAATAATCTAAGTTAAGTATGAGAGATCAATGGTTTCTATAAAACAAATCCACCACCATGCTCTAAAAGATATAAGTGAAGCACTATAGCAAAACTATATAGCTCAAAAGATATAAGTGAAGCACATAGAGTATTCTATCAGATTTCAATTCATGTATGGCTATCTCAAAAGGTGTGTACAGCAAGGATGATTGTGTTAAACTAAAAAGCAAAGAATCAAATCATACAAGACGCTCCAAGCAAAACACATATTATGTGGTGAATAAAAATATAGCTCCAAGTAAAGTTACCGATGGAAGTGGACGAAAGAGGGGATGCCTTCCGGGGGCATCCCCAAGCTTTGACTTTTTGGTGTCCTTGGATTATCTTGGGGGTGCCATGGGAATCCCCAAGCTTAGTCTCTTGCCACTCCTTGTTCCATAATCCATCAAAAGATTTCACCCAAAACTTGAAAACTTCACAACACAAAACTCAACAGAAATCTCATGAGCTCCGTGAAAGAAAACAAAAGACCGCTTCAAGGTACTGTAATGAACTCATTATTTATTTATATTGGTGTTAAACCTACTGTGTTCCAACTTCTCTATGGATTATAAACTATTTTACTAGCCATAGATTCATCAAAATAAGCAAACAACACACGAAAAACAGAATCTGTCAAAAACAGAACAGTCTGTAGTAATCTGTAACTAATGCAAACTTCTGGAACTCCAAAAATTCAGAAAAAATAGGAAGACCTAGACAATTTGTTTATTGATCAGCATCAATTGGAATCACTATTTTATCACGTTCTGGTGATTTTTAACAATTTTTTCGTGAACCGAAAGTTTCTGGAAATTACAGCAAGATCAAATAACTATCATCCAAGAAGATATAGGTTGAACGACTACCCTGCGTAGGGGCCGCCCGTGAGGAGGTACGGTCCGCCGAGCACTGATCCTATTAAAATCCGGATCAGTATATTAGACAAAGATACAGACATGATCTTCCTTTTAAAGAGTCCTCCGAATACTTACGATGCAGAAGGGATAGAGGCGGGGGTAGTCGGCGGTGATAGCCACTTCCAAGCAGTCAAGGCTCGCTTCATAAAATACCTGATGACCCACAAGTATAGGGGATCTATCGTAGTCCTTTCGATAAGTAAGAGTGTCGAACACAATGAGGAGCAGAAGGAAATGATAACCGGTTTTCAGCAAGGTACTCTCTGCAAGCACTGAAATTATCGGTAACAGATAGTTTTGTGATAAGGTAATTTGTAACGAGTAACAAGTAACAAGTGTAAATAAAGTGCAGCAAGGTGGCCCAATCCTTTTTGTAGCAAAGAACAAGCCTGGACAATTTCTTATATAGAGAAAAGCGGTCCCGAGGACACATGGGAATTATCGTCAAGCTAGTTTTCATCACGCTCATATGATTCACGTTCGGTACTTTGATAATTTGATATGTGGGTGGACCGGTGCTTGGGTGTTGTCCTTACTTGGACAAGCATCCCACTTATGATTAACTCCTATTGCAAGCATCCGCAACTACAAAAGAAGTATTAAGGTAAACCTAACCATAGCATGAAACATATGGATCCAAATCAGCCCCTTACGAAGCAACGCATAAACTAGGGTTTAAGCTTATCTCACTCTAGCAACCCATCATCTACTTATTACTTACCAATGCCTTCCTCTAGGCCCAAATAATGGTGAAGTGTCATGTAGTCGACGTTCACATAACACCACTAGAGGAAAGACAACATACATCTCATCAAAATATCGAACGAATACCAAATTCACATGACTACTAATAGCAAGACTTCTCCAATGTCCTCAGGAACAAACGTAACTACTCACAAATCATATTCATGTTCATAATCAGAGGGGTATTAATATGCATATTGGATCTGAACATATGATCTTCCACCAAATAAACCAACTAGCATCAACTACAAGTAGTAATCAACACTACTAGCAACCCACACGTACCAATCTGAGGCTTTGGGACAAAGATTGGATACAGGAGATGAACTAGGGTTTGAGAGGAGATGGTGCTGGTGAAGATGTTGATGAAGATTGACCTCCTCCCGATGAGAGGATCGTTGGTGATGATGATGGCGATGATTTCCCCCTCCCGGAGGGAAGTTTCCGCGGTAGAACAGCTCTGCCGAAGCCCTAGATTGGTTCCGCCAAGGTTCAGCCTCGTGGCGGCGGAGTTTCTTCCCGAAAGCTTTCTTATGACTTTTTCCAGGGTAAAAGACCTCATATAGCATAAGATGGACACCAGAGGCCTGCAGGGGGCCCACGAGGCAGGGGGGCGCGCCCAGGGGGTAGGGCGCGCCCCCCACCCTCGTGGCAGGGTGTGGGCCCCCTCTGGTATTTTCTTCGCTCAGTATTTTTTATTATTTCCAAAAATAACTTCCGTGGAGTTTCAGGACTTTTGGAGTTGTGCAGAATAGGTCTCTAATATTTGCTCCTTTTCCAGCCCAGAATTCCAGTTGCCGGCATTCTCCCTCTTCATGTAAACCTTGTAAAATAAGAGAGAATAGGCATAAGTGTTGTGACATAATGTGTAATAACAGCCCATAATGCAATAAATATCGATATAAAAGCATGATGCAAAATGGACGTATCAACTCCCCCAAGCTTATACCTTGTTTGTCCTCAAGCGGAAGCCGATAACGATAAATATGTCCACATGTTTAGAGATAGAGGTGTAGATAAAATAAAATACGGTCATGAGGGCATCATGATCATTCTTATAACAGCAACATATATGGATATTGTCATATTATTTCTTATGCTCAAGTAATAATCTATTCACAATGTCAAGTATGAATCAGAAACTTTATTGAGAACCAACAAACTATAATCTCAGTCATTGAAGCAATTGCAATTTATTATAACATCAGAAAGAGTCAATATAAGAGCTTTTCAGCAAGTCCACATACTCAACTATCATTTAGTCTTTCACAATTGCTAACACTCACGCAGTACTTGTGATTATGGAGTTTTAGTCGGACACAGAGAAAGATAGGGGCTTATAGTTTCGCCTCCCAACCTTTTACCTCAAGGGTAACATCAACAATAATAGTTCATGCCAACTTGCATCCAATTGGATATATATATCATGATCTTTCCAACACAATGTGCTTGCCAAAGGATAAAATGTAAAAAGGAAAGGTGAAGATCACCATGACTCTTGCATAAGGGTAAAATATTAAAGTGAAATATAGGCCCTTCGCAGAGGGAAGCAGAGGTTGTCATGCGCTTTTTGTTGGATGCACGGAATCTTAATGCAGAAGAACGTCACTTTATATTGCCACTTGTGATATAGACCTTTATTATGCAGTCCGTCGCTTTTATTTCTTACACATCACAAGATCGTATAAAGCTTATTTTCTCCACACTAATAAATCATACATATTTAGAGAGCAATTTTATTGCTTGCACCGATGTCAACTTACTTGAGGGATCTTACTCAATCATAGGTAGATATGGTGGACACTCATGGCAAAACTGGGTTTAAGGATATTCGGAAGCACAAGTAGTATCTCTACTTGGTGCAAAGAATTGGCTAGCATGAGGGAGAAAGGCAAGCTCAACATGTTGGATGATCCATGACAATATACTTTATTTCAGATATAAGAAAACATGACCCATTACGTTGTCTTCCTTGTCCAACATCAACTCTTTAGCTTGTCATATTTTAATGAGTGCTCACAATCATAAAAGATGTCCAAGATAGTGTATTTATATGTGAAAACCTCTCTTTCCTTATTACTTCCTATTAATTGCAACGATGACCAAGACTATGTTTGCCAACTCTCAACAACTTTTAATCATCATACTCTTTATATGTGAAGTCATTACTCTCCATAAGCTCCATATGATCTCTTTGTTTCTTTTTATTTCTTTCTTATTCTTTTATTCCCTCAATATCAAAGCATAGTAATCAAGCCCTTGACTCAACACTAATCTTTATTATATATAGCTCACGGACTCGATTACATAGAAGGGATCATAAGGCAAAACTCAAAACTAAATCATACTAAAACTTTATTCTACTAGATCAAGATATTACTAACAGGATCAAACTAAGAAAAACGGTAAAGATAGGAGTGTGATGGTGATACGATACCGGGGCACCTCCCCCAAGCTTGGCAGTTGCCAAGGGGAGTGCCCATACCCATGTGATTATATCTCTTTTGCCGACGAAGAAGATGGTGGTGATGATGGATAGTCGCACATCGAGCATAGCAGATCTTCCAGCTTACGGATAATGCCCTTGAGTGCGACGATATGCTCCTTCAACAAAATATTTTCACATGTGAGATACTTGTCTTGTATACGAGCTAACTCAATCATCTTGAAAGTTTCAATCTCAGTGGGAGTAAAGAGAGGTGGAAGGATGTCTTCTTCTTCTGTTGCCGGGGCCTGATCCTCCATGGCCTTCTTGATCCCATCATCCTTGTTGATCTCCCCGGGTTCTTCTCTCTTCAACTCTATCTTCATTAGCCAAGCATCGTTGCCCTGATTGTTGGAGGAGGGGGACGACATGATGCCTGGCCTTCACGACTCTGACAGAAAATAGTTTGAAACAAAAACAGAGGATATTTGTGTGATACAGTGGTCAAAACCTTCGGGAGATTATATAATGAATGTTTACTGACCAAAAGAAGTACCGTGCAAGAAAACGGAGTCCGGGGAGCACACGAGGTGCCCACGAGGCAGGGGGCGCGCCCAGGGGGTAGGGCGCGCCTCCCACCCTTGTGGAAGCCTCGTGTCCTTCCCGGACTGCTTCTTATTTTCCTATTTTTCTAAATATTCCAAAACGGAGAAAAATTGCCATTAGAACTGTTTTGGAGTCGGTTTACTTACCGTACCACATACCTATTCCTTTTCGGAGTCTGAAACATTCTGGAAAGTGTCTCTTATGTATTCCTCCGGGGTTACGGTTTCAATAATATTGGTTTCAACATTTATAGGATTACCTGAGATATAATGTTTGATCCTTTGACCGTCCACTGCTACCTCTTGAGCACTGCGTTGGATTTCCCTGAAGAGGAGAGGATGATGCAGCAAAGTAGCGTAAGTATTTCCCTCAGTTTTTGAGAACCAAGGTATCAATCCAGTAGGAGGCCATGCACAAGTCCCTCGTACCTGCACAAAACGATAGCTCCTCGCAACCAACGCGGTTAGGGGTTGTCAATCCCTTCACGGTCACTTACGAGAGTGAGATCTGATAGAGATGATAAATAATATTTTTGGTATTTTGATATAGAGATGCAAAGTGAAAAGTAAAAGGCAAGTAAAAACAAAGCAAGTATTAAAGTAATGGAGATTGATATGATGAGAATAGACCTGGGGGCCATAGTTTCACTAGTGGCTTCTCTCAAGAGCATAAGTATTCTACGGTGGGTGAACAAATTACTGTTGAGCAATTGACAGAATTGAGCATAGTTATGAGTATATCTAGGTATGATCATGTATATAGGCATCACGTCCGAGACAAGTAGACCAAACGATTACGCATCTACTACTATTGCTCCACTCATCGATCGCTATCCAAAGATGCATCTAGAGTATTAAGTTAAAAAGCAGTAACGCCTTAAGCAAGATGACATGATGTAGAGGGATAAATTCATGCAATATGATAAAAACCCCATCTTGTTATCCTCGATGGCAACAATACAATACGTGCCTTGCAACCCTTTCTCTCACTGGGTAAGGACACCGCAAGATGGAACACAAAGCTAAGCACTTCTCCCATTGCTAGAACTACCAATCTAGTTGGCCAAACCAGACAGATAATTCGAAGAGACTTGCAAAGATAACCAATCATACATAAAAGAATTCAGAGAAGATTCAAATATTATTCATAGATAAACTGGATCATAAACCCACAATTCATCGATCTCAACAAACACACCGCAAAAGAAGATTACATCGAATAGATCTCCACGAGAGAGGGGAGAACATTGTATTGAGATCCAAAAAGAGAGAAGAAGCCATCTAGCTACTAGCTATGGACCCGAAGGTCTGAAGTAAACTACTCACACTTCATCGGAGGGGCTATGGTGATGATGTAGAAGCCCTCCGTCGTGGATGCCCCCTCGTGAGCTCCTAACAGGCCCCAAGATGGGATCTCGTGGATCTGAGAGAAAGTTGCGACGGTGGAATTAGGTTTTTGGCTCCGTGTCCGATCGTTTGAATGCGTAGGTATATATAGGAGGAAGGAGTACGTCGGTGGAGCAACAGGGGGCCCACGAGGTGGGCGCGCCTAGGGGGCGCCCCACCCTCCTCGATCTGCCTCTGTTACTTATTGGAGTAGGGTCCAAGTCTCCTGGATCACGTTCGATGAGAAAATCACGTTTCCGAAGGTTTCATTCCATTTGGACTTCGTTTGATATCCCGTTTCTTCGAAACACCGAAATAGGCAAAAAACAGCAATTCTGGGCTGGGCCTCCGGTTAATAGGTTAGTCCCAAAAATAATATAAAAGTGGAAAATAAAGCCCAATATAGTCCAAAACAGTAGATAAAGTAGCATGGAGCAATAAAAAATTATAGATACGTTGGAGACATATCAGGCATCCCCAAGCTTAATCCCTGTTCGTCCTCGAGTAGGTAAATGATAAAAAGAGAATTTTTGATGCGGAGTGATACTTTGGCATAATTTCAATGTAAATCTTCTTAATTGTGGTATGAATATTCAGATCCGAAAGATTCAAGACAAAAGTTCATATTGACATAAAAATAATAATACTTCAAGCATACTAACTAAACAATTATGTCTTCTCAAAATAACATGGCCAAAGAAAGTTATCCCTACAAAATCATATAGTGCAGCTATGCTCCATCTTCCCCACACAAAATATTTAAATCATGCACAACCCCAATGACAAGCCAAGCAATTGTTTCATACTTTAACATTTTCAAAACTTTTTAAATCTTCACGCAATACATGAGCGTGAGCCATGGATATAGCACTATATGTGGAATAGAATGGTGGTTGTGGAGAAGACAAAAGGAGGGAAGATAGTCTCACATCAACTAGGCGTATCAACAGGCTATGGAGATGCCCATCAATAGATATCAATGTGAGTGAGTAGGGATTGCCATGCAACAGATGCACTAGAGGTATAAGTATATGAAAGCTCAACAAAAGAAACTAAGTGGGTGTGCATCCAACTCGCTTGCTCACGAAGACCTAGGGCATTTGAGGAAGCCCATGATTGGAATATACAAGCCAAGTTCTATAATGAAAAATTCCCACTAATATATGAAAGTGACAAAATGAGAGACTCTCTATCATGAAGATCTTGGTGCTACTTTGAAGCACAAGTGTGGTAAAAGGATAGTAACATTGCCCCTTCTCTCTTATTCTCTCATTTTTTTATTTGGGCCTTTTCTCCTTTTTTTATGGCCTCTTTTTTTCATTTTTCATTTTTTTTAATTTTTCGTCCGGAGTCTCATCCCGACTTGTGGGGGAATCATAGTCTCCATCATCCTTTCCTCACTTGGGACAATGCTCTAAAAATGATGATCATCACACTTTTATTTTTCTTACAACTCAAGAATTACAACTTGATTCTTAGAACAAAGTATGACTCTATATGAATGCCTCCGTGATGTAAGGATATGCAATGATTCATGAGTGACATGTATGAAAGAATTATGAAAGGTGGCTTTGCCACAAATACGATGCCAACTACATGATCATGCTAGCAATATGACAATGATGGAGCGTGTCATAAACGGAATGGTGGAAAGTTGCTTGGCAATATATCTCGGAATGGCTATGGAAATGCCATAATAGGTAGGTATGGTGGCTGTTTTGAGGAAGGATATATGGTGGGTGTATGATATCGGCGAAAAGTGTGCGGTATTAGAGAGGCTAGCAATGGTGGAAGGATGGGAAAAAGTGCGTATAATCCATGGACTCAACATTAGTCATAAAGAACTCATATACTTATTGCAAAAATCTAGAAGTTGTCAAAGCAAAGTATTACGCGCATGCTCCTATCGGGATAGATTGGTAGGAAAAGACCATCGCTCGTTGTCGGTGTCAAAACCGGCGGATCTCGGGTGGGGGGTCCCGATCTGTGCGTCAAGGCAGATGGTAACAGGAAGCAAGGGACACAGATGTTTACCCAGGTTCGGGCCCTCTCGATGGAGGTAAAACCCTACTTCCTGCTTGATTAATATTGATGATATGGGTAGTACAAGAGTAGATCTACCACGAGATCGTAGAGGCTAAACCCTAAGAAATAGCCTATGATGGTATGATTGTAATTGTGATCGGCCTTCTAAGGACCAACCTCTTCGGTTTATATAGGCACCGGAGAGGGCTAGGGTTTACATGGAGTCGGTTACAAGGAAGGAAATATAATATCCGGATCGCCAAGCTTGCCTTCCACGCCAAGGAAAGTCCCATCCGGACACGGGTCGAAGTCTTGAGTCTTGTATCTTCACGTTTCAATAGTCCGGACATTTGTACACAGTCCGGCTGTCCGGATACCCCCTAATCCAGGACTCCCTCAGTAGCCCCTGAACCAGGCTTCAATGACGATGAGTCCGGCACGCAGTCTTATCTTCGGCATTGAAGGGCGGGTTCCTCCTCCAAATACTCCAAAGTGGTAATCGAACATGTAGACTGTGTCCGGATCTGCAAGATGATCCCCGTATGGTATAGATCTGATTCGCTGGTAATTTTCGTGCGTCGTGCCCTCTCGTCGGGGCTTGGTCCATCGCGAACCGACGTTTCCTGCCCCATAATGACTCGTGTTGTGAGGCGGTTTTATTGGCACGCCCCTTCGAGGCAGAGATCGTGTTCCACTTATTACGGGATTTTCCATCAATATGAGCACGCGTGACCCCACGACTGCTGTTGGTATAACCCGTGTGTTTTTTAGATAAGCCTCAAACGATCACACCGGGGACTCTTGATATTCACCCTCTTTATAAAGGGGTCGAGACCTAAGCCTCTTTTTTCACCTTCATCGCGCCTTCTCGCACCTCGAGTTCTAACACCCAAAAACCTAAGCTCCACCCCTCCGGAATCCTCCAACATGTCCGGATCTGACCCTCAAGGCCGGTCGGTGGCCTCCTCGATTGAAGAGAAGGACATTGCAAAGCTTAGGGAGGTCGGATACCTGACTGCAGATATCCAGCACAGGCTCCCTGCTCCAGGGCAGGTCATCCCTATGCCAGAGCCCAATGAGTGTGTCATTTTCGTCCCGCACTTCCTCCACGGTCTGGGTTTCACCCTCGATCCCTTCGTGAGGGGGCTCATGTTCTATTATGGGTTGGATTTTCACGATCTGGCTCCTGAAGCTATCCTCCATATCTCATCGTTTATTATCGTGTGCGGGGCTTTTCTACATATCACCCACACTTCGGCTTATGGCTCAAGACCTTCAATGTGACGCCGAAGATGATCGAGGGGCGACATGTGGAGTGCGGAGGTGCCGTAATAAGCGAGGCAGCGATGCCCGTGGCGGAGGGTTCTTTCCCAGAAGAATCCGATGTATGGCAGCGGAGGTGGTTTTATGTCACGGCTCCTAGGGGCACAAAGTGGGTGGCCGCCCCCGAGTTTTGTTCGGGCCCTCCATCACAGTTGGCATCTTGGACGAACGTAGGACGGAATTGGGGACCCGCTGGTGACATACCCGTATTGCAGAATCGCATCCGGGAACTTCTTGCAAGGGACATTAATCTTGTCAGCATAATGCAAGTGATGTTGATCCGGCGGATGTTGCCATGCCAACGCCGGCCTCTCCGGATGTGGGAGTTCAACCTGGAGGGTCCGTGGACCGTCAAGCACTTCTTCGGCCTGAAGCTCGAAGAGATGTGCAAATTATTCTTCGGACGGAAAGTAAAGTGTCCGGACACCACTGAGGATGCGGGCCTAAGCTGTAATTGCCTAGATACCCAAGTAAGTAAACTTGATACCAGACACCGTGTTTTATATCTGTTATGATTGTTTATTCTAAAAATCATCCGCGTCCAGGAATGGCTCAGCAAGGCGGAGAGAATTAGGTGTCTGGCGCCACTTCCCGAAGGCTCGCCCGCCCCCACCATGGCCAAGATGCTTGACCGAGTACTCAGTAGGATGCCCCCGGGGAAGGACAAGGAGAAGGACGAAGAATCCGAAACCCACACGCTACGCATCCGAACCGGGGGAATTGTTACCTCCCCTAAGGAGGATAGTCGGGAGGGGGAGGCTAAGGCCTCCTCCCCTCGCGGGAAGAAGAGGGCCGCCTCCGAAGACCCAGAGACGGAGATGCCCAAACCCGGGAAAAAGATAACACCAGGGGGCTCTACCCCAATGGGCACCCTCACCACATCGTGCCCGACAACGGGCCAGCCCTCCACGGAGCTGTAAGTTAATTTTTAATTCGAAGATGCTGCGTTCCTCCTAGATCAATAACCAGGATTCGTCTTTCGCAGTTTGGCTAGCAGCCCCTCTCACCAGAGTTCGTTTTTAGGGGACCTTCCTCCGGAGATGATGGAGAGCGAAACCCCACCTACCTCTCCGGCTCGCGAAGCGGGCGACACCAAAGTGTCGTCACGGAGGAGTCCGGATCTGCCGAAGACGGAGGCCAACACGTCAGTCGCCCTGAGCTCGGGGCGTTTGGCTCCCGCAAGGGGCGATGGGAAGGGTCCGGCGCAGTTCGATGTCCGGCCGAACATACTGACAGGCCTACTGGAGCGGGCTGCGCTCTCGGAGGAGCACCACTCTTTAATGAGCGCGGTGCTCCAGAAAATTTCGTTCGTACAAGCGGTTTGAATGAAGCATTTGCAAGTCCGCTCAGAGGCTTTGAGGTATGTAGTGAAGAATACACTGTTTTTTGGCTGTGAGGCACGCGTTAGGTGTGCTCCATATAGATAGTAGCCCCTGAGACACTGGTTGCCCGCCCTGTGGGGCAAAGCGAGGATCATAAATCAATGATTGCGCTATAAATATGTGCAGGTACTGTGAGTCCGGCCACGACTAGTCCGTGGAAGTGTCCGAACTGACTGTGCAGATTCGATCGATTGATGCCAGTATCACGCTGGTGAACGAGCGGCTGGACAAGTCACAAGGTATGTGCTCTGCCTTCCTTTGTGTAAGAAAATATGGAGGCGGCATGATATTAATGTAATATGTTCGGACTGTAGATGGTGCTGCTGCTGTGGAGGCCCTGAGGGCAGAGCTTGTCCAAGCCAAGGAACAAGCTCGGAATATCAATGCGGCTGCCCTAAAGGCGACCGAGGAACTGAGAGCCGAATAGGCTGCTCATCGCCGAAGCGAAGAAAAGATGGCTGAAATGGCTATTGAGTTAAAAATGTCACGATCGGTATGAGCTCCTTAAAAGGAGCATAAAGATAGCTTGCCAAGCTGGACAAGGCACGCATAATGCCACCAAGGAAATACGGACCAAGCTCAGGGCTGGAGGAGCTTCAACAAGGTAAAATCGTGGTGGAGGTTCCTACTTGCCGCGGACGAAGTTTTTCGATCAATCGCTCCCTGGATGGGCGCTGGAGTCTCGCGGACGCATATGCGGATTTGGCGAAGAGTACGGCTGACGCTGCCGATTTCTTCGATCGTCAAGGTAATAAGGAGGTGGAGAAGATTTTCTGGTCGCAATTCAGTGCTCCCACTCAACCGCTGCCGTTAAATGACAAGATGGCTGCTGTAGCGGAGCTTCACAGGCTGTCTGGTCTTGCAATGCGATCTGTGATAGACCATATTTGGCCGGAAGGGCCTAAGCCGGACAGTTACTTTGGCTTGGTGCAGCGGTTCCTTGGGGCCGTGCCTCGGGTCGAAGCCATGAGGAGGTCGGCGTGCCTAGAGGGTGCACGAATGGCTCTTGCCCGCGTTAAAGCCTATTGGACGGATATGGAGGCCAACATTATAGCAACCCAAGATCCAAATGGGGCAGATCCGGCCAAGCACTACTTGGCGCAGGTCACAGAAGGTGCCCGCCTAATAGAGGCGCAGTGCTCGAAGAATGTCTTATTTGAGTGATGAATCAAATCATTGTAACAAACAATGTTAGTTTGATTGTAAGGCTATATTTATACTTTTTGCCCGAAAGTATTATTGTGTCCCCTGTATGGTCGTTTACATATATATATATATATATATATATATATATATATATATATGAATGTTTAATCTGAAAGATAGCATTCGTTGGCTTCATCCCCCACGCAGGCAATGCGGGAGTGTTCGCAAAAGATATGCTTAATCACACTTGATCCAACGTCTTGGTCCATGAAGGAGGTGATCGCATGTCGAACTAGGCA
The DNA here is from genome assembly GCA_021605145.1 of Aegilops bicornis. Lineage (NCBI taxonomy): Eukaryota > Viridiplantae > Streptophyta > Magnoliopsida > Poales > Poaceae > Aegilops > Aegilops bicornis. The sequence goes on along the minus strand of CM038672.1, from coordinate 513,669,303 downwards.
ACCGGACTATATAGCTGTAACACTTTCGCTTAGCCATGGGAGTCGAATGTTGGGGCTACTATGTAGCCCTGGTACCTTCAGCGTGCATCCAAATACTGGTAGCGTGTGTACATGACCGAAACGGTCCTTCGTTAATGCGGAGGGATCCTAAAGACCCTGATAGGTCTTCGAGTGGTTGAACAGTCTCTCGCTGTATCATGACAGTCAGTTTTCGGCTTTCTCTACTGAGGTGCTCGTCCGGAATAACCAGGGCACAATCACAGTAGTTCTCCTTTGGCCACCTTAGCCGATAGTAACGGAACGTAAGGCGACAAACCCAGGAGCCGGGCAAACCCAACATTTAACCAAAGACATGATTCGGAGCTGCTGCATATAAGGTCAAACTCGTGACGCCAAACACTCCCGAGGGTATTCGGACTTTATAATAGTCGATGGGCTCAAGAATGCCCATTCATTATAAACCCTGTTTTTTCAGGTACGTGCGTTAATCTGTCGTGGCGAGATGCCAAAAACGGCAGTATCCTCTGTGGGTATGGAACCCATGGGATGGTTAAACAACAAGAGGCAATAAAAAAGGTTTACACATGGGCTTAATCTAAAAAGAAACCTGTTGAGCGGGGCCCTGTTGCACGTCTGCGCCTTTGTCTCCGTTGTGCTGTATCCTGGAAGGGTATCGCGTGAACGTTGTCTGTGGAAAGAGGGAAAACTCGTAGAAGAGTGCAACGTAAGTATGCGATGGATAATAAAAGAGTGAGATGTTGGCCTGCCCATAAGGTTGAGCCAACTGTGGGACTGTGTTAAGTATTTATAGCCCCTGGTGTCCACTATGGGATTATATGTACGGTGCCCTGGTTCAATTTTATCCGGGCGACCGGACTCGTCTAGCCGAGTCTGTGGTCTTTAAGGACCAGTCATGTTTTCTGATATTGGAGGCCGCTTATAGTCCGGCCGCGAGGGCCGTCGCGTGTTCCTCTGCGGTGATTTAGCGCCTGCTCGTCCGCTAACGGTGATGACGCCACGTGGACCAGGCATCTTAAGTGTAAGGTAGCCATAGTGCGGCAATGCGTTGAAGCGGGCGAAGGCCGTTCTTCCGAGCACTGCGTGATAGTCGCTTTGGAAGGGTGCAATGATGAAGAGTAATTCTTCGCTTATGGATTTGCCTGGTGAGCCGAATGTTACCTCCAGTGCGACGGAGCCCCTGCTGTGGGCTTCAACGCCTGGTATCACCCCTTCAAAGGTGGTGTTGATTTGGTTAATTCTGGAGGGTCTATCCCCATCCCGCGGACAGTGTCCTCATATATTAGATTGAGGCTGCTGCCGCCGTCCATAAGGACGCGGGTGAGTCGGTATCCGTCGACTATCGGGTCAAGCACCAAGGCCTTTGATCCTCTGCGCCGAATACTAGTTCGGCCATCCAAGTTATTGAAAGTAATCGGATAAGGCATCCAGTGGTTAGGTGTGAGTACGATGGGCTCTATATCGAGCGTGTCCCTATGCGCGCGTTCGTGCCTCTTCATGGATGTTTGAGTCGCGTGGATCATGTTCACTGTTTTGACCTCTGGCTTGAATTTTTTCTGTCCTTCAGTGTTCGGCCGGCGAGGTTCGTCCTCGTCTTCACTTGGTGTTTCCCTTTCCTTGTGTTCGGCATTTAATTTGCCGGCCTGCTTGAAGACCCAGCACTCTCTGTGCGTGTGGTTTGTCAGGGGTGCCATGAATTTGGCATAGTCTGTCTAGGACTCTATTCAGACCGGACGATCCCTCTTTGCTACCTTTAGATGGCTTGTTTTGGTGATTAGGTCGAGAGCCCCTGAATCCGGCATTAACCGTCGTGCTATCCGGGCTCTCTTCCTTGTTTTGGTGTTTGTTTGACGCCGTGGCTTCCCATTGCCAGCCCTTATTTCAGATGTGCTGGGGTCGCTGGTGCTTTTACGGGCTAGCCAGCTGTCTTCTCCCGCGCAAAAGCGGGTCACACGGCTTGTTAGGACTGCCATTGTCCTTGGCTTTTCTTGGCCGAGGTGTCTGGCGAGCCACTCGTCACGGATGCTGTGTTTGAATGCTGCTAAGGCTTCGGTGTCCGGACAGTCAACAATTTGTTTCTTCTTACTGAGGAATCTGTTCCAAAACTTGCGGGCGGATTCTCCGGGCTGCTGGACTATGTGACTTAAGTCGTGAGCATCCGGAGGCCGGACATAGGTCCCTTGAAAGTTGGCCCTGAAAGCGTCCTCGAGTTCCTCCCAGCTCCCAATTGAATTTTCGGGGAGGCCTTTCAACCAGTGCCGAGCTGGTCCCTTCAGTTTGAGGGGGAGGTATTTGATGGCGTGAAGGTCATCCCCACGAGCCATGTGTATGTGTAGGATAAAGTCCTCAATCCAGACCCCTGGGTCTATTGTTCCGTCGTATGCCTCTATGTTCACAGGTTTAAAGCCCTGTGGGAATTCGTGGTCCAGTACTTCATCTATAAAGCACAGGGGGTGAGCAGCCCCTCTATATCTGGACGTGTTGTGGCATGTCGTCGACTGTTGTTGTGTCTGGTCTTTATTTCGGACTGGTATTCGATTGGCGCAATCGTTTTGGCGACCATAGTCCTTCGCCGGGGTGCGTCCTTTGGATCCATAAATGGACCTGGCCGCGCCAGCTTTCTTATTCGGGTGTTCATGTGGATCGGTACCCGCTTTGTTGCGGTTATGAAGTGGTACGGCTTCGTCGTCGAATTCTGGCAGTAGCTTGCGTTTTGGATAGCTCTTTGTACGGCGATCATTGTTGTATCTTTCTTCAGTGTCTAGCACTTTGTTCCATCTACGGTTGAGCGTTTCCTGTGTGGCTTTGAGCCGTTGCTTCTGCTTCTTTAGGCTTCTTGCGGTGGCCGTAAGCTTTCTGTGGAGGTTATCTCGTTCCGCATGTTTTTCCGGGATTACATCATTATCCGGACTGTTTTCCTGTGCTGGTTTGGCTTGATGACCTCGTCCGTCGGGATCATTCTCCTCGGGCGTCTGCTCGAATCGTGTTCGGGTGACCTGGTTAAATCTGCTCCATCGCTGGGTCCGTATGGTCATTGTTGCCTTCGGAGTTGGTTGTAGCATCGATCCCTCTGGCGCTCTTGTCGCTATTTTTACTGTTGCTGGACTTAGAACGGCGTCTGCGCCGTCGCTTTGGCTTTTGTCCGGTGGTTTTATCGTCCGGATTGTCGCTTTTGTCCTCTTTGGGCGTATCCACCATGTAAACGTCGTGTGACGAGGGGGAAGTCCGGCGCCCCATAGATTCCGCATCTTCTCCTGCATCGTCGTCCATACCGTTGATGTCTTCGGAGTCGAAGTCAGGCACGTCGGATAAATCATCGACCGTGGCTATGAAGTGGGTGGTGGGTGGGCAACGGATTTCTTCGTCGCCTGCTTCCCACTCGAACCGGACGTAGTTTGGCCCAGAAATTTCTTTCAAAGAGAGGGTTTTCAACGAGTTCAGCATGTCGCCAAAGGGCGAGTGCCGAAAAATATCCGCGGCAGTGAACTCCATTACTGGGGCCCAACCTGGCTCGACCGGTTCGGGAGTGCGCGGGCCGGACCCAACATCCGGATACGAATCCGAGGGTCCGGAGTCACAGGCCACCACAGAGGTAAGGGCCGTGTTTGGCTCCAACACCGATGAGTGCGCGACCTGCAGGGCGGGGTCCAGCCCTCTGTCCTCAGGCAACGCAGCCTGCTCCAGATTTAGGTCCGAGGCTAATGTGGGGGTGATACCCCGATCTTCGTCCGACAGCAGGTCTAAGCCGTGCTCGTCGTGGATCGTCCGACATCGTATTATTGGCGATGGTTGAAGGAGCCATCGAGCCCGTGGCGACGACGCAGGAACTCCCAATGAAAGCACCAATGTCGGTGTCAAAACCGGCGGATCTCGGTAGGGGGTCCCGATCTGTCTGGTCAAGGCTGATGGTAACAGGAAGCAAGGGACACAGATGTTTACCTGTGTTCGGGCCCTCTCAATGGAGGTAAAACCCTACTTCCTGCTTGATTAATATTGATGATATGGGTAGTACAAGAGTAGATCTACCACGAGATCATAGAGGCTATACCCTAAGAGCTAGCCTATGATGGTATGATTGTAATTGTGATCGGCCTTCTAAGGACCAACCTCTCCGGTTTATATAGGCACCGGAGAGGGCTAGGGTTTACATGGAGTCGGTTACAAGGAAGGAAATATAATATCCGGATCGCCAAGCTTACCTTCCACGCCAAGGAAAGTCCCATCCGGACACGGGCCGAAGTCTTGAGTCTTGTATATTCACGCTTCAATAGTCCGGACGTTTGTACACAGTCCGGTTGTCCGGATACCCCCTAATCCAGGACTCCCTCACTCGTCCCCGATCGCCACTCATAAGGAAGACAATCAATAAATAAATCATGTTCCGAGTTCATCACATAACGGTTCACCATACGTGCATGCTACGGGAATCACAAACTTCAACACAAGTATTCTTTAAATTCACAACTACTCAACTAGCATGACTCTAATATCACCATCTTCATATCTCAAAACAATTGTCAAGCATCAAACTTTTCTTAGTATTCAACGCACTCAAAAGAAAGTTTCACATATCTTGAATACCAAGTATATAAACATTAAGCAAATTACCATGCTATTAACGACTCTCAAAATAATCTAAGTGAAGCATGAGAGATCAATAGTTTCTTTAAAACAAATCCACCACCGTGCTCTAAAAGATCTAAGTGAAGCACTAGAGCAAAAATTATCATGCTCAAAAGATATAAGTGAAGCACCATGAGCAAAACTATCAAGCTCAAAAAAATATAAGTGAAGCACATAGAGCATTCTCTATCAAATTCCAATTCATGTATGGCTCTCTCAAAAGGTGTGTACAGCAAGGATTATTGTGGTAAACTAACAAGCAAAGACGCAAATAATACAAGACGCTCCAAGCAAAACACATATCATGTGGTGAATAAAAATAGCTCCAAGTAAATTACCGATGGAAGTAGGCGAAAGAGGGGATGCCTTCCGGGCATCCCCAAGCTTTGACTTTTGGTGTCCTTGGATTATCTTGGGGTGCCATGGGCATCCCCAATCTTAGGCTCTTGCCACTCCTTGTTCCATAATCCATCAAAAGAATTTACCCAAAACTTGAAAACCTCACAACACAAAACTCAATAGAAATCTCGTGATCTCCGTTTGAGAAAGAAAACAAAGACTACTTTAAGGTACTATAATGAAATCATTATTTATTTATATTGGTGTTAAACCTACTGTATTCCAACTTCTCTATGGATCATAAACTATTTTACTAGCCATAGATTCATCAAAATAAGCAAACAACACACGAAAAACAGAATCTGTCAAAAACAGAACAGTCTGTAGTAATCTGTAACTAACGCAAACTTATGGAACTTCAAAAAATCTACCAAAATTAGAAGACCTAGAAAATTTGTCTATTGATCAGAAGCAATTCGAATCACTATTTTATCACGTTCTGGTGATTTTTAACAATTCGGGCACTGAACGCAAAGTTTCTGGAAATTGCAGCAAGATCAAATAACTATCATCCAAGAAGATCCAATAGGTCTAGCCTGGCACAAACACTAATTAAAACATAAAACCACATCTAAACAGAGGCTAGATGGATTATTTATTCCTAAACAGAAGCAAAAAACAAAAAACTAAAAATAAAATTGGGTTGCCTCCCAACAAGCGCTATTGTTTAACGCCCCTAGCTAGGCATAAAAGCAAGGATAGATCTAGGTAGTGTCGTCTTTGGTAGGAAATTTTTCAATGAGGCATATACCTTCTTTAGAATTTTCTTTCTTTCTAGTAATTATCAATTTTTTAGGCAAAATATCGAAAAATTCATTCATAGCAAACGGTTCCTTAATGATGGCAAAAAGATTGGGATGAACACTTATAGATTTAAGATCCGCAGTTTCCTTACTAGATGATTCACCCTTATTCTTAGGAACATAAATAAGCTTAGAATATTTAGTAGACGAACTTGGAGTGTTTTTACGGAAGAAAAAGCGGTTCCCAAGTTGGTAATGATACCCTCAAGTTTATCGATTCTTGTGGAATCTAGATTTATTTTCTCATTAACTATGGGTTCCTTTTCTTTAATATTTTTCAAAGTCATTCCTACCTTAGATCCATATTGGGTAATTTGATTGTGGATCTTTTTATCAAGATTTTCAATTGATTCAATGGTAGCAACTTTATTCTCAATAATTTCAAGTCTTTGCATAACATGCTCCAAAGTTAACATAGTTCCATTAAACAAAAGAGGTGGTGAGCCAAATAAATCTATTAAAGAATTATAAGAATCAAAAGTATGGCTACCCAAGAAATTCCCTCCGGTAATGGTATCAAGGATATATCTATACCAAGGATTAGCACCTACGTAAAAATTACGAAGAAGAACTAAAGTAGATTGCTTCCTGGTAGATCTATTTTGAGCATTGCAAATTCTATACCAAGCGTCTTTTAGATTTTCTCCCTCCCTTTGCTTAAATTTAGAACTTCATTCTCGGGAGATAACGGAGAAGATATGAGAGTCATGACGACAAGCAAGCAAACTAACACACGAGCAAACAAGCGGACGAGGAAAAGGCAACGGGAAAAAGAGGAGGAGATTGGGAAAGAGACGGCGAATAAAACGGCAAGGGTGAAGTGGGGGAGAGGAAAACGAGAGGCAAATGGAAAATAATGTAATGCGAGAGATAGGGATTGTGCTGGGTACTTGGTATGGTTGACTTGCTCTTGCGTGAGCCTCCCGACAACGGCGCTTAAATTCTTCTTGCTACCTCTTGAGCACTGTGTTGGATTTCCCGAAGAGGAGAGGATGATGGAGCAAAGTAGCGTAAGTATTTCCCTCATATTTGAGAACCAAGGTATCAATCCAGAGGAGGCCACGACAAGTCCCTCGTACCTGCACAAAACAATAGCTCCTCGCAACCAACGCGATTAGGGGTTGTCAATCCCTTCACGGTCACTTATGAGAGTGAGATCTGATAGAGATGATAAATAATATTTTTGGTATTTTTGATATAGAGATGCAAAGTGAAAGTAAAAGGCAAAGTAAAAACAAAGCAAGTATTAAAGTAATGGAGATTGATATGATGAGAATAGACCCGGGGGCCATAGGTTTCACTAGTAGCTTCTCTCAAGAGCATAAGTATTCTACGGTGGGTGAACAAATTATTGTAGAGCAATTGATGTAATTGAGCATAGTTATGAGTATATCTAGGTATGATCATGTATATAGGCATCACGTCCGAGACAAGTAGACCGAAACGATTCTCAAGATCTACTACTATTACTCCGGTCATCGACCACTATCCAACATGCATCTAGAGTATTAAGTTAAAAACAGTAACGCCTGTAAGCAAGATGACATGATGTAGAGGGATAAATTCATGCAATATGATAAAAACCCATCTTGTTATCCTCGATGGCAACAATACAATACGTGCCTTGCAATCCTTTCTATCATCGGGTAAGGACACCGCAAGATTGAACCCAAAGCTAAGCACTTCTCCCATTGCAAGAACTACCAATCTAGTTGGCCAAACCAAACGGATAATTCGAAGAGACTTGCAAAGATAACCAATCATACATAAAAGAATTCAGAGAAGATTCAAATATTATTCATAGATAAACTGGATCATAAACCCACAATTCATCGATCTCAACAAACACACCGCAAAAAAAAAAGATTACATCGAATAGATCTCCACGAGAGAGGGGGAGTACATTGTATTGAGATCCAAAAAGAGAGAAGAAGCCATCTAGCTACTAGCTATGGACCCAAAGGTCTGAAGTAAACTACTCACACTTCATCGGAGGGGCTATGGTGATGATGTAGAAGCCCTCCGTGGTGGATGCCCCCCTCATGAGCTCCTAACAGGCCCCAAGATGGGATCTCGTGGATACAGGAAGTTGCGGCGGTGGAATTAGGTTTTTGGCTCCGTATCTGATCGTTTGGGGGTACGTAGGTATATATAGGAGGAAGGAGTACGTCGGTGGAGCAACAGGGGGCCCACGAGGCAGGGGGCGCGCCCTAGGGGGGCGCCCCCACCCTCGTGACCGCCTCTGTTACTTCTTGGAGTAGGGTCCAAGTCTCCTGGATCACGTTCGGTGAGAAAATCACGTTTCCGAAGGTTTCATTCCGTTTGGACTCCGTTTGATATTCCGTTTCTTCGAAACAATGAAATAGGCAAAAAACAGCAATTCTGGGCTGGGCCTCCGGTTAATAGGTTAGTCCCAAAAATAATATAAAAGTGGAAAATAAAGCCCAATATAGTCCAAAACAATAGATAAAGTAGCATGGAGCAATCAAAAATTATAGATACGTTGGAGACGTATCATTCACCACCTTCGGATTTGTGCCTTCGAAGTTGTTGATTTTTATGGCACCGGAACGATAGACCTCCTCGATAACGTAAGGACCACCCCATTTAGAAAGAAGTTTTCCTGCAAAAAATCTTAAACGAGAGTTGTATCACAATACATAATCACCTATATTAAACTCACGCTTTTGTATCCTTTTGTCATGCCATATTTTAACCTCTTCCTTAAACAATTTGGCATTTTCATATGCTTGGGTTCTCCATTCATCAAGTGAGGTAATGTCTAATAACCTTTTCTCACCGGCAAGTTTTAAATCATAATAGAGCTCTTTAATAGCCCAATATGCCTTATGTTCTAGCTCGAGAGGTAAGTGACATGCTTTTCCATAAACCATTTTGTACGGAGACATACCCATAGGATTTTGATATATTGTTCCATATGCCCATAATGCATCATCAAGTTTCTTGGACCAATTCTTTCTAGATCTATTAACAGTCTTTTGCAAAATTAATTTGAGCTCTGTATTACTCAATTCTACTTGACCACTAGACTGTGGGTGATAAGGAGATGCAATTCTATGATTAACATCATACTTGGCAAGCATTTTACGAAAAGCACCATGAATAAAATGTGAACCACCATCAGTCATTAGATATCTAGGGACTCCGAACCTCGGAAAAATAATTTCCTTAAGCATCTTAATAGAAGTTTTATGATCAACACTACTAGTTGGAATAGCATCTACCCACTTAGTAACGTAACCAACAACAACTAAAATATGTGTATACCCGTTAGAGGAAGGAAACGGTCCCATGTAATCAAAGCTCCAAACATCAAATGGTTCAATAACAAGTGAATAATTCATAGGCATTTCTTGAAGTCTACTAATATTACCAATTCTTTGACATTCATCACAAGATAAGACAAACTTACGAGCATCCTTGAAGAGAGTAGGCCAATAAAAACCGGATTGCAATACCTTATGTGCAGTTTTATCTCCAGCGTGGTGTCCTCCATAAGCCTCGAAGTGACACTTGCGTAGGATCTATTCCTGTTCATGATCAGGGTACACAACGTCTAATAACACCATCTACTCCTTCTTTATAAATATGTGGGTCATCCCAAAATTAATGTCTCAAATCATAGAAAAACTTTTTCTTTTGTTGGTATGTGAAACTAGGTGGTATGAATTTAGCAACAATGTAATTAGCATAATCAGCATACCATGGAGCAGTACGAGAAGCATTTATGACAGCTAATTGTTCATCAGGAAAGCTATCATCAATAGGTAGTGGGTCATCAAGAACATTCTCTAACCTAGACAAGTTGTCTGCAATGGGGTTCTCAGCTCCCTTTCTATCAATAATATGCAAATCAAATTCTTGTAGCAAGAGAACCCATCTAATAAGTCTAGGTTTAGCATCTTTCTTTTCCATAAGGTATTTAATAGCAGCATGATCAATGTGAATAGTTACTTTAGAATCAACAATATAAAGTCTGAACTTATCACAAGCAAAAACAACTGCTAAAAATTCTTTTTCAGTAGTAGCATAATTTCTCTAGGTATTGTCTAGAGTTTTACTAGCATATTGAATAACATTTAATTTCTTATCAACTCTTTGCCCTAGAACAGCACCTACAGCATAATCACTAGCATCACACATAATTTCAAAGGGTAAATTCCAATCATGTGGCTGAACAATAGGTGCAGAGATTAATGCTTTCTTAAGTATTTCAAATGCTTCTACACAATCATCATCAAAGACAAAAGGGATATCTTTTTTGTAATAGATTAGTCAGAGGCCGAGAAAATTTTGAGAAGTCCTTAATGAACCTCCTATAAAAACCGGGCGTGATCGAGGAAACTTCTTATACATTTCATGTCCATGGGACACGACATCTTTTCAAAAGCATCAACTTAAGCTTTATCAACTTCAAAACCTCTATCAGAAATTTTATGCCCCAAGACAATTCCTTCTTTAACCATGAAGTGGCATTTCTCGATTCAAGACAAGGTTAGTTTCTTCACATCTCTGCAAAACTCGATCAAGGTTGCTCAAGCAATCATCAAAAGAGGATCCATAAACGGAGAAATCATCCATGAAAACCTCACAAATCTTTTCACAAAAGTCAGAGAATATGGCCATCATGCATCTTTGAAAGGTAGCAGGTGCATTACATAAACCAAAAGGCATACATCTATAAGAAAAAGTACCGAAAGGGCAAGTAAAAGTGGTCTTTGCTTGATCATCAGCTGACACATGTATTTGAGAGAAGCCAGAGTAACCATCTAGAAAGCAAAAATGTGTATGTTTCGATAATCTTTCTAGCATTTGATCAATGAAAGGAAAAGGGTAATTATCTTTTTAGTAGCTTTATTTAGTTTGCGGAAATTGATACGTCTCCAACGTATCTATAATGTTTGATTGCTCCAGGCTATATTATCTACTGTTTTGGACAATATTGGGCTTTATTATCCACTTTTATATTATTTTTGGGACTAACATATTAACCGAAGGCCCAGCCCCAAATTGTTGTTTTTTGCCTATTTCAGTGTTTCGAAGAAAAGGAATATCAAACGGAGTCCAATTGACCTGAAACTCCACGGAACTTATTTTTGGACCAGAAGAAGCCCACGGAGTACCGGAAGCTCACCAGGGGAGTCCTGGGCTGCCCACGAGGGTGGGGGCGCGCCCACACCCCTAGGGCGTGCCCCGTGCCTCGTGGACAGCTCGGAGGTCCACCGACGTACTTCTTTCACCCATATATACCCACGTACCCTAAAACTTCCGAAGACGAGAATAGATCTGGAGTTCCGCCGCCGCAAGCCTATGTAGCCACCAAAACCAATCGGGACCTGTTCCGCACTCGCCAAGGGGGAACCCTCACCGTGGCCATCTTCATCATCCGGCGCTCTCCATGACGAGGAGGGAGTAGTTCACCCTCGGGGCTGAGGGTATGTACCAGTAGCTATGTGTTTGATCTCTCTCTCTCTCTCTCTCTCGTGTTCTTGATTTGGCACGATCTCGAGCTTTGCTATTATAGTTGGATCTTATGTTGCTTCTCCCCCTCTACTCTCTTGTAATGGATTGAGTTTTCCCTTTGAAGTTATCTTGTCGGATTGAGTCTTTAATGATTTGAGAACACTTGATGTATGTCTTGCATGGGATAACCGTGGTGACAATGGGTTATTCCATTGATTCACTTGATGTATGTTTTGGTGATCAACTTGCGGGTTCCACCCATGAACCTATGCATAGGTGTTGGCACACGTTTTCGTCTTGATTCTCCGGTAGAAACATTGGGGCACTCTTTGAGGTTCTATGTGTTGGTTGAATAGATGAATTTGAGATTGTGTGATGCATATCATATAATCATACCCACAGATACTTGAGGTGACATTGGAGTATCTAGGTGACATTAGGGTTTTGGTTGATTTGTGTCTTAAGGTGTTATTCTAGTACGAACTCTAGGGCTGTTTGTGACACTTATAGGAATAGCCCAACGGATTGATTGGAAAGAATAACTTTGAGGTGGTTTCATACCCTACCATAATCTCTTCGTTTGTTCTCCGCTATTAGTGACTTTGGAGTGACTCTTTGTTGCATGTCGAGGGATAGTTATATGATCCAATCATGTTATTATTGTTGAGAGAACTTGCACTAGTGAACGTATGAACCCTAGGCCTTGTTTCCTAGCATTGCAATACCGTTTACGCTCACTTTTACCACTTGTTACCTTGCTGTTTTTATATTTTCAGATTACAAAAACCTATATCTACCATCCATATTGCACTTGTATCACCATCTCTTCGCCGAACTAGTGCACCTATACAATTTACCATTGTATTGGGTGTGTTGGGGACACAAGAGACTCTTTGTTATTTGGTTGCAGGGTTGTTTGAGAGAGACCATCTTCATCCTACGCCTCCCACGGATTGATAAACCTTAGGTCATCCACTTGAGGGAAATTTGCTACTGTCCTACAAACCTCTGCACTTGGAGGCCCAACAACGTGTACAAGGAGAAGGTTGCGTAGTAGACATCAAGCTCTTTTCCAAGCGCCGCTGTCGGGAGGTGAGTGCTTGAAGGTATATCTTTAGATCTTGCAATTGAATCTTTTTGTTTCTTGTTTTAGCACTAGTTTAGTTTATAAAAGAAAATTACAAAATAATAATAATGGAATTGAGTTTGTCTCATACGCTTCATCTTTTTAATATCTTTCGTGAGTATGATGGAAAGGAAAATTGTGCCAAAGTGTTAGAAGAAGAATGCATTAAAACGTTTGGCACTAAATCTTTGAATGATGAGCATGATTGTAATGTTGTTAGTATGAACTCCTTGAATATCCATAGTACTAATGATGATTGCACTAGTCATGATGAAAATATCTCTTATAAGCATGTCGATTTTTGTGGAGTATATTGGGTTTGCAAGTACACACCAAATAGGGAAGATAGATTTTGCAAGAGGCATAAGTACTTGGAAACTAAATGGTTGCAAGAAAGGCTAGATGCTTGTGCTGAAAATTTAATTTTTCTTAGCCGTACTTGTGAACTTTTCAATGAACATGATCATTTCAGCACCCAATGCAAATTGTTTCATGATCATATCGTGTAAAAAAATTGTGATGCCTTGATTTCCCTTGCACATCATAATGAACTTAGTTTGCTCTTGGGTTATGAAGAAATGAAACATATAATTAAGGATATTCCAAAATTTGCCCTTGATAGAGTTCTTCATTTTGATCTAGAGGAAATTTATATGTATTGTGCGGTGAATTGCATTGAAAATCCTTATATTGCCAATTACATAAAGAAAAGAAAACAAATAGAAGATGAAGAGAATGCAAACGAAAGGGAAGAGACTTCCCAATATCCTCCTATTATTTCTTATGATGAATCAGGTAACGAGGAGGAGCCTTCTATTCAACCAGTCTCATTAATAAGGAGCTCCAAAAAGAGGATTGAACCCACACATGATGTGGTGAAGAAGAAGAAAAGAAAAAGGAAGAGAGGTAAAAGGTATCTCCCCAAATTATGTTGCTCCTATTTTTGTTGTGCCTCATGAAAATGAATCAAAAATAATTGTGGAAGATGATGCACTTGATGATGATCTCGTTATGCCTATTACTTGTTGTGATGATTATGATTGGGAAGATAATAATACTTCTTATGATCTTGAAAATATTTTTGGCACTTTCTTGGAAGAATATGATAATAATGTTTGCTATACTATTGGTGCTATCCACACTATTAATGATGAGAGTGATTATGCTTATGATATGAAAAGGCCCAAGCTTGGGGAAGCTATGTTTGATGAGAATGACATATTTGAGAACATAATTGCTGCAATTAATGTTTGTCCCAAGCTTGGGGATGCTACGATTAATGAAGATGATACTTTTAGACTCCCAAGTTTTGATATGCAAAGTTGTTATGATGATAGCATGCCTTCTACCTATGATGATTATATTGATGAAAGTGAGTTTGGAAGAGTGTCAACTTTAGGAAGTAATGATCCCACTATTTTGGAGGATGTTGAATCTTATAATATTTATGAAAGTGGATTTTGAGAGGTCATGACTTTATTTAGTGATGTATCCACTATCTTGGAAGAGGTTTCAATCGATTATGATGAGAACAAAGTTGCTACTTATGATGATTATTGTGATGAAACTTATGCTATAAAAAGTAGTGATGATTATATTTATAAAACTTGTCATGATTATGAGTACCCTTTTTCTGAACATTACTCTTTTAATGTGGAAACAATTTATAGTATTCAAGTCTCTTATGATACTCCCACTATTCCTAATGAGAAGAATTTTGCTTATGTGGAGAGTAGTAAAATTTCTATGCAAGTAGATCATGAAAATAATGCTTTAGTTGCTGGTTATATTGTTGAATTCATTCATGATTCTACTGAAAATTATTATGAGGGAGGAATATATTCTTGTAGGAATTGCAATAATATCAAGTTTCCTCTCTATGTGCTTAAAGTTTTGAAGTTATGCTTGTTTTGCCTTCCTATGCTAGTTGATTATTGTTCCCATAAGTTGTTTGCTCACAAAATCCCTATGCATAGGAAGTGGGTTAGGCTTAAATGTGCTAGTCATATTCTTCATGATGCTCTCTTTATGTTTCAATTCTTACCTTTTTGTGAGCATCATTGAAATCATCATGCCTAACTAGGGGCGTTAAACGTTAGCGCTTGTTGGGAGGCAACCCAATTTTATTTTAGTTTCTTACTTTTTGGTTATGTTTAGTAATAAATAATCCATATAGCTTCTGTTTAGATGTGGTTTTGTGTTTTAATTAGTGTTTGTGCCAAGTGGAACCTTTGGGAAGACTTGGGTGAAGTCTTTATGATCATGCTGTAAAAAACAGAAACTTTAGCGCTCACGAGATTAGCTAGAACTTTTTACTGGAAAGTGCTATTTAGTTGATTCTTTTTGAAGATGATTACTAGACAAATCCCTCAGGTCCACCAATGTATTTTAGAATTTTTGGAGTTCCAGAAGTTTGCGTTAGTTACAGATTACTACAGACTGTTCTGTTTTTGACAGATTCTGTTTTCATTGTGTTGTTTGCTTATTTTGATGACTCTATGGCTACTAAAATAGTTTACAAACCATAGATAAGTTGGAATACAGTAGGTTTAACACAAATATAAATAAAGGATGAGTTCGTTACAGTACCTTGAAGTGGTGTTTCATTTTCTTTCGCTAACGGAGCTTACGAGTTTTCTGTTAAGTTTTGTGTTGTGAAGTTTTCAAGTTTTGGGTAAAGATTCGATGGACTATGGAATAAGAAGTGGCAAGAGCCTAAGATTGGGGATGCCCAAGGCACCCCAAGGTAATATTCAAGGACAACCAAGAGCCTAAGCTTGGGGATGCCCCGGGTGGCATCCCTCTTTAAATCTTAGTTCATCGGTAACTTTACTTGGAGCTATATTTTTATTCACCACATGATATGTGTTTTGCTTGGAGCGTCATTTTATTTTCTTTAGCTTTGCTTGCTGTTTGAATAAAGTATCAAGATCTTAAATTCTTAAATGTTAGAGAGTCTTCACATAGTTGTATAATTATACAACTACTCATTGGTCTTCACCTATATCTTTCAGAGTAGTTTGTTGTTTGCTCTAGTGCTTCACTTATATCTTTTATAGCACAATGGTGGTTTTATTTTGAATAAATAGATGCACTCTCATGCTTCACTTATATTATTTTGAGAGTCTTAAATAGCATGGTAATTTTCTTAAATAATCCTAATATGCTAGGTATTCAAGACTAGTAATAACTTTCTTATGAGTGTGTTGAATACTAAGAGAAGTTTGATGCTCGATAATTGTTTTGAGATATGGAGGTAATAATATCAAAGTCATGCTAGTTGAGTAGTTGTGAATTTGATAAATGCTTGCGTTGAAGTTTGCAAGTCCCGTAGCATGCATGTATGGTAAACGTTATGTAACAAATTTGAAATGTGAGGTGTTCTTTGATTGTCCTCCTTATGAGTGGCGGTCGGGGACGAGCGATGGTATTTTCCTACCAATCTATCCCCCTAGGAGCATGCACGTAGTGCTTTGGTTTTGGTGGCTTGTAGATTTTTGCAATAAGTATATGAGTTCTTTATGACTAATGTTGAGTCCATGGATTATACGCACTCTCACCCTTCCATCATTGCTAGCCTCTTGATTGCCGTGCATTGCCCTTTCTCACATTGAGAGTTGGTGCAAACTTCGTCGGTGCATCCAAACCCCGTGATATGATACACTCTTTCACACATAAACCTCCTTATATCTTCCTCAAAACAGCCACCATACCTACCTATTATGGCATTTCCATAGCCATTCCGAGATATATTGCCATGCAACTTTCCACCATTCCGTTCATCATGACACATTCATCATTGTCATAGTGCTTAGCATGATCATGTAGTTGACATAGTATTTGTGGCAAAGCCACCGTTCATAATTATTTCATACATGTCACTCTTGGTTCATTGCATATCCCGCACATCACGGAGGCATTCATATAGAGTCATACCTTGTTCTAGTATCGAGTTGTAATCATTGAGTTGTAAATAAATAGAAGTGTGATGATCATCATTTTCTAGAGCATTGTCCCAAGTGAGGAATATACAAAAAACAGAAAGGCCATAAAAAAAGAGAAGGCCCAAAAAAATGAGAGAAAAAGAGAGAAGGGACAATGCTACTATCCTTTGCCACACTTGTGCTTCAAAGTAGCACCATAATCTTCATGATAGAGAGTCTCTTGTTTTGTCACTTTCATATACTAGTGGGAATTTTTCATTATAGAACTTGGCTTGTATATTCCAACAATGGGCCTCCTCAAGTGCCCTAGGTCTTCGTGAGCAAGCAAGTTGGATGCACACCCACTTAGTTTCTTTTGTTGAGCTTTCATACATTTATAGCTCTAGTGCATCCGTTGCATGGCAATCCCTACTCCTTGCATTAGCATCAATCGATGGGCATCTCCATAGCTCATTGATTAGCCTCGTTGATGTGAGACTTTCTCCTTTTTTGTCTTCTCCACATAACCCCCATCATCATATTCTATTCCACCCATAGTGCTATGTCCATGGCTCGCGCTCATATATTGCGTGAAAATTTATAGGTTTGAGATTACTAAAGTATGAAACAATTGCTTGGCTTGTCATCGGGGTTGTGCATGACGAGAGCATTCTTGTGTGACGAAAATGGAGCATGACTAAACTATATGATTTTGTAGGGATGAACTTTCTTTGGCCATGTTATTTTGAGAAGACATAATTGCTTAGTTAGTATGCTTGAAGTACTATTATTTTTATGTCAATATGAACTTTTGTCTTGAATCTTTTGAATCTGAATATTCATACCATAATTAAGAAAAATTATATTGAAATTATGCCAAGTAGCACTCCGCATCAAAAATTCTTTCTTTTATCATTTACCTACTCGAGGACGGCAGGAATTAAGCTTAGATGCCTGATACGTCTCCAACGTATCTATAATTTTTGATTGCTCCATGCTATATTATCTACTGTTTTGGACAATATTGGGCATTATTATCCACTTTTATATTATTTTTGGGACTAACCTATTAACCGGAGGCCCAGCCTGTAATTGCTGATTTTTGCCTATTTCAGTGTTTCTAAGAAAAGGAATATCAAACGTTGTCCAATTGACCTGAAACTCCATGGAACTTATTTTTGGACCAGAAGAAGCCCACGGAGTACCGGAAGCTCACCATGGGAGTCCCGGGCAGCCCACGAGGGTGGGGGGCACGCCCACCCCCCTAGGGCGTGCCCCCCTGCCTCGTCGACAGCCCGGAGGTCCACCGACGTACTTCATTCACCCACATATACCCACGTACACTAAAACTTCCGAAGACGAGAATAGATCTGGAGTTCCGCCGCCGCAAGCCTCTGTAGCCACCAAAAACCAATGGGGACCCTGTTCCGGCACCCTACCGGAGGGGGGAACCCTCACCGGTGGCCATCTTCATCATCCCGACGCTCTCCATGACGAGGAGGGAGTAGTTCACCCTCGGGGCTGAGGGTATGTACCAGTAGCTATGTGTTTGATCTCTCTCTCGTGTTCTTGATTTGGCACGATCTCGATGTATCACGAGCTTTGCTATTATAGTTGGATCTTATGTTGCTTCTCCCCCTCTACTCTCTTGTAATGGATTGAGTTTTCCCTTTGAAGTTATCTTATCGGATTGAGTCTTTAATGATTTGAGAACACTTGATGTATGTCTTGTGTGGGATAACCGCGGTGACAATGGGTTATTCTATTGATTCACTTGATGTATGTTTTGGTGATCAACTTGCGGGTTCCGCCCATGAACCTATGCATAGGGGTTGGCACACGTTTTCGTCTTGATTTTCCGGTAGAAACTTTGGGGCACTCTTTGAGGTTCTATGTGTTGGTTGAATAGATGAATCTGAGATTGTGTGATGCATATCGTATAATAATACCCATGGATACTTGAAGTGACGTTGGAGTATCTAGGTGACATTAGGGTTTTGGTTGATTTGTGTCTTAAGGTGTTATTCTAGTACGAAGTCTAGGGCTGTTTGTGACACTTATAGGAATAGCCCAATGGATTGATTGGAAAGAATAACTTTGAGGTGGTTTCGTACCCTACCATAATCTCTTCGTTTGTTATCCGCTATTAGTGACTTTGAAGTGACTCTTTGTTGCATGTTGAGGGATAGTTATATGATCCAATTATGTTATTATTGTTGAGGGAACTTGCACTAGTGAAAGTATGAACCCTAGGCCTTGTTTCCTAGCATTGCAATACCGTTTACGCTCACTTTTACCACTTGTTACCTTGCTGTTTTTATATTTTCAGATTACAAAAACCTATATCTACCATCCATATTGCACTTGTATCACCATCTCTTCATTAACTAGTGCACCTATACAATTTACCATTGTATTGGGTGTGTTGGGGACACAAGAGACTTTTTGTTATTTGGTTGTAGGGTTGTTTGAGAGAGACCATCTTCATCCTACGCCTCCCACAGATTGATAAACCTTAGGTCATCCACTTGAGAGAAATTTGCTACTATCCTACAAACCTATGCACTTGGAGGCCCAACAACGTCTACAAGGAGAAGGTTGCGTAGTAGACATCAGAAATCAATTACCATCCTATAACCTGTAATAATTCTTTGCAGGATCAATTCATCTTTATCATTAGGAACGACAGTAATACCTCCCTTCTTAGGGACACAATGGACAGGACTTACCCACTGACTATCAGCAACGGGATAAATTATACCTGCCTCAAGGTGATTTAATATTTCCTTTATTACCACTTCTTTCATCTTAGGATTCAGCCGTCGTTGGTGATCAATAACCAGTTTGGCATCTTTTTCCAAATTTATTTTGTGTTGACATAGAATGCGACTAATGCCCTTAAGATCATCAAGAGTATATCCAATAGCAGCGCAGTGCTTCTTCAGAGTTTTCAATAATTTTTCTTCCTCCTTCTCTGAAAGGTTAGCACTAATAATAACAGGATATATCTTATTTTCATCAAGATAAGCATATTTAAGAGTATCAGGTAATGGTTTAAGCTCAAACACGGGATCACCCTTGGGAGGAGGAGGATCCCCTAAGATTTCAACAGGCAAGTTGTGTTTCAGAATAGGTCCCTGTTTAAAGAATACTTCATCTATTTCCCTTCTTTCATTCATAAACATATCATTTTCATGGTCTAGCAAATATTGTTCTAAAGGATCATTAGGATTCAGAGCAATAGAAGCAAGACCAATAATTTCATCCTTACTAGGTAATTCCTCATCACGGGGTTGTCTATGAAATTTAGAAAAATTAAACTCATGAGACATATCATCCAAACCAATAGTAACAACATCCTTTTCAGTCTATCCTAGCATTGACAGTATTCAAGAAGGGTCTACCAAATATAATGGGACATAACCTATCTTGTGGGGAACCAAGAACAAGAAAATTAGCGGGATATTTAACTTTCCCACACAAGACTTCAACATCTCTAACAATCCCAATCGGTGAAATAGTATCTCTATTGGCAAGCTTAATGGTAACATCAATTTCTTCTATCTCAGCAGGTGCAATATCATGCATAATTTCTTTGTATAAGGAATGAGGTATTGCACTTGCACTAGCACCCATATCACATAAGCCATGATAACAATGATCGCCTATTTTAATGTAAATAACAGGCATGCCTACCACAGGTCTATGTTTATCTTTAGCACCTGGTTTAGCGATTCTAGCAGTCTCATCACAGAAGTAAAGAACATGCCCATCAATATTATCAGCTAAGAGATCTTTAACCATAGCAATATTAGGTTCAACTTTAACTTGCTCAGGAGGTTTGTGTGTCCTAATGTTACTTTTGTTGACTACAGTTGAAGCTTTAGCATGATCCTTCATTCTAACAGGGAAAGGTGGTTTCTCAACATAAGCAGTAGGAACAATAGGATCATTATAAGTGATAGTCTTTTCTTCAATTTTAATAGGTGCACCTACTTTTACTTCTATGGGAGGATTATATTTAAACCACTTCTCCTTAGGGAGATCAACATGAGTAGCAAAGGATTCACAGAAAGAAGCTACTATCTCAGAGTCAAGTCCATATTTAGTGCTAAACTTACGGAAAACATCAGTATCCATAACAGATTTAACACAATCAAATTTAGGTGTTATACCTGACTCCTTACCTTCGTCGAGATCCCAATCTTCAGAGTTGTGTTTAATTCTCCCCAATAAATCACATCTGAATTCGATAGTCTTCATCATAAAAGAACCAGTACAAGAAGTATCGAGCATGGAGTGATTGTTGTCAGAAAGCCGAGCACAAATTTTTTGAATAATCATTTCTCTTGAGAGCTCATGATTGGGGCATGAATATAACATTGAACTAAGCCTCCCCCAAGCTTGAGCAATGCTTTCTCCTTCGCGAGGCCAAAAATTATATATATAATTACGATCACGATGAACAAGATGCATAGGATAAAACTTTTGATGAAATTCCAATTTCAATCGCTTGTAGTCCCATGATCCCATATCATCACATAGCCTATACCATGTCAATGCCTCTCCCTTCAAAGATAAAGGTAAGACCTTCTTCTTGATAACATCATCGGGCATACCTGCAAACTTAAATAATCCACAAACTTCATCCACATAGATTAAGTGTAAATCGGGATGCAATGTTCCATCTCCTGCAAAAGGGTTAGCTAGCAGTTTTTCTATCATACCTGAAGGAATTTCAAAGCAAACATATTTAGTAGGTTCAGTAGGTTGAGGAACAACTATTTGCTCTACTGGTCGGGGTGAAGATACCCCGAACAAGCCCCTCAAAGGATTACTTTGCATAGTAACAAGTGACAGTAAATTTCAGCACACTATATAAAATTTTCATTACCAAATTCCACCTACCAAAGGTGCTTCGCTCCCCGGCAACGGCGCCAGAAAATAGTCTTGATGACCCACAAGTATAGGGGATCTATCATAGTCCTTTCGATAAGTAAGAGTGTCAAACCCAACGAGGAGTAGAAGGGAATGATAAGCGGTTTTCAGCAAGGTACTCTTTGCAAGCACTGAAATTATCGGTAACAGATAGTTTTGTGATAAGGTAATTTGTAACGAGTAACAAGTAACAAGTGTAAATAAAGTGCAGCAAGGTGGCCCGATCCTTTTTGTAGCAAAGGACAAGCCTGGAAAATTTCTTATATAGAGAAAACCGCTCCCGAGGACACATGGGAATTATCGTCAAGCTAGTTTTCATCACGCTCATATGATTCGCGTTCGGTACTTTGATAATTTGATATGTGGGTGGACCGGTGCTTGGGTGCTGTCCTTACTTGGACAAGCATCCCACTTATGATTAACTCCTATTGCAAGCATCCGCAACTACAAAAGAAGTATTAAGGTAAACCTAACCATAGCATGAAACATATGGATCCAAATCAGCCCCTTACGAAGCAACGCATAAACTAGGGTTTAAGCTTACGTCACTCTAGCAACCCATCATCTACTTATTACTTCCCAATGCCTTCCTCAGAGGCCCAAATAATGGTGAAGTGTCATGTAGTAGACGCTCACATAACACCACTAGAGGAAAGACAACATACATCTCATCAAAATATCGAGCGAATACCAAATTCACATGACTACTAATAGCAAGACTTCTCCCATGTCCTCAGGAACAAACGTAACTACTCACAAAGCATATTCATGTTCATAATCAGAGGGGTATTAATATGCATATAGGATCTGAACATATGGTCTTCCACCAAATAAACCAACTAGCATCAACTACAAGGAGTGAGGGAGTTCCGGACTAGGGGGTGTCCGGATAGCCGAACTATCTCATCGGCCGGACTCCAAGACTATGAAGATACAAGATTGAAGACTTCGTCCCGTGTCCGGATGGGACTTTCCTTGGCGTGGAAGGCAAGCTTGGCGATACGGATATGTAGATCTCCTACCATTGTAACCGACTCTGTGTAACCCTAACCCTGTCCGGTGTCTATATAAACCGGAGGGTTTTAGTCCATAGGACGAACAACAATCATACCATAGGCTAGCTTCTAGGGTTTAGCCTCTTTGATCTCGTGGTAGATCTACTCTTGTAACACACATCATCAATATTAATCTAGCAGGACGTAGGGTTTTACCTCCATCGAGAGGGCCCGAACCTGGGTAAAACATCGTGTCCCTTGTCTCCTGTTACCATCCGCCTAGACGCACGCCGGGACCCCTACCCGAGATCCGCCGGTTTTGACACCGACATTGGTGCTTTCATTGAGAGTTCCTCTGTGTCGTCGCCGATAGGCCCGATTGCTCCTTTGATCATCAACAACGATACGGTCCAGGGTGAGACTTTTCTTCCCGGACAGATCTTCGTGTTCGGCGGCTTTGCACTGCGGGCCAATTCGCTTGGCCATCTGGAGCAGAACGAAAGCTACGCCCCTGGCCGCGTCGAGTCAGATTTGGAAGCCTAAACTATACGGCCGATATCTGCGGAGACTTGATCTTCGACGGATTCGAGCCCCAATAGCGTGCCGCCTGTCTCGATGGGCATGATCTAGCTCTGCAACGAACAGTGCCTCGGAGGTCGCACTGTAATCCGCTCCGACCCTTAATTCGAGCCGGGTTCCCGATCGAGGACGAGTGGTTGGACACCGCCTCGGGGCTTTAATCTCTACGGCGATCGAGCGAACTCCATCCTGTCGCTTTGCGAAGACCTCGACTCTGTGGTGCCGGACTCCTATCCAGACTCCAACCCTCCGCGCCCTTGCCGATCGAATCCGATTGGGCGCCCGTTATGGAGTTCACGGCCGCAGACATCTTTCAGCACTCGCCTTTTGGCGACATCCTGAATTCACTAAAGTCTCTCTCTTTATCCGGAGAGCCCTGGCCGGACTACGGTCAGGAAGGTTGGGATACGGTCGACGAAGAAATTCGACGCCCACCCACCACCCACTTGGTAGCCGCTGTCAACGACCTAACCGACATACTAGACTACGACTCCGAAGACATCGACGGTATGGACGACGATGCCGGAGACGACCAAGACCCAGCGCCTACAGGGCACTGGAAGGCCACCTCGTCATACGACATATACATGGTGGACATCCCAAAAGATGGGAACGACGATGGGATAACGGAGGATGACCCCTCCAGGAAGCAGCCCAAGCGCCGGCGTCAGCGGCGCCGCTCTAAATCCCGCCACAGCAAGAATGAAGATTCTGGCACCGGAGATAACAATACACTGAACAACGCCGAAGACAATCCACTCCAGCAAGATCCATCGCAGGAGGATGAAGACGCCAGCCCTCAAGAGAGAGCGGCAAAAGAAGAGGTAGAGGATTATATGCCTCCCTCCGAAGACGAAGCAAGCCTCGACGACAATGAATTAAATGTCGTGCACGAGAATCCCGTCGAACAAGAGCGTTTTAGACGCAGGCTTATGGCCACGGCAAACAGCCTAAAGAAAAAGCAGCAACAGCTTAGAGCTGATCAGGATACGCTAGCCGGCAGATGGACCGAAGTCCTCGCGTCAAGAGCATGAGCTCGAACGCCTCCAAAAGCTACCCTAAACGCAAGCTGCTCCCCCGATTAGAGGAGGAGGCTTACGAACCCGCATCACCAGGAGACAATACGGCTGACCGACCACCACGTGGCCGCGACAGAGAGGCCTCTAGGCCCTCCACTAGAACCGTACCCCGGCATCGCTCAAAAAGCACTTGGCCAAAGGGGAACGCTCCGGACCCGCGAGATATATTGGAGGACAAGGCAAGACAATCAAGATCGATCTATGGATCGCGTGGGCGCCCACGATGCGTGGCGACAACCGTCGCGGCGGACCTGATAGAAGTCCGCCGGGCGAACAAAACAGACCAAGCTCTTTTGAGCTCCGTCGTGATATCGCCTACTACTGTAGGCGCCAAGACACCCACTACGCTTCACGTATTTAAGTAATGGATCATCAAATCCTCGAAGGGTTTAAACCCGTCAATATTGAATCCTATGATGGCACAACAGACCCCACGGTTTGGATCAAGACTATCTCCTTCACATCCACATGGCCCGCGTGACGATCTTCACGCCATCAAATACCTCCCCTCAAGCTTAAAGGACCAGCCCGACATTGGCTCAACAGCTTGCCAACAGAGTCAATTGGGAGCTGGGAGGACCTGAAGCCGCATTCCTCGATAACTTCTGTGGCACTTATGTGCGACCACCAGACGCCGATGACCTAAGCCACATAATTCACCAGCCAGACGAATCGGCCAGACAATTCTGGACACGGTTCTTAACCAAGAAAAACCAAATTGTCGACTGTCCGGATGCGGAAGCCCTCGCGGCCTTCAAGCATAACATCCGCGACGAGTGGCTTGCCCGACACCTAGGACAGGAAAAGCCGAAATCCATGGCAGCCCTCACATCACTCATGACCCGCTTCTGGCTGGTGAGGACAGCCGGCTAGCACGCAGCAACAACCTCAAAGAAAATTCGCAGTCCGGACTTCAAGGACCAAAACGGCAGGCCGCGTCGTAACAAAAACAAGCGCCGCACTAACGGCGACAATATTGAGGATACGGCAGTCAATGCCGGATTCAAAGGCTCTAAACCCGGTCAACGGAAAAAGCCATTCAAACGAACTACTCCGGGTCCATCCAGTTTGGACCGAATACTCTTCCGCTTGTGCCAGATACACGACACCCCCGAAAAGCCAGCTAACCACACCAACAGGGACTGTTGGGTATTCAACGAGCAGGCAAGTTAATTGCCGAAAACAATGACAAGGGGCTGCATAGCGATGACGAGGACGAGACCCAACCGCGAACAATAGAGGATGAAGGGTTTCCCCACAGTGCGGACGGTGAACATGATATACGCAACGCACATACCCAAAAGGGAGCGGAAGCGCACATGTTCACGCTGATGGAGCCAGTTGCCCAAGTTCAATCCATGGTCCTCTGCCCGATCACTTTTGACCGAAGGGACCACCCCACCAAAGATCCGCCACGGCGGATTCGCCAGACCGGTCCTAGACCCAATCGTCGATGGATTTCACCTAACCAGAGTCCTGATGGACGGCGGCAGCAGCCTGAACCTGCTTTACCAGGATACAGTGCGCAAAATGGGCATAGACCCCTCAAGGATTAAACCTACCAACACGACCTTTAAAGGCGTCATACCAGGTGTAGAAGCCAATTGTACAGGCTCAATTACACTGGAAGTGGTCTTCGGATCCCTAGATAACTTCCGAAGCAAGGAGTTAATCTTCGACATAGTCCCGTTCCGCAGCGGCTATCATGCCTTGCTCGGACGTACCGTGTTTGCAAAGTTCAACGCGGTGCCGCACTACGCACACCTCAAGCTAAAGATGCCAGGCCCTCGAGGAGTCATTACGGTCAACGGAAACACTGAACGTTCCCTCCGCACGGAGGAACATACAGCGGCTCTCGCGGCAGAAGTGCAATGTAGCCTCTTAAGGCAATTATCGAATCCGGCCGTTAAGCGGCCGGACACAGCCAAGCGCGCCCGGAGTAACTTACAACAAGACCACCTGGCACGTTCCGAGCACGCCAGAGCAGTGGCGGCCCCAACCCCAGCCTCTGCGAAATGTCAGCAGGTCCTTCGCATACACCATTACGCTCTGAAGATACCATGGGCATGGGGAGGGGGGCACGACCACAATACACCCACACTGCAGCTCAACCACACAAGGGGCTCTCAAGTGTGTCGTTCCTTTTTCTTTTCTTTTTACCTTTTACTTTTTAAACACAGGACTCCGTTTGTCAGAAGCCCTGTCCGGCAGCAGACCTGCCGAACTCACGATGCAACAGCCAGGGAAGGATAAAGGCTACAACGAATATACAGGTGGTCTCCATTACGAGCATTTTCATACACCAATCTGCAGCCTACCCCTGGAAGGGGACATGTTTAACAGTCTCCTACCTTGCTTATCGCACTATTCAGATTGCTCGCATTCGTAGCAGCACTTATTAAATAAAACAATGCAGCACCTTTTTTCTTATAATTGCATTTCCTTTTCATACATATGTTCATTCACGACATGTTGCATCCGTACACTTTGGTACGGCTAATATACACCAAGGGCTTATGTTTCCCGCGTTATGGTGTGATGAGTCCGAACACTTTCACAAGTGCGGCACCCCGAACTTATAGCACTATATGCATCGGCTTCAATCATGTCTTGGGTCAATAGTTGGGTTTACCCGGCTCCCGTGTTTTGGTACCTTACGCTGCTATATATCGGCTAAGGTAGCACCGGGAGAACCATCGCGATTCTGCCCAGTTCGGGCCGGGTTAACGCCTCTGGAGAAAGCTAAACTGACCGGCCATGATGAGGCGAGAGACCGTCGCTGTTCGAGAGGTTTTCATGCGAGTCCTTAAAGACTTATGCCGCTTAGGGCGAGGAGCCGATACATCGTCCGGCCAAGGCGTGGATAGCGCCCCAAATTCGCCTTCGAAGACTAGGGGCTTCACGAAATTTAAAATTATAGAATTCTATGGCTAAGTGAGAGTGTTCAAGCATTATAAGTCCGGTTGCCTTGTTCGTTGTGTTGAACGCCTCCTAGATGGACCCAAAATGGGAACAAGAGTGCTCAAGTTTATCCGAACACCCCAAAGACTGTGGCATGGGGGCTGAAGCCATTTACTTGCCATCTCTCAGATTTGATAAACAGCCGCACAAAAGGTAATATTTTAAATTAACAAGCGTTGCTTAAGCGCATATGAACTAAGTTTTCAGCAAGACAGGATAACAAAATGCGAGTCTACTCAAATATTACATCTTTGGAGCACTCACCGCAATAGTGCGGGCGCCTTCAAAGACACTCTTATAATACATCTCGGGTGTGCGATGCTCCTTGCCCTCCGGTGGCGGGTCCGTCCACGAGCTTACAGGCATCCATCTTGCCCCAAAGTGCACCTTTGCTGGGCAAGGGCCCGACGGGCACCCTCGATACAAGCGAAATGCTTGATAACTTCAACCCACGGGCACGCATCCACCAGCTGCCGCACCAGGCTAAAGTAGCTCCCAGGCATGGCCTCCTTAGGCCACAGCCGAACTATGAGGCCCTTCATGGCCTGTTCGGCCGCCTTGTGGAGCTCGACCAGCTGCTTCAGCTGGTCGCTAAGGGCCACCGGATGTCCGGCCTCGGCATACTGAGACCAGAAGACCTTCTCCGTTGAGCTCCCCTCCTCGTCCCGGTAGAATGCGGTAGCATCGGACACGCTGCGAGGAAGCTCTGCGAACGCCCCTGGAGAGCTCCGAATTCGGGTAAGCAACAGGTAATTAACACTCACATGCTTACTCTGCATGAAAAATGCCTTACCGCTGCTATTTTCTTCACCGCCTCAATCTCTGGAGGGCCTTGTAGGCTTCGGCCTTAGCGGTTTTGGCACTCTCAAGAGCCGTTGCAAGCTAAGCCTGGACTCGAAGTCTTGAGTCATGCTCCAAGTTCTCATGTTTTTCACGAGATCCCGGAGCTCTTGCTGTACCTCTCCGCCACGCTGCCTCCTGCTTCTCTCGCTCGGTGCATTCCATGTCACAGCATTACGGCCGCGGCCACCGCCTCCTTCGTGGTCGCCACTTCGTTAGTGGCCCCTACAATACCCACGTTATCCTTGTCATTTTTCTTGCAACCAAATCCTTTTCTCAGAAGGTACAATTTTCATAAGGTATTACTCACCTTCTTTTTCCTCGAGCTGCCTCTTGGCATGGCCGAGCTCGTTCTCGGACCGCCGAGGTTTTTCTTCAAAGTATTGACCTCCGCTTGATCAAGGCGGCGGAGGTCAAGAAGACAGCTGCAATCCCATATTGACATATTTTTATGGCTCCTGCGTTTATCTTTCTAAAGATCCTCAGTCCGGCTTTTCTTTCCGAACACCGAACCGAGCATCAGGGGCTACTGTCTATGCGGTACCATTTTACATATATTGAAATTCTTACCTCAAAACCTGTTAGAAGGCTATTGCAGGCCTCGGTCAGCCCGCTCTTGGCGAGCTGAACCTTCTGAATCACCGCACTCATAACAGTGCGGTGTTCCTCTTTGATGGAGGCGCCATTGAGCGCCTCCAAGAATTATCCGCACCTCCGGTTGGACGGAGGCAGCCGGCGTCTTGGTCTTGCCCTTCTTACGAAGGGGTCGCCTACCGGACTACGGAGCCACCGCGGCCTCCGGGCCGAGTCCGTGCACAGTCCGGGAGGGTGTCCTGCGACACCTCCAGTGGCCTCCCTCCTGGTGGGTCCTTTTCTAGGATCCCACCTCGGCCGTCTGCAAGACGGGGGTGGAGGCAGTCGGAAGGGAATCCATATCCGACGCACCCAAGGACCCGCTCGACGAAACGGGAAGATCATCCTTGGGCGGACTGCAGGGTTGTATGCGGCATTAGAAAGACGTTATGTGGCGAAAACAAAAACCTTAAGGTTATTCGGGTATCCAGACACTTACGATCTCGCCAGGGCTTGGCCTCAGAGGTCGATCCCCTCGTCGTTGCCGACGTTGGTGGAGAAGTCCGGAGGAAGGGTTCTTCCTTCTTGGACCCTCCGCCTCCCCAGCTTGGGCGGCCTTCCTTTTCCTCTCCTCTCACTGGGAGAAGCTTCTTCTTCTTCCTCCTCGCCTTCGTGAGAAGATTACGCTTTAGAATCCGGCGACACTGGCGCCGGGTGCTCCTTCGAGTTCCCGTAGCCTCCTTCTTGGTTTTCTTCTCCGGCACCACATGGGTGCCGGAGCCAGCAGCCCTGGCTAATCGGGCGTCCGCTGGATCTTCAGAAAGGAGCCGACAGTTAATCTGTCCGGACGTCTTTAGCTAGACTGTCGAAGAATAGGGAGTTTTCGTAACCCACGAGAGTCAATCTATGGAAAAGGAGCCCCGTAAAGGGTAAAATAACTTACCTCGCTGGCTTGACGCGCGAGCTGTATCCGCGATCTTTGTTAGCGGATGCGCTGGCTTCAGCGCCTTGAACAAGACTTTCTGCATCTTCAGACGTGGTATCGAAGAGCCGGCTCAAGGTTGATCTTGTGCCGGATCGAACTCCCACAAATTGAAGTCCCGTTGTTGGCATGGGAGAATCCGCGGATGAGCATCACACGGATTACGCCAACAAGCTGCGATTCTTGTCCACCGTGTTCCGGACGGCGTGTTTGGAGTCCGGATAGCTCATCGAATCCCCCACTTCAGGCCCGCTCTCTTTCCATGACGAGAGCCGTGGTGGGGAATCCAGATCTGAATTCGGGGGCCGCCACCCATTCAGGGTCGCGTGGCTCGGTGATGTAGAACCACCCCGATTGCCACCCCTTTATTGTCTCCACAAAGGAGCCCTCGAGCCATAGGACTTTGGCCATCTTGCCGACCATGGCGCCTCCGCACTCCGCTTATTGTCCTTCACAACCTTCGCTTGACATCAAGGTCTTGAGCCACAAGTCAAGTGGGGCTGGATGCAGAGGAAGGCCTCAAGACACGCATTTATAAACGCCGAGACGTTGAGGACGAAATTCGGGGCCAGGTCATGGAAGTCCAGGCCGTAGTAGAACATGAGCCCCCGGACAAATGGGTGAAGTGGAAAACCTAGTCCGCGGAGGAAGTGGGGAAGAAATACCACCCTCTCATGGGGACTGGGGGTTGGAATAAGCTGCCCCGCGTCGGGCAGCCTGTGCGCGATATCGCCGGACAAGTATCCGGCCTCCCGCAGTCTTGTGATGTGCCCTCCGTGACGGAGGAGGCCATCCATCTGCCTCCCGCTCCTGACATAGTTGGAGAAGGTTGAGGAGGAAAGTGCGGACTTGGGCGCTAGATCTCGAGTGCACGGGAATGGATGAGCAAAGGAGGAAGAAGGCGAGGGTGAAAGCGTAGATCCTTATCCTTATATGGGCGGACAAAACATGTGTCCCCACCGCCCGGTAAAACTCGCTTATCTCCCAAGCGCCACAATCAATGGCGCGGTTGGGTTACCCATGTCCGTATTGATGGGAATCCGGAAGAAGGGGAACACGATCTCCGCCTCGACAAGACGTGCCAAGGAAACCGCCGCTTAAACGCTACCGAGGTGGAACCGTAAAAACAATTTGAATAAAGGCTTGGTAGTGGTGCGACATCACGCCACAAAATATGTCAGCAGATTGATCTTGTGTAACATTATTCTCTCTACGGTGGTATGTGGAATTTATTTTTGCAGAGCCGGACACTATCCTGGTGTTCACAATCTTCTATAAATTATTCGGAGGAAGAACCCGCCTTGCAATGCCGAAGACAACATGCGCCACCGGACTCATCGTCATTGAAGCCTGGTTCGTGGGCTACCGAGGGAGTTCTCGGACTAGGGGTGTCCGGATAGCGAACTATCATCATCGTCCAGGACTCCAAGACTATGAAGATACAAGATTGAAGACTTCGTCCCGTGTCCGGATGGGACTTTCCTTGGCGTGGAAGGCAAGCTTGGCGATACGGATATGTAGATCTCCTACCATTGTAACCGACTGTGTAACCCTAACCCTATCCGGTGTCTATATAAACCGGGGGTTTTAGTCCGAGGACGAACAACAATCATACCATAGGCTAGCTTCTAGGGTTTAGCCTCTTTGATCTCGTGGTAGATCTACTCTTGTAACACACATCATCAATATTAATCTAGCAGGACGTAGGGTTTTACCTCCATCGAGAGGGCCCGAACCTGGGTAAAACATCGTGTCCCTTGTCTCCTGTTACCATCCGCCTAGATGCACAGTTCGGGACCCCCTACCCGAGATCCGCCGGTTTTGACACCGACAAGGAGTAATCAACACTACTAGCAACCCACAAGTACCAATCCGAGGCTTTGGGACAAAGATTGGATACAAGAGATGAACTAGGGTTTGAGAGGAGATGGTGCTGGTGAAGATCTTGATGAAGATTGACCCCTTCCCGATGAGAGGATCGTTGGTGATGATGATGGCGATGATTTCCCCCTCCCAGAGGGATGTTTCCCCGGCAGAACAGCTCTGCCGGAGCCCTAGATTGGTTCCGCCAAGGTTCCGCCTCGTGGCGGCGGAGTTTCTTCCCGAAATCTTGCTTATGATTTTTTCCAGTGTAAAAGACCTCATATAGCAGAAGATGGACACCGGAGGCCTGCCAGGGGGCCCACGAGGTAGGGGGCGCGCCCAGGGGGGTAGGGCGCGCCCCCACCCTCATGGCCAGGGTGTGGGCCCCCTCTGGTATTTTCTTCGCTCAGTATTTATTATTATTTCCAAAAATGGTTTCCGTGGAGTTTGAGGACTTTTGGAGTTGTGTAGAATAGGTCTATAATATTTGCTCCTTTTCTAGCCCAGAATTCCAGCTGCCGGCATTCTCCCTCTTCATGTAAACCTTGTAAAATAAGAGAGAATAGGCATAAGTATTGTGACATAACGTGTAATAACAGCCCATAATGCAATAAATATCGATATAAAAACATGATGCAAAATGGACGTATCGATACCCCATCATCGAACTCTATTTATATGTCCGGATCCTTGCAAAAGCCAGGGTCTCCATCGCGGTTATGCTCCTCTAGCTATGGAGCGGGACAGTGGACGTCCTCGACCATCTTCCTCCATGACTATTTGTGGCAACAAAGGGAAAATTTAATTAGTACCTGTAACAGCAATAAAATAACGCAGACGGTCGAAATCTTACCCATTCAATGGGGTTGTACATGGAATAGCCTTCCCAGCAGTTTAAGCAGAGGAAATCTTCCTTCTCACCCTTTTACAGATCGGCCAAGATTGTGGCCAGTTCGTCTGGGGTATCCGGGCCCTTCCGTCTATAATGGGACGCATCATCTTCTCTATTGTAACACCATAAGGGAGTTACTCTGGATTGGAGAGGCTGGACACACCTCTTTATTGCAATAGCCATGACCTCGACTACCGAGAGCTCGGTATGGGCTAGCAACCTGACCTTGCTAACCAACCTCTTTATCTCTGCACTATCTTCTTCCTTGGGACTTCGGGGACGCCAGTTAAGGCGCTTCTTTAAAGGAGCACTGGAAAATTCAGGAAGGCCGCGCCGAACTGGGTCCGGCAGTGGGACGTCGTCCATATAGAAAGACCACTGTGAGTAAACTTCTTTGGGAGTTCCTATGATGTATCCGGATCCGGCTATACGCCATACTTCGGCACCGCCCACTTAAAATATGGAGCCTCCTCGATGGCGGGGAACGAGGCAAAAGAACTTTCTCCATAGTTAAAAATGGGCCTCGATGCCTAAAAACAACTCGCAGAGGGCAACGAAACCTGAGATGTGCAAGATCGAACCTGGGGTAAGGTTGTGCAGTCGGATGCCACAAAATTCCAATAGACCCCTAAGAAAGGGATGGATAGGAAATCCTAGGCCACGCAATAGAAATGGGACGAAGCACACCCTCTCCTCCTTATTGGGGTTGGGGAAATTTTCAACCATCACGTCGTTGCCGATTGAGGCTAATCCCACTCGAGCAGGGACTAGATCTGCAAGGGGAAGATAGCCCTGCGTCTGGAGTCGGCTCGGCTGAAGATGAGGCATGGAGCAACTCTGCCAATCACCCTCTTGAGGGCCATGGGGGCGCGAAGAGGAGCCTGGGGCACTGGCCATGTTGGAAAGCTTTGTTCGTGGCTAATCTTGACAATTTTCCTTTTGCAGGATGTGAGATGGCATTTGGGGATCTACATCTCCTTATATAGATGTCATCTCAGAGTGGTGAGGGGCCTATTTACAAAAAAGCCTGGACCGTTCGTATTCACCCGACGCGCAGAAATCGAAGCGACAATGGGGAGGAAACATAAAAGACAGAAACATCAAGGTCAGAGCCAGACTGTCGTTGGTCTGAAGTATAATGAAGAACCCGTGATACGTCTCCAACGTATCTATAATTTTTTGTTGTTCCATGCTATATTATATTCTGTTTTGGATGTTTAATGGGCTTATTTATACACTTTTATATTATTTTTGGGACTAACCTATTAACCAGAGGCCCAACCCAAATTGCTATTTTTTTTGCCAATTTCAGTGTTTCGCAGAAAAAGAATATCAAACGGAGTCCAAACGGAATGAAACCTTCGGGAATGTGATTTTTGGAACAAACGTGATCCAGAGGACTTGGAGTGGACGTCAAGCAACAGACGAGGAGGCTGTTGTGGTTCTAAGTCTGACAGTAGAATGGGGGGTAGGTATGGAGAGGCAAGATACTAGCTATGGAGTAGTTGTATACGCATGAGTTTTATGAGTTCAGGCCCTTATCGGAGGAAGTAACAGCCCTACGTCTCGGAGCCCGGAGGCGGTCGACTGGATTATATGCGTATGAATTACAGGGGTGCGAACCCTTCTACTTGTGGAGGGGGGTGGCTTATATAGAGTGCGCCAGGACCCCAGCCAGCCCACGTAGCGGAGGGTTAAAGGTACATTAAGGCCAGGCGTTACTGGTAACGCCTTACATAAAGTGTCATCATGACCATAAAGACTACTTAATTACAGACCGTTTGGACTCAGAGTGGTTCTAGAACTCCTGGTGGTCGAGTGGGTCTTCATGGTCGAGTGTCTTTGAGTCTGTCGAGTGAAATCCTACCAGGTCGACTGGAAGGCCGTTTCTTATAAAGATGTCCTTGGGGAGGGTACCTTGGACAGGTTCATGACCCTACCCTAGGTACATGACTTCATCATTAGCCCCCGAATGGATCGAGGTTCGAATAAGGAAGGAGTTGATAATCTTTCCGACCTGTTTTTGTGTCATGAAAAGGCGTCTTACTCTGGATCAATGACTTTTTAGTGATGGTGTCAACTTCTCTTTCAGTCGCCTTGATCCATTCTTCACATATGTCGAGTGAACTTTATAGACTTGAAGATCTCCGAGCGACGGATCAGAGGAAATCTGCCGTCTGACGAGTTGCTCTGCTGTTAGCGGATTTAGCGGGATCCGAATTTCAGGAAGCGCGTGAAGCGGGGAAGGCTGCGGTACTTGGATGGGATAAGGTGAAGACGCCTCGATCTTTGCGCCACCTTTTTCGCCACGTATCACCGCGCGCAACTGTTGCGGGATTTGATAGGATTGCCCGGGCCTACCAGTCAGCCACTCGGAAGCGACTTCATATAAGGCGCCGGGCGGGGGTCTTTTGAACGAAGGCGCCTCATTTTCCCCTCCCCCGTCCTTAGATTCATCTGCCGCGCCCGTAACCTGCTCAGCGCTGCTGCTCCGTTCCTGCTTCATCGGCGACAATGGTGAAGGAAAAGACGACGGCCTTGGAGCGGGCGAAGAAGGCGACGGCGAAGGGGAGAGCGCCCAGTCGGGGCGGATCCTCGTCGCGGTCCAGCCTGCCGCAAGGTTGGGTCCAGGGAGATTGGATCCGCTCGACCATCACCCAGAAAGACCTCGACGACCTGGCCAACGAGGGATTGATCCCCATGGGTCAGCAAGGCTTCCGGGACGGAGTGGCAGCCGCAGCCTCGGGGAGGGTGAGTGCGTCCTCTTAGCCACCCATGTTGATCGCGGATTTTCTCTACCGAATCTTTTCTTTCGGGTTTTCGAACTTCTTTGGAGCACAACTCCATCACTTCACACCCAACTCCATTGCCTATCTCGCTGCTTTCGTGTCTTTGTGCGAAAACTTCTTGGGCTGTCGGCCACACTAGGGCCTCTTCAAACACATATTCACTTGTCGCTCACAGACGGTGAAAAAGGCTAGTCTGAATGATGAAAGAACCCAAGTAATCCAGATGTGTGGGGGTCTTGGGGTCCAGATGAGGGGTAAAAGTGCCTTTCCGGCCATGATTCTTCCCGATTCGGCTTAGAGGGTGGTAGTCGACCTGGTTCTATCGCCAAGACCCGATCCAACGCGAGGCGATCATTTGGACTCCCTCCCTTCTCCATGGGTCGAGTGAACAAGCCGTCCTCTCTGAAGGTGCTTCCGGAGGAAAAGGTCCAGGTTAAATTGTTGATGGAGCGTGTAGTCCAGCTCATTCGCACGGAGTGACCGGCATGGATCTTTTGGAGGTTTTACTTCGACGGCGCATTCAACCGCTCCAATACCAAGGCCACCCGATGTGGATGTATTCTGGTACCGAGGACACCACCCGGGTCCACCTAGAGGAGGTTGACGACGCCACATTGGAGAGGTGGATGACTGCCATCACAGGGAACAAGGATAACCCTCATGAGCTAGGAGGATCCCACCACTCGACCAATCTTACGAACTGCATAAGGTATGACCACTTATCTCCGACTGTGATCCTGTTGCATTCGCTCTGTTCTGCTGCGAATCGGCCGATTGACTTTCGTCTTGTTTTGCTGTCTTGTAGGCCACCACTGAGATGTACTCGATGCCCAACGGGGCGCAAGAACAAGTCGAAGAAAAAGAAGGAAGCGGAGGCGAAAGCCCGGAGGAATGGGAGTTCGACGGTGAGGAGGGCGAGGGAAACGACAGCTCTGATGAAGAGGGGGAGGAGGAGGAAAGAGGAGGAAGACGTGGATCCTCCCCACTCAGAAAGGCGGTCCAAGCTGACGCATGATCCGGCGGTCGAGTGCGGTAAGGCTTTCGCGCCCGTTGGTCGGTCGACGAAGCGCCCTCGGACGACTTCTCCAGTGCCGACTGAGAAACCGCCAAAGCAACCCCGAGCAACGTCATCAAAGCCGACGAAGGCCCTGCCCAAGATGAGGATGGTCATTCCCACCATTTCCGGGTAATCAGCAGAACTTGTGTCTTCCTGTTTATCATGGGTGTACTTTTGGTCGACTCGTTTGACTGATCAACTGATTTCTGAAATCTGCAGTGCTGCCACCTCTGAGACCTCAGCTAAGCACGAAGATCAGGAAATGGAAGATGCCGCCACCTCCAACCTTGGTATGATCTCTGCAGTTTCGCTTTATGGTCGATTGGATTTCTGTTTTTACCTTTGAATCTTTCTTGTAGTTCCACCTCATTTCATTGATCTCCTGACGATTTATGATGAAACACCGCTGAGGAAGAGGAAGGACAAAAAGGTGCCTGCTGGCAAGGCTACCCAAGTTGTATCACTGCCTGAGACGCTGGTTCACGAGGGGGGCGACACCACTCGGGCTTCTGTGTCCTTTGCTGTGCCGCTGACGAGTGTCCGACCTTCATCGTCGACTGCTGTCCCGCCTTCCCTTTTTGCCACACACCACGTCCCGGAAGACCAAGTGAGTGCTTCTAAGGAGGCTATACGCCAGGCAGGGATCATGATGGAGCAAGTGAAGGTGGTCCAGGAGGCCAGCCAGGCGGCTTATGATGCAAGCTCAGCTCTTCAGAGCAATGTCCAAGTAAGTTGGTCGCTGCTTGTTCTCATAGGGATATGCTACCTGAAATTTCTTCTTCAAGATTTCCATATTTAGATCTGTACACCCACCGGGTGGGTGTGTCGATTGAATTTTTGTACCGGTGGGGGCACGCTGAGTGCACCCACTGGTGTAGTCCCGAGACTATGGTGGATCGCAGGCGTCGACTAT
Organism: Aegilops bicornis; assembly: GCA_021605145.1. Classification (NCBI taxonomy): domain Eukaryota; kingdom Viridiplantae; phylum Streptophyta; class Magnoliopsida; order Poales; family Poaceae; genus Aegilops; species Aegilops bicornis. Next base: position 513,632,466 of record CM038672.1, on the reverse strand, counting down.
AGTCTTTATACTTTGAACTTCTTCACTCGGTCCGTCGGGTCCATGTCGAATGGATCTTTGAAACGGTGGGGCACGCTTGAGTGCACCCATCGGGTGTAGTCCCCGAGACTATGGTGGATCACGGCGATCGACTATAGTCTAAGGGACTGTTTTTTACACTACCGATCACGACAGCTTGGTTGTGGTTTTAGGATCATAACCTTTTTGCCTCTTTCGGTCGATCGGTCGAACCGAATTGATAAAACCAATTGGGGGCACACCGAGTGCACCCAGCGGTGTAGTCCCGAGACTACCGTCGAATGTTTTGATTCGACTGTAGTCTTAGAAATGCTATGATTTTTCTTTAGTCACTCGGAAGTGACCTGTCTTTGATGTTTTGTCGATTGACTCTTCGCAGAAATCTTGCGAGCTCGTGGCCCGCTATACTGAATTGGAGAATAAACATATCCAGCTCAACCTTACTTGAAGCTTGCTCAGGAGAACTTGCAAAAGGCGAGAGACGAAGCAAAAGGTATGGCTGGTGAGAACTTGACGACTGTCTTTGTCTTTCTACCCATTCTCAACTCTGGGCTTATTGTTATTTTGCAGACAAACTGGAGGAGGCTCTGAAGAAGAAAGACCACGACCTTGCAGAGGCACAGAAGGCGGCTTTGGAGAAAACAAAGCTCGCGGGAGAGAAACTGGTCTCAATCGGCAAACTCGAAAAGGACAATACCAAACTGAAGGCTGCTCTCGACGCGGCCAACAAGGAGGTTAGCCGACTGAAGAATGACAAAGTTGCTCTGACTAACAAGGCTGGCGAACTAGCGGGGAAGAGGAATGATCTGGAGGCTTATCTGGGAGGGCTCGCCAAAAAGTTATTCCTCATGCTCGAAGGTAATCTCTTTTACCCGACTGTCTAGTTATCACCGACTGATCATAGAACCGTTAACTTGAACCCGAGTTGCATTTACAGAATTTTGTCAGAACTTCGAAGAGGAGACCAGTCGAGTGGAGACAAGCCTGGACCCCATCAACTCCCCCATGAAGGATGAAGCCGCTATGAACATGCTCCGACTGGAGTCTCACATTGCTGGTGTGGTGGACTATCTCGCTCGACTGAAAGCTGCAGTGTCGCGGATCGACTCAACACTCTGGCTAGACCAGACGCTTGTAATGACCTCGAGTTCTTAATGACTCGATCGAATGAGGTTCCAAGTCGAGTGCAAGAATGGAAAAAGTCTTCTGCCAAGTGCGGTGCTGATGTTGCTCTGTCTCTGGTTCGTGTCCACTCCAAGGAGGCGCGGGAGGAAAAGCTGGCGTCCATCAAAGTTGCCAATACTAAGAAGTATGATTTCCAATCTTTCATGGAGACTTTCATCGCCGCTGCCACCCGGATTGCTGATGGGATCGACCTTGACCAGTTTGTGGGTCCTTCCAGTCCTCCACCTAAGGAGTAAAAAACTTCTATGCTCTACCTTAAATTTGCCTCGGAATGCCGAGTGGTTTTGTAACCGATAAACTTTAACAGGGCTTGAGGCACTGGTACTTTCAAGCATCCTTAGGATGCTATCCGAACTTTACTTATCATCGAAATATGCGTTTGTTTGCCTTCGAGTGAACTTTGATCTTCACTCGGATTATGCTTCAATGCTTGAGATGCAGCTCTGAGGTGGATCCAGTCGACCTACACTTTGTTGCTCTTGCAGGTGCAGGAGAAGGAAGCAGTCGACCTGTACCTCGTCGTCGTTGCGGATCGGGATGGAGCGCACGTTGCACTTGTGGTGCAGCTCCGAAGGAGAAGGCAACAGTCGACCTGCGCCTCGTCGTCCTTATGGATCGGGATGGATTTCAGACTCAAAGTAGTACTGGACTGCAGCTAAGCCCCCGAGTGGGAGGTTTGCTCTCCACTCGGTAGGATTTTTCGAACTTAGGCGAGTACTGGACTGCAGCTAAGCCCCCGAGTGGGAGGTTTGCTCTCCACTCGGTAGGATTTTTCGATACTTAGGGGAGTACTGGACTGCAACTAAGCCCCCGAGTGGGAGGTTTGCTCTCCACTCGGTAGGATTTTTCAATACTTAGGCTAGCATCGGATCGTAGCTAAGCCCCGGAGTGGGAGGTTTGCTCTCCACTCGAGAGGATTTTTCAAACTTAGGCTAGCTTGGACTAGCTTAAGCCCCCTAGTGGGAGGTTTGCTCTCCACTCGGTAGGATTTTTCAAACTTAGGCGAGTACTGGACTGCAGCTAAGCCTCCGAGGAGGATTTTTGTGTCATAGCTTTGAAGGGGAAGGCAACAGTCGACCTGTACCTCGTCGTCCTTGCAAAGTGCACATTGTATTAAATACTTAGGCGAGTACTTGGACTGCAGCTAAGCCCCCGAGTGGGAGGCTGGCTCCTCACTCGGTAGGATTTTCAAATACTTAGGCGAGTACTTGGACTGCAGCTAAGCCTCCGAGTGGGAGGCTGGCTCCTCACTCGGTAGGATTTTTCAGATACTTAGGCGAAACGGATTCGCAGCTAAGCCCCCGAGTGGGAGGTTGGGTCCTCACTCAGTAGGATTTTTCAGATACTTAGGCGAAACGGATTCGCAGCTAAGCCCCCGAGTGGGAGGCTGGCTCTCCACTCGGCATGGATTTTTTTTTACAAACTTAGGCGAAACATGTTCGCGGCTAAGCCCCCCACTGGGGGAAATTTCTTATGTAAACGAAAAAGTAATAACAATCACTGGGAAAATTATAACATTCTTGTCTTTGATAAACAAACTACAGAGGTACTTTTATTACATCTCACCCGAGTGAGTTCTTAAGTGTAAAAGGGGCGGAGCAGCTCCGCATTCCATGCTTGAGGCTCATCGATCTGGCGTTCGACGTTGTAAAGATGGTAAGATCCATTGTGGAGAACTCTGGTGACGATGAAGGGACTTTCCCAAGTGGGAGCGAGCTTGTGTGGTTTATGTTGATCCACTCGGAGGACCAGATCCCCTTCCTGAAAGGCTCGACTCTTCACATTTCTAGCGTGGAATCGACGCAAGTCCTGCTGATAGATGGTCGAGCGGATCAGGGCCATCTCTCTCCTCTTCAAGGAGGTCGACTGCATCTTGACGGGCTTGCTCCACTTCAGCTTCAGAGTAGAGTTCGACTCGGGGGGCATTGTGAAGCAGGTCACTCGGCAGAACCGCTTCAGCTCCATAGACCATAAAGAATGGAGTTCTCCCAGTCGACCGATTAGGAGTGGTCCTCAATCCCCAAAGAACCGATGAAAGTTCGTCAACCCATGCTCCTGCTGCATGCTTGAGATCACGCATCAGTCGAGGTTTCAGTCCTTTGAGAATTAAACCATTTGCTCGTTCTGCTTGTCCATTCGACTGGGGGTGAGCGACTGAAGCATAGTCGACTCGCGTGCGTCTCCGAGAGGCGGAAAAGGCTTTGAACTTGTCGGAATCGAAATTTGACCCATTGTCAGTGATGATGCTGTGCGGAACTCCATATCTGAATATCAACTCTCTGATGAAACTGACAGCAGTGCACGCATCAAGGTTCTTGATAGGTTTAGCTTTGATCCACTTCGTAAACTTGTCGACTACCACAAGCAAAGGAGTGAAACCACTTCTGCCAGTTCTCAGTGGTCCAATCATATCCAACCCCCAAACAGCGAAAGGCCAGACGAGGGGAATGGTCTTCAATGCTGAGGTGGGTCTGTGTGACATATTGGAGTAGAACTGACATCCTTCACACTTGTCGACTATTTCTTTTGCCATTTCATTTGCCTTTGGCCAGTAAAATCCCGCTCGGTATGTTTTAGCCACGATGGTTCGAGAGGACACATGGTGACCACAGGTCCCCGAGTGGATATCATCAAGAATTATCTGACCTTCTTCTGGCGTTATGCACTTTTGGCTGACTCAACCACGCTTTCTCGAATAACTGTCCCTTGATCACAAGAAGGCCTTGGATCGGCGGACGATCTGTCTAGCCTCTTATTCGTTCTCCGGGAGCTCTTTCCTCAGGATATACGCGATGTACGGTACTGTCCAGTCGGGAGTGATGACCACGACTTCCATGATCAGGTCGACCATCGCTGGGACCTCAACTTCAGTCGGATCAGTGGCACTTTTTGGCTGTGGAGCTTCTTCAGTGAAAGGATCCTCTTGAATCGACGGTGTGCGGATGTGCTCCAAAAACACATCACTGGGAATGGCTTCCCTCTTGGACCCTATTTTCGCCAAATCATCAGCAGCTTGATTTTTCAGTCAGGGTATATGATGGAGCTCTAACCCCTCAAACTTCTTCTCTAGCTTCCTCACTGCATTACACAAGAGCTACCATGGCTGGACTTCTCGACGTCGATCCTTCATCACCGATTAACCACCAGATCTGAGTCGCCATAGACCATGAGGCGACGGACGCCGAAAGTGAAATGTCCATACGCAACCCATACAACAAAGGTTTTCAGATTACGCTTCATTGTTGGAAGAATCAAAGTGAATCTAGATCACATATCTGAGCTTATCTCCTCGGGGGGAAACCAATACTACCCAAGCACCGGAACCATTCAACATCTTGGAACCATCAAAGAACATAGTCCAGTGCTCCGAGTGAACTTGAGTCGGTAACTGTTGTTCAATCCACTCGGCGATGAAATCTGCTATTGCTTGGGACTTGATGGCTTTCTTTGCCTCAAACTTGATATCATGGGAAGAAGTTCAATCGCCCACTTCGCCACTCGACCAGATTGCATCTACATTTGTGCAAAATCTCGATAATGGGGCGTCGCGGCTAATCGTAATGGAATGATCAGAGAAGTAATGAGCAACCTTCTTCGCGGTCATATAAATCCCATACACAAGCTTCTGATAATGAGGGTATCTTTGCTTTGACGGGGTTAATACTTCAGAAAGATAATATACTGGGCGCTGAACTTTGAAGGCCTTTCCTTCCTCTTCCCGCTCGACCGTAAGTACTGTACTGACGACTTGTCCTGTGGCTGCAATGTAAAGCAGCAACGGCTCCTTGCTGATTGGGGCAGCAAGCACCGGCTAGGTGGAGAGCAGAGCTTTGATCTCTGCAAACGCTGCATCAGCTTCAGGAGTCCACTCGAACTTGTCTAACTTCTTCATCGATCGGTAAAGAGGCAATGCCTTTTCACCGGGCGAGAGATGAATCGACTTAAAGCGCCAAGCATCCAAGAAGCTTCTCGGACGTCGTGCACATGCATGTGGCCTTTCATTTGGAGTATAGTGCCAACTTTTTCTGGTTAGCGCCGATTCCTCGTTCGTAAACGAGAAAACCGGAGTAACTTTCCGCCAGAACTCCGAATGTGCACTTTGATGGATTAAGCTTGATATCATACCTCCCGAGATTGGCAAATGTTTCAAGAAGGTCACCAACAGGTCGGAACCTTTCGTGACTTGACCACAATGTCATCCATGTATGCTTCCACATTCCGACCGATTTGAGTGAGTAAACACTTCGAATCATCCTCATGAACGTGGCTCGCATTCTTTAGGCCGAATGGCATGGTGACATAACAGAAGCACCGAATGGAGTGATGAAAGCTGTTTTGATCTTGTCGGGTCCATACGCACGGATCTGATGGTACCCGGAATATGCGTCTAAAAAAGACAACCGCTCACATCCCGCAGTCGAGTCGACTATTTGGTCGATGCGGGGGAGAGAAAAATGATCTTTCGGGCAGGCCCGATTGATACGTTTGAAGTCGGTGCACATGCACAGTGAATTGTCCTTCTTAGGGACCATGACAACATTGGCGAGCCACTCGGAGTGGTAAATTTCTCGGATAAACTCTGCTGCTAAGAGCCGAGCCACCTCCTCGCATATGGCCTTTCTCTTCTGGACGGCGGACCGTCGAAGATGTTCTTTGACAGGTTTGACTTTTGAGTCGACTCAGAGGCGATGCTCAGCCACCCCCTGAACACACGGCATGTCGTGAAGCTTCCATGCAAAGATGTCCCAGCTTCACGGAGGAACCGGATGAGCGCTTCTTCCTATTTGGAGTCGAGTGTTGTTGAGATGTGAGTTGGAGCAGCATTGGGATCAGTCGGATGAATATGAATCGGTTTCATTTCCCCGGACGACTGAAATGCTGACTTCGTGGCAGGCTTCTTGGCTCGCAACAAATCACTCGGATCTGCAGTCTTCTGATATTCTTGCAATTCTACCATCGCCATCCGGAAAGGCCAAGCAATCTTAGAGCCTTCTCGAAACACTCTTACGCTTTCTTCCGATTGCGGTGATAGTGATCACACCCTTGGGGCCGGGCATCTTCGCTTAAGGTACACATAACATGGTCGAGCCATGAAGCGGGCATACGCCGACCTTCCCGTAATAGCGTGATAAGCGCTCGGAAATCCACGACCTCAAAGGTCAACTTTTCTTTGCGGAAATTCTTGAATCACCAAAACCACATCGAGAGCAATTTGACCGAGTGGCTCAAATTTTCTTTCCGTGAATGACTCCGTGGAAACTCATGTTATCGGTGCCGAAGTCCGGACATCGGAATGCCCATCCCTTTCAACGTCTCTGCATACAAGATGTTCAGCCATCGCCACCATCCATCAAAACTTTGGTCAGTCAAGTGCCTTCGACGATCGGATCGACCATCAACGCTTGCCTCCTGTGGGTGGCAATGTGTGTCGGATGATCGGACTGGTTGAATGTGATGGCGGTGCAGGACCATTTCGAGATAATTGGGCGTCACCGAGTGACCATGTTCACTTCTCGGTTGATAACTTTCAATCGACTTTTGCTTTCAACGTCGAAAAATCATCGTGGTGGAATTGACTGGGGTATCCACCATCACTATCTTCTTTGTCCTCAACTTTGTCCGACTCCTTTTCCTTATCCTTGGGCTGCTTCCCTTGGAACTGCTGAATCAAGAGCCGACACTGTCGATTGGTATGCTTTGGGTAAATGAGTTTACCCTCTTCATCTTTCTTCGTGTGAACATGACATGGCAAGTCCAACACATCATTCCCATCTTGGTCTTTCACCTTCTTGGGGTTCCACGGACCCTTGGGTTTCCCCTTGAACTTTCCTGGGGTCACAACCAAGGCTTCTCCGGAGCGGCCGGTTTCGGCTTTTGCGCTTCGCTTCCGACCGAGTTCCCTCCGCCGCTTCATTAGCAGCTGACTTGTACTTACCACTCCGAGCCGATCCTCTTCTTCACCATTAGCATACTTGGTGGCAATCTCCATCATCCGACTCAGTGGTCATATCTCTGTCCGGCAATTTCAAACTCAACTCCTCGTTCTTGACACCTTCCTTGAAAGCACAGATCGCTGGTGATCGACACATTCTCAACTGTGGTGGTGCAAGGTAATCCATCTCTGGATGTAATCTCTCAAAGTTTCATTCGACTTACAGACACACGACTGCAGCTTTGTCAACCCTGCTGGTCACTTGCAAGTCCCTTCAAATGTCCTGACAAACACCCGGGCAAGATCTTCCCAAGTGTAAATACTGCTGGGTGCTAACTGATTCAACCATGCTCTGGCCGAATCCTCCAACATAAGGGGTAAATGCTTCATAGCTACTTCATCGTTGCCGCTGCCAATCTGGACAGCCACTCGGTAGTCCTCAAGCCAAGTGTCAGGCTTGGACTCACCGGTGAACTTACTAACTCCAGTCGCCAACCTGAAGTTGGGAGGAATCACTGCGGCTCTGATGGCCCTGCTAAAACACTCGCCCCGAGACATGAACTACGCTCTTTGGAGGGAACATCTCTGTCATGGCCTTCTCGGTGAGCTCTGTTCTTGTCGACCAAGCCTTGAACGATAGTGGATCTTGCATCAAAGCTCGGCTCGGGTCGATCGAACCCTTCGCCCAACACCGTGGTCAAGGCGTCACATCTTGTTGCCGAGGAGCGTATGATCCACCCCTTGGGGGAGGGGTGGGCACTCGACGTCGATCATTGTGATCGAACCGGTGCTCATACGGCTCGCGGTTCCTGTACTGATCATCACGTTGGCCTCCACGTTCCTCACGCCTCGGGGGCGATCTTGGACTATGGGCCGACTGGACTGAATTCGCAGCGACGGATCTGCTGTGAATCCTGTTCCGTGACTGTGATACGACTGAATTTTGATCTCCTGCTGCCCGGAGTAAATCTACGATCTGCTGTAAACCTCTACCCGCCTCGACCGGGAGGGCTGAATCAATTCTGCTATACGGGCTGCAGCTGCTAAATTCTGAATCGGAGTTCGATATACCTGAGTTGGTTGTGGAAAGAGCTGACGTCGACTGGATTCTGGAACCCGTGGTCGCGTGCGCTCGTTGAGAACTCGCTGGAGGTTCTCCAGTCGAGTGCGCTCGGCCAGGTTGGCCAAGCGCGCATCCTCCAAGGCACGAGCCTCGGGGGTTTCTCCAACGATAGGAGTGTGAAGCGCATCCATGTTTCGGGCGAAGTTCCTCCCTCCTGCAGCGAAGTGAGGGGCTCGGGTTGGTACTCTTCGTGAGCTTGCGCGCGGATCGCCTCCTGGTGCGCCTCTGTCGGTGCGGGGAATCCAGAGGACTGCATGGTCCGTCGACCATCAGAACCTCTGCTGCCGGATCGGCTGCTATCGCTTTTCCGGATCACGATCTCTGCGAGCGGTCAGACAGGTCCAACAGCCGTAGAGAGATTCGCCGGGCTCGATTGCCGCAACTTGGGAGTGGCCGATCGGCGAAGCCATCGCATGCCTCACCCACCGCTGAAGCCTCGACCGACCGGAGCGCTTGCACCGCAGGAGACTGGGAGTGAGGACGGCACAAGAACCGACCCATACTGGGTCGACGGTTGCCGCAGGAGGACGCCGCGGACGCACGCGCGAAAGTGCGTTGCCCCGCGGACGGGGAGCGCGTCGACGTCGAGAGGAGCCTCCTGAAGCCAAGCGGAGTCGTCGGCGATGAACGTGAGCGCACCGAGACGGATCTCGCGGCCTTCGACCAAAACTCCACCTGAAAGCATGATGTAGTGTCAGGGCGGCTGATCGTACCCACGGACACCTATGGGGCCCGGTGGAGCGGGTCCCTTTGTGGTTCGGAGCGGGGGCGGAGGTCACACGAAGAGCGGATCGAGGCGATGCACACGGGCGGTTTTACCCAGCTTCGGAGCTCTCCGGAGAGATAAAACTCCTACTGCTGCCTGTTTGATCTATTGTGTTCTTGCCAGGGAGCAATGCCCGCTACAAAACCTAGCGCGAGTGTATCTAGTCTATGGCCAGTCGAATGAACTGAACCTTGGCCAACCGCGGAACCCTCTCTACGTTGCACTCGGGCCTCCTTTTATATGCTAAAGGGTCTCCGACAGGTGGCAACATAGGCGGGGGTACAAACGTAAAAACAGGGGTTGGTACACCTACCGAACAAAGGTACGCATAAAATACCTAACTCGACGGCAAGGGACAAAAGCAATAAATGCCTGTCATTGTCGTCTAAACAAAGAACGGAGACCGTCAGTGCGCCGCCGCCACGATGGCGAGCCTGCTCAAGGCCAGTGTTGCTTTCTCTCACCGGCTGCACAACCGCCCGACACGCCGCCCATGGAACGGTCCCATGGCGACACGTCGCCGGGTGAGCTGGAGCGGAGGCGGAGAGGAGTTGCATGCCGCGGCAAGCGCCTTTTGCCGCGGCCGGTCTCTTGTCGCGCCCGGAGGCTTGTCGCGATCCGGGCCTTCCGGCAAGCTCCTCTTGCCGGGCCTTGTCTTCTGCGTTCGAGGGTGGCCTTTCCTCGACAAGCTCCTCTTGTCGGGCCTTGTCTTCTCAATCTAATACTTTGTTCTTGAATGGCTCCAAGGGAGCCACGGAGGAGACTGGCGGTGACGAGGCAAACCTTGCCGCTGGATCTTGCAATCGTCTGCGTGCACGTAGTACGGGATACTAGGGTACCCCTACTCTAGTACACCGACAGAGCCCCGGCCCGGGCCGTACACGGTGCCGAAGCGTTTGTCGGGCCAGGCCCGTAATCGCATGGACATGCGCTGCCTCGACCACGCCGCAACCGCCCGGACCCACCACGATCCCCACTAACGGCACGCACCGGACGTGGCGCCGAGCGAGAGATCGTGGGCGCGGTCGGGGGGTACTTTTATTAATATAAGCGAACGCTCTGGCCCTCCTCCCCTTTATAAGCGGAGGAAACAGAGGCGGGCCGACCACTCCTGCCATTGCCGTCTTGTCAAGAAACCACCGCCGCTCCCTCGTCTTCTCCGGTGCGAAGAGAGCAACGCCCACTTTCGCCACAAGCACACTTCACCGCCGTCGACCTCCTCCGCCTCACCATGGCCCAAGGCCGATAAGGAGAGAAGGGCGTCAAGTCGGCCGAGGCGCAGCGGCTCAAGGGCGCTATGCAAGGAGCGAGCCGTCTTCCCCTCGCAGCTCGGCGCGCACGGGAGCTGCGGACGTCTCGTTTTTTCGGTCGACGGAGACCGGGCGCATCCGCCAAGACGAGGGTGCTCCCGCCTCGCCGCTGATCCGCCCCAACAGGTACCCTTTCTTCGCCTTTTTTCTTCTTTGCGGTCTTTGCCCGCCAGATTCCGAAGTTCTTTATGCGACATAATGAACACCTTCGCCTCCACCTCCTTGATTTCACCCCCAACGCCATCTTGACCATGGCTATTTTCGCACACTTGTGCGAAAACTTTGTCGGGTCCATCCGAACGTGGCCCTCTTCCGCCATTTCTTTGTCCCTCAGCCGAGAGAGGAGAGCCCCTTGCCGGAGGGATAGCACAGGTCTCTAGGATCGGCAAGAAGGAGGACTACCTAGAGGGGAGTTCGGAACAAGTGGGAGGAGTGGAGAGCCAACTCAGCTGGGTCGAGAGGAGGACCCACAGCCCTTCACCGCCGCGGCGCCAAACCCCAATTGCGCTGCAAGGATTGGAGTAACTTGGCGCCGGAGGATGCGAGGCTGAAGATAGTCAGTGACCAATTCTGCGCCTCGGGCTTGCCGGTTTAACCATTGGCTAGCTTGGCGCGGACTTCATTCGCCGCCAGATCGCTTCCCTTGCGTGAAAGGAGGAGGCCCGCTTGGGAGTTCCGTAACGCGACGGACATCATGAGGCTACGCCTGGCCTGAATTGGAACTTCACCGTCATGGAGCTGGATTGATTGCTGCTCGAGTTGTTCAAGAACGACCCGAACATCCCGAGTGGTTCAGGTTGCCGCTGGGGTCGCCCCACAGTAAACAACTCGGCGCCGACGCATCCGCGCCATGATGCCACTGTGCGACTCCCACGGGATCGTCCCGACCTGGCAGGAGCCCCCCGACGAGGTCGTGCACCAATTCTTCGACAACTTGCAAGAGGTGCCGATCCGCTCCGACGAGCAGAAGGGGCTCACCCGAGACACCACCGAGCAGGAGATGGCGTGGATCGCCACCAGAGCGGAGGAGGCGGCAGTGACTTGCCGCCACCGGAGTCTTCGGGTTCACCGTGGAGGAGGCGGACGCGCGGCGGCGGCAAGCGCCGCTGAGCGAGGGAGGTTGCCGGGCGAGGACGAGTTTGTCGAGCTCGAGGCCGGGACGAGTGGACCCGCCGAGGGCGCTTCTTCCCCGCCGCCAGCGACTTGCCTCCGGGCGGAGCCCCGGCTCACCGAGGAGGCGCCTCCGCAGGGCTGGGACGAGCCGGGCGACAGGTCGGCCCACAGCTGCAGCGCCGCCGACGCGCTCTACCAAGGCAAGCGAGGTTGCAGCTGGAGCGCCTAAACCGCAGCGACAACCGGGCGGAATCTTCTCGGGCCGCCACCGACGCCTCCGCCAAGCGGCCAAGAGAGCCCACTCCTCCGCCTCATCGCACCGGAGGCGGGCCAGAGTTTGACTTCTCCGCGCTCAGCTCCGAGGAGGAAGGCGAAGAGTAAGCTTCTCGAGATCGCGCTTGTATGTCTTCAATTTTTATTGCTTCATCTTGAATCTGATTTGCTTTGTCCTGGACTCTTTCCTTTTCAGGACGCTGGCCGAGAGGGCGGCGAAGAGGGCCAAGATTCCGACGATCGTCGTTGAGGACGATTCTCCCGTGGCGACGGGGGACGCGTCCGAGACCGCCTTGCCGGACCCGGCAACCCTTCCCCAGAGCAGCCCCAGACGCCCCCAGAGTAAGTGTGCAGTTTTCTTCTTGCTGTTAGCCGTGCGGGGGTGCCCCCTCTTCGTTGATATCTGACCGTGTGCTTGTGCAGGAGCAGAGCAGTCTCATCAGGAGGGCTCGGAAGCCGCCTCCGAGATCCTGCCCGCTGCCACTACGCCGCCGAGGGAGGACTCCCCGATAAGGGAGCTCCCTCCGAGAAGGGAGGCCACCCCGGCAAGGGAGGCCACTCCGGCAGGGGAGGCTACCCCGCCAAGGGACGGCGCCAGCGACCCTCCAGTGGTCGAGGCCATGGCTGCGGATCTCAAGCAGGTGTAACTCACTTACGCGAAAAATCTCCCTTGGGCTTGCTTTCTTTTGTTTCTCTTTTTTGGGATATCTGCTTGACTGCCTCTTCTTCGTCGCGACGCACCCGATGGAGGTCGAGGGCCGGCGAGGAGGAGACGCGCGCAACACCGACGAGGCCGCCTGCCGAGGAAGAAGAGGTCATCGTCGTGGAAGAAGAGGTCGTCGCCGACGAGCCTGTTGGCGAGGAGGCCACCGAGGCTACCGACGCAGAGGCTGGCGAGGGGCCGGACGGTCGTACTGACGGCCCTGAGGCCGCAGGAGCAGCGAGCGCTACACCGACAGCCGACTCCCCCGCTGCCGCCGCGACGCCAGGCTCCGAGGAGCCCCAGCCCGGTGCCTACCTAAAGGCCGGTGAAGGCGTCTTCATTAAGCTCCCCTGGGAGCCGAGCTCCAGGGCGCCAGTCGAGGGCGAGACCTTCGACAGTGAGCTACTCACGTCCGCTGGGTTGACGCTGGTGGACGCGCCAAGCAGCAGCAGCGGCGAGTCCGAGGAGGAGCAGCTGCTGAAGAAGCTGTTGTCCCTCTATCGCTCCCGTCAGGCCAAGTTGGAGACCCGGGAGGTCCTTGTCGCGAGGGCGGGAGCGGACATAGAGAAACGCGCCGAGGAGCTTCGGGAGCGCCAACAAAGAAGCGCGCCCGCGACATGGCAGACGCCAAGGGGCGCAGCTCACAGAAGAGCGCACGGCCTTCATCCTTGAGAAGGCCAAGAATCGATGAGGAGCAGCTGGCTGCCGAGAAGCTTCCGGCCAGCAGGAGAGCGAGTTGGTGCAGCGAAAGGTCAACTTGGACAGCCACGAGGAGGACCTTGCCGCGCGTGAGGAGTCGCTTGGTGGGGCGCTTCAGGAGGCGAGGGACGCTGCCGCAGCCGCCGAGGCCACCAAGGAAGAGCTGAAGGCGAGGGTGGCACAGCTGGAGGCCACCCTCACGAAGAGCGGCGAAGAGCTTGCCGTGCTCAAGCGTGAGCGAGAAGGGCGCCCTCTGGCATTGGCGAGCTGTAGGCCCGCCTCGCTGACTGGGCCAAGGAGCTCGACGCCGCCAAGGAATCCAAGGCAGATCTGGAGTTGAAATTGACCACTCTGACGCAGACGTTGGATGGTGCCAGAGAGCGGGAGGCGGGCTTGTTAGAGGCGATCGCGGCCAAGGAGGAGCTGTTGGCAAATGCCGTCTCCGTCCAGAACACTCTGAGGGAGAGCATGGAGCACTGGACCGAAGGCCTTGTGGACACCGCCGCGGACATCCACAACGAGCTGATGAAGCTGGAGATGGGGGACCTTGCATTCCTCCAACGAGCATCTCCAACCCAGCGTCAAGCTCAGCCCTATTCTTCAAAGGCGTGGTGACGGGTCTCCGGCGACTCCGGAAGAGGTCCCGGCAGTGGCCGAGGAATCACGCCAGATCTGCTGGGGCCCTCGAGAAGGTGTTGATGAAGGTGGCCTTCCGCAACCCGGGCCTCAACCTTAATGGCGTCCTCAGATCCTTGCCGGCCGAAGCCAATGTGGAGGAGCTCAAAGCCCTTGTCGCACCCATTGTGGACAAGGTGAACAAGATTAAGAGGATTGAGGGCGACCGTGTGGACTAGGCCGCCAACCTTATCTTTCTCTTGTCGCTGCTGATCATGTTTAGAAAACTTTGTTAGATCAGCGACAAGTTATTCTGTAATATACTCTATCTTAGGTGAATCGATCGATGCAATGTTATTTCCTCTACTTGATTTCTTCCTTTGTACGTTTACGCCTGCGATTTAGGGAAACTTGCGGTGCAGGCACCCTTGCCGTGAGCGCCGAGTGCGGAACTTCAGCAGCCTGCTGGCGGGGTCGCTACCGACAAGCAACCTTGTCGCGGACTAGCCGCAGCTCACTTAAGTTGTTGAGCGGACTCGAAACAAAGTAAGGGCGCGACCAGTCACGATTCGGTTCCTCTGCGCATAGGTTTTCCATACAAAGTACTATCGTTCGAGGAAGATAACGGAAATTTTAAAAATTGATTGCTCAAACTTTGGCAACTTAGCTTTTCTGTTTCTCGCTTCCCGATGAGGCGAAACTTCCTCGAGCGGTGCCTGGTCCATAGTATTATCTCCTCCTCCCCCCTGGTTAACTTGTGCGCGAGGGAGCCTCCCTTTCTTTGCGACAAGAGAAAGAAAAGGAAATAACGTTATAGAGCCCAGTGGCTCGATTCTGCTTACCGGGTGTGGTTGCTGCACAAAGTGTTAGCCAAAACATGCAGTAACTTGATGAAAGCATGAACTTGACGGGTTGTGCGCAACACATGGGCTTTACTGATGCACGGGGTCTGCGCCTCGGCTTTGTACGAAGGATTACATGCAACAGCGGCAAGACTTGTACAAAAGGTGGTTGCCGGAACGGGTTCCAACAACCGCGCCTTATGGGTAAAACTTACGAAGATGCTCAATGTTCCAGGAGTTGCTCACCGAATGCCATCTTCGGTCTCAAATGACAGGCGCCAGCCTAGTGGCTCGTTTCACCCGATAAGGGCCTTCCCACTTCGGCGTCAACTTGTTTGAATTCTTGGCGGATTGAACGCGCCGAAGAACAAGGTCGCCTTCCTTGAGACTTCTGGCATTAACCCTGCGGCCATGGTAGCGACGCAGGGCCTGCTGGTAGCGAGCGGCTCGCACAGCAGCCTGAAGACGATCCTCCTCAAGGAGCAGCGCGTCATCTTGTCGCAGCTGCTCTTGCTCAAACTCATCATAAGCGAGCACTCGAGGCGACCCGTATCACGAAGTTCCGTGGGGAGAACTGCCTCTGCTCCATAGACTAGAGCAAAGGGTGCACGGCGGTGGCTCGATTTGGCGTCGCTCGATCGACCAAAGAACCACCGGCAGCTCCTCGATCCAGTTTCTTCCGCGACTTGTGCAGCACGCCGAAAGTTCTGGTCTTGAGTCCGCGCAGCACTTCAGCGTCGCTTTTTCGCTTGACCGTTGCTTCTCGGGTGAGCAACGGAAGCGCAGAACCTTGGCGCCAAGGTCTTGGACGTCGCATGAAGGTGCGACTTCGTGAATTGTGTGCCGTTGTCGGTGATGATCCTGTTAGGGATTCGAAACGGCAAACAATCGACCAAGAACTTGATCGGCCGATCGTGCCATCACCTTCCTCATCGCTTCCACTTCCGCCACTTTGTGAACTTGTCGATGGCGGCGTACAAGTACTCAAAGCCCCGACAGCTTCGGGAAGGGGCCGAGGATGTCGAGCCCCAGACCGAAAATGGCCAGGATAAAGGGATCGCCCGGAGAGCTTGAGCTGGCAGGTGTATCTGCTTGGAATGGAATCGCACGCTTCACACTTGGTTACTTGTGCGATTGCATCACGGAGGGCTGTCGGCCGAAGAAACCTTGCCGGAAAGCTTTGCCGGCAAGTGCTCTTAGCCAATGTGGTGACCACATATGCCTCCATGTATCTCCACCAACAGCTTACATCCATCTTCCCCGGAATACACTTCAATTTCACACCGTTGAGTCTTTTTACATGCAGTATCCGTCGACAAACTGGTACATACTCGATCGCCGGCTACTCTTTCCGCTTCTTCCCGCTCTTCGGAAGTTCTCTGTCTGAAGGTATTGGACAATCCGCTGCGCCCATGCTGGAGCTTGTGGCTCGACAACAAGGACTAAAGGCTCATCTGCTGCTGCGGGAACATCAGCTTCTACGGCAAGAGCCGGTGGCTCTGCCGGAGCAAGACTTGTCGGGAGCGTTTGCTTCAACGAAACAAACCCTGGGGTCTGTCGGAGCAGACTGCTCCTCAGCACTGTTGGTGTTGATCTTGGGGACCTTTGCAACGAAGGCTTCGGGAAGCTCTGTCGGAAAGTAGTCACCAGAGGCCAACTTCCTCTTCTTGCTTTGTCCGGTGATGGTGTTACGGTTATTGAGTCAGCTTGAGCACGAAAAGTCCCCGGTTCCATTGTGTAGCTTAAGCGCAGGCGACTTTGACAGAGGCCAAGAATATCATTCGAGCTCTTGGAACATGTTCCATTTGCAGGCCGTCAAAGTGCTCTTCTAGCTTCCTCACTTCATCAACGAGGCTTCCATCAACGGACTCGGTAATCTTTGTTGACTTGGCGAACTGACGAGTTGCGAGTCACCCGACAATAAGCTTCTTGATCCCAAGGTCCACGGCGATCCCGAGACCGCAAGCAAACCTTCATACTCTGCGGTATTGTTTGTCGCTTGCTCCTTGGGAAAGTGCATCCGGACGACGTGCTTGAGGTGCTCTCCGGTGGAGTGCGATAAGCGACGCCGCACCGGGCGCCTTTGCAGCAAGAAGGCACCATCAAAGTACATCACCGGTCTTTGCTTGCTTCTTTGACGGGAATGCTCGTCTCCGGAATCTCTTCATCTGGCGTTGGCGTCCATTACGCTATGAACTCGCCAAGGCTACGCTTTGGATAGTTGATGTGCTTTCAAACTTAAGACCAAAGCTTGATAGCTCCGGTGCCCACTCGACAATCACGCCCGTCGCTCGGATTCTCGCAAGATCCTCTTGAGGGAAAGCGGTGACAACTGTGATCTCATGTGCTTGGAAGTAATGGCGCAGCTTTCTCGAGGCCATGAGGAGGCCGAAGCAGTTTTTGCACACCAGAGTACCTTGACCTAGCCCCCTGCAGGAGGGAGTCGACAAAGTAAACCGGGCGCTGCACCATCCTTTTCTCAGACTGTTCTTGTGTCTTCGCGGACTCGTCCTTGTCGGGACCAGAGCTTGTCGTGAAGCCCCCTCGCTTGTCGCTGGATGTGCTTGCCGCTGATTCTTTGGCTCGTCATCCGCCTCCCTCTCTGCCACTAACGCAGCGCTAACCACTTGATTGGTTGCCGCTATATATAGCAGCAACTTCTCTTGTGGCCTAGGTGCGACAAGTGTCGGAGTAGAGGACAGGTATCTCTTTAAGTCCTGCAGCGCAGCCTCCGCTTCGGAGTCCATTTTATTGGACCCGCCTTTTTCAAAATCTTGAAAAATGGCGAGGCGCGCCAGCAGACCTAGAAATGAACTTTCTTGAGGGCAGCCACGCAACCGCAAGTCTTCGTGACATCCTTGACGCGCTTGGTGCTTCAATCTGCTCAATGGCCTTGATCTTGTCGGGATTTGCCTCAATCCTCGCCGAGACCACGAAGAACCCGAGAAGCTTGCGGAAGGGACTCCAAACACGCACTTCTCGGGGTTGAGCTTGAGGTTTACCTTGCGCAGATTTGCAAAGGTCTCGTCCAGGATCTTGAACCAGAGTTGCTTTGTCCCTGCTCTTGACCACTATGTCATCCATGTAGGCTTCTACATTTACGTGCATTTGCGGCTCAAAAGCGTCATGGACTACCCTTGCAAATGTTGAACCAGCATTCTTCAAACCGAAAGGCATCCGTATGAAGCGGTATGTGCCACATGGTGTGATGAATGCGGTCTTCTCTTCATCTTCTTGATCATGAAGATCTGATGGTATCCTGAGTAGGCATCAAGAAACGAGAGCAAATCACATCCAGCCGTGGAGTCAACAATCTGGTCAATGCGCGGCAAGTGAAATGGATCTTTGGGACAAGCTTTATTAACATCAGTGAAGTCAATACAAAGCCTCCATTTCCCGTTTGCCTTGCGCACAACTACAGGATTGGCCAACCACGAGGATGGAGTACTCCTCGACAAGGCCTGCCGCTTCCGGTTCTTGATCTCTTCACTATGAATTCTTGGCGCTCCAACGCTTGCTTCCGACTCTTTGCTTGACGGGCCGCGCATGAGGACAAACGGCTAGGCGGTGCTCAATCACTTTCCTGGGAACACCGGGGATATCAGACGGTTGCCATGCAAACACGTCGACATTCGCCCGCAGGAAAGCGACGAGCACGCCTTCCTATTTGGGGTCGAGAGAGGCACTGATGGTGAAGGTACCACCAGCGCCGTCCTCCTTGGCGGGCACCTTCTTGGTCTTCGGCGGAGCAACCATCTTCTTGCACTTGTCGGTGGAGCTCGATGGCGGCGTCCTCGACGGTGGCGCAGCACTCGAAGAGGTGCGCTTGCTTTGGAGTGAGCATCGAGCCCTTGCGGACTTGGACTTGGTCTTCTTCCCCGGAGCTTCAGCCGCAAGTGTGCGGAAATGCATTGCGGCTGCTGCGTCCGGAAGATCTTGTCGGCACGCATAAGGGCATCCTTCTTGTCGCCATGGACAGAGATGGCGCTTATCGGGCATGGCATCTTGAGAAGCTTGTAGGCGTAGTGAGAGGCCGCCATGAACTTGGCGAGTGCCGGACGGCCAAGAATCCCATTGTACGGCAATGGGAAATCGGCAACGTCAAATGTAACCCTCTCAGTCCTGAAGTTCAGCTCACTGCCAAATGTGACCGGCAACGTAATCTTCCCCTTCGGCTTGCTCCTTCCCGGATTGATTCCTTGGAAGGTTCCGGTCTCTTCGAGCTCGCTGTCAGGGATTTGAAGCTTACGGAGCACCGCGGAGGAGATCAGATTCAAGCCAGCCCGCCGTCAACTAACATTTTTGTGACCTTGAGGTTGCGGATGGTTGGAGAGACCAACATCGGCAAGCACCCGACCGCAGATTATGCGATCAGGGTGGTCCTCAATATAAAAATGATAGGCGTCTTGGACCACTTCAGAGGCTGCGTGACTCTATGGATGGTTCCGCAGCATTGACCTCCCGCATCCATTGCTTGAGTTGGCGGTGGGAGGTATGCGAGGAAGCACCTCCGTCAACGCAGAGAACCTCTGCGGGCTTTCTGAAACTCCTGCTCATCGGCGTAAATGCGTCTTCCATATCTTCGTCGTCATCATCATCTTCATCCTTGTCGCGGCCGCGGGGAGGTCGATCTCCTTGTCGCTGCTTGAATTTGCCGCGGTGTCCTCCCCGGCCGGGACGCTTCTTGCTTGCTCCCCCAGCACCTTCCTGGGCCTTCTCCTTGTTGCGTCGCTCGTACTCAGCTCTCTGCTGCTCGACGAGCTGCTCGACGAGCTGCTCGACCTTCTTGCAGCTCTGGAGATCGTGGCCCTTGGTGCGGTGGATCTTGCAAAGATCTTGCTGTCAGAGCTGTCCCGCTTTGTCGGCGGCCGCCACCGACTGGTGGTTGGCATCAGCGGCAACCTCCTTGCCGGAGACTCCAGCCTTGGCGTTCTTGTCGCCGCCTCCGTTGCCGGACTGCTCGACAGCTAGCACTTCCCTGCTTTTCTTCTTCCTGTTGCCTCGCCGCCGGCCCTTCTTCGTCTGGGCTGTGTCATCACTGTCAGATCCTGCTTCCGCACCCTCTCCTGGGAGCCTCCTCCCTTCCTCAGCGCGTGCACACTTGTCGGCCAAGGCGTACAGCTCACTGACGTCCTTGACTTTGCTCATCGCCATCTCCTCCCTCATCCTGCGGTTCCGCACATTACGATGAAATGCGCCGATCACCGCGGCAGGGTGGACGTCTCGGGATGTTGTAGTGCACACGGCTGAATCTACGAATGAACTTGGCGCAGGGACTCTCCTTCCTTCCGGGCGAGTAAGTGAAGGTCACTCTCTTGGCCATGAGGTTTGTGGCCACTGTGAAGGCGCCAACAAATTGATGGCACATGTCCGCCCAAGAGGATATGGAGCTGTCGGCAAGTGCATGAGCCAAGATCTGACGTTGGGCTTGAGCACGGCGGGAAGTAGTTGGCGAGGATCTTGTCGTCCCGTCCCCTGCAGCCTGCACCGCGATGGTGTAGATGCTAAGGAACTCCGACGGATGCGCCCTGCCATCGCATTTCTCCGCGACGCGTCTGGTTTGAAGTTTTTCGGGCTGGGCCACTGGACTTGCCGCAGGTCACGAGTGAACGCAGGGCAACCTACCGTCTGACGGCAAGTCGCTTTGGCCCCTCCGTGGCGTGCATGTCAACAGAAGGCCCAGCGCGCTTGTCGGATTGACGTCGCGCTTCTCTTCGACGCTCGATGCAAGTTCGAGCGTCCTCTTGTTGTCGCTCATGAAGAACTTGGCGCTGATCGCGGTGAGTCCGCGGATCCGACGACGCGGTGGAGTCGCTGTCGAGGTGGATCCGGTGAGTCGGCGATCTTGGCCTTCTTGGCGGAGAGTGCACGGTGGTTGCACCTCCGACAGTGTCGTTGCCACCGGCTCGTGCCTCGTCGCCTCGCCGCGGCAACGATGGCGTTGGTTGTCGCGGAGCGTCGCCGTTGGCAAAGCCGATGAGGCTCTGAATGGTGGCCCTCCACTCGTCGACCTTGTCGGCCGTTGGAGGGTAGTCGAGGAGCAGTTGAGCTCTTGCCAGAGCTTCTGCTGGAGTAGTAGGCGGCATTGGAGAACGGTGCGAGGAGCGGACGGCGCTCGGACTTCTAACCTCGTTAGAAGGAGCAGCGCCCGTCCGGGCGGCCGTATCTCACTCGTGCCAACATGCTTTGGCGCCGTATGATGGTCTTGAGGGTCTCGATCCAGCGAACGTATGGCGTTGTGAACGCCATGGCGTTGTTGGTCCCGCATCTCTGAGATGGGCGCGGGGGATGTCGCGGACGCCGAGGTTTGCGGTGCCTTGTCCTTGGACTTGGCAACGCCGCTAACACCTTCGTCGGCACCCGTTCTTCCGCCCGGCGTCGTGCCACCACCCGTTTGCTGCGGCGAGGTGGGCACGACGCTGACGGTTTCTGCTGCCGCCGAAGCCTTCTTCTTCGGTGGCATGTTGAGGAAGAAGTTGATGACGCCGCCGTGTGAACGTCGGATCGGATTCACACGGCCTCGACGCTTCTACCGGGCGCCAGAGATGTCGGGCAGCTGATCGTACTCCACGGACACCTATGGGGCCCGGCGGAGCGGGTCCCTTTGTGGTTCGGAGGGGGCGGAGGTCGCCTGAAGAAGCGGATCGAGGCGATGCACACGGGCGGTTTTACCCAGCTTCGAGCTCTCCGGAGAGATAAAACTCCTCGCTGCCTGTTTGATCTATTGTGTTCTTGCCGGGAGCAATGCCCGCTATAAAACCTAGCGCGAGTGTATCTAGTCTATGGCGGTCGAATGAACTGAACCTTGGCCAATCAGCGGAACCCTCTTCACGTTGCACTCGGGCCTCCTTTTATATGCTAAAGGGTCTCCGCAGGTGGCAACATAGGCGGGGTACAAACGTAAAACAGGGGTTGGTACACCTACGAACAAAGGTATGCATACAAAATACCTAACTCGACGGCAAGGGACAAAAGCAATAAATGCCTGTCGTTGTCGTCCTAAAATGAACGGAGACCGTCAGTGCGCCTCGCCGCCACGATGGCGAGCAGCCTGTCTGCGCCAGCGATGTCGCTGCTCTCCGCTGGCTGCACAGCCGCCCGACACGCCGCCCATGGAACGGTCCCATGGCGACACGTCGCTGGGTGAGCTGGAGCGGAGGCGGAGAGGAGTTGCATGTCAGCGGCAAGCGCCTTTGCCGCGCCGGTCTTGTCGCGCCCGGAGGCTTGTCGCGATCCGGGCCTTCCCGGCAAGCTCCTCTTGCCGGGGCCTTGTCTTCTGCGTGCCTGGAGTGGCCTTTCCTGACAAGCTCCTCTTGTCGGGGCCTTGTCTTCTCAATCTAATACTTTGTTCTTGAATGGCTCCAAGGGAGCCACGGAGGAGACTGGCGGTGACGAGGCAAACCTTGCCGCGGGATGCTGCAACCGTCCGTGCACGAGTACGGGATACTAGGGTACCCCTACTCTAGTACACCGACATGTAGGAGATCGAAAGAATCCCAACTCCTCCAACAAATCGCCAGAACACCTGCCCCATGGTGGGCGCCAACTGTCGTGGTTCTAAGTCTGACAGTAGAATGGGGGGTAGGTATGGAGAGGCAAGCTACTAGCTATGGAGTAGTTGTATACGCACGAGTTTTACGAGTTCATGCCCTTCTCGGAGGAAGTAACAGCCCTACGTCTCGGAGCCCGGAGGCGGTCGACTGGATTATATGCGTATGAATTACAGGGGTGCGAACCTTTTACCTGTGGAGGGGGGTGGCTTATATAGAGTGCGCCAGGGACTGACCAGCCCACGTAGCGGAGGGTTAAAGGTACATTAAGGCCAGGCGTTGGTAACGCCTTACATAAAGTGTCATCATGACCATAAAGACTACTTAATTACAGACCGCTTTGGACTCGAGTGGTTCTTGAACTCCCGGTGGTCGAGTGGGTCTTCATGGTCGAAAGTGTCTTTGAGTCTGTCGAGTGAAATCCTACCAGGTCGACTGGAAGGCCGTTTCTTATAAAGATGTCCTTGGGGAGGGTACCTTGGACAGGTTCATGACCCTACCCTAGGTACATGACTTCATCAGAGGCCATGAGGTAGGGGGGCGCGCCCACCCCCACCAAGCGCACCCTCCACCCTCGTGGGCCCCTCGTGGCTCCACCGACCTACTTCTTCCTCCTATATATACCTACGTACCCCCAAACCATCAGAGGCATCCACGAAAACCTAATTCCATCGCCATGAGCTTCATGCACCGTGAGATCCCATCTTGGGGCCTTTTTGACATCTGCCGAGGGGGGCATTGATCATGGAGGGCTTCTACATCAACACCATAGCCTCTTCGATGATGTGTTAGTAGTTTACCATGACCTTCGGGTCCATAGTTATTAGCTAGATGGCTTCTTCTCTCTCTTTGGATCTCAATACAAAGTTCTCCTCGATCTTCTTGGAGATCTATTCGATGTAATCTTCTTTTGCGGTGTGTTTGTCAAGATCCGATGAATTGTGGGTTTATGATCAAGATTATCTATGAACACTATTTGAATCTTCTCTGAATTCTTTTATGTATGATTGGTTATCTTTGCAAAGCTCTTCGAATTACCAGTTTGGTTTGGCCTACTAGATTGATCTTTCTTGCAATGGGAGAAGTGCTTAGCTTTGGGTTCAATCTTGCGGTGTCCTTTCCCAAAGGATGAGGGCAGCAAGGCACGTATTGTATTGTTGCCTTGAGGATAAAAGATGGGGTTTATATCATATTGCATGAATTTATCCCTCTACATCATGTCATCTTACTTAAAGTATTACTCTGTTCTAATGAACTTAATACTCTAGATGCATGCTGGATAGCGGTCGATGTGTGGAGTAATAGTAGTAGATGCAGAATCATTTCGGTCTACTTGTCGTGGATGTGATGCCTATATACATGATCATACCTAGATATTCTCATAACTATTCTCAATTCTATCAATTGCTCGACAGTAACTCGTTTACCCACCGTAATACTTATGCTCTTGAGAGAAGCCACTAGTGAAATCTATGGCCCCCTGGTCTATTTTCCATCATATTAATCTTCCAATACTTAGCTATTTCTTTTACCATTTATTTTACCTTGCGTCTTTATTTCTCTTTATCATAAAAATACCAAAAATATTATCTTATCATATCTATCAGATCTCAGTCTCGTAAGTGACCGTGAAGGGATTGACAACCCCTTTATCGCGTTGGTTGCGAGGTTCTTATTTGTTTGTGTAGGTGCGTGGGACTCGCGCGTGGTCTCCCTCTTGGATTGATACATTGGTTCTCAAAAACTGAGGGAAATACTTACGCTACTTTACTATATCACCCTTTCCTCTTCAAGGGAAAACCAACGCAGTGCTTAAGAGGTAGCAAGAAGGATTTCTGGCGCCGTTGCCGTGGAGATTCGCGCCAAGTCAAGTCAAGATTTGACTCCCAACAACAAGCCGTTTTTGGTGCTGTTGTCGAGTCTACGCACAAGTCAAGACATACCAAGTACCCATCACAAACTCTTATCCCTCGCATTACATTATTTGCCATTTGCCTCTCTTTTCCCTCTCCCCCACTTCACCCTTGCCGTTTTATTCGCCCTCTCTTTTCCGTTCGCCTCTTTTTTGCTTGCTTCTTGTTTGCTTGTGTGTTGGATTGCTTGCTTGTCACGATGGCTCAAGACAATAATAAATTGTGTGACTTTACCAATATCAACAACAATGATTTTCTTAGCACTCCGATTGCTCCTCTTACCGATGCTGAATCTTGTGAAATTAATGCTGCTTTGTTGAATCTTGTCATGAAAGATCAATTCGCTAGCCTTCCTAGTGAAGATGCCGCTATCCATCTAAATAGCTTCGTTGATTTGTGTGATATGAAAAAGAAGAAAGATGTGGAAAATGATATTGTTAAATTGAAGCTATTTCCTTTTTCGCTTAGAGATCGTGCTAAAGCTTGGTTTCCGTCTTTGCCTAAAAATAGTATTGATTCATGGAATAATTGCAAAAATGCTTTTATCTCTAAGTATTTTCCTCCCGCTAAAATCATCTCTCTTAGAATCGATATCATGAATTTTAAGCAACTTGATCATGAACATGTTGCACAAGCTTGGGAGAGGATGAAATTAATGATACGTAATTACCCTACTCATGGTTTGAATTTATAGATGATTATACCAAACAATTATGTCGGATTGAATTTTGCTTCTAGAAATCTTTTAGATTCGGCCGTGGGAGGCACTTTTATGGAAATCACTTTAGGAGAAGCTACTAAACTCCTAGATAATATTATGGTTAATTATTCTCAATGGCACTGAGGGAGTCCCGGATTAGGGGGTGTCCGGATAGCCGAACTATCACCGTTGGTCGGACTCCTGGACTATGAAGATACAAGATTGAAGACTTCGTCCCGTGTTCGGATGGGACTTTCCTTGGCGTGGAAGGCAAGCTTGGCGATACGGATATGTAGATCTCCTACCATTGTAACCGACTCTGTGTGTAACCCTAACCTATCCGATGTCTATATAAGCGGAGGGTTTTAGTCCGTGGGGCGAACAACAATCATACCATAGGCTAGCTTCTAGGGTTTGGCCTCCTTGATCTCGTGGTAGATCTACTCTTGTACTACCCATATCATCAATATTAATCAAGCGGAGTAGGGTATTACCTCCATCGAGAGGGCCCGAACCTGGGTAAAAACATCGTGTCCCTTGTCTCCTGTTACCATCCACCTAGACACACAGTTCGGGACCCCCTACCCGAGATCCGCCGGTTTTGACACCGACATTGGTGCTTTCATTGAGAGTTCCTCTGTGCTGTCGCTATCAGGTAGGATGCCTCATCTCGTCTTTAAAGACGATACTATCGCCAAAGAAGCCTTGGCCAATGGTCAGACTCTTCGGCTAGGTGGTTTTCTCATGACCGCTAGTTCGGCCGCCGCGCCGACGATGACTTCTCGAGTCATCGAAACCAATCTTCACGTTAATTCGGAACTTGCCGAACAGTTAGATCCGATCGAGCTCTCCTCCGTAAACGAGCTCTTGGATCGCATCGCCGCCCTGGGAGTCGCCACAGACTACGACCGGATCGGGCCTAAAACCGATCTGTGAGAGATCAACTCTCCCCAGGCTACCCATCATGTTGCTGTGATAGAGGAGCAATGCGGCGATTCTTCTTCTATCTTAAGGACTAGTTATGTGCGGATTCCCGATCCCTCCATGCCGGATTCCCGCAGAGGGACAAATGTCGATCAAGCCCTGAACTTAAAGTCAGGCGGCGGGTTGGACTCATTGGATAACACTCAAAAATCCAAACTTCCGAGTTCGGAAACTTCTCGGCCCCTGAGTCCTAAATTGGACGGGGTTCCGGATCTAGTTCCACCCGCCCACCCAAACATTAGCGATCTCTCTCGAATTCGGCAAGAGCCCGCTGAAACAGTACATCATTACTGGGCCAGATTCCTCCTGGTTATGAACAGGATAAAGGACTGCCGAGAGGAGGACGCAATCCCAATTTTCTGTAATAATTGCACGGACAAGGGAATCCTAAACGCCATAAGTCGTCGCAAAATTACACGCTTTGCTGACTTGGTGACCATAGTACAAAAGTACTGTGCGATGGAGAGCGCCTGGAAAAGCGAAAGTAAATTTTGGGATAATCCGGCTCCAGATACATCCCTAGTCCGAAATAAAAGGGTGCATCATTATCAAGCACCTGGGTTAAATACCAAAAAACCAAAACCCCCTAAAGGGTACGGAACCGTACTGGAGGGTTGGCTAAACGGACCCTGCAAAATTCATAGCATAGAGGGCGCCACTCCAACTCATAGCCTTCGAGCATGTTGGATACTACGGCAGGTGGCCAAAAGTGGCGAAGAGCTTCTAGCTTCGAATCCCAGGCCAAAGAACAACGATGCAGTGTTAGCGGTCTTGAGACTTTCGCATCAAATAACATGCAAACGAACACTCCATAACCTTGCGAAGTCTACCAAGTAGCAACAATAAATCCATGGGTGACACGGCTATTACCTTTAATGCGGTGACGAACCTAAATTCCGAACAGCCCGAGCACCAGCCGCATTGGTCCTCAGTCCGATAGTGGACGGCTTTCGCCTTACTAAGGTACTCATGGATGGCGGCAGCGGACTAAACCTCATCTATGAGGAAACCCTCCAAAAAATGGAAATAGACTGGAACCGCATTGAGCGAAGCAGCACAACCTTTAGAGGAATAATCCCCAGCCGGGAAGCATGCTGCACAGGAAAAATCATGCTGGACGAGAGGCAATTAGGACGAGGAGGTCACATTTCAAGTGGCCCCGTTCAACAGCGGATATCATGCTTTATTAGGACGAGAGGCATTCACAATTTTTCAAGCTATACCCACCCCATTATGGGTACATGATGCTTAAAATGCCCGGACCTAACGGAATCATCACTCTCGCTAGTGATCCGGACATAGCACTCCGCGCCGAAAACAAGACAGCCGCACTAGCCCTCGAGGCACTATAAAAGCCCTAGCGGCCGAGGAACTCACCGCGATGCGCTCCACGGTGAACAGGGATGATGTAATACTTGATAAAAGATCCAAGTCCACCTCTTTTAAACCAGCGGATGAAATAGTCAAATTCCAAGTCCATCCAACGGACCCTGCAAAGACGGCCTCCATTGGGGCACAATTAAAACCTCATGTAGACGCCGCACTACGAGAATTTCTACGAGAAAATTGGGACATCTTTGCCTGGCACCCTTCAGACATGCCAGGAATCCCACGTCGGCTGGCTGAGCACAGCCTAAATATCCTAAAAGGATTCAGTCAAACAGGCTCTTCGGCGCTTTTCCGAACCCAAGAGACAAGCCATGGGAGAGGAGCTAGCCAAACTTTTGGAAGCCGGATTCATCAGAGATATAAAACATCCAGACTGGCTAGCAAACCTGGTGATGGTACCAAAGAAGGATAAATCCACAGGCGCCTATGTGTTGATTTTAAAGACCTTAATAAGGCTTGCCCAAAGGATCCCTTCCCCTCCCTCGAATTGATCAAATTATCGACGCTACAGCAGGACACGACTCATTGTGCTTCCTCGACGCGTACTCCGGCTACCACCAAATCAAGATGGCGGAGCCAGACCAAGCTGCAACAGCATTCATCACTCCATACGGCCCGTTCTTCTTCAACACACTGCCTTTCGGGCTCAAAAACGCCGGCGCAACATATCAGCGCATGATTCAGACATGTCTGGCAAACCAGATCGGCAAAACAGTGGAAGCATATATAGATGACGTGGTTGTCAAAACCAAGCATGTCGAAACTCTAGTAGACGACTTGAGGCTCACATTCGACAATCTTCGAAAATATGACATCAAGCTCAATCCGGAAAAATGCGTCTTCGACGTTCCGGTAGGAAAGCTCACAGGCTTCATTGTGTCCGGTAGAGGAATTGAAGCAAATCCAGCCAAGATCCGAGCTCTGTCACAATTGGATATTCCAAAAGACCTCAAACAAATACAAAAATTGACGGGATGCGTAGCGGCTCTAAGCCGCTTTATTTCCCATTTGGGAGAAAAGGCGTTACCCCTTACCGCCTCCTCCGCGCACCGAACACTTCGAGTGGGCGGATGCCGCCACGGCCGGACTCGAAGAAATAAAGGCCATTTTGGCAACAAATCCGGTCTGCCGCGCCAACGTATGCGAACCAATGCTATTATATATCGCACAACACATCAAGTTGTCGGTAGCGTTGCTCGTTGTCGAGCGAGAAACGGACGGACACCGGTTCCCTCTTCAAAAACCGGTTTACTATGTGTCCACTCTCCTCACTCCATGCAAGTCCCGGTACCCACATTATCAAAAGATAGCATACGCGGTGTTCATGGCATCCCGGAAGCTGCAACACTACTTTCAAGAGTGTTCGATAACGGTAGCCTCGGAAGTACCTCTTAATGACATTATAAACAACCGTGACGCGACGGGCCGGATTGCTAAATGGGCCATAGAGCTCCTTCCATTCGACATAACCTACAAGCCACGACGAGCTATCAAGTCGCAGGTTTTAGCCGACTTCCTGGCCGAATGGACGGCGAACTCCCTAAAGAGTACGGGCGCATACTCCAATGGATCATGCACTTTGACGGCTCCAAAATGTTGGCGCCTGGGGGCTGGCGTCGTCTTGACGTCCCCAACCAGGACCACAGTCCAATACGTCCTTGAGATAATGTATACGGACTCCAACAACGCGGCCGAATCTGAGGCCCTTACGCACCGCCTCCGGATGGCGGTCTCCATGGGCATTAAGCGCCTAGAGGTGCGCGGGGATTGAACCTCGCGATATCTCAAATAAACGGAGACTTTGATGCCAAATATCCGAAAATGGCAGCATACCGCAATGCGGTCCTAAAATGTCGGCCTGATTCGAAGGGCTCGAATTTCATCATATAGCCGGGATAACAACCAGCGGCGGACATATTGGCACGCATCGGTGCAAAACGCGATGGCGTCCGCCCAACATATTCCTGGAACGGCTATTCAAGCCATCCATTACTATGGGAAGGAGTCCGGAAATAACAATCCGGACCCAAAGCGCCTTTGCTGACGCCGAACACTCGACACAATCGGAGGCTCTACCACCGAGATAACACCTCCGCCCACGAAATAATGGCGGTTATCGCCCCGTGGACGGAACCATTCCTAGCCTACCTAACTAGGCAGGAACTCCCCGAAGATCAAAATGAGGCTCAATGCATAGTACGGCGATCTAAAGCCTATAAAGTCCATGAGGGAGAGCTTTATAAGAAAAAGCACTACCGGAGTCCTTCAAAGGTGTATCTCCGAAGAGGAAGGGTGAAACCTCCTGGCTGAAATTCATGTCGGACTGGTGGGCACCTCGCCGCTGCCCGGGCCCGTGTAGGCGAGGCGTTCCGACAGGATTTTATTGGCCGGCCCGGGCAGAATCTTGTGAGGACTTATTCCAACGATCGTCGGTTGCCAGCTTTTTGCTAACCAAAGCCACATGCCACCCACCGCCCTTAAAACTATACCCATCACCTGGCGTTCGTGATGCAGGGGCTTGACATGGTTGGACCCCTTAAGGGAGGAACCCACAAGCAAAAATACCTATTGGTCATGGTGGATAAATTCACCAAATGGATAGAGGCCAAGCTCGTTAAAACGGCGAATCCGGACCGGTGATAGACTTCATATCGGGGATGTGCACCGTTACGTTGTCCCCACAAGATCATCACCGATAACGGCACCAACTTCACGGCCGATGAGGTCAAATTATGGTGCAAAAACATGGGCATCAAGCTCGATTACGCCTCAGTCTATCACCCTCAAACCAACGGCCAAGTCGAACGAGCAAACGGTCTAATCATGAGCGACATTAAGCCCAGACTAGTGCGGTCCCTCAAGGAATCTAACACGCACTGGGTAGAGGAGCTCGACTCCCTACTCTAGGGGCTGTGGACCACGCCGAATCGTACTACCGGATTCACACCATTTTTTATGGTGTACGGTGCAGAGGCAGTCCTGCCCTGCGACATAATTCATGACTCTCCTCGCGTGCGCATGTATGAAGAAAGAGAAGCCGAGCTCGATCGGCAGGACAGTTTGGACGCATTGGAGGAGGACCGCGACGTGGCAAAAGCTCGTTCCGTATTTTATCAACAGCAGGCTCGAAGATATCAAAGCAGGGAAGTATGGGCCAAAGCTTATAACATTGGCGAACTAGTTCTACGCCTGTCGGACAAGAAAAAGGACAAACTCAAGCCCAAATGGGAAGGTCCCTTCATCATCGACCAGATCCTGACCGGCAGAGCATACCGTCTGCGAAACGTATCGGATAACTGACTCGAGCCGAACCCATGGAACGCAGCCCGTCTATGAAGATTATACGCCTAAGCGCCGGACTCCAAGTTCGTCTCCTTCCTCCGTCCACATTTTCTATTTTTGCTGTCTTTTATTTCTCTCCTTCCTCCTCCTTCTTCTTGAAGCCTCTAGAGGCTCGTTTGCGCTTTTTTTTCGCACATACTTGACGCGCTGTCCGCGCTCATTATACCTGGGGGCTTCTTTAACAGAAGCTTATTTACACGGGCTTCACGCCCAACACGTGCGTTAAACTTCTGCATGTACCTTTTATTCACCATTATATGCATCGATATGACTTAAGTTTTGGCCAAGCTGGGTTGCTGGCTCTGTGCTTACCCCTACGTTCCCGATTGTTCGGCTAGGTGGTAAAGGGAGCACCTCTGCGATTATTCTTGCCGGTCACCGGATGTGTACCTCGACCGGGTGAAGCCGAAAGCTAGCGTTCTTAAGGGAATATTCGGTAGGTGAACTGAAAGATGATTTTAACTATTTACCCATCTGCCCCGTGATGATTTTACGCTTTCATCGCAGCTTTGACATGCACTTTAGGGCATGCATCCCAAAAAGGAACCCTTAATCTAAACTATTCTCCACGGAAGATGTTTCTTACTACCCATGTAATATAACATAACTAGTTGGGCACTTGTCTAATACAGCATTAATGACCCCTACGCCTTGTCTCCATGCATACCCCGGTTCTTATATAACCACGAAGGTATTCGGACACTTGGGTCCTGAGGTCGAAGCGAAAGGGTCCGCTATGACAAACGATCTACAATCCGGCTAGAAGACATTTTTTCATGTCATATTTTTACATAGTCAACTCGACTCATTGTATTCCTCCTCAATGCCATCTAATAGGCTATCTAATTTACTATCTTCTTTGGGAATACTTGGCGGCCAATTCTACTTGGCCGTACACTAAGCTTACAGGATCTCCATCCCATCAGCCCCACAGGTCCGACCTCGGCCATGTGGTTTGGGTCAACCGTGTACCGCGTCTTTACCATGGCCGGGCCTCCTGGCGCTTTGACGGCAGGCCGATATCTTCCATAGTCGGAAGCGCCGTGCTCCTTGAAGCCACTCGCCAGCTCCCCAATGCCTTCGGCAGGGGAGATAGATGGCCACAAGGCCTGGTCGACGCCTTTCATCACCTGCCGGACTCGTTCGATGCGGTAGACGCAATGTCGGGAAGAAGATCACCCGAAGAACTAGGCATCTCCTCCTCGGGGCGACACTGTGAGAAAACCTACATACATGTTTATGTTAGTCGCCTTCCTCGCCGAACTCTTTCAAAGTTCGCTCAAGCACTCTTGAAAATGCTGCGGCAAGCCGCCGATTCTCCTTCTGGAGTCGGACATAACCGGGCACGAACATCCTTTAGTTCCTCACCCAGTTTGGTGTTGGCATCTTGGAGATTATTTTTCTCCTGCCGCACCCTCGGAAGCACGCTCTCGCCGGCCTTTAGCTGGCGCAAGAGCTGTTGCTTGTCCAGATCTAGTCCGGCGCCATCTGCAATGTTTTTGTCAGATTTACACACCCGTCGCACTTCATAAACTATTTATTTTTTGAAGCGTATATTACCAGAGGGGGTCTCTGTGGCTCCCCCTGTAGCGGCTAGTGCGGCCTCAAGTCGGGCCTTGCACTCTTCAAGCTCCTGGGACAGTCGGATACTCTTTTTTGTAAGATCCTGCATAACAAATGATCCTTAAATCAGTTATTCTAACTATTTTAAGTCTCGGGGGCTACTGGCATATATAACTATCAAATTTCCTTACCCGTATGTCCTTCACATACTGCTCCGTGGCTCTGGCTAGACCATCTTCAGCGGCACGGAGGTGCGCATCTCCCGAATTGAAGGAAGACAAGGCCTCTTGGGAGAAACAGGCGTCATGAAGAACTGTCCGGCGGCGCGGCGCATGTGATTCAAGGCTCTCTCCACCTCGCAGTTGGTGGCGGACAATCTGTCGGCATCCTCTGCCGGGGGAGCATCCGATGTACGCCTCATGTTCGCCTCCGCTTCTGGACCCGGCTTTGGAGCCTGGCTGGCGGAGGTTCGATTGGCAACCTCTCCGGACTCAGTCCGGCGAGCGCTCTTTTTCCTGAAAATAGCGTCAGCGTTAGTACGCCTTCCAGGAATCAATCCTAGGAACATGGTGACACGCCATACCGTTGCGGTAGAGTTTTGATCCGGACCGCACTCCTTTTTAGCCTACGGGGCCGTACTGCCCCTTGTTGGCCGGCCACCGCGGGCTCAGCTTCCTGCCTCGAAGGTACCCCCTGCGAAACACCCTTGGTATACGGTGATCAAGAAATAAGCACGGATGGGTCATTATCAGAATATTGGGACCTCGGTCTCAGTTACCTGTGAGGCTGGAAGTATTCCGGGGTAATCGGCCGTAATGGCAACCAAAGCATTGTCGATGCTAAGTTGGTGGAACACCCGTCGATCAACTCCACCTTTATATCCGGATCCTCTTCGGAGGTCGGATCGAGGACCGTTCGGATCCTCGGGTTGTGGGGCGGGCTGTGTATCTTCTCCTGATGCAGCGCGATTCTGCAAGACCCCATGAAATGAGATATTTAACCACGGGAACATGGATCGGACAGGCCACAAAGATGTTTGCTTACCTAGCTTCGAGGATTATTTGAAGAAAACTCCTTCAGTGGATTGACGCGGAGGAAATCCTCCTCCTCCCCTTTATACATGGCAGACAAGATCTTCACCAGTTCGGTGACAGATCCCGGCCCTTTGCGGCCATGGCGGGTGGCATCGTCCTCCCCGTTAAAGTCCCACATGGGGTGGCCCCTATATTGGAGCGGCGGCACTCCCCTCATAATGCAGATTGCTATGACTCCAATCATGGTCAATCCGGCATGAGCCAGTAACCTTATTCGGCTCATCAAATAAAGGACATCCCGTTCATTTTCCCTCCGGGGGCTCCGAGGGCGCCAACTTAGGCGCTTCTTCAGAGGAGCATTGCTGAACTCCGGAAGGCCGATCCGAACAGGATCCGACAGCGGGACGTCCTCCATGTAAACCCATTCCGAAGGCCAGTCTTCGGACGCCTTCTTCGGGGTTCCGGATAGGTATCCGGTCCCGGCGATGCGCCATAGCTCGGCTCCGCCCACTTGATATATTGACCCCTCATAAGAACGGGGTACTAGGCAGAATAACCTCTTCCAGAGCCCGAAATGAGCCTCGACGCCAGTGAACAGTTCGCAAAGGGCATGAAGCCCGCGATGTGCAAAATGGAGGCAGGCGTAAGGTGGTGCAACTGGAGGCCGTAGAACTCCAAGAGCCCCCGGAGAAACAGATGGATTGGAAATCCGAGTCCTCTTACTAGATAAGAGATGAAGCATACCCGCTCTCCTTTAGAGGGATCGGGGACACTCTCCGCTTGCTTTCCGCCCTTGTAGGTGGCAAGTCCGGCTCGAACCGGAACCAAGAAGGCCGGGGGAAGGAATCCCTTGGTTTGGAGTATAACTAGCTCGCTATGCGGGACTGCGCATCTCTCCCAATTTCCAGTGAGGGCTGTGAGCGCGAGAGGAGGAGCCGCGTCGACTGTCCATGATGGAATGGGCTTTGGTCAGAGGCGCTCCGATGAAAGCTCACGAAGGGGGGATGGTGTGACTCAGATCTAGATCCTCGCCCCTTCTATAGGCAGCTCATTTGCGCAGCTGGGGGGTAAGTGTAAAAATAACCTGGCTTTTCGCATTCATTCAAACACGTGGAAGATGGCCATTATTGGGCGTAGAAGCCAAGGAGCACAGCATTTATCAGAAGCGGACACTATTCGACAAGTATATGGAATTTGGAGAAGAACTCGCCTCGCAATGCCGAAGACAATCAACGCGCCGGACTCATCGTCATTGAAGCCTGGTTCGGGGGCTACTGAGGGAGTCCCGGATTAGGGGTGTCCGGATAGCGAACTATCACCATTGGCGGACTCTGGACTATGAAGATACAAGATTGAAGACTTCGTCCCGTGTCCGGATGGGACTTTCCTTGGCGTGGAAGGCAAGCTTGGCGTCACGGATATGTAGATCTCCTACCATTGTAACCGACTACATGTGTAACCCTAACCTATCCGGTGTCTATATAAACCGGAGGGTTTTCGTCAGAGAGGCGAACAACAATCATACCATAGGCTAGCTTCTAGGGTTTAGCCTCCTTGATCTCGTGGTAGATCTACTCTTGTACTACCCATATCATCGGTATTAATCAAGCAGTGAGTAGGGTATTACCTCCATCGAGAGGGCCCGAACCTGGGTAAAAACATCGTGTCCCTTGTCTCCTGTTACCATCCGCCTAGACGCACAGTTCGGGACCCCCTACCCGAGATCCGCCGGTTTTGACACCGACAGGCACACCGGAAGATCTACTAATAAAAAAGTGCATGCGATAGAAGAAATTAATGTTTTGAGTGGAAAGATGGATGAACTTATGAAATTGTTTGCTACTAAAAGTGTTTCTTCTGATCCTAATGATATGCCTTTGTCTACTTTGATTGAGAATAATAATGAATCTATGGATGTGAATTTTGTTGGTAGGAATAACTTTGGTAACAACACATATAGAGGAAACTTTAATCCTAGGTCGTTCCCTAGTAATTCCTCTAATAATTATCGTAATTCCTACAACAATTCTTATGGAAATTTTAATAAGATGCCCTCTGAATTTGAGACTAGTGTTAAGGAGTTTATGAATTCACAAAAGAATTTCAATGCTTTGCTTGAAGAAAAAATGCTTAAGGTTGATGAATTGGCTAGGAACGTTGATAGAATTTCTCTTGATGTTGATTCTTTGAAACTTAGATCTATTCCACCTAAGCATGATATCAATGAGTCTCTCAAAGCCATGAGAATTTCCATTAATGAGTGCAAAGAAAGAACCGCTAGGATGCGTGCTAAGAAAGATTGCTTTGTAAAAGTGTGTTCTTCAATTTTTTGTGAGAATAAAGATGAAGATCTAAAAGTTATTGATTATGGAACAAGGAGTGGCAAGATCCTAAGCTTGGGGAACAAGATCTTAAGGTCTAGTTATGTCCGGATTCCCGATCCCTCCATGCCGGATTCCCGCAGAGGGACAGATGTCGATCAAGCCCTGAACTTAAAGTCAGGCGGCGGGTTGGACTCATTGGATAACACTCAAAAATCCAAACTTCCGAAGTTCGGAAACTTCTCGCCCTGAGTCCTAAATTGGACGGGGTTCCGGATCTAGTTCCACCCGCCCACCCAAACATTAGCGATCTCTCTCGAATTCGGCAAGAGCCCGCTCAAACATTACATCATTACTGGGCCAGATTCCTCCTGGTTATGAACAGGATAAAGGACTGCCGAGAGGAGGACGCAATCCCAATTTTCTGTAATAATTGCACGGACAAGGGAATCCTAAATGCCATAAGTCGTTGCAAAATTACACGCTTTGCTGACTTGGTGTCCATAGTACAAAAGTACTGTGCGATGGAGAGCGCCTGGAAAACCGAAAGTAAATTTTGGGATAATCCGGCCCCGAATACATCCCTAGTCCGAAATAAAAGGGTGCATCATTATCAAGCACCGGGTTAAATACCAAAAACCAAAACCCCTAAAAGTGCGGAACCGTCTTGGAGGGTTGGCTAAGCGGACCTGCAAAATTCATAGCACGTAGGGCGCCACTCCAACTCATAGCCTTCGAGCATGTTGGATACTACAGGTGGCCAAAAGTGGCGAAGAGCTTCTAGCTTCGTAATCCCAGGCCAGCAACAACGATGACAGTGTTAGCAGTCTTGAGACTTTCGCATCAAATAACATGCGAAAACGAACACTCCGCAACCTTGTCGAAGTCTACCAAGTAGCAACAATAAATCCATGGAGTGACACGGCTATTACCTTTAATGCCGCGATTTAACCTAAATTCGAACAGCCCGAGCACCATCCGCATTGGTCCTCGGTCCGATAGTGGACGGCTTTACGCCTTTACTAAGGTACTCATGGATGGCGGCAGCGGACTAAACCTCATCTATGAGGAAACCCTCGAAAATGGAAATATCTTTGGAACCGCATTGAGCGAAGCAGCACAACCTTTAGAGGAATAATCCCGGCCGGAAGCATGCTGCACAGGAAAAATCACACCGGCGTAGTGTTCGCTCACGGACAATTACAGTCCGAGGAGGTCACATTTCAAGTGGCCCGTTCAACAGCGGATATCATGCTTTATTAGGACGAGAGGCATTCACAATTTTTCAAGCTATACCCCATTATGGGTACATGAAGCTTAAAATGCCCGGACCTAACGGAATCATCACTCTCGCTAGTGATCCGAACATAGCACTCCGCGCTGAAAACAAGACAGCCGCACTAGCCCTCGAGGCACTATCTGAAGCCCTAGTGGCCGAGGAACTCACCGCGATGCGCTCCACGGTGAACAGGGACGATGTAATACTTGATAAAAGATCCAAGTCCACCTCTTTTAAACCAGCGGATGAAATAGTCAAATGCCAAGTCCATCCAACGGACCCTGCAAAGACGGCCTCCATTGGGGCACAATTAAAACCTGATGTAGACGCCACACTACGAGAATTTCTACGAGAAAATTGGGACATCTTTGCCTGGCACCCTTCAGACATGCCAGAATCCCACGTCGGTGGTGAGCACAGCCTAAATATCCTAAAAGGATTCAAGCCCGATCAAACAGGCTCTTGGCGCTTTTCGAACCCAAGAGACAAGCCATGGGAGAGGAGCTAGCCAAACTTTTGGAAGCCGGATTCATCAGAGATATAAAACATCCAGACTGGCTAGCAAACCTGGTGATGGTACCAAAGAAGGATAAATCCTGGCGCCTATGTGTTGATTTTAAAGACCTTAATAAGGCTTGCCCAAAGGACCCCTTCACCCTCCCTCGAATTGATCAAATTATTGACGCCTTCTGACAGGACACGACTCATTGTGCTTCCTCGACGCGTACTCCGGCTACCACCAAATCAAGATGGTGGAGCCAGACCAAGCTGCAACAGCATTCATCACTCCCTACGGCCCGTTCTTCTTCAACACAATGCCTTTCGGGCTCAAAAACGCCGGCGCAACATATCAGCGCATGATTCAGACATGTCTGGCAAACCAGATCGGCAAAACAGTGGAAGCATATATAGATGACGTGGTCGTCAAAACCAAGCATGTCGAAACTCTAGTAGACGACTTGAGGCTCACATTCGACAATCTTGAAAATATGACATCAAGCTCAATCCGGAAAAATGCGTCTTGACGTTCAGTAGGAAAGCTCACAGGCTTCATTGTGTCCGTAGAGGAATTGAAGCAAATCCAGCCAAGATCCGAGCTCTGTCACAATTGGATATTCCAAAAGACCTCAAACAAATACAAAAATTGGCCGGGATGCGTGGCGGCTCTAAGCCGCTTTATTTCCCATTTGGGAGAAAAGGCGTTACCCTTTACCGCCTCCTCCGGCGCACGAACACTTCGAGTGGGCCGGATGGCGCCATGACGGACTTCGAAGAAATAAAGGCCATTTTGGCAACAAATCCGGTCTGGCAGCGCCTAACGTGGGCGAACCAATGCTATTATATATCGCCGCAACACATCAAGTTGTCAGCGCGTTGCTCGTTGTCGAACGAGAAACGGACGGACACCGGTTCCCTCTTCAAAAACCGGTTTACTATGTGTCCACTCTCCTCACTCCATGCAAGTCCCGGTACCCACATTATCAAAAGATAGCATACGCGGTGTTCATGGCATCCCGGAAGCTGTGACACTACTTTCAAGAGTGTTCGATAATGGTAGCCTCGGAAGTACCTCTTAATGACATTATAAACAACCGTGACGCGACGGGCCGGATTGCTAAATGGGCCATAGAGCTCCTTCCATTCGACATAACCTACAAGCCACGACGAGCTATCAAGCCGCGAGTTTTAGCCGACTTGGCCGAATGGACCGAAGCCGAACTCCCTAAAGAGTACGGCGCATACTCCAATTGGATCATGCACTTTGACGGCTCCAAAATGTTGGCCGGCCTGGGGGCTGGCGTCGTCTTGACGTCCCCAACCAGGGACACAGTCCAATACGTCCTTCAGATAATGTATACGGACTCCAACAACGCAGCCGAATACGAGGCCCTTCTGCACCGCCTCCGGATGGCAGTCTCCATGGGCATTAAACGCCTAGAGGTGCGCGGGGATTCGAACCTCGCGATATCTCAAATAAACGGAGACTTTGATGCCAAATATCCGAAAATGGCAGCATACCGCAATGCGGTCCTAAAAATGTCAGCCTGATTCGAAGGGCTCGAATTTCATCATATAGCCCGGGATAACAACCAGGCGGCGGACATATTGGCACGCATCGGTGCAAAACGCGATGACGTCCCGCCCAACATATTCCTGGAACGGCTATTCAAGCCATCCGTACTATGGGAAGGGGAGTCCGGAAATAACAATCCGGACCCAAGCGCACTGCCTGACGCCGAACACTCTGACACAATCGGAGGCTCTACCACCGAGATAACACCCTCCGCCCACGAAATAATGGCGGTTATCGCCCCATGGACGGAACCGTTCCTAGCCTACCTAACTAGGCAGGAACTTCCCGAAGACCAAAATGAGGCTCGCTGCATAGTACGGCGATCTAAAGCCTATAAAGTCCATGAGGAGAGCTTTATAAGAAAAGCACTACCGAGTCCTTCAAAGGTGTATCTCCGAAGAGGAAGGGCGAAACCTCCTGGCTGAAATTCATGTCGGACTGGTGGGCACCACGCCGCAGCCCGGGCCCTTGTAGGCAAGGCCTTCCGTACAGGATTTTATTGGCCGACGGCCCGGGAAGATGCGCAGGACTTAGTCCAACGATGCGTCGGTTGCCAGCTTTTTGCTAACCAAAGCCACATGCCACCCACCGCCCTTAAAACTATACCCATCACCTGGTCGTTCGCGATTTGGGGGCTTGACATGGTTGGACCCCTTAAGGAGGAACCCACAAGCAAAAATACCTATTGGTCATGGTGGATAAATTCACCAAATGGATAGAGGCCAAGCACTGTTAAAGCGGCGAATCCGGACCGGTGATAGACTTCATATCAGGGGTAGTGCACCGTTACGGTGTCCCCCACAGTATCATCACTGATAATGGCACCAACTTCACGGCCGATGAGGTCAAATTATGGTGCAAAAACATGGGCATCAAGCTCGATTAGCCTCAGTCTATCACCCTCAAACCAATGGCCAAGTCGAACGAGCAAACGGTCTAATCATGAGCGACATTAAGCCCAGACTAGTGCGGTCCCTCAAGGAATCTAACACGCACTGGGTAGAGGAGCTCGACTCCGTACTATGGGGGCTGCGGACCACGCCGAATCGTACTACCGGATTCACACCATTTTTTATGGCGTACGGTGCAGAGGCAGTCCTGCCCTGCGACATAATTCATGACTCTCCTCGCGTGCGCATATATGAAGAAAGAGAAGCCGAGCTCGATCGGCAGGACAGTTTGGACGCATTGGAGGAGGAGCGCGACGTGGCAAAAGCTCGTTCCGCATATTATCAACAGCACGCTCGAAGATACCAAAGCAGGGGAAGTATGGGCCAAAGCTTATAACGTTGGCGAACTAGTTCTACGCCTGTCGGACAAGAAAAAGGACAAACTCAAGCCCAAATGGGAAGGTCCCTTCATCATCGACCAGGTCCTGACCGGCGGAGCATACCGTCTGCGAAACGTATCGGATAACCGACTCGAGCCGAACCCATGGAACGCAGCCCGTCTCACGAAGATTCTACGCCTAAGTGTCGGACTCCAAGTTCGTCTCCTTCCTCCGTCCACATTTGCTATTTTTGCTGTCTTTTATTTCTCTCCTTCCTCCTCCTTCTTCTTGAAGCCTCTAGAGGCTCGTTTGCGCTTTTTCGCACATACTTGACGCGCTGTCCGCGCTCATTATACCTGGGGGCTTCTTTAACAGAAGCTTATTTATACGGGCTTTATGCCCAACACATGCGTTAAACTTCCGCATGTACCTTTTATTCACCATTATATGCATCGATATGACTTAAGTTTTGGCCAAGCTGGGTTGCTCGGCTCTGTGCTTACCCCTACGTTCCCGATTGTTCGGCTAGGTGGTAAAGGGAGCACCTCTGCGATTATTCTTGCCGGTCAGCCTGTTGTGTACCTCAGACTGGGTGAAGCCGAAAGCTAGCGTTCTTAAGGGAATATTCGGTAGGTGAACTGAAAGATGATTTTTAACTATTTACCCATCTGCCCCCAGATGATTTTCTGCTTTCATCGCAGCTTTGACATGCACTTTAGGGCATGCATCCCAGCGAAAGGAACCCTTAACGGAACTATTCTCCCTGGAAGATGTTTCTTACTACCCATGTAATATAACATAACTAGTTGGGCACTTGTCTGATACAACATTAATGACCCCTAGGCCTTGTCTCCATGCATACCCCGGTTCTTATATAACCATGAAGGTATTCGGACACACTCCGGACTATTGGGTCCTGAGGTCGAAGTGAAAGGGTCCGCTATGACAAACGATCTACAATCCGGCTAGAAGACATTTTTTCATGTCATATTTTTACATAGTCAACTCGACTCATTGTATTCCTCCTCAATGCCATCTAATAGGCTATCTAATTTACAAACTTGCTGGGAATACTTGGCGGCCAATTCTACTTGGCCGTACACTAAGCTTACAGGGATCTCCATCCCATCAGGCCCCTGAGTCCGACCTCGGCCATGTGGTTTGGGTCACAACCGTGTGCAGCGTCTTTACCATGGCCCGAGCCTCCTGGCGCCTTTGACGGCAGCCGATATCTTCCATAGTCGGAGCGCCGCCATGCTCCTTGAAGCCGCTCTGCCAGCTCCCCAATGCCTTGGGCAGGGAGATAGATGGCCACAAGGCCTGGTCGACGCCTTTCATCACCTGCGGACTCGTTAAATGCGGTAGACGCATAATTCGGGAAGAAGATCACCCGAAGAACTAGGCATCTCCTCCTCAGGACGACCTGTGAGAAAACCTACATACATGTTTATGTTAGTCGCCTTCCTCGCCGAACTCTTTCAAAGTTCGCTCAAGCACTTACTGAAAATGCTGCGACGAAGCCGCAGATTCTCCTTCTGAGTCGGACAAGCTGAGCACGAACATCCTTTAGTTCCTCACCCAGTTTGGTGTTGGCATCTTGGAGATTATTTTTCTCTGCCGCACCCTCGTAAGCACGCTCTCGCGGCCTTTAGCTGGCGCAAGAGCTGTTGCTTGTCCGGATCTAGTCGGCGCCATCTGCAATGTTTTTGTCGATTTACACACCGCCGCACTTCATAAAATATTTATTTTTGAAGCGTATATTACCAGAGGGGTCTCTGTGGCTCCCCACATGGCGGCTAGTCTTGACCTCAAGTCGGGCCTTGCACTCTTCAAGCTCTGGGACGATCGGGTACTCTTTTTTGTAAGATCCTGCATAACAAATGATCCTTAAATCAGTTATTCTAACTATTTTAAGTCTTGGGGGCTACTGGCATATATAACTGTCAAATTTCCTTACCCGTATGTCCTTCACATACTGCTCCGTGGCTCTGGCTAGACCATCTTGAGCGGCACGGAGGTGCGCATCTCCCGAATTGAAGGAAGACAAGGCCTCTTGGGAGAAACACGCGTCACGAAGAACTGTCTGGCGGTGCATGTGATTCAAGGCGCCCTCCACCTCGGAGTTGGTGGCGGACAATCTGTCGGCATCCTCTGTCGGAGGAGCATCTGATGTACGCCTCGTGTTCGCCTCCGCTTCTGGACCCGGCTTTGGAGCCTGGCTGGCGGAGGTTCGGTTGGCAACCTCTCCGGACTCAGTCCGTGGCGCTCTTTTTCACGAAAATAGTGTCGGCGTTAATGCGCCTTCTAGGAATCAATCCTAGGAACATGGTGACACGCCATACCGTTCTTGGCAGAGTTTTGATCCGGACCGCACTCCTTTTTTAGCCCTCTGGGGCCGTCTTGCCTTGTTGGCCAACCGCCATGAGCTCAGCTTCCTGCCTCGAAGGTACCCCCTGCGAAACACCCTTGGTATACGGTGATCAAGAAATAAGCACGGATGGGTCATTATCAGAATATTGGGACCTCGGTCTCAGTTACCTGTGAGGCTGGAAGTATTCCGGGGTAATTGGCCGTAATGGCAACCAAAGCATTGTCGATGCTAAGTTGGTGGAACACCCCGTCGATCAACTCCACCTTTATATCCGGATCCTCTTCGGAGGTCGGATCGAGGGACCGTT
Source organism: Aegilops bicornis (assembly GCA_021605145.1). Classification (NCBI taxonomy): domain Eukaryota; kingdom Viridiplantae; phylum Streptophyta; class Magnoliopsida; order Poales; family Poaceae; genus Aegilops; species Aegilops bicornis. Next base: position 513,589,790 of record CM038672.1, on the reverse strand, counting down.
CCGGATCCTCGGGTTGTGGGGGCGGGCTGTGTATCTTCTCCACAGTCTGGCGCAGTTCCTGCGCAGACCCCATGAAATGAGATATTTAACCACGGGAACATGGATCGGACAGGCCACAAAGATGTTTGCTTACCTAGCTTCGAGGATTATTTGAAGAAAACTCCTTCAGTGGATTGACGCGGAGGAAATCCTCCTCCTCCCCCTTATACATGGCGAACAAGATCTTCACCGGTTCGGTGACCGATCCTGCCCTTTGCGGCCATGGCGGTGGCATCGTCCTCCCCGTTAAAGTCCCACATGGGGTGGCCCCTATATTGGAGCGGCGGCACTCCCCTCATAATGCAGATTGCTATGACTCCAATCATGGTCAATCCGGCATGAGCCAGTAACCTTATTCGGCTCATCAAATAAAGGACATCCGGTCATTTTCCCTCAAGGGGCTCCGAGGCGCCCGGCTTAGGCGCTTCTTGAGAGGAGCATTGCCGAACTCCGGAAGGCCGATCCGAACAGGATCCGGCGGGGCGTCCTCCATGTAGAACCATTCCGAAGGCCAGTCTTCGGACGCCTTCTTCGGGGTTCCGGATAGGTATCCGGTCCCGGCGATACGCCATAGCTCGGCTCCGCCCACTTGATATATTGACCCCTCATAAGAACGGGGTACTAGGCAGAATAATCTCTTCCACAGCGCGAAATGAGCCTCGACGCCCAAGAACAGCTCGTAGAGGGCCACGAAGCCCGTGATGTGCAAAATGGAGGCAGGCGTAAGGTGGTGCAATTGGAGGCCGTAGAACTCCAAGAGCCCCCGGAGAAACAGATGGATTGGAAATCCGAGTCCTCTTACTAGATAAGAGATGAAGCATACCCGCTCTCCTTTAGAGGGATCGGGGACACTCTCCGCTTGCTTTCCGCCCTTGTAGGTGGCAAGTCCGGCTCGAACCGGAACCAAGAAGGCCGGGGGAAGGAATCCCTTGGTTTGGAGTATAACTAGCTCGCTATGCGGGACTGCGCATCTCTCCCAATTTCCAGGCTGAGGGCTGGGAGCGCGAGAGGAGGAGCCGCGTCGACTGTCCATGATGGAATGGGCTTTGGTCAGAGGCGCTCCGATGAAAGCTCGCGAAGGGGGATGGTGTGACTCAGATCTAGATCCTCGCCCCTTTTATAGGCAGCTCATTTGCGCAACTAGGGGTTAAGTGTAAAAATACCACGGCTTTTCGCATTCATTCAAACACGTGGAAGATGGCCATTATTGGGCGTAGAAGCCAAGGAGCGCAGCATTTATCGAGAAGCGGACACTATTCGACAAGTATATGGAATTTGGAGAAGAACTGCGCCTCATAATGCCGAAGACAATCAACGCACCGGACTCATCGTCATTGAAGCCTGGTTCGGGGCTCTTGAGGGAGTCCCGGATTAGGGGTGTCCGGATAGCGAACTATCACCGTTGGCGGACTCTGGACTATGAAGATACAAGATTGAAGACTTCGTCCCGTGTCCGGATGGGACTTTCCTTGGCGTGGAAGGCAAGCTTGGCGTCTGAATATGTAGATCTCCTACCATTGTAACCGACTACGTGTGTAACCCTAACCTATCCGGTGTCTATATAAACCAGAGGGTTTTAGTCCGTGGGGACGAACAACAATCATACCATAGGCTAGCTTCTAGGGTTTAGCCTCCTTGATCTCGTGGTAGATCTACTCTTGTACTACCCATATCATCGGTATTAATCAAGCGGGAGTAGGGTATTACCTCCATCGAGAGGGCCCGAACACAGGTAAAACATCGTGTCCCTTGTCTCCTGTTACCATCCGCCTAGACGCACAGTTCGGGACCCCCTACCCGAGATCTGCCGGTTTTGACCCGACAGGCACACCGAAAGATCTACTAATAAAAAAGTGCATGCGATAGAAGAAATTAATGTTTTGAGTGGAAAGATGGATGAACTTATGAAATTATTTGCTACTAAAAGTGTTTCTTCTGATCCTAATGATATGCCTTTGTCTACTTTGATTGAGAATAATAATGAATCTATGGATGTGAATTTTGTTGGTAGGAATAATTTTGGTAACAACACATATAGAGGAAACTTTAATCCTAGGTCGTTCCCTAGTAATTCCTCTAATAATTATCGTAATTCCTACAACAATTCTTATGGAAATTTTAATAAGATGCCCTCTGAATTTGAGACTAGTGTTAAGGAGTTTATGAATTCACAAAAGAATTTCAATGCTTTGCTTGAAGAAAAAATGCTTAAGGTTGATGAATTGGCTAGGAATGTTGATAGAATTCTCTTGATGTTGATTCTTTGAAACTTAGATCTATTCCACCTAAGCATGATATCAATGAGTCTCTCAAAGCCATGAGAATTTCCATTAATGAGTGCAAAGAAAGAACCGCTAGGATGCGTGCTAAGAAAGATTGCTTTGTAAAAGTGTGTTCTTCAATTTTTTGTGAGAATAAAGATGAAGATCTAAAAGTTATTGATGTGTCCCCTATTAAATCTTTGTTTTGCAATATGAATCTTGATAATGACGGGACTGAAGATGAGGCACCTTTACCTAGAAGGCGTTCTGAAAATTCGGAGTTTTTAGATCTTGATGCAAAAATTGGTAAAAGTGGGATTGAAGAGGTCAAAACTTTAGATATCAATGAACCCACTATTTTGGATTTCAAGGAATTTAATCATGATAATTGCTCTTTGATAGATTCTATTTCCTTGTTGCAATCCGTGCTAAATTATCCTCATGCTTCTAGTCAAAACAAAGCTTTTACTAAACATATCGTTGATGCTTTGATGCAATCTTATGAAGAAAAACTTGAGTTGGAAGTTTCTATCCCTAGAAACTTTATGATGAGTGGGCTATTAAAATTAAAATTAAATATCATGAATGCTATGCTTTGTGTGATTTGGGTGCTAGTGTTTCCACGATTCCAAAAACTTTGTGTGATTTGCTAGGACTCCGTTAATTTGATGATTGTTCTTTAAACTTGCACCTTGCAGATTCCACAATTAAGAAACCTATGGGAAGAATTAATGATGTTCTTATTGTTGCAAATAGGAACTATGTGCCCGTAGATTTCATTGTTCTTGATATAGATTGCAATCCTTCATGTCCTATTATTCTTGGTAGACCTTTCCTTAGAACGATTGGTATAATTATTGATATGAAGGAAGGGAATATTAGATTGCAATTTCCGTTAAGGAAAGGCATGGAACACTTCCCTAGAAATAAAATAAAATTACCTTATGAATCTATTATGAGAGCCACCTATGGATTGCCTACCAAAGATGGCAATACCTAGATCTATCCTTGTTTTTATGCCTAGCTAGGGGCGTTAAATGATAGCACTTGTTGGGAGGCAACCCAATTTTATTTTAGTTTTTTTTATTTTTGCTTCTGTTTAAGAATAAATATTTGATCTAGCCTCTGGTTAGATTTTTTTTATTAGTGTTTGTGCCAAGTTAAACCTAGTGGATCTTCTTGGATGATAGTTATTTGATCTTGCTGAAAATTCCAGAAACTTTATGTTCAGGAAAACAATTGTTAAAAATCACCAGAACGTGATATAATACCGATTCCAATTGCAGAAGATCAATAAAAAAATTGTCTAGGTCTTCCTATTTTGGTAGAATTATCGGAGTTCCAGAAGTTTACGTTAGTTACATATTACTACAGACTGTTCTATTTTTGACAGATTCTATTTTTCCTGTGTTGTTTGCTTATTTTGATGAATATATGGCTAGTAAAATAGTTTATAAACCATAGAGAAGTTGTAATACAGTAGGTTTAACACCAATATAAATAAATAATGAGTTTATTACAATACCTTGAAGTGGTGTTTTGTTTTGTTTCACTAACGGAGCTCACGAGATTTTCTGTTGAGTTTTGTGTTGTGAAGTTTTCAAGTTTTGGGTAAAGATTTGATGGATTATGGAACAAGGAGTGGCAAGATCCTAAGCTTGGGGATGCCCATGGCACCCCAAGGTAATCTAAGGACACCAAAGGCCAAAGCTTGGGGATGCCGGAAGGCATCCCTCTTTAAATCTTCGATCCATCGGTAACTTTACTTGGAGCTATATTTTTATTCACCACATGATATGTGTTTGCTTGGAGCGTCTTGTATGATTTGAGTCTGTGCTTTTTAGTTTACCACAATCATCCTTGCTGTACACACCTTTTTAGAGAAACACACATGATTCGGAATTTATTAGAATACTCTATGTGCTTCACTTATATCTTTTGAGCTATATAGTTTTTGCTCTAGTGCTTCACTTATATCTTTTTAGAGCACGGCGGTGGCTTGTTTTATAGAAACTATTGTTCTCTCATGCTTCACTTATATTATCTTGAGAGTCCTACAAAACAGCATGGTAATTTTCTTAAATTGAGAAATTAGTCCTAAAGTGATAGGTACCCAAGACTTGTAAAAAAAATCTTATAAGTGCGTTGAATACCAAGAGAAGTTTGATACTTGATGATTGTTTTGAGATATGGAGGTAGCGATATTAAAGTTGTGCTAGTTGAGTAGTTGTGAATTTGATAAATACTTGTGTTAAAGTTTGTGATTCCCGTAGCATGCACGTATGGTGAACCGTTATGTGATGAAGTCGGAGCATGATTTATTTATTGATTGTCTTCCTTATGAGTGGCGGTCGGGGAAGAGCGATGGTCTTTTCCTACCAATCTGTCCCCCTAGGAGCATGCGCGTAATACTTTGTTTCGATAACTAATAGATTTTTGCAACAAGTATATGAGTTCTTTATGACTAATGTTGAGTCCATGGATTATACGCACTCTCATCTTTCCACCATTGCTAGCCTCTCTAATACCACGCACTTTTGCCGGTATCATACACCCACCATATACCTTCCTCAAAACAGCCACCATACCTACCTATCATGGCATTTCCATAGCCATTCCGAGATATATTGCCATGCAACTTACCATCGTTCCGTTTGCTATGACACACTTCATCATTGTCATATTGCTTTGCATGATCATGTAGTTGACATCGTATTTGTGGCAAAGCCACCGTCCATTATCTTCATACATGTCACTCTTGATTCATGACATATGCCGGTACTCCGCCGGAGGCATTCACATAGAGTCATATTTTTGTTCTAAGGATCGAGTTGTAATTCTTGAGTTGTAAGTAAATAAAAGTGTGATGATCATCATTATTAGAGCATTGTCCCAAGTGAGGAAAGGATGATGGAGACTATGATTCCCCCGCAAGTCGGGATGAGACTCCGGACGAAAAAAAAGAGGCAGAAAAAGAGAAAAGGCCCAAATAAAAAAAATGAGAGAAAAAGAGAGAAGGGACAATGTTACTATCCTTTTACCACACTTGTGCTTCAAAAGTAGCACCATGATCTTCATGATAGAGAGTCTCATATGTTGTCATTTTCATTTACTAGTGGGAATTTTACATTATAGAACTTGGCTTGTGAGCAAGCGAGTTGGATGCACACCCACTTAGTTTCTTTTGTTGAGCTTTCATACACTTATAGCTCTAGTGCATCCGTTGCATGGCAATCCCTACTCACTCACATTGATATGTATTGATGGGCATCTCCATAGCCCGTTGATACGCCTAGTTGATGTGAGACTATCTTCTCCTTTTTTGTCTTCTCCACACCCACCATTCTATTCCACATATAGTACTATGTCCACGGCTCATGCTCATGTATTGCGTGAAGATTGAAAAGTTTGAGAACATCAAAAGTATGAAACAATTGCTTGGCTTGTCATCGGGTTGTGCATGATTTAAATACTGTGTGTGGTGAAGATAGAGCATAGCCAGACTATATGATTTTGTAGGGATAACTTTCTTTGGCCATGTTATTTTGAGAAGACATAATTGCTTAGTTAGTATGCTTGAAGTATTATTATTTTTATGTCAATACTAAACTTTTATCTTGAATCTTTCGGATCTGAATATTCATACCACAAATAAGAGGGTTACATTGAAAATTATGCTAAGTAGCATTCCACATCAAAAAAATTGTTTTTATCATTTACCTACTCGAGGATGAGCAGGAATTAAGCATGGGGATGCTTGATAAGTCTCCAACATATCTATAATTTTTTATTGTTCCATGCTATATTATATTCTGTTTTGGATGTTTAATGGGCTTATTTATACACTTTTATATTATTTTTGGGACTAACCTATTAACCGGAGGCCCAGCCCAAATTGCTAATTTTTTGCCTATTTCAGTGTTCCGCAGAAAAAGAATATCAAACGGAGTCCAAACGGAATGAAACCTTCGGGAACGTGATTTTTGGAACAAACGTGATCCAGAGGACTTGGACTGGACGTCAAGCAACAGACGAGGAGGCCACGAGGTAGTGGGGCGCGCCCACCCCCACCAGGCTCGCCCTCCACCCTCGTGGGCCCCTCGTGGCTCCACGGACCTACTTCTTCCTCCGATATATACCTACGTACCCCCAAACCATCATAGGCATCCATTAAAACCTAATTCCACCGCCGCAACCTTCTGTACCCGTGAGATCCCATCTTGGGGCCTTTTCCGGTGTCCTACCGGAGGGGGCATTGATCACGAAGGGCTTCTACATCAACACCATAGCCTTTCCGATGATGTGTGAGTAGTTTACCTCAGACCTTCGGGTCCATAAAGCTAGATGGCTTCATCTCTCTCTTTGGATCTCAATACAAAGTTCTCCTCGATCTTCTTGGAGATCTATTCGATGTAATCTTCTTTTGCGGTGTGTTTGTCGAGATCCGATGAATTGTGGGTTTATGTCAAGATTATCTATGAACAATATTTGAATCTTCTCTGAATTCTTTTATGTATGATTGGTTACTTTGCAAGTCTCTTCGAATTATCAGTTTGGTTTGGCCTACTAGATTGATCTTTCTTGCAATGGGAGAAGTGCTTAGCTTTGGGTTCAATCTTGAGGTGTCCTTTCCCAAAGGATGTTAGGGCAGCAAGGCACATATTGTATTGTTTCTATCGAGGATAAAAAGATGGGGTTTATATCATATTGCATGACTTTATCCCTCTACATCATGTCGTCTTACTTAAAGCATTACTCTGTTCTTATGAACTTAATACTCTAGATGCATGCTGGATAGCGGTCGATGTGTGGAGTAATAGTAGTAGATGCAGAATCATTTTGGTCTACTTGTCGCGGACATGATGCCTATATACATGATCGTACCTAGATATTCTCATAACTATGCTCAATTCTATCAATTGCTCGACAGTAATTCGTTTATCCACATACTTATGCTCTTGAGAGAAGCCACTAGTGAAACCTATGGCCCCGGGTCTATTTTCCATCATATTAATCTTCCAATACTTAGCTATTTCTTCTACCGTTTATTTTACCTTGCGTCTTTATTTCTCTTTATCATAAAAATACCAAAAATGTTATCTTATCATATCTATCAGATCTCACTCTCGTAAGTGACCGTGAAGGGATTGACAACCCCTTTATCGCGTTGGTTGCGAGGTTCTTATTTGTTTGTGTAGGTGCGTGGGACTCGAGCGTGGTCTCCTACTGGATTGATACCATGGTTCTCAAAAACTGAGGGAAATACTTACGCTACTTTACTGCATCACCCTTTCCTCTTCAAGGGAAAACCAACGCAGTGCTCAAGAGGTAGCAACCCGCCTTGCAAAGCTGAAGATATAAGCTGGATACTACGTCGTCATTGAAGGCAAGTTCAGGTGCTACTGAGGGAGTCCTGGATTAAGGGGTCCTTGGGTGTCCAGGCTGTGTGTTATGGGCCAGACTGATGGGACGTGAAGATACAGGGAAGAAGACCTTTCCTCGTGTCTGGATAGGACTCTCCTTTACGTGGATGGCAATATTGGCGTCCGGATGTATAGTTTCTTTCTTCTGTAAACCGACTTTGTACAGCCCTAGACTCGTCCGGTGTCTATATAAGTCAGAGGGTTTAGTCCATAGAGGCTATCAGAAATCATACAAGCTAGACATCTAGGGTTTAGCCATTACGATCTCGAGGTAGATCAACTCTTGTAACCCCTATACTCATCAAAGTCAATCAAGTATGGAGTAGGGTTTTGCCTCCATCAAGAGGGCCCGAACTTGGATAAACATCGTGTCCCCTTTGTCTCATGTTACCTTCGATCCTCAGACGCACAGTTCGGGACCCCCTACCCGAGATCGGCCGGTTTTGACACCGACACACTCTCCCACAACCCGTTGTAATCCCCTACTTAAACATGGTGTTGGATGCCATGGATTACTATTATTATGATTTCTTGCATCTTCTTTGTGTCTGAGTAGATTAGTGTTGTCCTATGGGTTAATTTGTGAATTGCCATGATTGGTTTGAGTTGCTTGTGGTTATGTTACTATCCTTTTATGCTCATCATATGAGCGCGTGTGGATAATACCATAGGGTTAGTTTTATGTTGATATGGCTATGCATATGGGGGTAGGAGTGACTGAAACCTTGTCGGGCCATGGAAACTGATATATACAGGATTGAAAGGGGACCAATATGATGCTATGGTCTGGTTTACCTTAGTGAAGTTGTTAGTTGTTGCGGATGCTTGCTAATAGTTCCAATCATAAGTACATAAAATTCTAGGGGTAGTATGTTAGCAGAGGCCTCTCATACATATAAACTTGCAATGATGACCAGTTTAATAACTTAGCTGATTGCCTAGCGACAATTTCGCACATCATACCACCACTATTTCACACTCGCTATGTGTATTATATTGTACTGTTACTTAGCAGCACCTATTTTTTATGTTTAAGTTCGCCGTTATTTTGCAAAGCTACCACTTTATACTCACAATGTAGTTTTATTTCTTGTTTCTTAGATAAAGAAAACACTCGGTGTACGTAGGGTTGTATCAGTGGCAGATAGGACCTGACAGAATGTTCATCTGACCTTTAGCTCCTTATGGATTCAACACTCCATCCTTATCGCCTCCATCTTTGGGAAATGCTACGACAATTCCTTGCACATGGGGATTATCAGAAACATAGAGAAAGAAGCCACACCGATTTAGAGCATTAATTATTATTTTACACAGTAAAATTCCGATCTATTAATCATTTGTCATGACGGTACAATGAACACTAGAAGTAATAAAATACATTCAGGTTCGTAGACTACCTAGTGACGATTACAAGCACTGGAGTGAGTCGAAGGCATTCCGCCGTCATCGCCCCTCCCTCTCTGAATTTAGATAGAACTTCTTGTAGTAGACAGTCGGGAAGCAATCATGCGAAGGCCTCACAAGACCAGCGCACACATCTCCGATGAAGAGAAGTGTAGATCAGAAGGATCCAAGCTGTAGACACATGAACGAAGACGAGATCCACGTCGACTAATACCGACCGAATCCGGCGAGATCCGCCAGAGATACACCTCCACACGCCCTCCAACGATGCTAGACCCACTGCCTGGAGGGGGGCTAGGCGGGGAGAACCTTATTACATCCTCAAGGAGCTGCCACCATACCTTTTCGAGCAGTACATAAACCCTAATCGACCTAAAGAAAAGAACTTAAATCAAAGCAAGAATCCTCCCATTGGCAAGGTCCAGGATCCACCGTGCCACCATGGCCATAAGGACACCGAAGATGAGGCAGACTGATGGCAACGCTGGTGGGGGTCAAGAAACCCTAATCGCCTCTGCACTCAGGTCAGAAGGCGAAGGGGGCGTAGATACTGTTGGGGAACGTAGTAATTTCAAAAAAATTCCTATGCACACGCAAGATCATGGTGATACATAGCAACGAGAGGGGAGAGTGTGTCTACGTACCCTCGTAGAACGAAAGCGGAAGCGGAAGCACAACACAGTTGATGTAGTCGTACGTCTTCACGATCCGACCGATCAAGTACCAAACGCACGACACCTCCGAGTTCTGCACACGTTCAACTCGATGACGTCCCTCGAACTCCGATCTAGCCAAGTGTTGAGGGAGAGTTTCGTCAGCACGACGGCGTGGTGACGATGATGATGTTCTACCGATGCAGGGCTTCGCCTAAGCACTGCTACGATATTACCGAGGTGGATTATGGTGGTGGAGGGCACCGCACACGGCTAAGAGATCAAGAGATCAATTGTTCTCTCTATGGGGTGCCCCCCTCCTCCGTATATAAAGGGGGAGGAGGAGAGGGCCGGCCAAGGGGGTGGTGCGCCCTAGGAGGGGGAAACTTACTCCAAGTAGGTTTGCCCCTCCCTTTTCCTAGTCCAAGAAGGAGGGGGAAGGAAGGAGTGGGAGAGGGGAAAGGCAAGGGCCCCCCCTTACTTGTCCTATTCGGACTCAAGGGGAGGGGGCGCGCCTCTTGCCCTGGCCGGCCCCTCTCTCTCTCCACTAGGGCCCAACACGGCCCATTAGTTCCCGGGGGGGGGGGGGGGGGTTCTGGTAACCCCCGGTATTCCGATAAATGTCCGAAACCTTTCGGAACCTTTTCGGTGTCCAAACATAGTCGTCCAATATACCGATCTTTATGTCTCGACCATTTCGAGACTCCTCGTCATATCCGTGATCACATCCGGGACTCTGAACAACCTTCGGTACATCAAAACACATAAACTCATAATATAACCATCATCAAACTTTAAGCGTGCAGACCCTACGGGTTCGAGAACTATGTAGACATGACCGAGACACGTCTCCGGTCAATAACCAATAGTGGAACCTGGATGCTCATATTGGCTCCCACATATTCTACAAAGGTCTTTATCGGTCAAACCGCATAACAACATACGTTGTTCCCTTTGTCATCGGTATGTTACTTGCCCGAGATTCGATCGTCGGTATCTCAATACCTAGTTCAATCTCGTTACCGGCAAGTCTCTTTACTCGTTCCGTAATACATCATCCCGCAACTAACTCATTAGTTGGAATACTTGCAAGGCTTATAGTGATGTGCATTACCGAGTGGGCCCAGAGATACCCCTCCGACAATCGGAGTGACAAATCCTAATCTCGAAATACGCCAACCCAACAAGTACCTTTGGAGACACCTGTAGAGCACCTTTATAATCACCCAGTTATGTTGTGACGTTTGGTAGCACACAAAGTGTTCCGGTACACGGGAGTTGCATAATCTCATAGTCATAGGAACATATATAAGTCATGAAGAAAGCAATAGCAGAATACTAAACGATCGAGTGTCAAGCTAACGGAATGGGTCAAGTCAATCACATCATTATCCTAATGATGTGATCCCGTTAATCAAATGACAACTCATGTCAATGGCTAGGAAACATAACCATCTTTGATCAACGAGCTAGCCATGTAGAGGCATACTAGTGACACTCTGTTTGTTCTATGTATTCACACAAGTATTATGTTTCCGGTTAATACAATTCTTGCATGAATAATAAACATTTATCATGATATAAGGAAATAAGTAATAACTTTATTATTGCCTCTAGGGCATATTTCCTTCAGTCTCCCACTTGCACTAGAGTCAATAATCTAGATTACACAGTAATGATTCTAACACCCATGGAGCCTTGGTGCTGATCACGTTTTTCTCGTGGAAGAGGCTTAGTTAACGGGTCCGCAACATTCATATCCATATGTATCTTGCAAATTTCTATGTCTCCCACCTGGACTAGATCCCCGATGGAGTTGAAGCGTCTCTTGATGTGCTTGGTTCTCTTGTGAAATCTGGATTCCTTTGCCAAGGCAATTGCACCAGTATTTTCACAAAGGATTTTCATTGGACACGATGCACTAGGTATGACACCTATATCGGATATGAACTCCTTCATCCAGACTCCTTCATTTGCTGCTTCCGAAGCAGCTATGTACTCCGCTTCACACATAGATCCCGCCACGACGCTTTGTTTAGAATTGTAACAACTGACAGCTCCACCGTTCAATGTAAACACGTATCTGGTTTGCGGTTTAGAATCGTCCGGATTAGTGTCAAAGCTTGCATCAACGTAACCATTTAAGATGAGCTCTTTGTCACCTCCATAAACGAGAAACATATCCTTAGTCCTTTTCAGGTATTTCAGGATGTTCTTGACTGCTGTCCAGTGATCCACTCCTGGATTACTTTGGTACCTCCCTGCTAAACTTATAGCAAGGTACACATCAGGTCTGGTACATAGCATTGCATACATGATAGAGCCTATGGCTGAAGCATTGGGAACATCTTTCATCTTCTCTCTATCTTTTGCAGTGGTCGGGCATTGAGTCTTACTCAACTTCACACCTTGTAACACAGGCAAGAACCCTTTCTTTGCTTGATCCATTTTGAACTTCTTCAAAACTTTGTCAAGGTATGTGCTTTGTGAAAGTCCAATTAAGCGTCTTGATCTATCTCTATAGATCTTGATGCCCAATATGTAAGCAGCTTCACCGAGGTCCTTCATTGAAAAACTCTTATTCAAGTATCCCTTTATGCTATCCAGAAATTCTATATCATTTCCAATCAGCAATATGTCATCCACATATAATATCAGAAATGCTCTGAGCTCCCACTCACTTTCTTGTAAATACAGGCTTCTCCAAAAGTGCAGTATAAAACCAAATGCTTTGATCACACTATCAAGGCATTTATTCCAACTCCGAGAGGCTTGCACCAGTCCATAAATGGATCGCTGGAGCTTGCACACTTTGTTAGCTCCCTTTGGATCGACAAAACCTTCGGTTGCATCATATACAACTCTTCTTCCGTAAATCCATTCAGGAATGCAGTTTTGACATCCATTTGCCAAATTTCATAATCATAAAATGCGGAAATTTCTAACATGATTTAGACAGACTTAAGCATCGCTACGGGTGAGAAGGTCTCATCGTAGTCAATTCCTTGAACTTGTCGAAAACCTTTCGCAACAAGTCGAGCTTAATAGACAGTAACATTACCGTCAGCGTCAGTCTTCTTCTTGAAGATCCATTTATTCTCGATGGCTTGCCGATCATCTGGCAAGTCAACCAAAGTCCACAATTTGTTCTCATACATGAATCCCATCTCAGATTTCATGGCCTCAAGCCATTTTGCAGAATCTGGGCTCACCATCGCTTCTTCATAGTTCGTAGGTTCGTCATGGTCTAGTAACATAACCTCCAGAACAAGATTACCGTACCACTCTGGTGCTGATCTTACTCTGGTTGACTTACGAGGTTCAGTAACAACTTGATCTAAAGTTTCATGATCATCATCATTAACTTCCTCACTAATTGGTGTAGACGTCACAGGAACCGGTTTTTGTGATGAACTATTTTCCAATAAGGGAGCAGGTACTATTAGCTCATCAAGTTCTACTTTCCTCCCACTCACTTCTTTCAAGAGAAACTCCTTCTCTAGAAAGGATCCAAATTTAGCAACAAAAGTCTTGCCTTCAGATCTGTGATAGAAGGTGTACCCATGATTTCTTTTGGGTATCCTATGAAGACACATTTCTCCGCTTTGGGTTCAAGCTTATCAGGCTGAAGCTTTTTCACATAAGCATCGCAGCCCCAAACTTTAAGAAACGACAACTTTGGTTTCTTGCCAAACCACAGTTCATAAGGCGACGTCTCAACGGATTTCGATGGTTCCCTATTTAACGTGAATGCAGCCGTCCCTAAAGCATAACCCCAAAATGATAGCGGTAAATCAGTAAAAGACATCATAGACCGCACCATATCTAGTAAAGTACGATTACGACGTTCGGACACACCATTACGCTGTGGTGTTCCGGGTGGCGTGAGTTGCGAAACTATTCCGCATTGTTTGAAATGAAGACCAAACTCATAACTCAGATATTCTCCTCCACGATCAGATCGCAGAAACTTTATTTTCTTGTTACGATGATTTTCAACTTCACTCTGAAATTCTTTGAACTTTTCAAATGTTTCAGACTTATGTTTCATTAAGTAGATATACCAATATCTTCTCAAATCATATGTGAAGGTGAGAAAATAACGATACCCGCCATGAACCTCAACATTCATCGGACCACATACATCTGCATGTATGATTTCCAATAAATCTCTTGCTCGCTCCATAGTTCTGGAGAACAGCGTTTTAGTCATCTTGCCCATGACGCCTTGCGGTTCATAAGTACCAAGTGATTCATAATCAAGTGGTTCCAAAAGTCCATCAAGATGGAGTTTCTTCATGCGCTTTACACCAATATGACCTAAACAGACAAGCCACAAATAAGTTGCACTATCATTATCAACTCTGCATCTTTTGGCTTCAATATTATGAATATGTGTATCACTACTATCGAGATTCAACAAAAATAGACCACTCTTCAAGCGTGCATGACCATAAAAGGTATTACTCATATAAATAGAACAACCATTATGATCTGATTTAAATGAATAACCGTCTCGCATCAAACAAGATCCAGATATAATGTCCATGCTCAACGCTGGCACCAAATAACAATTATTCAGGTGTAAAACTAATCCCGAAGGTAGATGTAGAGGTAGCGTGCCGACCGCGATCACATCGACTTTGGAACCATTTCCCAAGCGCATCGTCACCTCGTCCTTAGCTAATCTTTGCTTAATCCGTAGTCCCTGTTTTGAGTTGCAAATATTATCAACAGAACCAGTATCAAATACCCAGGTGCTACTGCGAGCATTAGTAAGGTACACATCAATAACATGTATATCACATATACCTTTGTTCACCTTGCCATCCTTCTTATCCGCCAAATACTTGGGGCAGTTCCGCTTCTAGTGACCAGTTTGCTTGCAGTAGAAGCACTCAGTCTCAGGCTTAGGTCCAGACTTAGGTTTCTTCTCTTGAGCAGCAACTTGTTTGCTGTTCTTCTTGAAGTTCCCCTTCTTCTTCCCTTTGCCCTTTTTCTTGAAACTGGTGGTCTTATTGACCATCAACACTTGATGCTCCTTTTTGATTTCTACCTCCGCAGCTTTTAGCATTGCGAAGAGCTCGGGAATTTTCTTATCCATCCCTTGCATGTTATAGTTCATCACGAAGCTCTTGTAGCTTGGTGGCAGTGATTGAAGAATTCTGTCAATGACGCTATCATCCGGAAGATTAACTCCTAGTTGAATCAAGTGATTGTTATATCCAGACATTTTGAGTATGTGCTTACTGACAGAACTATTCTCCTCCATCTTACAACTGTAGAACTTATTGGAGACTTCATATCTCTCAATCCGGGCATTTGCTTGAAATATTAACTTCAACTCCTGGAACATCTCATATGCTCCATCACGTTCAAAACATCGTTGAAGTCCCGGTTCTAAGCCGTAAAGCATGGCACACTGAACTATCGAGTAGTCATCAGCTTTGCTCTGCCAGACGTTCATAACATCTGTTGTTGCTCCTGCAGCAGGTTTGGCACCTAGCAGTGCTTTCCAAGACGTAATTCTTCTGTGCAGCAATGAGAATAATCCTCAAGTTTCGGACCCAGTCCATGTAATTGCTACCATCATATTTCAACTTTTCTTTCCCAAGGAACACATTAAAATTCAACGAAACAACTGCACGGGCCATCTATCTACAATCAACATAGACAAGCAAAATACTATCAGGTACTAAGTTCTTGATAAATTTAAGTTCAATTAATCATATTACTTAAGAACTCCCACTTAGATAGACATCCCTCTAATCCTCTAAGTGATCACGTGATCCAAATCAACTAAAACATGTCCGATCATCACGTGAGATGGAGTAGTTTCAATGGTGAACATCACTATGTTGATCATATCTACTATATGATTCACGCTCGACCTTTCGGTCTTAGTGTTCCAAGGACATATCTGCATATGCTAGGATCGTCAAGTTTAACCTGAGTATTCCGCGTGTGCAACTGTTTTGCACCCGTTGTATTTGAACGTAGAGCCAATCACACCCGATCATCACGTGGTGTCTCAGCACGAAGAACTTTCGCAACGGTGCATACTCAGGGAGAACACTTCTTGATAATTAGTGAGAGATCATCTTAAAATGCTATCGTCAATCAAAGCAAGATAAGATGCATAAAGGATAAACACGGCTAAGAGATCAAGAGATCAATTGTTGTGTCTAGAGGTGCCCCTGCCCCCGTATATAAAGGATCCAAGGGGGAGGGGGCGGCCGGCCAAGGAGGGGCGCGCCAAGGGGAGTCCTACTCAAACCGGGAGTAGGACTCCCTCCTTTCCTTGTTGGACTAGGAGAAGGGGGGAAGGAGGAGGGAGAGAGGAAGGAAAGGGGGGGGGGGGCGCCGTCCCCTCTCCTTGTCCTATTCGAACTAGGGGGGAGGGGCGTGTGGCCCAGCCCTTGCCTCCTCTCCTCTTCTCCACTAAGGCCCATGTAGGCCCAATAAGCCCCCCGGGGGGTTCCGGTAACCTCCTTGTACTCCGGAAAAATCCCGATTTCACCCGGAACCCTTCCGACATCCAAATATAGGCTTCCAATATATCAATCTTCATGTCTCGACCATTTCGAGACTCCTCGTCATGTCCGTAATCACATCCGGGACTCCGAACAAACTTAGGTACATCAAAACTCATAAACTCATAATATAACTGTCATCGAAACCTTAAGCGTGTGGACCCTACGGGTTCGAGAACTATGTAGACATGACCAAGAACTATTTTGGGTCAATAACCAATAGCGGAACCTGGATGCTCATATTGGCTCCTACATATTCTACGAAGATCTTTATCGATCAAACTGCATAACAACATACGTTGTTCCCTTTGTCATTGGTATGTTACTTGCCCGAGATTCGATCGTCGGTATCTCAATACCTAGTTCAATCTCGTTACCAGCAAGTCTCTTTGCTCGTTACGTAATGCATCATTCCGTAACTAACTCATTATCTACATTGCTTGCAAGGCTTATAGTGATGTGCATTACCGAGAGGGCCCAGAGATACCTCTGCGACAATCGGAGTGACAAAACCTAATCTCGAAATACGCTGTAACATCCCAAATTTTCAATTTGGAATGTTATACATTAGGTCATCATGCATATCATATTTTTATCGCATTTTCTGATCCTAGAAAATTTCACGCAACTCAAGGACCCTCGGAGAGAGTTGGAAGTTTCATTATTTTCATATTGGGATTTCTCAAATTTTGAAAATAGGATCATTGGATTTATTTAATTATCTTCATAAAGTTTTTCCTATAAAAACTTAAGAGAGGGAATAATATGACTTTCCCAATATTTAGGGAAAATGAAGATATTATAAATAAATCGAAATTTGGTTTTGGAAGATTTATTTTGCTTAGGCAAAAATGAGCATTTTATAAATTTATGCATGTTTGCCGTTTTTAAAGTTCATTTTGTTCGACTCATTTTTTTGAGTCGGGGAAAATTATTTTTATTAAAATCGGAGTTCGTTTGGTATTTTTTTTAATCCGTTTTGTTTTGTTTTAAAAAAAAATCAGCGCCCCCCCCTGGGCCAAGGCCCAGCCGGCCCAGCCAGCCGCGCCCCGGCCCAGCGCCCCGGCCCACCTCCCTCTCTCCCTCGCGCGCACGCCCGCCCTTGTGAGCCCGCCGCCGCCGCCACCCGCCGCCGCCGCCCGTGTCCGGGTCGGACAGCCGACGCCGCCGCCGCCCCTTCCCAAGCAGCCAACCCCCCCAACCTATTTATACGGAGCCCCCTCTCTCCTCACCTCGAGCCGCCGCCGCCGCCCTCACCAGAGCCGCCCTTGTGCCGCCGCTTCGCCCGAGCCACCGCCGCCCTCGCCGCCCCTCGCCGCCCTCCCGACCCCATGGGACCCCGCAGGCCCGCCGGAGTCCCGCCGGCGAAGCCACCGGAGGTAGCCGCCCCGCCCGATCCGGTTTTGCTTTAAAAAAACCGATCCGGTTTTTCGTTCGTTGTTCGGTTTTTTTTCAAAAACCTAGATGGTTTTTATTATTTTTCGGTTTTCTTATTTAATGAACGTTCACCAAACCGTTCGTTTCAATGAACATGTTCGTTGGATTAGGTCTGTTAATCTAACGTCCGTTATTTAATCCGTTCGTCGTTTTCTTTTAAATCGGATTTAATCCGTTATTTTCGATTCGATTTACGATCCGATTTTCAAATCTGTTTTATTTCTTGCTCGTTTATCGGAATCAGGTGATTCAAGCGCACGGAGTTTCGTTCTGAAACCGCCGCCCGACTAACCTACTTACACAGAGTTTTGCTACTGTAAAATTTTGACTTAGTTTCAGATTGCTAAACCGAGTCGTTCTCTCTCGAGTTCCGACTTTCGATGCTTTATTTGATTCGATTATTTTACAACCAGGGTTCTTAAGTTGAACTATCTGGTTAGATCTTTTATTCGAGATTTCCCCGTGCATTAGATGAGTACTTATTGTATGCTTGTTGTTTGTCTGCGTTAGATCACCCGAGTGCGCCGCTTGTTACTTGAATCTCTAGGTTTCATGGATCATCGACAAGGCAAGTAACACTTTGATCATACTCTTCTCATACCCAGTTTTATGCATTAGATCTAACCCTCAAACACTTGCATGTTTAGGATCTAATTAAATTGTGGGATGGGAAGTAGATTGAGGTAGTACCTATTACTGCTTTTACTTATGAAACCTTGGGAGTTACTTCTACGTTTGCTTAGTTATGCCATGCTATGCTAGTAGGCGTGGATTGGGTGAGTGAATATCCATGACAGATGTGAGATTGTTAATTAAGGTTTATCTAAGGTGGCAACCTAAACACACATCTGGGTGGATTGAGGCACCGGTTTCTATCAGGACTTGCTGTATTTCTTCGGACCGCCACCCGTGCTCTAAGGGATCATAAGATTATTCAAACTAGAAACTTCCGTGTGCAGCCACAAGCCATTATGGGCTCTGGCATAGTTGACTAAGTTGTGCGAACTCTTACGGGTAGACTAGCAGATGTAGGGGAAAGTAGGTGTACCGGTCTACCCACAAGTAAAGTGCTAGCGCTTCTGAAAGACTGTGTCTCGGTCATCCGTTTCTCAAACACCATGTAGTGCGAGAACCAAGCGGAGGCGATCGAGTCTTGTGGGGAAAAGTGCGCAAACCTCTGCAGAGTGTAAAAAACTAATCATGATTATCCGTGTTCCCGGTTATGGACATCTTGAGTATCTAGTACTTGAATATCATGTGAATCTCAACATGTTACTTCTAATAATAAAGTTATTGGGTTTTAATGAGTACTTTTTAATTGGGATTGAGGATGTCAACCATTCTCAATGTTTAACAACCACCATGATAGTTAAATAAAATTATTCCTTTGATGTAGGGAAAACCAGCTTTATGCAAAAATGTAAATCAGAGAGCCTTACCACCAGCCATATATGCATGTAGTATAGGCTTGTTGCTTCATTGTTCTCTATGTGTTACATTGCCGGCATATTCCATGTCTTGACCGTTTTGGGGCTGCAACTTTCACGTATGCAGACTTTTAGAATGACAGTAAGGTGTTAGGTCGTGGTTCTATACTCGGTGATGCCGATGGAGTTGATGGACTCACTTGTCTTCCAAGCCTTCCGCTGTTATTATTAGATGGCCTTAAGCCATATTATTGTATTAAGTTCCCTTGTGGACAACGATGTAATAAGTGTGTGATTGCTACTCGCTATAAATCCTTCGGCATCTTGTGTGGTGTCGACATTCTTGATCCAGGATGACATCGAGCACGAGCACTAGATCCATTCGGTCCGGTCGCCACAGAGAATGGTATCGAGCACACGCCGTATGAGGACACGACCACTAAGATAAAGCCATAGATCACTATTCTCTTCCCATTTTCTAACTCCTCATCTTTTCTACTCTCTTTAGGATGAAGGACGCGAAGGTCAAGTACACCCAACCGGATGAAGGCACACCTTTTGGATTCCACTTGAAGGAAGTTACCAAGTACCTGAGCATTGGACTACCAAGCTTCACCGGGACTTTCAACGCCACTCATTCAAGAGGAGCTACCGAAGATTCACGCTCACGTTCCAGAAGGACATTCGCCCCAATCACCAAGCCTATAGATAGTGTTTCGATTGCACCAACTTGGAGTCTGGAAAAGAGCATGGCAGCTCACATCACCATGGGACGCATTGGAGAAGTTTATCAAGAAGACCTCAAGGACACTATCTACCAGATTTGCGGACGCCGAGATGACAAATGGGACGTCGTCAGCACTAAGAAGGATAGATCCATTGCAGCGTTCATTCAGGAGTTAAATCAGCACATTCGACGCCAGGAGAACCAGATGTGCAATGATATGTTGGAGTTGCAGAATGCAAAGGGAAGGATCATCGAACTTGAAGAAGAACTAAAGACAACTCGCAAGGACTATATGGACGAGATCGTAGCTCTAGCAAGACACAATAACGATCTTAAGTACGAGATTGAAGAACTCAAGAAGAAGTTGGCGCCCAGGAATGAAGACCAGTATGTCGATTGCCCAAGCGACTACATCAACATCGACGACACCGATTCGGATCCAAGTGAACCCGACTTTGAAGACGAAGCTGGAGCAGACATTATGGAGTCTTCCACCGGTTCAAATTAATAGAAGTCTCCCACATATTAGTAGTATTCCCCCCATGTAAACATTATAGTACACGCACTTTTGCGATAGTTAGATCGTTGTAAGCCCTTGTTTGATTGAATGAAGTGATTTTGTGTGTATTTGCTCATGTGCATTTGGGTAGTGATTCCCCTTAGACCTCATTCCATTCTAAATTCTCATCTTTTCTAAACCCATCAGATGCCTCCGAGACGCTTCCCGGATTCGCTTTTCCCGCCAGAGATCACCCAACCGATCCAAAGAAGAATACTCGATTCAAACATTGGTGCGTAACCAGGCAACAACAACAACAACAACCCACCACCACCACCACCGTGGATCATCTCGACTTCGTTTCCTTAGACTAAATCCGCGGTGTATTCGAGTAGCACCGAGCCGATTGTAGCAGATGACTGGCTCCGCAAAATAGGAAGGGAGCTGACCACTGCAGGATGCACAGATGGAGAAAGAGTGAAGTTTGCAGCACATCAGCTTGAAGGACCCGCAGCAGCATGGTGGGAGAATTTCACAACCACTTACCCTGTAGACACTGTCACATGGGATCAATTTCAGCAAGCTTTCCGCACTGCCCATGTTTCAACAGGAGCTATGGCCATGAAGAAGCGTGAGTTTCGCAACTTACGCCAAGGAGGAAGGATTGGCCAAGACATGGATGACTTTAGTAAATTAGCACGTTATGCCCCGGATGACGTTGCTACCGATGCGACTAAACAGGAGAAGTTTCTAGAAAGACTGAATGATGAGTTCAGCATGCCGTTGATGGTAGCGGTTTCAATAACTACCAGGAGTTAGTAGACCGAGCCCTCATGATTGAAGGAAAGCAGCAGCAAATTGAGAACCGTAAGCGGAAGTATGGGCAAGGGAAGTATAACTCGAGCTCAGCAGAAACCACGTTATACCCCTAAGTCAGGAATTCAGTTTCAGCATACCCATGGAGGAGGTAATTCGCATAACCATAACAGCACCAAGAATGGAAACGGGAATGGAGGAAGCAACGGACAACATCGCACCAACCCGTCAACACCATCCAAAGTAGACCTGAGTCATATTACTTGCTTTAAGTGCCGCAAAACTGGGCATTATGCCAATGACTGCCCAGAAGGCCAGAATGGAAATGGCAATGGAAGCTACGAAAGAAGCCTAACCCTTTCAACAGGGGACAGGTGAACTACATTGATGTGGAGGAGGTTGAAGATCAGCCCGATGCAGTAATCGGTAAGTTCTTGGTTAAGTCATTTACTGCACTAGTTCTTTTCGATACTGGTGCATCGCATTCATACATATCAAGGGGATTTGTAGAGAAGTATAGCCTACCTACTCGGATTCTTAAAACCCCTTTGCTAGTAAGCTCACCAGGAGTGGAGTATATGGCTAGACAAGGATGTTTTCAAGTGCCATTAAGTATAGGAAGGCATGTATTCCCGACGGATTTGATCATTCTGGAATCGCAAGGATTTGATGTAATTCTCGGTATGGATTGGCTGTCGATGTATGGAGGAAACATCGATTGCGCAAGTAAGACGATTTTTCTCACAACACGGAAGGAAGAAGGATTAAGTATGTATCACGGCACGAGCCGAGAAGAGCGCAAGTTAATTGCCTATCGTGAGTGGTGCAGAAGAAGTACCGGTGGTGAAGGATTTTCTGATGTATTTCGGAAGAGTTGCCAGGAATGCCACCGGATAGAGACATTGAGTTTTTGATAGAACTTTTGCCAGGAACAGGCCCGATATCGAAGCGACCATATAGGATGCCCGCACAGGATTTAGCGGAAATCAAGAAGCAGATTAAGGAGCTTTTGGATAAAGGTTTTATACGCCCAAGTTCTTCACCTTGGGGATCACCCTTTTGCTAGTGGAGAAGAAGGATGGATCGTTAAGAATGGTTGTTGATTATCGTGGATTGAATGAAGTAACAATCAAGAACAAGTACCCACTACCTATGATAAATGATCTGTTTGATCGCTTGCAAGGAGCCAAGGTGTTTTCCAAGATCGACTTGCGATCAGGGTACCATCATTGAAGATTCGGGAGCAGGACATACCCAAGACAACATTTACCACGAGATATGGACTATACGAGTATACCGTTATGTCATTTGGACTGACTAACGCACCAGCCTATTTCATGAACCTGATGAACAAAGTGTTTATGGAGTTTTTGGATAAGTTCGTCGTTTTTGATTTTCTCGAAGAATGAAGAGGAACACAAGGAACATTTGCGATTGGTTACGAGAAACCGAGGGAACACCAGGTTGTATGCCAAGTTCAGCAAATGTGAGTTTTGGCTAAAGGAAGTTGGATTTCTCGGACATGTTATATCCGGAGAAGGGATAGCGATTGACCCCACAAAAGTTGAGACTGTAACCAAATGGGAAGCACCAACGACAGTTGGAGAGATTCGGAGTTTCCTTGGACTCGCAGGATACTACCGAAGATTCATTGAGAATTTCTCAAGGATTGCGAAGCCTATGACTGAATTGTTGAAAAAGGAAAACAAATTTATATGGACTGAGGACTGTGAGGCAAGTTTTCAGGAGTTGAAGAAAAGATTGGTCACCTCACCAGTCTTGATATTGCCAGATCAGACTAAGGATTATGAGGTGTATTGCGACGCTTCACGTCGAGGACTTGGAGCAGTGCTTATGCAGGAAGGAAGAGTTGTTTCGTATGCTTCACGACAACTTAAGCCCCATGAGTTGAATTATGCCACCCATGATTTGGAGCTAGCAGCCGTTGTGCATGCCTTGAAGACGTGGAGACATTTTCTCATTGGAAATCATTGTGAAGTGTACACGGATCACAAGAGTTTGAAGTACATTTTCACACAGAAGGAATTGAATCTCAGACAAAGGAGATGGTTAGAGCTTATCAAGGATTATGACATGAGATTGCATTATCACCCTGGAAAGGCTAATGTCGTAGCTGACGCATTGAGCCGTAAGAGCCACGTTAATACTCTAAGGATGGGAGGAATACCCAATGAGTTAGCCGAGGACCTTCGAGAGCTATGTTTGGAAATAGTTCCGAGAGGCTATGTAGCAGCATTGGAGATTCAACAACACCGATGGACAAAATCAGAGAAGCCCAAAAGGCAGATAAGGAAGTTGCCTCTATAAAGGAGAAAATGAGCAAAGGAAAAGCTAAAGGATTTCGTGAGGATGAGCACGATACCCTATGGTTTGAAGACCGTGTTTATGTGCCCAATAACCCCGAGATAAGGAAGTTGATTTTACAAGAAGCTCATGATTCACCCTATTCGATTCACCCAGGAAATACCAAGATGTATTTGGATTTGAAGAATACTTTCCGTGGACCGGAATGAAGAAGGATATTGCGGAGTATGTAGCAGTTTGTGATGTATGTCGAAAGTAAAGGCGAGCATCGAAGCCCGGCAGGATTGTTACAACCATTGCTGATACCCGAATGGAAGTGGGATAAACTAGGCATGGATTTTATCACAGGATTGCCAAAGACTCGTTTAGGATATGACTCGATTTGGGTTATAGTCGACCGTTTAACAAAAGTAGCTCATTTCATTCCAGTCAAGACCACCTATAGCAGATGCTAAGTTGGCAAAGATATACATGACCAGAATTGTGTGCTTACACGGAGTTCCGAGGAGCATCGTATCGATAGAGGAACCCGGTTTACCTCGAAATTTTGGAACCAGTTGCACGAAACATTGGGAACCCGATTGGAATTCAGACAGCTTTCCACCCACAGACCGATGGATGCACCGAGAGAGTCAATCAGATTTTGGAGGACATCTTTGAGAGCATGTGCCCTAGATTACGGATCTAGCTGGGATGATAATTTGCCGTATGCAGAATTTTCCAACAACAACAGTTACCAAACCAGCTTGAAGATGGCACCTTTCGAGGCTCTGTATGGAAGAAGGTGCAGGACACCGTTGTTATGGGACGGAACATGAGATCGTCAGTTGTTTGGACCAGATTTGATTAAGGAGTCTGAACAGAAAGTTAAGTTGATTCGAGACAGGCTCAAGGTAGCCCAGTCCAGACAAAAGAGCTATGCCGATTCAAAGCGCCAAAGCGATTGAGTATGAAGTTGGAGACAGTATATCTCGAGTATCCCCGCTTGAGGAGTTAAGCGTTTTGGAGTTAAAGGAAAGTTAGCACCCGTTTCGTTGGACCGTATAAGATTTTGCAACGCATGGGAGAAGTTGCTTATAAGTTGGAATTACGGAAGGACTGTCGAGAGTTCATGATGTATTCCATGTTTCTCGATTGAAGAAATGTCACCCGAGATAGCAGAGGTACCGTTAAGAGACACAGTGCCACTGGAAGCAATTCAATTGAAGGATGACTTGACATATGAGGAAAAACCGGTTAAGATTCTCGATTATGCCAGCAGAGTTACCCGCAGCAAGGTTATCAAGTTTTGCAAAGTTTAGTGGAGCCACCACACTGAGGATGAAGCCACCTGGGAAAGAGAGGAAGTTTTGCCCAAGGACCACCCTCACCTATTTTCTAGCCAACCCGAATCTCGAGGGCGAGATTCATCTTAAGGGGGTAGGTTTGTAACATCCCAAATTTTCAATTTGGAATGTTATACATTAGGTCATCATGCATATAATATTTTTCTCGCATTTTCCGATCCTAGAAAATTTCACGCAACTCAAGGACCCTCGGAGAGAGTTGGAAGTTTCATTATTTTCATATTGGGATTTCTCAAATTTTGAAAATAGGATCATTGGATTTATTTAATTATCTTCATAAAGTTTTTCCTATAAAAACTTAAGAGAGGGAATAATATGACTTTCCCAATATTTAGGAAAAATGAAGATATTATAAATAAATCGAAATTTGGTTTTGGAAGATTTATTTTGCTTAGGCAAAAATGAGCATTTTAAAAATTTATGCATGTTTGCCGTTTTTAAAGTTCATTTTGTTCGACTCATTTTTTTGAGTCGGGGAAAATTATTTTTATTAAAATCGGTGTTCGTTTGGTATTTATTAATCCGTTTTGTTTTTTTTAAAAAATCAGCGCTTCAGGCCAAGGCCCAGCCAGCCCACCCGCCCGGCCCAGCGCCTGCCCACCTCCCTCTCTCCTCACAAGACGCCCGCCATGTGAGCCCGCCGCCCGCCGCCACGCCGCCGCCGCCCGTGTCCGGGTCGGACACGCCGACGCCGCCGCCAGCCCCTTCCCAAGCCGCCAACCCCCCAGACCTATTTATACCGGAGCCCTCCCCTCTCTCCTCACCTCGAGCCGCCGCCGCCCGAGGGCCGCCGCCGTCGCCGGAGCCACCCGCCGCCCACTCGCCGCCCCTCGCCGCCCCTCAGGCCCCCACCGGAGCCCCGCTGAGTCCCTTGGCCAAAGCCACCGGAGGTAGCCGCCGCCCGCCCGATCCGGTTTTGCTTTAAAACCGATCCGGTTTCGTTCGTTGTTCGGTTTTTTTTCAAAAACCTAGATGGTTTTTATTATTTTTCGGTTTTTCTTATTTAATGAACGTTCACCAAACCGTTCGTTTCAATGAACATGTTCGTTGGATTAGTTAAGTTAACGAACGTCCTATATTTAATCCGTTAGTCGTATTCTTTTAAAACGGATTTAATCCATAATTTTTCAGATTCGAATTATTATCCGATATTCAAATCTGTTTTATTTCTTTCTCGATTATCGGAATCAGGTGATTCAAGCGCACGGAGTTTCATATTTAAACCGCCGTTCCGACTAACCTACTTACACAGAGTTTTGCTACTGTAAAATTTTGACTTAGTTTCAGATTGCTAAACCGAGTCGTTCTCTCTCGAGTTCCGACTTTCGATGCTTTATTTGATTCGATTATTTTACAACCAGGGTTCTTAAGTTGAACTATCTGGTTAGATCTTTTATTCGAGATTTCCCCGTGCATTAGATGAGTACTTATTGTATGCTTGTTGTTTGTCTGCGTTAGATCACCCGGAGTGCGCCGCTTGTTACTTCGAATCTCTAGGTTTCGCGGATCATCAGCAAGGCAAGTAACACTTTGATCATACTCTTCTCATACCCAGTTTTATGCATTAGATCTAACCCTCAAACACTTGCATGTTTAGGATCTAATTAAATTGTGGGATGGGAAGTAGATTGAGGTAGTACCTATTACCTGTTTTACTTATGAAACCTTGGGAGTTACTTCTACGTTTGCTTAATTATACCATGCTATGCTAGTAGACGTGGATTGGGTGAGTGAATATCCATGACAGATGTGAGATTGTTAATTAAGGTTTATCTAAGGTGGCAACCTAAACACACATCTGGGTGGATTGAGGCACCTGGTTTCTATCAGGACTTACTGTATTTCTTGGACCGCCACCCAGTGCTCTAAGGGATCATAAGATTATTCAAACTAGAAACTTCCGTGTGCAGCCACAAGCTATTATGGGCTCTGGCATAGTTGACTAAGTTGTGCGAACTCTTACGGGTAGACTAGCAGATGTAGGGAAAGTAGGTGTGCGGTCTACCCACAAGTAAGGTGCTAAGCGCCACGAAAGCTGTGTCTCGGTCATCCATTTCTCAAACACCATGTAGTGCGAGAACCAAGCGGAGGCGATCGAGTCTTGTGGGGAAAAGTGCGCAAAACCTCTGCAGAGTGTAAAAACTAATCATGATTAGCCGTGTTCGGTTATGGACATCTTGAGTATCTAGTACTTGAATATCATGTGAATCTCAACATGTTACTTCTAATAATAAAGTTATTGGGTTTTAATGAGTACTTTTTAATTGGGATTGAGGATGTCACAACCATTCTCAATGTTTAACAACCACCATGATAGTTAAATAAAATTATTCCTTTGATGTAGGGAAAAACCAGCTTTATGCAAAAATGTAAATCAGAGAGCCTTACCACCAGCCATATATGCATGTAGTATAGGCTTGTTGCTTCATTGTTCTCTATGTGTTACATTGCCAAGATATTCCATGTCTTGACCCGTTTTGGGCTGCAACTTTCACGTTGCAGACTTTTCGCATTGACAGTAAGGTGTTAGGTCGTGGTTCTATACTCGGTGATGCCGATGGAGTTGATGGACTCACTTGTCTTCCAAGCCTTCCGCTGTTATTATTAGATGGCCTTAAGCCATATTATTGTATTAAGTTCCCTTGTGGACAACGATGTAATAAGTGTGTGATTGCTACTCTGCTATAAATCCTTCGAAGTACTGTGTGGTGTCAGCATTACTGATCCAGGGATGACACTGAGCACAGAGCACTAGATCCATTCGGGTCTGGTCGCTACATACGCCAACTCAACATGTACCTTTGGAGACACCAGTAGAGATCCTTTATAATCACCCAGTTACGTTGTGACGTTTGGTAGCACACAAAGTGTTCCTTCGGTAAACGGGAGTTGCATAATCTCATAGTTATAGGAACTTGTATAAGTCATGAAGAAAGCAATAGCAACATACTAAACGATCAAGTGCTAAGCTAACGGAATGGGTCAAGTCAATCACATCATTCTCCTATTGATGTGATCTCTTTAATCAAATGACAACACATGTCTATGGTTAGGAAACATAACCATCTTTGATTAATGAGCTAGTCAAGTAGAGGCATACTAGTGACATTAAGTTTGTCTATGTATTCACACCTGTATCATGTTTCCGGTTAATACAATTCTAGCATGAATAATAAACATTTATGATGATATGAGGAAATAAATAATAACTTTATTATTGCCTCTAGGGCATATTTCCTTGGGCCTCCCACTTGCACTAGAGTCAATAATCTAGATTACACAGTAATGATTCTAACACCCATGGAGTCTTGGTGCTGATCATGTTTTGCTCGTGGACGAGGCTTAGTCAACGGGTCTGCAACATTCAGATCCGTATGTATCTTGCAAATCTCTATGTCTCCCACCTAGACTTGGTCCCGGATGGAATTGAAGCATCTCTTGATGTTCTTTGTCCTCTTGTGAAATCTGGATTCCTTTGCCAAGGCAATTGCACCAAAGATTGTCACGAAGATCTTCATTGGTCCCGATGCACTAGGTATGACACCTAGATCGGAAATGAACTCTTTCATCCAGACTCCTTCATTTGCAGCTTCAAGCAGCTATGTACTCCGCTTCGCATGTAGATCCCGCCACGACGCTTTGTTTAGAACTGCACCAACTGACAGCTCCACCGTTCAATATAAATACGTATCCGGTTTGCGATTTAGAATCGTCCGTATTAGTGTCAAAGCTTGCATCGACGTAACCATTTACGACTAGCTCTTTGTCACCTCCATAAACGAGAAACATATCCTTAGTCCTTTTCAGGTATTTCAGGATATTCTTGACCGCTGTCCAGTGATCCACTCTTGGATTACTTTGGTACCTCCCTGCCAAACTTATCGCTAAGCACACGTCAGGTCTGGTACACAGCATTGCATACATGATAGAGCCTATGGCTAAAGCATAGGGAACATCTTTCATTTTCTCTCTATCTTCTGCTATGGTCGGGCATTGAGTCTGACTCAACTTCACACCTTGTAATACATGAAAGAACCCTTTCTTTGCCTGATTCATTTTGAACTTTTTCAAAATTTTATCAAGGTATGTGCTTTGTGAAAGTCCAATCAAGCGTCTTGATCTATCTCTATAGATCTTGATGCCCAATATGTAAGCAGCTTCACCGAGGTCTTTCATCGAAAAACTTTTATTCAAGTATCCCTTTATGCTATCCAGAAATTCTATATCATTTCCAATTAATAATATGTCATCTACATATAATATCGTAAATGCTACTGAGCTCCCACTCACTTTCTTGTAAATACAGGCTTCTCCAAAAGTCTCAGATAAAACCATATGCTTTGATCACACTATCAAAGCGTTTATTCCAACTCCGAGAGGCTTGCACTAGTCCATATATGGATCATTTGGAGCCAGCACACTTTGTTAGCACCTTTAGGATCGACAAAACCTTACGGTTGCATCATATACAACTCTTCTTCCGTAAATCTATTCAGGAATGCAGTTTTGACATCCATTTGCCATATTTCATAATCATAAAATGCGGCAATTGCTAACATGATTCGGACAGACTTAAGCATCGCTACGGGTGAGAAAGTCTCGTCGTAGTCAACCCCTTGAACTTGTCGAAAACCTTTCACAACAAGTCGAGCTTTGCAGACGTTTACATTACCGTCAGCGTCAGTCTTCTTCTTGAAGATCCATTTATTCTCAATAGCTTGCCGATCATCGGGCAAGTCAACCAAAGTCCATACTATGTTCTCATACATGGATCCCATCTCAGATTTCATGGCCTCAAGCCATTTTGCGGAATCTGGGCTCATCATCGCTTCCTCATAGTTCGTAGGTTCGCCATGGTCTAGTAACATGACTTCCAGAATAGGATTACCGTACCACTCTGGTGCGGATCTCAATCTGGTTGACCTACGAGGTTCAGTAATAACTTGATCTGAAGTTTCATGATCATTATCATTAGCTTCCTCACTGATTGGTGTAGTCGTCACAGGAACCGGTTCTTGTGATGAACTACTTTCCAATAAGGGAGTAGGTACAGTTAACTCATCAAGTTCTACTTTCCTCCCACTCACTTCTTTCGAGAGAAACTCCTTCTCTAGAAAGGATCCGAATTTAGCAACAAAAGTCTTGCCTTCAGATCTGTGATAGAAGGTGTACCCAATAGTCTCTTTTGGGTATCCTATGAAGACACATTTCTCCGATTTGGGTTCGAGCTTATCTGGTTGAAGTTTCTTCACATAAGTATCGCAGCCCCAAACTTTAAGAAACGACAACTTTGGTTTCTTGCCAAACCACAGTTCATAAGGCGTCGTCTCAACGGATTTTGTTGGTGCCCTATTTAACGTGAATGCGGCCTTCTCTAAATCCTAATCCCAAAGAGATAGCGGTAAATCAGTAAGAGACATCATAGATCGCACCATATCTAGTAAAGTACGATTACGACGTTCGGACACACCATTTCGTTGTGGTGTTCCGGGTGGCGTGAGTTGCGAAACTATTCCGCATTGCTTCAACTGTAAACCAAACTCGTAACTCAAATATTCTCCTCCACGATCAGATCGTAGAAATTTTATTTTCTTGTTACGATGATTTTCCACTTCACTCTGAAATTCTTTGAACTTCTCAAATGTTTCAGATTTCTGTTTCATCAAGTAGATATACCCATATCTGCTCAAATCATCTGTGAAGGTGAGAAAATAACAATACCCGCCGCGAGCCTCAATATTCATTGGACCACATACATCAGTATGTATGATTTCCAACAAATCAGTTGCTCGCTCCATAGTTCCAGAGAATGGCGTTTTTGTCATCTTACCCATGAGGCACGGTTCGCAAGTACCAAGTGATTCATAATCAAGTGATTCCAGAAGTCCATCAGTATGGAGTTTCTTCATGCGCTTTACACCAATATGACCCAAACGGCGATTGCCACAAAAAAGTTGCACTATCATTATCAACTCTGCATCTTTTGGCTTCAACATTACGAATATGTGTATCACTACTATCGAGATTTAATAAAAATAGACCACTCTTCAAGGGTGCATGACCATAAAAGATATTAATCATATAAATAGAACAACCATTATTCTCTGATTTAAATGAATAACCGTCTCGCATCAAACAATATCCAGATATAATGTTCATGCTCAAAGCTGGCACCAAATAACAATTATTCAGGTCTAAAACTAATCCCGATGGTAGATGTAGAGGTAGCGTGCCGACCACGATCACATCGACTTTGGAACCATTTCCCACCCGCATCGTCACCTCGTCCTTAGCCAATCTTCGCTTAATCCATAGTCCATGTTTCGAGTTGCAAATATTAGCAACAGAACCAATATCAAATACCCATGTGCTACTGCGAGCATTAGTAAGGTACACATCAATAACATGTATATCACATATACCTTTGTTCACCTTGCCATCCTTCTTATCCGCCAAATACTTGGGGCAGTTCCGCTTCCAAAGGTGTCCGATCTACTTGCAAGAGAAGCACTGGCCTCAGGCTTAGGTCCAGATTTGGGTTTCTTCTCTTGAGCAACAACTTGCTTGATGTTCTTCTTGAAGTTCCCCTTCTTCTTCCCTTTACCCTTTTTCTTGAAACTGGTGGTCTTATTGACCATCAACACTTGATGCTCCTTCTTGATTTCTACCTCCGCAACCTTTAGCATTGCGAATAGCTCGGGAATAGTCTTGTCCATCCCTTGCATATTATAGTTCATCACGAAGCTCTTGTAGCTTGGTGGCAGTGATTGAAGAATTTTGTCAATGACACTATCATCAGGAAGATTAACTCCCAGTTGAATCAAGTGATTATTATACCCAGCCATGTTGAGTATATGTTCACTGATAGAACTATTCTCCTCCATCTTACAGCTATAGAACTTATTGGAGACTTCATATCTCTCAATGTGGGCATTTGCTTGAAATATTAACTCCAACTCCTGGAACATCTCATATGCTCCATGACGTTCAAAACGTCGTTGAAGACCCGGTTCTAAGCCGTAAAGCATGGCACCTTTGAACTATCGAGTAGTCATCAGCTTTGCTCGCCAGACGTTCTTAACGTCGTCGGTTGCATCTCGCAGGTTCGACACCCAGCGGTGCTTCCAGACGTAATTCTTCCGTGCAACAATGAGGATAATCCTCAAGTTACGGACCCAATCCGTAATCGCTACCATCATCTTTCAACTTAGCTTTCTCAAGGAACGCATTAAAATTGAACGAAACAACAACACGAGCCATCTATCTACAACAAACATAGACAAGCAAAATACTATCAGGTACTAAGTTCATGATAAATTTAAGCTCAATTAATCATATTACTTAAGAACTCCCACTTAGACAAACATCTCTCTAGTCATCTAAGTGATCACTTGACCCAAATCAACTAAACCATGTCCGATCATCACGTGAGATGGAGTAGTTTCAATGGTGAACATCAATATGTTGATCATATCTGCTATACGATTCATGTTCGACCTTTCGGTCTCCGTGTTCCGAGGCCATATCTGTATATGCTAGGCTCGTCAAGTTTAACCTGAGTATTCCGCGTGTGCAACTGTTTTGCACCCGTTGTATTTGAACGTAGAGCCTATCACACCCGATCATCACGTGGTGTCTCAAAGACGAAGAACTTTCGCAACGGTGCATACTCAGGGAGAACACTTCTTGATAATTAGTGAGAGATCATCTTAAAATGCTATCGTCAATCAAAGCAAGATAAGATGCATAAAGGATAAACATCACATGCAATCAATATAAGTGATATGATACGGTCATCATCATCTTGTGCTTGTGATCTCCATCTCCGAAGCACCGTCGTGATCACCATCGTCACTGGAGCAACACCTTGATCTCCATCGTAGCATCGTTGTCGTTTACGCCATCTATTGCTTCTACGACTATCGCTACCGCTTAGTGATAAAGTAAACCAATTCTGTATGCGTTTGCATTTCATACAATAAAGCGACAACCATATGGCTCCTGCGAGTTGCCGATAACTTCGGTTACAAAACATGATCATCTCATACAATAAAATATAGCATCACGTCTTGACCATATCACATCACAACATGCCCTGCAAAAACAAGTTAGACGTCCTCTACTTTGTTGTTGCAAATTTTACGTGGCTCCTACGGGCTGAGCAAGAACCGTTCTTACCTACGCATCAAAACCACAACGATAGTTTGTCAAGTTAGTGCTGTTTTAACCTTCGCAAGGACCAGGCGTAGCCACACCCGGTTCAACTAAAGTTGAAGAAACAGATACCCGCCAGCCACCTGTGTGCAAAACACGTCGGTAGAACCAGTCTCGCGTAAACGTACGCATAATGTCGGTCCGGGCCGCTTCATCCAACAATACCGCCGAACCTAAGTATGACATGCTGGTAATAAGTATGACTTGTATCGCCCACAACTCACTTGTGTTCTACTCGTGCATATAACATATATGCATAAAACCAGGCTCGGATGCCACTGATGGGGAACGTAGTAATTTCAAAAAAATTCCTACGCACACGCTGAAGGAAATATGCCCTAGAGGCAGTAATAAAGTTATTATTTATTTCCTTATATCATGATAAATGTTTATTATTGATGCTAGAATTGTATTAACCGGAAACATAATACATGTGTGAATACATAAACAAACAGAGTGTCACTAGTATGCCTCTACTTGACTAGCTCGTTAATCAAAGATGGTTATGTTTACTAACCATAGACATGAGTTGTCATTTGATTAACAGGATCACATCATTAGGAGAATGATGTGATTGACTTGACCCATTCCGTTAGCTTAGCACTTGATTGTTTAGTATGTTGCTATTGCTTTCTTCATGACTTATACATGTTCCTATGACTATGAGATTATGCAACTCCGTTTATCGGAGGAACACTTTGTGTGCTACCAAACGTCACAACGTAATCGGGTGATTATAAAGGTGCTCTAAGGTGTCTCCGAAGGTACTTGTTGGGTTGACGTATTTCGAGATTAGGATTTGTCACTCCGATTGTCGAAGAGGTATCTCCGGGCCCACTTTCGGTAATGCACATCACTATAAGCCTTGCAAGCATTACAACTAATGAGTTAGTTGCGGGATGATGTATTACGGAACGAGTAAAGAGACTTTCCGGTAACGAGATTGAACTAGGTATTGAGATACCGATGATCAAATCTCGGGCAAGTAACATACCGATGACAAAGGGAACAACGTATGTTGTTATGCTGTTTGACCGATAAAGATCTTCGTAGAATATGTGGGAGCCAATATGAGAATCCAGGTTCCGCTATTGATTATTGACCAGAGACGTGTCTCGGTCATGTCTACATTGTTCTCGAACCCGTAGGGTCCGCACGCTTAAAGTTTCGATGACAGTTATATTATGAGTTTATGTGTTTTGATGTACCGAAGGAGTTTCGAATCCCGGATGAGATCGGGGACATGACGAGGAGTCTTGAAATGGTCGAGCCGTAAAGATCGATATATTGGACGACTATATTCGTGTAGCGACCCAACCTCAGACGGTCAAGCCTCTATGTTGCTGTGCCATCCCTGGATCAGTATGCTGGCACACACAGTACATCAATGTATATATCAAAGTGCAATCACATGTATAATTAACGTAAAACTGATATATACCTCATAAGTCACAGCGGAAACAAATAGTCGGGTGTGGAGTCCCATCAACGCCATCGGCAGGTTGAGTGTAGACCGTAACCCTGTATCGTAACTCTTGCTCGTCGTGGAAATATCTGCAACATGATACATTGCAGCCGTGTAGGTCAGTACATTGAATGTACCGGCAAGATCACAATAAGAGAAAACAGATGATAAACTATACTATATGCAATATGGCTTTGTGGCTCAGATTCGAGTTTTGTTTATGTAAAAGCTGGTTTTATTTTCCCTACATCAAAGGAATAAATGAAGTCTGTACTATAGAGTTTTCTATCATGACATGGTTCCGCCAACCGATGTCTCATAGCCCAAATTCATAAGTTGCCCACAATTAAGTTATCAGTCCGTGTTGAGAGTTCGAGATAGATCCAGTCCAGATGCTCAAATTGTCCGTAATCGGGACACGGCTAATCGATTAGGTTTTAACCCTCTGCAGAGGTTTGTACACTTTACCCGCAAGATTCGATCCTCTTTTTACGTTCTCGCACTTCGTGGTGTTTGAGAACAAGACGACCAAACATGGTCTTCGAAGAGTTCCTCGACCACCGTCCGGTGCTCATCCAATCCTACCGTAGTTCTACATCTGCTAGCACCGTCCCAGCCAGAGTCACAACTAAGGTCAACCAAGCCAGAGCCCATAGTGACTTGCGGTTGCATGTAAGCTTCCGGGCATGAAGTATTCTTCCGTCTCTTTGAGTCTGGGTGAAGCTTTCCGCAAGATGTCATGGCGCTTCTCCATGCATCCCGCCAACCACTAGTTTCTCCAGGGTGCCCGTCAACCGTCCCTTCACCCAAAGAGTGTGTATTGAATTCTTGTCTCGAGTCTTGAAGTCTTGAGGCCTTGAAGATGCAGATCCTTGCAGGTTCCATCATGGAGTTGTCGTCATTGACGTAGAGTCCTCCTTCTTCACACCACTCTCGAACACTCATACCAAACCCGTCTACTATAGCGTAGCATTAAAATAAATAGCGTCCCGGCTTGGTAACAGGGTGATGGGTTCCTACCTCATGCATACTACTCAACTACAAGAATTCAATATCACTACCGGAGGGGTTGTTGCGAAGATAACACTAGATGCAATAAAACACATAGGTATGAAAAACATGGTCAAAGTGAACTTGGCTTGCTGACGATCTTCGAAAACTAGGGACTCGTGGTAGCAAGCTTCGCACTTCGGAAATTCTACCGAGACAAACAACAATCATAATAAGCATACAACATATGACCACTTAACATAATAGCATGCTAACATAACACACAAAGCACTTGAACCAAAACCCAAAGAAAAACTCAAAGAAATCCAACTCAAAGTTTTCCCATATCCAACAACAATCAAGGAATAGTTTTGCACTACAAAATTTTTCTTAACAGAACCTAAGCATGGGTTTATGCTACCAAACAGAAAAGAATTCATAAAGCAACTAGGAGCAAAAAGAATCACCTTAAAATCTATTATAACACTCCTATTAGGCCTAAAGCAAATTCTAGTAAGAAAAATAAAATAAAAGTTTTATTTATTATAAATAAAAGTTCATGCTCTAAAGTTACAGAAACTAACCTAGAATAATCTATCCCTCATGAAAAATAAATTTATTTGCTAAGTAAAACAATAGGAAAACAGTAGCTAGTTAATTAATTAGGAATAACATGATTCTGATTAAAACTATTTTTTTATTAATCCTAAAATGCCCAAATAAATTCCTACGGTTAGGCAATGTCAAAACAAAGTTGTGACAAAAAGAATCATTTAAAAAATAATATTCCTAACTCATTCTATAGCAGAATTACTATTCTGTCTAAATCTAAAATAAAGCAATTTTAAATAATTTTAACATGGCTAATTATATTTTCTATAGAAACTATAAGAAATTTGCAAACCAAAATAAAGAATCACTTAAAAATATTAAGTAGATTAAAAGATATGAATTTTTCAAATCTGAAACTATTCTGTTAAAACAGAAAACGAAAATAAAGAAAAAAAAAGGCCTAATGGGCCTATCTAACGCCCTGGGCGTAACATAACTAAAATGGGCCCTAGGGTTAAAACGAATCGGCCGGTCTAAATAAATAAAAAAAACCTAACTAAAATAAACCGGAACTAAAACCGTTCACTAAACCTAAACCTAATAAACCATACCCCTTCTGGGATCTAATCTAAGCCGTAGGCTCTAGATCTAATCTGGGTGGACTCGGCGACTTCCGGACGGGCGACGGCGACGCGGGCTCGGCGAAGGCCCGCGACTCCGGTCGGGGACGTCGGCGGAGAGGTCCTGCGAGTGACGGGCGAGGGTCAGTTGGTGGAGTCCGCGAGCTCGGGTGGTCGAGGTGGGTCAGACGAGGTTAATGGCGGGCGGGCGCTTCGGTTGCTCGTGAGGCGTGGCGAGAGGGAGAGGTCGGGCGAGGGGGCGAGGGGGGGAACGGGGTCGGGTGGGGGGTATTTATAGGGGGGCGCCTCGGCTTGGAGGAGGGGAAAGATCCGGTGAGGGGATCGGGGCGGATCCCGGGGATCATGAGGTTCAAGACAGCGTGGCGGGCGTGGCGCGAGGGAGGAAGATGAGGTGGGGTCCGCTGGGAGAGAGGGGCGGGAGACGGGTGCGACCGGCGCGAGAGGGTTTCAAGTGAGGCTCGGTCGGGCTTAGTTGGAGTGGCGCTTGGGCCGCTGGCGCCTCAGTGGGCCTCGGCTAGCGCCCAGGTTTTTTTTTCCTTTTCCATTTTTTTTGGAAATAAAAGGAGATAGAAAATATATAAAATATAAATATTTTATATAGGACATATATATAACAAAATGATCAGGGGAATATTCCCTATCATTTGAACATTTTTCAAGAGGCAAAATCCAAACTTTATTAAAATTCATTTTTTTCAAAAATTCCAAATAAAAATCAAATTTGAAAGGGGTTTCAAGGCACTTTCAAATGACTTTCAATTTGATTCTTTTAACTTCCAACTCATATTTCATATAATTGAAGAAGTCATTTTATCTTCCCTCATGAAAATCATTGAGTTGCATAAAGCTTTGAATTTGAAATATTCTCAAATGAAATTCAAATCTTTTCAAAACCCTTTTCATTTCAAATGGAAGAAGTCATTTCATCTTCACTCTAGGGTTTTGGTGTTGGAATGGAATTGAATTCATTGAGATCCAAAAAGGGCAAAGGGATAGTTTTGGGAAAGTCATTTTATTCCCTCTCATCCAACTTTCAAAAGTTTCAAATTCCACTCAATTTCACTCAATCAATCAAACAAACAATCAGACAACAAGCATAGTTATTTATCTAATATAACATTCCAAAATTTAGAATTTTGGGATGTTACAATTCGGATATCGGAAAGGTTCCGAGTGATTCGGGTATTTTTCGGAGTACGGGAGAGTTACGGGAATTCGTATTGAGCCTTAATGGGCCATACGGGAAAGGAGAGAAAGGCCCCAAAGGGTGGCCGCAACCCTCCCCATGGACTAGTCCGAATTGGATTAGGGAGGGGGGTGCCCCCTTCCTTCCTTCTCCTTCTCCCTTCCCTTCTCCTACTTCAACAAGGAAAGGAGGAGTCCTACTCCCGGTGGGAGTAGGACTCCCCCCTTGGCGCGCCCTCCTCCTAGGCCGGCCGCCTCCCCCCTTGCTCCTTTATATACGGGGGCAGGGGGGCACTCCATAGACACAACAATTGATCGTTTTGATCTTTTAGCCGTGTGCGGTGCCCCCCTCCACCATAGTCCACCTCGATAATACAGTAGCGATGCTTAGGCAAAGCCCTGCGTCGGGAGAACATCATCATCGTCACCACGCCGTCGTGCTGACGAAACTCTGCCTCAACACTCGGCTGGATCGGAGTTCGAGGGACGTCATCAGGCTGAACGTGTGCTGAACTCGGAGGTGCCGTGCGTTCGGTACTTGATCGGTCGGATCGTGAAAACGTACGACTACATCAACCGCGTTGTGCTAACGCTTCCGCTTTCGGTCTACGAGGGTACATGGACAACACTATCCCCTCTCGTTACTATGCATCACCATGATCTTGGATGTGCGTAGGAAAATTTTGAAATTACTACGTTCCCAACAGTGGTATCAGAGCCAGGTTTTATGCGTAGATGTCATATGCACGAGTAGAACACAAGTGAGTTGTGGGCGATAGAAGTCATACTGCTTACCAGCATGTCATACTTTGGTTCGGCGGTATTATTGGATGAAGCGGCCCGGACCGACATTATGCGTACGCTTACGCGAGACTGGTTTTACCGCCGTGCTATGCACACAGGTGACTAGCGGGTGTCAGTTTCTCCAACTTTAGTTGAACCGAGTGTGGCTACGCCCAGTCCTTGCGAAGGTTAAAACAGCACCAACTTGACAAACTATCATTGTGGTTTTGATGCGTAGGTAAGAACGGTTCTTGCTAAGCCCATAGCAGCCACGTAAAACTTGCAACAACAAAGTAGAGGACGTCTAACTTGTTTTTGCAGGGCATGTTGTGATGTGATATGGTCAAGACGTGATGAGATGTACGTTGTTGTATGAGATGATCATGTTTTGTTGAAGTTATCGGCAACTGGCAAAATCCTTATGGTTGTCTCTCTATTGCATAAGATGCAAGCGCCAAATAATTCTTTACTTTATCGCTATGTGATAGCAATAGTTGCAAGAGCAATTGTTGGCGAGACAACCATGTGACGACACATTGATATAGATCAAGATGATGGAGATCATGGTGTCATGCCGGTGACGATGGAGATCATGACGATGCTTTGGAGATGGAGATCAAAGGCACAAGATGATGATGGCCATATCATGTCACATATTTTGATTGCATGTGATGTTTATCTTTTATACATCTTATTTTGCTTAGTTCTGCGGTAGCTTTATAAGATGATCTCTCACTAAATTATCAAGGTATAAGTGTTCTCCCTGAGTATGCACCGCTATGAAAGTTCTTCGTCTTTGAGACACCACGTGATGATCGGGTGTGATAGGCTCTACGTTCAAATACAACGGGTGCAAAACAGTTGCACACGCGGAATACTCGAGTTAAACTTGACGAGCCTAGCATATAATGAGATATGGCCTTGGAACACAGAGACCGAAAGGTCGGCGTGAATCATATAGTAGATATGATCAACATAGTGATGTTCACCGTTGAAACTACTCCATCTCACGTGATGATCGGACATGGTTTAGTTGATATGGATCACGTGATCACTTAGAGGATTAGAGGGATGTCTATCTAAGTGGGAGTTCTTAAGTAATATGATTAATTGAACTTTAATTTATCGTGAACTTAGTCCTGGTAGTATTAGCATATCTATGTTGTAGATCAATAGCTCGCGTTGTTGCTCCCCGTTTATATTTTGATATGTAACTAGAGAAAAATAAGTTGAAAAATGTTAGTAGCAATGATGCGGACTTGGTCCGTGATATGAGGATAAACCTCATTGCTGCACAAAAGAACTATGTCCTTGATGCACAGCTAGGTGACAGACTTATTGCAGGAGCAGATGCAAATGTTATGAACGTTTGGGTAGCCCAATATGATGACTACTTGATAGTTTAGTGCGCCATGCTTAACGGCTTAGAATCGGGACTTCAAAGACGTTTTGAATGTCATGGACCATATGAGATGTTCCAGGAGTTGAAGTTAATATTTCAAGCAAATACCCGAGTTGAGAGATATGAAGTCTCCAACAAGTTCTATAGCTAAAAACATGGAGGAGAATAGCTCAAGTAGTGAGCATGTGCTCAGATTGTCTGGGTACTACAATCACTTGAATCAAGTGGGAGTTAATCTTCCAGATGAGATAGTGATTGACAGAGTTCTCTAGTCACTATCACCAAGTTACTAGAACTTTGTGATGAACTATAATATGCAAGGGATAACGGAAACGATTCCCAAGCTCTTCGTGATGCTGAAATCGATGAAGTTAGAAATCAAGAAAAACATCAAGTGTTGATGGTTGACAAGACCACTAGTTTCAAGAGAAAGGACAAAGGGAAGAAGGGGAACTTCAATAAGAATGGCAAGCAAGTTGTTGCTCAAGTGAAGAAGCCCAAGTCTGGACCTAAGCCTGAGACTAAGTGCTTCTACTGCAAAGGGACTGATCACTGGAAGCGAAACTACCCCAAATAATTGGCGGATAAGAAGGATGGCAGAGTGAATATAGGTATATTTGATATACATGTTATTGATGTGTATTTTACTAGTGTTGATAGCAACCCCTCAGTATTTGATACTATTTCAGTTGCTAAGAGTAGTACCTCGAAACGGGAGTTGCAGAATGAACATAAACTAGTTAAGGGTGAAGTGACGATGTGTGTTGGAAGTGGTTCGAAGATTGATATGATCATCATTGCAGACTCCCTATACTTTCGGGATTAGTATTGAACCTAAATAAGTGTTATTTGGTGTTTGCGTTGAGCATGAATATGATTTGATCATGTTTATTGCAATACGGTTATTCATTTAAGTTAGAGAACAATTGTTGTTACATTTACATGAATAAAAACCTTCTATGGTCATACACACCAACGGAAATGGTTTGTTGGATCTCGATCGTAGTGATACACATATTCATAATATTGAAGCCAAAAGATGCAAAGATAATAATGATAGTGCAACTTATTTGTGGCACTGCCGTTTAAGTCATATTGGAGTAAAGCGCATGAAGAAACTCCATGCTGATGGGATTTTGGAATCACTTGATGCTTGCGAACCATGCCTTATGGGCAAGATGACTAAGAATCTGTTCTCCGGAACAATGGAGCGAGCAACTGTCTTATTGGAAATAATACATACTGATGTATGAGATCCGATGAGTATTGAGGCTCGTGGCGGGTATCGTTATTTTCTGACCTTCACAGATGATTTGAGCAGATATGGGTATATCTACTTGATGAAACAAAGTCTGAAACATTTGAAAAGTTCAAAGAATTTCAAAGTGAAGTGGAAAATCATCGTGACAAGAAAATAAGGTTTCTACGATCTGATCACGGAGACAAATATTTGAGTTACGAGTTTGGTCTTCAATTAAAACAATGCAGAATAGTTTCGCAACTCACACCACCTGGAACACCACAGCGTAATGGTGTGTCCGAACATCGTAACCGCACTTTATTGGATATAGTGCGATCTATGATGTATCTTACAGATTTACCACTATCGTTTTGGGGTTATGCATTAGAGACAGCTGTATTCACGTTAAATAGGGCACCATCTAAATCCGTTGAGACGACGCCTTATGAACTGTGGTTTGGCAAGAAACCAAAGTTGTCGTTTCTTAAAGTTTGGGGTTGCGATGCTTATGTGAAAAAGTTTCATCCTGATAAGCTCAAACCCAAATCGGAAAAATGTGTCTTCATAGGATACCCAAAGGATACTGTTGGGTACACCTTCTATCACAGATCCGAAGGCAAGACATTCGTTGCTAAGAATGGATCCTCTCTAGAGAAGGAGTTTCTCTCGACAAAAGTGAGTGGGAGGAAAGTAGAACTTGATGAGGTAACTGTACCTGCTCCCTTATTGGAAGGTAGTTCATCGCAGAAATCTGTTCCTGTGACTACTACACCAATTAGTGAGGAAGCTAATGATGATGATCATGTAACTTCAGATCAAGTTACTACCGAACCTCGTAGGTAAACCAGAGTGAGATCCGCAC
Organism: Aegilops bicornis; assembly: GCA_021605145.1. NCBI lineage: Eukaryota > Viridiplantae > Streptophyta > Magnoliopsida > Poales > Poaceae > Aegilops > Aegilops bicornis. The sequence goes on along the minus strand of CM038672.1, from coordinate 513,547,563 downwards.
TTTGAGTGGTACGATAATCCTGTTCTGGAGGTCATGTTACTTGACCATGACGAACCTACAAACTATGAAGAAGCGATGGTGAGCCCAGATTCCGCAAAATGGCTTGAGGCCATGAAATCTGAGATGGGGTCCATTTATGAGAATAAAGTGTGCACTTTGGTTGACTTGCCCGATGATCGGCAAGTCATTGAGAATAAATGGATCTTCAAGAAGAAGACTGACGCTGACAGTAATGTTCCTGTCTACAAAGCTAGAATTGTCGCAAAAGGTTTTCGACAAGTTCAAGGCGTTGACTACGATGAGAGTTACTCACTTGTATCTATGCTTAAGTCTGTCCGAATCATGTTAGCAACTGCCGCATTTTATGAAATCTGGCAAATGGATAAACAAAACTGCATTCCTTAATTGATTTATTAAAGAAGAGTTGTATATGATGCAACCAGAAAGTTTTTTTTGTCAATCCTAAAGGTGCTAACAAAAACGCAAGCTCCAGCGATCCATCTATGGACTGATGCAAGCATCTCGGAGTTGGAATATACGCTTTGATAAGTTGATCAAAGCATATAGTTTTATGTAATTGCGGTGAAGCCTGTATTTACAAGAAAGTGAGTGGGAGCACTACAGCATTTCTGATAAGTATATGTGAATGACATATTGTTGATTGGAAATAATGTAGAATTATTCTGCAAAGCATAAAGGAGTGTTTGAAAGGAGTTTTTTTTTCAAAGAAAGACCTCGGTGAAGCTGCTTACATATTGAGCATCAAGATCTATAGAGATAGATCAAGACGCTTGATAAGTTTTTTCAATGAGTACATACCTTGACAAGATTTTGAAGTAGTTCAAAATGGAGCGATCAAAGAAAGAGTTTCTTGCCTGTGTTACAAGGTGTGAAATTGAGTAAGACTCAAAGCCCGACCACGGCAGAAGATAGAAAGAGAATGAAAGTCATTCCCTATGCCTCAGCCATAGGTTCTATAAAGTATGCCATGCTGTGTACCAGATCTATTGCATACCCTACCACTAAGTTTAGCAAGGGAGTGTAATAGTGATCTAGGAGTAGATCAATGGACAGCGGTCAAAATTATCCTTAGTGGAATAAGGATATGTTTCTCGATTATGGAAGTGACAAAAGGTTCGTGAAAGGGTTACGTCGATGCAAGTTTTGACACTAATCTAGATGACTCTAAGTCTCGGTCTAGATACATATTGAAAGTGGAAGCAATTAGCTAGAGTAGCTCCGTGCGAGCATTGTAGACATAGAAATTTGCAAAATACTTACGGATCTGAATGTGATGCCCCGTTGACTAAAATTATCTCATAAGAAAAACATGATCACACCTTAGTATTCTTTGGGTGTTAATCACATAGCGATGTGAACTAGATTACTGACTCTAGTAAACCCTTTGGGTGTTGGTCACATGTTGATGTGAACTATGGGTGTTAACCACATAAAGATGTGAACTATTGATGTTAAATCACATGGCGATGTGAACTAGATTATTGACTCTAGTGCAAGTGGGAGACTGAAGGAAATATGCCCTAGAGGCAATAATAAAGTTATTATTTATTTCCTTATATCATGATAAAATATTATTATTCATGCTAGAATTGTATTAACCAGAAACATAATAATACATGTGTGAATACATAGACAAACAGAGTGTCACTAGTATGCCTCTACTTGACTAGCTCGTTAATCGAAGATGGTTATGTTTCCTAACCATAGACATGAGTTGTCATTTGATTAACGGGATCACATCATTAGGAGAATGATGTGATTGACTTGACCTATTCCGTTAGCTTAGCACTTGATCATTTAGTATGTTGCTATTGCTTTCATCATGACTTATACATGTTCCTATGACTATGAGATTATGCAACTCCCATTTACCGGAGGAACACTTTGTGTGCTACCAAACGTCACAATGTAACTGGGTGATTGTAAAGGTGCTCTACAGGTGTCTCCGATGGTACTTGTTGGGTTGGCGTATTTAGAGATTAGGATTTGTCACTCCGATTGTCGGAGAGGTATCTCTGGGCCCGCTCGGTAATGCACATCACTATAAGCCTTGCAAGCATTGCAACTAATGAGTTAGTAGCGGGATGATGTATTACGGAACGAGTAAAGAGACTTGTCGGTAACGAGATTGATCTAGGTATTGAGATACCGATGATCGAATCTCGGGCAAGTAACATACCGATGACAAAGGGAACAACGTATGTTGTTATGCGGTTTGAATGATAAAGATCTTCGTAGAATATGTGGGTGCCAATATGAGCATCCAGGTTCCGCTATTGGTTATTGACCGGAGACGTGTCTCGGTCATGTCTACATTGTTCTCGAACCCGTAGGGTCCGCACGCTTAAAGTTTCGATGACAGTTATATTATGAGTTTATGTGTTTTGATGTACCGAAGGAGTTCCGAGTCCCGGATGAGATCGGGGACATGACGAGGAGTCTCGAAATGGTCGAGGCATAAAGATCGATATATTGGACGACTATATTCAGACATCGGAAAGGTTCCGAGTGATTCGGGTATTTTTCGGAGTACCGGAGAATTACGGGAATTCGTATTGGGCCTTAATGGGCCATACGGGAAAGGAGAGAAAGGCCCCAAAGGGTGGCCACACCCCTCCCCATGGACTAGTCCGAATTGGACTAGGGAGGGGTGCCCTTCCTTCCTTCTCCTTCTCCCTTCCTTCTCCTACTCCAACAAGGAAAGGAGGAGTCCTACTCCCGGTGGGAGTAGGACTCCCCCCTTGGCGCGCCCTCCTCCTAGGCCGGCCGCCTCCCCCCTTGCTCCTTTATATACGGGGGTAGGGGGGCACCCCATAGACACAACAATTGACCGTTTTGATCTTTTAGCCATGTGCGGTGCCCCCCTCCACCATAGTCCACCTCGATAATACTGTAGCGGTGCTTGGGCGAAGCCCTGCATCGGTAGAACATGATCATCGTCACCACGCCGTCATGCTGACGAAACTCTCCCTCAACACTCGGCTGGATCGGAGTTCGAGGGACGTCATCGGGCTGAACGTGTGCTGAACTCGGAGGTGCCGTGCGTTTACTTGATCGGTCGGATCGTGAAGATGTACGACTACATCAACCACGTTGTGCTAACGCGCTTCGCTTCGGTCTCACAGGTACATGGACAACACTCTCCCCTCTCGTTGCTATGCAACACCATGATCTTGCGTGTGCGTAGGAAAATTTTGAAATTACTAAGTTCCCAACACACGCAAGATCATGGTGATGCATAGCAACGAGAGGGGAGAGTGTTGTCCACGTACCCTCGTAGACCGAAAGCGGAAGCGTTAGAACAACGCAGTTGATGTAGTCGCACGTCTTCACGGCCCGACCGATCAAGCACCAAAATTATGGCACCTCCGAGTTCTAGCACACGTTCAGCTCGATGACGATCCCCGTACTCCGATCCAGCAGACTGTCGGGGAAGAGTTCCACAAGACGACGGCATGGTGACGATCTTGATGTTCTATCACGCAGGGCTTCGCCAAGCACCGCCACAATATTATCGAGGACTATGGTGGAGGGGGCACGCACACGGCTAAGAGATCAAGAGATCAATTGTTGTGTCTAGAGGTGCCCCCTGCCCCGTGACATAAAGGAGCCAAGGGGAGGGGTGGCCGGCCAAGGAGGGTCAGCCAAGGGGAGTCCTACTCCCACCGGGAGTAGGACTCCCTCCTTTCCTGGTTGGACTAGGAGAAGGGGGAAGGAGGATGGAGAGAGGAAGGAAGGGGGGGGCGCCACCTGTCCTTGTCCTATTCAGACTAGGGGAGGGCACGCGCCCAGCCCTTGCCTCCTCTCCTCTTCTCCACTAAGGCCCATGTAGGCCCAATAAGCCCTTCTGTGGGGGTCCGTAACCTCCCTTGCATCTCTAAAAATCCCGATTTCACCCGGAACACTTCCGACATCCAAATATAGGCTTCCAATATTTCAATCTTCATGTCTCGACCATTTAGAGACTCCTCGTCATGTCTGTAATCACATCTGGGACTCCGAACAAACTTCGGTACATCAAAACTCATAAACTCATAATATAACTGTCATTGAAACCTTAAGCGTGCGGACCCAACAGGTTCGAGAACTATGTAGACATGACCAAGAACTATTTTGGGTCAATAACCAATAGCGGAACCTGGATGCTCATAATTGGCTCCTACATATTCTACGAAGATCTTTATCGGTCAAACAGCATAACAACATACGTTGTTCCCTTTGTCATCGGTATGTTACTTGCCCGAGAATCGATCGTCGGTATCTCAATACCTAGTTCAATCTCGTTACCAAAGAAGTCTCTTTACTGCTACGTAATGCATCATTCCGTAACTAACTCATTAGCTACATTGCTTGCAAGGCTTATAGTGATGTGCATTACCGAGAGGGCCCAGAGATACCTCTCTGACAATCGGAGTGACAAAACCTAATCTTGAAATACGCCAACTCAACATGTACCTTTGTAGACACCTGTAGAGCTCCTTTATAATCAACCAGTTATGTTGTGACGTTTGGTAGCACACAAAGTGTTCCTCCGGTATACGGGAGTTGCATAATCTCATAGTTATAGGAACTTGTATTAGTCATGAAGAAAGCAATAGCAACATACTAAACGATCAAGTGCTAAGCTAACGGAATGGGTCAAGTCAATCACATCATTCTCCTAATGATGTGATCCCATTAATCAAATGACAACACATGTCTATGGTTAGGAAACATAACCATCTTTGATTAATGAGCTAGTCAAGTAGAGAAATACTAGTGACAATAAGTTTTTCTATGTATTCACACATGTATCATGTTTCTGGTTAATACAATTCTAGCATGAATAATAAACATTTATCATGATATGAGGAAATAAATAATAACTTTATTATTGCCTCTAGGGCATATTTCCTTCACTGATCTCCATCTTCGAAGCACCGTCATGATCACCATTGTCACCGGCGCGACACCTTGATCTCCATCGTAGCATCGTTGTCGCCTCGCCAACTTATGCTTCTACGACTATCGCTACCACTTAGTGATAAAGTAAAGCATTACAGGGCGATTGCATTGCATACAATAAAGCGACAACCATATGGCTCCTGCCAGTTGCCGATAACTCGGTTACAAAACATGTTCATCTCATACAATAAAATTTAGCATCATGCTTTGACCATATCACATCACAGCATACCCTGCAAAAACAAGTTAGACATCCTCTACTTTGTTGCTGCAAGTTTTACGTGGCTGCTACGGGCTGAGCAAGAACCGTTCTTACCTACGCATCAAAACCACAACAATAGTTTGTCAAGTTAGTGCTGTTTGAACCTTCTCAAGGACCGGGCGTAGCCACACTCGGTTCAACTAAAGTTGGAGAAACTGACACCCGCCAGCCACCTGTGTGCAAAGCACGTCGGTAGAACCAGTCTCGCGTAAGCGTCTGGCGTAATGTCGGTCCGGCCGCTTCATCCAACAATACCGCGAACCAAAGTATGACATCTTTGGTAAGCAGAATGACTTGTATCGCCCACAACTCACTTGTGTTCTACTCGTGCATATAACATCAACGCATAAAACCAGGCTCGGATGCCACTGTTGGGGAACGTAGTAATTTCAAAAAAAAAATTACGCACACGCAAGATCATGGTGATGCATAGAAACGAGAGGGGAGAGTGTGCCCACGTACCCTAATAGACCGAAAGCGGAAGCGTTAGCACAACGCGGCTGATTTAGTCGTACGTCTTCACGATCCGACCGATCAAGTACCGAACGCACGGCACCTCCGAGTTCTGCACACGTTCAACTCGATGACGTCCCTCGAACTCCGATCCAGCCGAGTGTTTAGGGAGAGTTTCGTCAGCACAACGGCGTGGTGACGATGATGACGTTCTACCGACGCAGGGCTTCGCCTAAGCACCGCTACGATATTATCGAGGTGGATTATGGTGGAGGGGGGCACCGCACATAGCTAAGAGATCAAGAGATCAATTATTCTGTCTATTGGGTGCCCCCTTCCTTTGTATATAGAGGGGGGAGGAGGATAGGGCCGACCAAGGGGGTGGCGCGCCCTAGGAGGGGGAAACCTACTCCAAGTAGGTTTGCCCCTCCCTTTCCTAGTCCAAGAAGGAGGGGGAAGAAAGGAGTGGAGAGGGAAGGCAGGGGCGCCGCCCCTCTTCCTTGTCCTATTCGGACTCAAGGGGAGGGGGCACGCCTCTTGCCCTGGCCAGCCCCTCTCTCTCTCCACTAGGGCCCAACAAGGCCCATTAGTTCTCGGGGGGGGGGGGGTTCCGGTAACCCCCGGTACTCCAATAAATGTCCGAAACCTTCCGGAACCTTTCCGGTGTCCAAACATAGTCGTCCAATGTATCGATCTTTACGTCTCGACCATTTCGAGACTCCTCGTCATGTCCGTGATCACATCCGGGACTCCGAACAACCTTCGGTACATCAAAACACATAAACTCATAATATAACCGTCATCGAACTTTGAGCGTGCGGACCCTACGGGTTCGAGAACTATGTAGACATGACCGAGACACGTCTTCGGTCAATAACCAATAGCGGAATCTGGATGCTCATATTGGCTCCCACATATTCAACGAAGATCTTTATCGGTCAAACCGCATAACAACATACGTTGTTCCCTTTGTCATCGGTATGTTACTTGCCCGAGATTCGATCGTCGGTATCTCAATACCTAGTTCAATCTCGTTATCGTCAAGTCTCTTTACTCGTTCTGTAATACATCATCCCGCAACTAACTCATTAGTTGCAATGCTTGCAAGGCTTATAGTGATGTGCATTACCGAGTGGGCCCAGAGATACCTCTCCGACAATCGGAGTGACAAATTCATACGTCCATTTTGCATCATGCTTTTATATCGATATTTATCGCATTATGGGCTGTTATTTCACGTTATGTCACCATACTTATGGCTATTCTCTGTTATTTTACAAGGTTTACAGGAGAGGGAGAATGCCGGCAGCTGGAATTCTGGGCTGGAAAAGGAGCAAATATTGGAGACCTATTATGTGCAACTCCAAAAGTCATGAAACTCCACGGAATATCTTAAAATAAATTTGGAAGCTGATGCCAAACCAGTTCGTGATCCTCAACGACGTATGAATCCTAAAATGAAAGAAGTGGTAAGAAAATAAATACTCAAGCTTCTGGAGGCAGGTATAATTTATCGCGTTACTGATAGTCAGTGGGTAAGTCCTGTCCATTGTGTCCCTAAGAAGGGAGGTACTACTGTTGTCCCTAATGATAAAGATGAATTGATCCCGCAAAGAATTATCACAGGTTATAGGATGGTAATTGATTTCCTCAAATTAAATAAATCTACTAAGAAAGATCATTACCCCTTGCCTTTTATTGATCAAATGCTAGAAAGATTATGCAAACATACACATTATTGCTTTCTAGATGGTTATTCTGGTTTCTCTCAAATACATGTGTCTGCTAAAGATCAATCAAAGACTACTTTTACTTGCCCTTTTGGTACTTTTGCTTATAGACGTATGCCTTTTGGTTTATGTAATGGACCTGCTACCTTTCAAAGATGCATGATGGCTATATTCTCTGATTTTTGTGAAAAATTTGTGAGGTTTTCATGGACGATTTTTCTGTCTATGGTTCCTCTTTTGATGATTGCTTGAGCAATCTTGATCGAGTTTTGCAGAGATGTGAAGAAACTAATCTTGTCTTGAATTGGGAAAAGTGCCACTTTATGGTTAATGAAGGTATTGTCTTGGGGCACAAAGTTTACGAAAGAGGTATTGAAGTTGATAAAGCCAAGGTTGATGCTATTGAAAAGATGCCATGTCCCAAGGACATCAAAGGTATAAGAAGTTTCCTTGGTCACGCCGGATTTTATAGGAGGTTCATTAAGGACTTCTCAAAATTTCTCGGCCTCTGACTAATTTATTACAAAAATATGTACCATTTGTCTTTGATGATGATTGTGTAGAAGCATTTGAAATACTTAAGAAAGCATTAGTCTCTGCACCTGTTGTTCAACCACCTGATTGGAATTTACCCTTTGAAATTATGTGTGATGCTAGTGATTATGCTGTAGGTGCTGTTCTAGGGCAAAGAGTTGATAAGAAATTAAATGTTATCCATTATGCTAGTAAGACTCTAGACAATGCTCAAAGAAATTATGCTACTACTGAAAAAGAATTCTTAGTAGTTGTATTTGCATGTGATAAGTTCAGACCTTATATTGTTGATTCTAAAGTAACTATTCACACTGATCATGCTGCTATTAAATATCTTATGGAAAATAAGGATGCAAAACCTAGACTTATTAGATGGGTTCTCTTGCTGCAAGAATTTGATTTGCATATTGTTGATAGAAAAGGAGCTGAGAACCCCATTGCAGATAACTTATCTAGGTTAGAGGATGTTCTTGATGACCCACTACCTATTGATGATAGCTTTCCTGATGAACAATTAAATGTCATAAGCACTTCTCGTAGCACTCCATGGTATGCTGATTATGCTAATTATATTGTTGCTAAATTTATACCACCTAGCTTCACATACCAACAAAAGAAAAAGTTTTTCTATGATTTGCGACATTACTTTTGGGATGACCCACATCTTTATAAAGAAGGAGTAGATGGTGTTATTAGACATTGTGTGCCTGAGCATGAACAAGAACAAATCCTACGCAAGTGTCACTCCGAAGCTTATGGAGGACACCACGCTGGAGATAGAACTGCACATAAGGTATTGCAATCTGGTTTTTACTGGCCTACTCTCTTCAAGGATGCTCGTAAGTTTGTCTTATCTTGTGATGAATGTCAAAGAATTGGTAATATTAGTAGACGTCAAGAAATTCCTATGAACTATTCACTTGTTATTGAACCATTTGACGTTTGGGGCTTTGATTATATGGGACCTTTTCCTGCCTCTAATGGATATACACATATTTTAGTTGCTGTTGATTACGTTACTAAGTGGGTAGAAGCTATTCCAACTAGTAGTGCTGATCATAACACCTCTATTAAAATGCTTAAAGAACTTATTTATCCGAGGTTTGGAGTCCCTAGATATTTAATGACTGATGGTGGTTCACATTTTATTCATGGTGCTTTCCAAAAAATGCTTGCTAAGTATGATGTCAATCATAGAATTGCATCCCCATATCACCCTCAGTCTAGTGGTCAAGTAGAATTGAGTAATAGAGAACTCAAATTAATTTTGCAAAAGACTGTTAATTGGTCTAGAAAGAATTGGTCCAAGAAACTTGATGATGCATTATGGGCCTATAGAACTGCATATAAGAATCCTATGGGTATGTCTCCTTATAAAATGGTTTACGGAAAAGCATGTCACTTACCTCTCGAACTAGAACATAAGGCATATTGGGCTATTAAAGAGCTCAACTATGATTTCAAACTTGCCGGTGAGAAGAGGTTATTTGATATTAGCTCACTTGATGAATGGAGAACCCAAGCTTATGAAAATGCCAAGTTGTTTAAAGAAAAAGTTAAAAGATGGCATGACAAAAGGATACAAAAAGCGCGAGTTTAATGTAGGTGATTATGTATTGTTATAAAACTCTCGTTTAAGATTTTTTGCAGGAAAACTTCTCCCTAAATGGGAAGGTCCCTACGTTATCGAGGAGGTCTATCGTTCCGGTGCCATAAAAATCAACAACTTCGAAGGTACAAATCCGAAGGTGGTAAACGTTCAAAGGATCAAACATTATATCTCAAGTAATCCCATAAATGTTGAAACCAATATTATTGAAACCGTAACCCCGGAGGAATACATAAGGGACACTTTCCAGACTGTTTCAGACTCTGAAAAGGAATAGGTATGTGTTACGGTAAGTAAACCGACTCCAAAACAATTTTTAAGGCAATATTTCTCAGTTTTGGAATATTTAGAAAAATAGAAAAATAAGTAGCAGTCCGGGAAGGACACGAGGGACCCACGAGGGTGGTGGGTGCGTCCTACCCCCTTGGGCGCGCCCCCTACCTCGTGGGCACCTCGTGTGCCTTCCGGACTCCGTTTTCTTGCACGATACGTATTTTGGTCGGTAAAAATTCATTATATTCTCCCGAAGGTTTTGACTCCCTTATCACGCAAATCTCCTCTGTTTTTGTTCTTAGCTGTTGCTGCTGCAGATTAGAGCAAGATGTCTTCTCAAGAGTCAGTCGGGGAGAGCCGGGTACCTAATCCGGCACCGAAACCAAGGGCAAACAAGAGCGGACCACTTTGGGCCAAAGAACGGAGGCGAGATGGAGGCCGACTTGATGAGGGTAGATGCCATGGAGGATCAAGAAGTCACCTCTCGCCTCCGAGCTGGGTTCACGATGGGGAACCATGAGCTCAACTATTCCAAACTCGGTTATCCCTTCCAATGTTAGATTTCTTTCTTATGAAAATATGAAGAGGAGTGTCACTTGTTCACCCGCAGCTATGCAACACCCTTGGGTGCAAGGAGCCTTAGCAGTTATAGGGAAGCTTCGCAAGGAAATAATGGACCTCAAGCAGCAAGTGAACAAGCTTGAAGAGGAGAATCGCATCCTAAAGGGCATCATCGCCAAGAATATTTCACCAACCCCGAAGAAGGAGACACAATCACATGGGTATGGGCACTCCCCTTGGCAACTGCCAAGCTTGGGGGAGGTGCCCCGGTATCGTATCACCATCACAACTCCTCTCTTTACCGTTTTTCTTAGTTCGATCCTTTTAGTAGTATCTTGATCTAGTAGAATAAAGTTTATGCCATGATCTAGTTTTGAGTTTTGCTTTATGATCCCTCTACGTAATCGAGTCCGTGAGCTATATAATAAAGATTAGTGTTGAGTCAAGGGCTTGATTATTTTGCCATGATCTTGGGTGAATAAAAGAAAAGAAAGAAGAAAAAGAATAAAAAGAAACAAAGAGTTCATATTGATCTTATTAAGAGTAATGACTTCACATAGAAAGAGTATGATGATTAAAAGTTGTTGAGAGTTGGCAAACATAGCTTTGGTCATCGTTGCAATTAATAGGAAGTAATGAGGAAAGAGAGGTTTCACATATAGATATATTATCATTGACATCTTTTATGATTGGGAGCACTCATTAAAATATAACATGCTAAAGAGTTGATGTTGGACAAGGAAGACAACGTGATGAGTTATGTTTTCTTATATCTGAGATAAAGTATGTTGTCATGGATCCTCTAACATGTTGAGCTTGCCTTTCCTCCTCATGCTAGCCAAATTCTCAGCACCAAGTAGAGATATTACTTGTGCTTCCAAATACCCTTAAACCAGTTTAGCCATGAGAGTCCACCATATCTACCTATGGATTGAGCAAGATCCTTCAAGTAAGTTGTCATCGGTGCAAAGCAATAAAAATTGCTCTAAACATGTATGATTGATTGGTGTGGGAGAAATAAGCTTTATACGATCTTGTGATGTGGAAGTAATAAAAGTGACGGACTGCATAATAAAGGTTCATATCACAAGGGGCAATATAAAGTGACGTTCTTTCGCATTGAGATTCTGTGCATCCAACCATAAAAGCGCATGGCAGCCTCTGATTCCCTCTGCGAAGGGCCTATCTTTTATTATTATCCTCTACCTTATGCAAGAGTCACGGTGATCTTCACCTTTCCTTTTTCATTTTATCCTTTGGCAAGCCCAACATGTTGGAAAGAACATGATATATATATATATATATATATATATATATATATATATATATATATATATATAGTTGGATGTAGTGGAGCATGAATTATTATTGTTGACATTACCCTTGAGGTAAAAGGTTGTGGGGCAAAACTATAAGCCCCTATCTTTCTCTGTGTCCGATTAAAACTCCATAGCCTTAAGTATTGCTAGAGTGTTAACAATTATGAAGGACTAAGTGATAGTTGAGTATGTGGACTTGCTTTTAAGCTCTGACATAGACTCTTTCCGATGTTATGATAAATTGAAATTGCTTCAATGACTGAGGTTATAATTTGTTGGTGCTCAATAAGGTTTCTGATTCATACCTTTGCATTGTGAAAAGATCATCACTTGAACATAAGTAATCTTATGACAAAATCTATATATGTTGCTGTTATGAGAATAATCATGATGCCTTCATATCCGTATTTTATTTTTATCGACGCCTCTACCTCTAAACATGAGGACATATTTATTGTTATCGGCTTTTCGCTTGAGGACAAGCGAGGTCTAAGCTTGGGGGAGTTGATATGTCCATTTTGCATCATGCTTTTATATCGATATTTATCGCATTATGGGCTATTATTTCACATTATGTCACAATACTTATGGCTATTCTCTTTTATTTTACAAGGTTTACATGAAGAGAGAGAATGCCGGCAGCTGGAATTCTGGGCTGGAAAAGGAGCTAATATTGGAGACCTATTCTGCGCAACTCCAAAGTCCTGAAACTCCACGGAATATCTTAAAATAAATAAAGAAAAATCATCACCAAAGATGAAGGCCAGGGGGGCCACACCCTGCTCACGAGGGTGGGGGGCGCGCCCCCCTACCTCATGGGCCCCCTGGTGGCTCTCTGACGCCCATCTTATCCTATATGAAGTCTTTCATCAAGAAAAAAACATTAAGCAACTTTTCGGGACGAGACTCCGCCGCCACGAGGCGGAACCTTGGCGGAACCAATCTAGGGCTCCGGCAGAGCTGTTCTGCCGGGGACACTTCCCTCCCGGAGGGGAAATCATCACCGTCATCATCACCAACGCTCCTCTCATCGGGAGAGGGAAATCTCCATCAACATCTTCACCAGCACCATCTCCTCTCAAAACCCTAGTTCGTCTCTTGTATCCAATTCTTGTCTCCAAGTCCGGATTGGTGCTAGTAGGTTGCTAGTAGTGTTGATTACTCCTTGTAGTTGATGCTAGTTGGTTTATTTGGTGGAAGATCATATGTTCAGATCCTTTATGCATATTATTACCCATCTGATTATGAACATGAATATGCCTTGTGAGTAGTTACGTTTGTTCCTGAGGACAAGGGAGAAGTCTTGCTATTAGTAGTCATGTGAATTTGGTATTCGTTCGATATTTTGATGAGATGTATGTTGTCTAGCCTCTAGTGGTGTTATGTGAACGTTGACTACATAACATCTCACCCTTATTTGGGCCTAGAGGAAGGCATTGGGAAGTAATAAGTAGATGATGGGTTGCTAGAGTAACAGAAGCTTAAACCCTAGTTTATGCGTTGCTTCGTAAGGGGCTGATTTGGATCCATATGTTTCATGCTATGGTTAGGTTTACCTTAATACTTTTGTTGTAGTTCCGGATGCTTTCAATAGAGGTTAATCATAAGTGGGATGCTTGTTCAAGTAAGAACAGCACCCAAGCACCGGTCCACCCACATACCAAATTATCAAAGTACCGAACGCGAATCATATGAACGTGATGAAAACTAGCTTGACAATATTCCCATGTGTCCTCGGGAGCGCTTTTACTTATATAAGAGTTTGTCCAGGCTTGTCCTTTGCTACAAAAAGGATTGGGCCACCTTGCTGCACTTTATTTACTCTTGTTACTTGTTGCTCGTTACAATTTATCTTATCACAAAACTATTTGTTACCACTTATTTCAGTACTTGCAGAGAATACCTTGCTGAAAACCGCTTATCATTTCCTTCCACTCCTCGTTGGGTTCGACACTCTTACTTATCGAAAGGACTACGATAGATCCCCTATACATGTGGGTCATCAATGAACCTCGCCAGCCGAACACTGTGGGACAGCAAAAATTCCCGCCAGAGGTTAAAACAGTGAACATGATCCGCGCGACTCACACGTCCATGAGTTTGCACGAACGCGCGCATAGAGACGCGCTCGATATAGAGCCGATCGTACTCACACCTAACCATTGGACGCCTTATCCGATCACCTTCGATCACTGGGACGACCGAACTAGTATTCGGCGCGGAGGATCAGAGGCCTTGGTGCTTGACCCAATAATCGACGGATACCATCTCACCCACCTCCTCATGGATGGCGGCAGCAGTCTCAATTTAATATATGAGGACACTGTCCGCAGGATGGGGATAGACCCATCCAGAATTAACCAAAGCAACACCACCTTTGAAGGGGTGATACCTGGCATTGAAGCCCACAAATAGGGCTCCGTCGATCGAGGTAACATTCGGCTCTCCAGGCAACTCCATAAGCGAAGAGCTACTTTTCATCATTGCACCCTCCCGAAGCGACTATCATGCATTGCTTGGAAGAACGGCCTTCGCCCGCTTCAACGCATTGCCACACTATGGCTACCTTACACTCAAGATGCCCGGTCCACGTGGCGTCATCACCGTTAGCGGAATCACAGAGCGCTCTTCACGCAGAGGAACTCGCGACGGCCTTAGCGGCCGGACTATAAGCGGCCTCCAAAATCAGAAAATAGGACTGGTCATTAAAGGCCACAGGCACGGTTAGACGAGTCCGGTCGCCCGGATCAAATTGATTCAGGGCACCGTATATGCAATCCCATAGCGGACACCAGGGGCTATAAATACTTAATACAGCCCCACACTTGGCTCAACCTTATTGGCAGGCCAACATCTTACACTTTTATTATCCATCGCATACCTATGTTGTACTCTTCTACGAGTTTTCTTTTTTCACAAACAACATTCACGCGATACCCTTCCAGGATACGGCACAACAGAGACAAAGGCGCAGACATGCAGCAGGGCCCCATTCAACAGGTTTCTTTTTAGATTAAGCGCCTGTGTAAACCTTTTCTATTGCCTCTTGTTGTCTAACCATCCCATGGGTTCCATACCCACATAGGATACTGCCGTTATTGGCATTTCGCCACGACAGATTAACGCATGTACCTGGAAACACATGGTTTATAATGAATGGGCATTCTTGAGCCCATCATCTGTTATAAAGTCCGAATACCTTCGGGAGTGTTCGGCGTCACGAGTTTGGCCTTATATGCATCAGCTCCGAATCATGTCTTTGGTCAAATGTTGGGTTTGCCCGGCTCCTGGGTTTGCCCGGCTCCTAGGTTTGCCGCCTTACGTTTCGTTATTATCGGCTAAGGTGGCCAAAGGAGAACTACTGCGATTGTGCCCTGGTTATTCCGGACGAGCACCTCAGTAGAGAAAGCTGAAAACTGACCGTCATGATACAGCGCGAGACTGTTCAACCACTCGAAGACTTATCGGAATCTTTAGGATCCCTCCGCATTAACGAAGGACCGTTTCCCGGTCATGTACACACGCGCCCATATTCGGATGCACGCGAATGTACCAGGGGCTACATAGTAGCCCCAACATTAGATTCCCATGGCTAAGCGAAAGTGTTACAACTATATAGTCCGGTTGCCTAGTTCAACGTGCGATCACCTCCTTCATGGACCAAGATGTTGGATCAAGTGTGATTAAGCATATTTTTTGCGAACACCCCCGCATTGTCTGCGTAAATTTGAAGCCAACGACGCTATCTTTTGGATTACACATTCATATATATATATATATATATATATATATATATATATATATATATATATGTAAACGGCCGCACAGGGGACACAATAATACTTTCGGGCAAAAAGTATAAATATAGCCTTATTACCAAAATAACATTTTTCTTACAATGATTCGATTCATCACTCGAATAAGACATTCTTGGAGCACTGCGCCTCTATTAGGCGGGCACCTTCTGTGACCTGCGCCAAGTAGTGCTCGGCCGGATATTGGCCCCCCGCCGGATCTTGGGTTGCTATAATGGTGGCCTCCATATCCGTCCAATAGGCTTTAACGCGGGCAAGAGCCATTCGTGCACCCTCTATGCACGCCGACCTCCTCATGGCGTCGATCCGAGGCACGGCCCCAAGGAATTGCTGCACCAAGCCAAAGTAACTGTCCAGCTTAGGCCCTTTCGGCCAAAGATGGTCTATCACAGACCGCATTGCAAGACCGGACAGCCTGTGAAGCTCCGCTACAGCAGCCATCTTGTCACTTAACGACAGCGGGCGAGTGGGAGCATTGAATTGCGACCAGAAAAGCTTCTCCACTTATTTATCACCCTGACCCTCGAAGAACTTGGCAGCGTCAGCTGTACTCTTCGCCAAATCCGCATACGCGTCCACAGGACTCCAGCGTTCATCCAGGGGAGCATACTTCGGATCGAAAAACTTTGTCCGCAGCAAGTAGGAACCTCCAGCCGTGATTTTACCGGCTTGTTGAAGCTCCTCCCGCGCACCCTTGAGCTCGGTCCGTATTTCCTTGGTGGCATTACATGCTTTGTCCAGCTCGGCCGAACTATCCTTATGTTCCTTTGTAAGGAGCTCATACCGGTCAGCGGCATTTTTTAACTCCACAGCCATTTCGGCTATCTTTTCCTCGCTTCGGCGATGAGCAGCCTGTTCGGCTCTGAATTCTTCGGTCGTCTTTAGGGCAGCCGCATTGCTAACCCGAGGTTGTTCCTTGGCTTGGACAAGTTCTACCCTCAGGGCCTCCACGGCAGCAGCACTATCTGCAGTCCGAACATATTATATTAATATCATGCCGCCTCCATATTTTCCTATACAAAGGAAGGCAGAGCACATACCTTGTGATTTGTCCAGCCGCTCGTTCACCAACGTGATATCGGCATCAATCGATCCAATCTACCTGGTTAGTTCGGCAACTTCAATGGACTGGTCGGCGGCCGGACCCGCAGGTACCTGCACGTATTTACAGTGCAATCATTGATTTATGATCCCCCGTTTGCCGCCTAGGGCGGGCAACCAGAGTCTCAGGGGCTAGTATCTATATGGAGCACAACTAACGCGTGCCTCACAGCCAAAATCAGTGTATTCTTCACTACATACCTCAAAGCCTCTGAGCAGACTTGTAAATGCTTCATTCAAACCGCTTGCAGCGGACGAAATCTTCTTGAGCACCGCGCTAATTAATAAGTGGTGCTCCTCCGAGAGCGCAGCTCGCTCCAGTAGGCCCGCCAGTACATCCGGTCGGACATCGAACCGTGTCGGACCCTTCCCATCGCCCCTCGTGGGAGCCAAACGCTTCGGGCTCAGGGGGGCTGACGCATTGGGTTCCGGCTTCGGCAGATCCGGACTCCTCCGTGACGACACCTCGGTGTTGCCCGCTTCATGAGCCGGAGAGGTGGGTGGGGTCTCGCTCTCCATCATCTCCGGAGAAAGATCCCCCGAAGACGAACTCTGTTGAGAAGGGCTGCTAGCCGGACTGCGAAAGACGAATCCTGGTTATTGATCTAGAGAAACACAGTACCTTCAAATTAAAAATTAACTTACAGCTCAGTGGAGGGCTGGCCCGTTGGTGGGCACGACGCGGTGAGGGTGCCCGTCGGGGCAAAGCCCCCTGGTGATATCTTTTTCCCTGGTTTGGGCATCTCCGTCTCCGAGTCTTCGGAGGCAGCCCTCTTCTTCCCGCGCGGGGAGGAGGCCTTAGCCTCCCCTTACCAACTATCCTCCTTAGGGGAGGCAACAATTCCCCCGGTTCGGATGCATAGCGTGTGAAGTTCGGTTTCTTCGTTCTTCCCCTTGTCTTTCCCTGAGGGCATTCTACTGAGCACCCGGTCAAGCATCTTGGCCATGGTGGGATCAAGCGAGCCTTCGGGAAGTGGCGTCGGACACCTGATTCTCTCCGCCTTGTTGAGCCATTCCTGGCCACGGGTTATTTTTAGAATAAACAATTATGACAAACACAAAATAAGGTGTCTGGTATCAAGTTTACTTACTTGGGTATTGAGGGAGTCCTGGATTAGGGGGTGTCCTGATAGCCGGACTATGACCTTTGGCCGGACTCCTGGACTATGAAGATACAAATTGAAGACTTCGTCCCATGTCCGGATGGGACTTTCCTTGGCGTGGAAGGCAAGCTTGGCGATACGGATATGTAGATCTCCTACCATTGTAACCGACTCTGTGTAACCCTAACCCTCTTCGGTGCCTATATAAACCGAAGGGTTTTAGTCCATAGGACGAACAACAATCATACCATAGGCTAGCTTCTAGGGTTTAGCCTCTCTGATCTCGTGGTAGATCTACTCTTGTACTACCCATATCATCAATATTAATCAAGCAGGAGTAGGTTTTTATCTCCATCGAGAGGATCCGAACCTGGGTAAGAACATCATGTCCCTTGTCTCCTGTTACCATCCGCCTAGACGCACAGTTTGGGACCCCCTACCCGAGATCCGCCGGTTTTGACACCGACATTGGTGCTTTCATTGAGAGTTCCTCTGTGTCGTCGTCTTTAGGCCCGATGGCTCCTCCGATCATCAACAACGATGCGCTCCAGGGTGAGACTTTTCTGCCAGGACAAATCTTCATATTCGGCGGCTTTGCACTGCGGGCCAGTTCGCTTGGCCATATGGAGCAGATTGAAAGGTACGCCCCTGGCCACCAGGTCAGATTTGGAAGTTTGAACTACACGGCTGATGTGCGCGGAGACTTGATCTTCGACGGGTTCGAGCCACAGCCAAGCATGCCGCACTATCACGAGGGGCATGATCTAGCTCTGCCGCCGAACAGTGTCCTAGAGGCCGCACCAGTGTCCGCTCCGACCTTAGGATCGGAGCCGACTGCGCCGATCGAGGATGGGTGGCTGGACACCGCCTCGTGGGCTGCGATCTCTACGGCGATTGAGACGTACACCTACCCCGTCCTTTGCGAAGCTCGTGACTCCAAGGTGCCGGACTCCTCTCCGGACTCCGAACCTTCCGCGCCCCCGCCAATCGAATCCGATTGGGCGCCGACCATGGAATTCACTGCCGCGGACATCTTTCAGCACTCGCCCTTTGGCGACTTCCTGAACTCACTAAAGTCTCTATCTTTATCAGGAGAGTCCTGGCCGGATTATGGTCAAGAAAGTTGGGATGCAGACGACAAAGAAATTCAAAGCCCACCCACCACCCACTTCGTAGCCACTGTCGATGATTTAACCGACATGCTCGACTTCGACTCCGAAGACATCGACGGTATGGACGACGATGCAGGAGACGACCAAGAACCAGCGCCTAACGGCACCTGGAAGGCCACCTCGCCATACGACATATACATGGTGGACATCCCAAAAGATGGGAATGGTGATGGAACAATGGAGGATGACCCTCCAAGAAACAGCCTAAGCGCCGCGTCGTGGCGCCGCTCTAAATCCTCGCACAAAGAAAATGGTGATTCCAAAGACGGAGACAATAACACCCGGATAGTGCGAAGACAACCCCTCCAAAGAGGATTCAGCGTAGGAGGATGGAGAAGCCAGCCCTCGTGAGAGAGCGGCAGAAAGAGAGGTAGAGGACGATAATTACATGCCTCCCTCCGAAGATGAGGCAAGCCTCGACGACGATGAATTCATCGTGCCCGAGGACCCCGTCGAACAAGAGCGTTTCAAACGCAGGCTTATGGCCACGACAAGCAGGCTCAAGAAAAAGCAGCAACAGCTTAGAGCTGACCAAGACTTGCTAGCTGACAGATGGACTGAAGTCCTTGCGGCTGAAGAGTATGAACTCGAGCGCCCCTCCAAGAGCTACCCAAAACGCAGGCTGCTACCCCGATTAGAGGAGGAAGCACCCAAACCTACATCACTAGCGCATGATACGGCTGACCGGCCACCTCGTGGCCGCGACAGAGAGGCCTCTCGGCCCTCAACTCAAGCCGCACCCCGACGCCGCTCAAAAAATACCAAGGCGTGGGGAAATGCGCCAGATCTGCGAGATATATTGGAGGACAAGGCAAGGCAAACAAGATCGATCTACGGATCGCGTGGGCGCCCCACGACACGTGATGATAACCGTCACGTAGGATATGGCAACTCCGGTCGGGCCGAACACAGTAGACAAAGCTCATTTGAGCTGCGCCGTGATATAGCCCAACATGTAGGCGCCAAGACACCCCTATGCTTCACAGATGAGGTGATGGATCATCAAATCACTGAGGGTTTCAAACCCGTAAACATTGAATCATACGATGGCACAACAGATCCTGCAGTTTGGATCGAGGACTATCTCCTTCACATCCACATGGCCCGCAGTGATGATCTACACGCCATCAAATACCTCCCACTCAAGCTTAAAGGACCAGCCCGACATTGGCTTAACAGCTTGCCAGTAGAGTCAATTGGTTGTTGGGAAGACACGAAGCCGCATTCCTCGACAATTTCCAGGGCACATATGTGCGACCACCAGACGCCGATGACCTAAGCCACATATTTCAGCAGCCAAAGGAATCGGCCAGACAATTCTGGACACGGTTCATAACCAAGAAAAATCAAATTGTTGATTGTCCGGATGCAGAGGCCCTTGCAGCCTTCAAACACAACATCCGCGACGAGTGGCTTGCCCGGCACCTAGGACAGGAAAAGCCGAAATCCATGGCAGCCCTCACAACACTCATGACCCGCTTTTGCGCGGGAGAGGACAGCTGGCTAGCTCGTAGTAACAACATGACCAAGAGCCCTGGTAATTTGGATACCAAGGACATCAATGGCAGGTCGCGTCGCAACAAGCACAAGCGCCGCATTAACGGCGATAATGCTGAGGATACGACAGTCAATGCCGGATTCAGAGGCTCTAAACCCGGTCAGCGGAAAAAGCCATTTAAAAGAAATACTCCGGGCCCGTCCAATTTGGACCGAATACTCGATCGCTCGTGCCAGACACACGGCACCCCCGAAAAACCAACCAACCACACCAACAGGGATTGTTGGGTGTTCAAGCAGGCAGGCAAGTTAAACGCCGAAAACAATGACAAGGATCTGCATAGCGACGACGAGGAGGAGCCTCGGCCGCCAAACAATAGAGGAAAGAAGGGCTTCCCCCCACAAGTGCGGACGGTGAACATGATATACGCAACCCACATACCCAAAAGGGAGCGGAAGCGTGCACTAAGGGACGTATATGCGATGGAGCCAGTCGCCCCAAAGTTCAACCCGTGGTCTTCCTGCCCGATCACTTTTGATCGAAGGGACCACCCCACTAGCATCCTCCATGGCGGATTCGCCGCATTGGTTCTAGACCCAATCATTGACGGATTTCACCTCACTAGAGTCCTAATGGACGGTGGCAGCAGCCTAAACCTGCTTTATCAGTATACAGTGCACAAAATGGGCATAGACCCATCAAGGATTAAACCCACGAAGACGACCTTTAAAGGCGTCATACCAGGTGTAGAGGGCAACTATACAGGCTCAGTTACACATGAAGTGGTCTTCGGATCCCCGGATAACTTCCGAAGCGAGGAGTTAATCTTCCACATAGTCCCGTTCCGCAGCGGCTATCACGCACTGCTCGGAAGAACCGCATTTGCAAAGTTCAATGCGGTGCCGCACTACGCATATCTCAAGCTCAAGATGCCAGGTCCTCAAGGAGTCATTACGGTCAATGGAAACACCGAACGCTCTCTCCGGAAGGAGGAGCATACGGCGGCCCTCGCGGCGGAAGTTCAAAGCAGCCTCTTAAGGCAATTCTCGAGTCCGGCTATTAAACGTCCGGACACCGTCAAGCGCGCCCGGAGTAACCTACAGTAAGAATGCCTGGCACGTTCCGAGCACGCATAGAAATGCGGCCCAAACCCCAGCCCTCGCGAAATCGCGAAACTAGTACTACGCGTACATAATTACGCTCTGGAAATACCATGGGCATAGGGGGAGGGGCATGACCACGGCATGCCCAGAATGCGGCTCAACCGCACCAGGGGCTCCTGATTGTGTCATTCTTTTCTTTTCTTCTTTCTTTTTTACTTTCAGGACTCTGTTCTCACGAAGCCTTGTCCGGTAGTAGAATCGCCGAACACACGATGCAACAACCAGGAAGCGTAGCTACGCCGAGTGTCGGTGGTCTCTATTACGAGCGGTATAATTGTTTTACATACCATCCTGCAGCTTACCCTGGAGGAGCACATGTTAAAAAGTCCCGCCCTTGCTTATCGTGACTATTTGTATCGCTCGCTCTTATCGCAGCCCTTTTGAATAAACAATACATAGCTTACGCCTATTATTGAATTCCTTTTTCTATATATATATATATATATATATATATATATGTTCAGTTATGACATTGCACAACCGTACACTTTGGTACGGGCAATACACTGTGGCTCAAGTACCCCACAATATGGTGTGATAAGTCCGAACACTTTCACAAGTGCGGCACCCCGAACTTATAGCATTATATGCATTGGCTCCGAATCATGTCTTGGGTCAATAGTTGGGTTTGCTCGGCTCCCATGTTTTGGTACCTTATGTTCCGTTATATCGGCTAAGGTAGCGCTGGGAGAACCACTGCAATTGTGCCCCGGTTGAGCTGGGTTAAGCACCTCAGTGGAGAAAGCTAAAACTGACCGTCATGATAGGGCGAGAGCCGGTCGCTGTTCGAGAGGTTTTCGAGTCCCTAAAGACTTATGCGTCTTAGAGCGAAGAGTCGGCATTGTCCGACCTAGGCGTGGATAGCGACCCGAACTCGGTCTTCCGAATACCAGGGGCTTCGCCGAAATTTAAAATTATAGAATTCTATGGCTAAGTGAGAGTGTTCAAGCATTATAGTCCGGTTGCCTTGTTCGTTGCGTTGAGCGCCTCCCTCGAAGGACCCAAGAATGGGAACAAGAGCGCTCAAGTTTATCCCGAACACCCCAGCACTCGTGGCATGGGGGCTGAAGCCGATGACTCGCCATCTCTCAAATTTAATAAACGGCCGCACATAAGGTAATATTTTAAATTTAAAAGTGTTGCTTAGCGCATATGAACAAGTTTTCAGCGTACATGATAACAAATGCGAGTCTACTCAAAAATTACATCTTTGGAGCATTCACCCGCTATAAGGCGGGCACCCTTCAGGACGCCCTCATAATACATTTCAGGCTTGCGATGCTCCTTGCCCGGTGGTGGTCCGTCCGTCACAAGCTTCTCAGCGTCCATCTTACCCCAGTGCACCTTAGCACGGGCAAGGGCCCTACAGGCACCTTCAATGCAGATGGAGCGCTTGACGACTTCAACCCATGGACAGGCGTCCACCAGCCGCCTCACCAGCCCGAAGTAGCTCCCAGGCATGGCTTCCTTAGGCCACAGTTGAACTATGAGGCCCTTCATGGCCTATTCGGCCACCTTATGGAGCTCGACCAGCTTCTTCAACTGGTCGCTTAAGGGCACCGGGTGTCTGACCTCAGCATACTGAGACCAGAACACCTTCTCCGTCGAGCTTCCCTCCTCGGCTCAGTAGAATGCGGCAGCATCGGACACACTGCGGGGCAGATCTGTGAATGCTCCTGGAGAGCTCCGGATTCGGGTAAGTAACAGATAATTCACTTTCACATGCTTGCTTTGCATATAGAATGCCTTACCCGCCGCTATCTTCTTCATCGCCTCAATTTCCTGGAGGGCTTTTTGGGCTTCGGCCTTGGCGGCTTTGGCGCTCTCAAGGGCCGAGGCGAGCTCGGACTCTCGAGTCTTTGAGTCATGCTCAGAACTCTCGTGTTTTTCCACGAGAGCCTGGAGCTCTTGCCGCACCTCCGCCACCCACGCCTCCTGCTTCTCTCGCTCGGAGCGCTCCGCGGCCGCATCACTTTCGGCCTTGGACACCGCTTCCTTCAGGGTCGCCACCTCGTTCGTGGCCCCTGCAATATTCACATTATTCCTGTCATTTTTTGCAACCACATCTTTTAAATACTCCCATAAGGTCTTACTTACCTTCCTTGTCCTCAAGCTGCTTTTTGGCAAGGCCGAGCTCGTTCTCGGACCGCTCAAGGCTCTGCTTCAATGCATCAACCTCCATGATCGGTCGGGCAGAGGTCAAGAAAGGCAGCTTGCATTCCCATATTGACATACTTATGTTAGACTCCTGCGTATATCTTTTTAGATCCTCAGTTTGGCTTTTTCTTCCCGAAAACCAAACTGAGCATCAGGGGCTACTGTCTATGCAGTAATATTTTTATATATCTTAAATACATACCTCAAAGCCTGTTAGAAGGCTGGCACAGGCTTCAGTCAGCCCACTCTTGGCGGACTGAACTTTCTGGACCACCACACTCATAACAGTGCGGTGATCCTCGTCGATGGAAGTGCCGTTAAGCGCCTCCATCAAACCATCTGGTGCCTCCGGTTGGACGAAGGTCACCGGCATCATGATCTTGCCCTTCTTACGAAGGGGTCGCTGCCGGGACTCGGAACCAGAAGGTTCCGAGACGGAGTCCGCACAGGCGGACTTAAAGCCCTTTGGGGTTTTATCCCTTCTTGCCCGAGTCCGGAGGTCGCCTTGGCGCCACTGTACACCTCCTCTGGCAGGGCCCTTTTGGGACTCCACCGGCCTCATCCGGCGGGAGGAGATGAGGCGACGGAAGTGAGGTGCTATTCACATCCGGCGAATCCAGGGAGCCGCTCGACGAAGCGCCGAGCCCGGCCCTTGGGCGGGCTGCATGGTTATATTCGGCGTTAGAAGATGATGTGTGACAAATGGAACGCCATGAGTTATTCTGGTGTCCGGACACTTACGATTTCGCGAGGGGCTTGGTCCTTGGTGGCCACTCCTCTCCGCCGTCGTCGGCATTGGTGGTGTAGTCCGGAGGGAGGATCCTTCCCTTCTTGGACCCTCCGGCCTCCCCAGTTGGGGCGGCCTTACTTTTCTTCTCTCCCCCCGCTGGGGGAGAGGCCTCTTTTTCCTCCTCCTCGTCTTCGCGGGAGGAGTCCGCCTCTGAGTCATCGGACGATGAGTCCGACGACACCTGGCGCCGGGAACTCCTTCGAGTTCCCGTGGCCTTCTTCTTGGCCTTCTTCTCCGGCACCATGTAAGGTGCCGGAACCAGCAGCCCCGTCAATCGGGCGTCCGCTGGGTCTTCTGGCAAGGGAGCCGGACAGTCAACCTGTCCGGACGTCTTCTGGCAGTCCTGTCAAAGGTGAGGGAGTTTTAGATCCCGCATAGAGTCAAACTATGACAAAAGAGTCCCGTAAAGGTTGAAATAGCCTACCTCGCTGGCTTGATGCCGCGAGCTGAATCCGCGATCTTCGGTAGCGGATGCGGGAGCCTCGGCGCCCTTGAACAGCACCTTCCAGGCATCTTCGTACGTAGTGTCGAAGAGCCGGCTCAAGGTTCGGTGTTGTGCAAGAACAAACTCCCACAAGTTGAAGGCCCGTTGCTGGCATGGGAGGATCCGGTGGATGAGCATAACCTGGACTACGTTGAGAAGCTTGAGCTTCTTGTCCACCAGGTTTCGGATGCAGGTTTGGAGTCCGGTCAGCTCTTCCGAATTACCTCACGTCAGTTTCGTCTCTTTCCATGAGGTGAGCCGTGTAGGGAAGCCAGATCAGAATTCGGGGGCCGCCGCCCATTTAGAGTCGCGCGGCTCGGTGATGTAGAACCACCCCGATTGCCACCCCTTTATTGTCTCCACAAAGGAGCCCTCGAGCCATAGGACGTTGGCCATCTTGCCCACCATGGCACCTCCGCACTCCGCTTGGCGGCCGTCCACTACCTTCAGCTTGACATTGAAGGTCTTCAGCCAAAAGCCGAAGTGGGGCTGGATGCAGAGGAAGGCCTCGCACACGATGATGAACGCCGAGATGTTGAGGATGAAATTCGGGGCCAGATCGTGGAAATCTAGGCCGTAGTACAACATGAGCCCCCGGACAAATGGGTGAAGAGGAAAACCTAGTCCGCGAAGGAAGTGGAGGAGGAACACCACCCTCTCATGGGGCCTGGGGTGGGGATGAGCTGCCCCTTGTCGGGGAGCCGACGCACGATGTCGTCGGACAAGTATCCGGCCTTTCGCAGCTTTTTGATGTGCCCCTCCGTGACGGAGGAGGCCATCTACTTGCCTCCCGCTCCGGACATAGTTGGAGAAGGTTGAGGTGGGATGTGCGGACTTGGGCGCTAGAGCTCGAAGTCTTGTGAAATGGATGAGCAAAGGAGGAAGAAGGCGTGTGTGAAAAAGTGGATCCTTATCCCCTTATATGGACGGACAAAGCTATGCGTCCCCACCGGCCTGATAAAACTCGCTTATCTCCCAAGCGCCGTAATCAATGGCGCGGTTGGGTTACCCACACCCGTATTGATGAGAATCCCGGAATAAGGGGACACGATCTCTGCTTTGACAAGATGTGCCAAGGAAACCGCCTCACTAAACGCGCTGAGGTTGGACAGTAAAAACGATTCGAATAAAGGCTTGGCCATGGTGTGGTGTCATGCTGCGGAATACGTCAGCAGATTGAGTTTGTGTAAATAGTATTCTCTCTACGGTGGTATGTGGAACTTATTTTGCAGAGCCGGACACTATCCTTGTGTTCAAAATCTTATATGAAGAATTCGGAGGAGGAACCCGCCTTGCAATGCCGAAGACAATATGCGTGCCGGACTCGTCTTCATTGAAGCCTGGTTCAGGGGCTACTGAGGGAGTCCTGGATTAGGGGGTGTCCGGATAGCCAGACTATGACCTTTGGCCAGATTCCTGGACTATGAAGATACAAATTGAAGACTTCGTCCCGTGTCCGGATGAGACTTTCCTTGGCATGGAAGGCAAGCTTGGCGATACGGATATGTAGATCTCCTACCTTTGTAACCGACTCTGTGTAACCCTAACCCTCTTCGGTGCCTATATAAACCGGAGGGTTTTAGTCCGTCGGACGAACAACAATCATACCATAGGCTAGCTTCTAGGGTTTAGCCTCTCGATCTCGTGGTAGATCTACTCTTGTACTACCCATATCATCAATATTAATCAAGCAGGAGTAGGGTTTTACCTCCATCGAGAGGGCCCGAACCTGGGTAAAAACATCGCGTCCCTTGTCTCCTGTTACCATCCCCCTAGACGCACAGTTTGGGACCCCCTACTCGAGATCCGCCGGTTTTGACACCGACAGGTATCTAGGCGATTGCAGCTTAGGCCCGCATCCTCGGTGGTGTCCGGACACTTTACTTTCGGTCCAAAGAATAATTTGCACATCCCTTCGAGCTTCAGGCCGAAGAAGTGCTTGATAGTCCGTGGACCCTCTGGATTGAATTCCAATATCCAGAGAGGTCGGCGTTGGCACGGCAACATCCGTCGGATTAACATCACTTGCATTATGCTGACATGGTTAATGTCCTTCTCAAGAAGCTCTCGGATGCGGTTCTGCAGTACTGGAACATCACCAGCGGGCCCCCAATTCCGTCCTATGTCGGTCCAAGACGCTAGTTGTGATAGAGGGCCCGAGCAGAACTCGGGGGCGGCCACCCACTTTGTGCCTCTGGGAGCCGTGACATAAAACCACCTCCGTTGCCATACACCAGATACTTCTGGGAAAGAACCCTCTAGCCATGGGGCATCAGGGTTCCTGCTTATTACGACACCTCCGCACTCCGCTTGTCGCCCCTCGATCATCTTCGGCTTCACATTGAAGGTCTTGAGCCATAAGCCGAAGTGTGGGGTGACATGGAGGAAGGCCTCGTACACTATAATGAACGACGAGATATGGAGGATAGCGTCCGGAGCTAGATCATGAAAATCCAACCCATAATAGAACATGAGCCCCCTCACAAAAGGAAGTGAGGAACAAACACGACGCACTCATTGGGCTCCGGTGTAGGGATGACCTGCCCTGGAGCAGGAAGCCTGTGCTGGATGTCGGCGGTCAGATATCTGACCTCCCTAAGCTTTGCAATGTCCTCCGCTTGAATCGAGGAAGCCACCCACCGGCCTTGAGGTACAGATCCGGACATATTGGAGGATTTGGGGTGTTGGAGCCTAGATATCGGGTGTTAGAACTCGGGGTTCAAAAAGGCGCGAGGGAGGTGGAAAAGAGGCATAGGCCTCGGCCCCTTTTATAAAGGGGGTGAATATCAAGAGTCCTTAGGGTGACCGCCTGAGGTTTTCCTTACGGCACACAGAGTCATGCCAACGGCTGTCGTAGGGCTACTCACGCCCTCATTAATGGAAGATCCCGTAATAGCAGGAACACGATCTCAGCCTCGACAGGACGTGCCAATAAAACCGCCTCGCAATGCGAGTCGAGGTGGGGCAAGAGGCGCCGGTTCGCGTTGGACCGGGCCACGACGCAAGAGCACGACGTATGAAGATTGCCAGCAAATCGGATTTACGCTATGTTCCCTACAATGGTATGTGAAGATCATCTTGCAGATCCGGACACGGTTCGAGTGTTCGATAACTACTTTGGAGTACTCGGAGAAGGAACCCGCCCTGTAATGCCGAAGACAAGACTGCGCGCCGGACTCATCGTCATTGATGCCTGGTTTAGGGGCTACTGAGGGAGTCCTGGATTAGGGGGTATCCGGACAGCCGGACTGTATACAACGTCCGGACTATTGAAGCGTGAAGATACAAGACTCAAGACTTTGACCCGTGTCCGTATGGGACTTTCCTTGGCGTGGAAGGCAAGCTTGGCGATCCGGATATTGTATTTCCTTCCTTGTAACCGACTCCATGTAAACCCTAGCCCTCTCCGGTGTCTATATAAACCGGAGAGGTTGGTCCTAGAAGGCCGATCACAATTACAATCATACCATCATAGGCTAGCTTCTAGGGTTTAGCCTCTACGATCTCGTGGTAGATCTACTCTTGTACTACCTATATCTTCAATATTAATCAAGCAGGAATTAGGGTTTTACCTCCATCGAGAGGGCCCGAACCTGGGTAAACATCTGTGTCCCTTGCTTCTTGTTACCATCAGCCTAGACGCATAGATCGGGACCCCCTACCCGAGATCCGCCGGTTTTGACACTGACAGTGGCGGCCACGACAGCCATCTCCCGCCTTCGGGCCGCGGCGGCGGAGCGGGCGATGGCACTGGCTTTCGACGGTGGTGTGGCGGCAACGGTGGCCGGCAACAGATGCCGACGGGCGCCGGCGGTGGACTGTGTGGTGGGTGTTCCGCGCACACCCAACAGGGACGCCACGCGCACTACACTACGCCGGGGATTGCGCCGCCGCTGCGGTGTAGCCTCCTAGCTGGAACTGTCCTATGATGACAGCGGAGTGGCTGAGCGACAATGACGGACCAGTGCCATTGGCGAATGTGGGAGAAGCAGACGAGATAAGCTACAGGGATGGAGGAGAAAATGCGACGCAGGACTCGCCGGCCGTGAGGGTTTTTATAGCAGGCCGGTAAGCATTGGGATTTTGGGGAATTTCACCGAGTCGGGCGGGAAGCTTGCACGGGAACCTGTGAGGTTGTGCGGGAACGGGCTCACGGACGATTTATTGGTGCCACCGTATGGCAGAAAGAACGCCCCCGCGCGCTGCGCAAGCTTGTGCTGTAAGCCATCTGCGGCAGCGGGATGACAAGACATGCGAGAGGAGGATGAAAGGCCACGTACACATACGGCTAATAAAAAAACATTTGCGATTTAATTACCTACTATACCACCATCCTGGTTTATAAGTATGATTTAACTAATAAAATACAAATGCATGTCGCGAAAGATTATATAGTTGGATTTGTATTTGAACATAGTTTCCAATTATATAATTTTTTAAACATGCATTAACATTTTGTTGGTTAAATTTGAGGGCAAAGTATGGCACGGAATCTAAATGAGACTATAGACTAGACGGAGGTGGTACCACACGACCGCTCTCTACGTAGCAAGGCAACTGTCGGCCGGCTTGTAGGCGACCATTTGCTGTGTGTGTCAACTGCTCCATGCGTGTGGTTGCTTGCGGTTCAGGCGGCCGTGGCGCGCTCTGCTCGCGTCCCGCCGCGCGCGCTCTCCCTCGCGTCCCTCTGGGTGCTCTGCCCTCGTCCCTCCAAGCGCGCTGATAGTGTTTTGGGCCGACGCACGATCACGCACGTTCATGTGCAAGCGGTTGCGCCGGGCGCGATGATGTAGTTACCCACTGCAAAAACGGCCATGCGGACGCGCCGAGAGTCCACGCCGCTCGGCCCCCTTTTATTCCTGCGGCCATTTACCTTCATCTCTCGTCTCACACGTCACGATAAGCACACCCACGAGGACACATACAGAGAGGACATCAAGCGGTTCCAATGGCGCTCCTAGCGGCCGATGACGACAACGGCGGGCAGTTCACCATGCATCACGTAGTAGACACCCACGTGAGGGGGAAGGCCCTCTCGGTGGTGTACACGAACGATCCGGTCTCGGTGGAGAGCTCCATCCAAATTATGGAGCAGTTCCTTGCCGAGGACAAGTACTGAGTAGTCGGCTTCGACCTCGAGTACACCATCGGTCGTGCCGGGCACGATCAGAAGGTTGCCCTCGCCCAGTTGTGCGTGCGACATGACATCCTCATCTACCACTTCCACCTTGCCACAAGGCCTTGCGAGCGTTTCTCCAGGTTTATCAAGAGCTCCGACTATAGTTTTGCTACGGTGGACACCACCAATGATCTAAAAGCGCTCAAGGTTTCAGACTTGAAATGCTCGAATCTTGTCAACATCCAGCACCACTACAAGGTCTGGGGCACCGACAAAAGCAAACTGAACTCCCTAGTTGACCTCGCCTCGGCCATCATTGACCCTTACTACACGAAGATGAAGCAAGAGAGCAATAAGGACAAGAACGCCTGGCACAATGTGTGGCATAAGAGACTGGATGAACAACATGTCAAGTACGCGACCATGGACGCGTACACAAGCTACGAGATGTACAGGCGGATCGTTGACATGAGGAACTGTCTTCTTCCTGACCCAGATGAGGGATCGAGCCACATAGCAGTGACGGGAGCGTCACAAGAAGTAGATGACTAGACGATCGATTCTCCTACTTTAGAATGCATGCAATTGTTTATTGAGGTGTGTGCGAATGATCTGTATAGTCACTTATGTAATCGGATATTTATTTCAGTTATACACACACACACACACACACACACACATGTTATTCTACTGTAGACAGAGCAATTCACACAGCTTATTAGCAACAATCGTCTGTGTTATTATTGGTCTTCGATCACATTTCAGATTACGGACATGTTTCCCGCGTATCACACACATCTCGTTCAGTTGAATTGTTTCCATTGTGTTGCCTAATCACACACAGTTCATCCCAGTGAACCGTATGCTGTATATCGCACACGCCTTCATCTGGCTGCCCGTTTCTTTTTTGCGTCCTCATCACAAACAGTTCATTGAGCTGAACCGTATGCCCTACATCGCACACACAACTAAATTCTAAACCATGTTTGATGCATCTGTCATCGCAAACGTTTTGCACCTTTTTTGACGGTTTTTTACACCACCGTTTGCGATTATGGCATTGCACACAGTTTCGTCGAAGGGTCTCTGATCGTAGTGTCGCGTTTGTACCATCCTTCAGTAGTGTTTATTCATCTCCGAGAGGTAACTACAAAGATGGGGGAGGAGTCTACAAAGAAAGACCATCGTATCACCTGCAGCAATTACAACCATCCTTTGGTGTGGAGGAATATCATAGGAACTCTATATGATATGATTTTTACAGGAATTTTTTTCCATTAGAGCCAATTGGTTCATAGGAATAGATTCATATACTCCACATTTCAAAGGAAATAAATATGATATCATTTTTATAGCTTTAGAGCGACTTGGTTCATATGAATGGAGTCCTATACTCCCATAATTTCAAAGGAAAATAAATATTAGCGTATATTCAATAGAAAAGTTCCTATTATGTGAACCAAATGACATCTCTTTTCTAATCCCTCCTCATAGGAATTGAGATACATGTCATCTCTAGATTCAACAGAAAAGTTCCTATGATGTGAACCAAATGACATCTCTTCTCCAATCCCTACTCATAGGAATTGAGATACATGTCATCTCTTTCCCTGCAACTTCCATGTATACATCTTCTATTCCTAAATAGCTAGTACAACCCACTAGTAGATTTTTTCCTGGACATGCAACTATGGCACAAGAACACGTCATGCATGCAAGTCATAAATCACAATGTTTTTGTACTCTATGCATGCAAGCACCACATCATCAATTCGTGCATGTTACTCATAAGTTATTTCTTGCATTAAATTTTGTATTGACAATGTATGTGCTGGTCACGTGCACACATATGTAGTTCACATTCACATTTTTGTCAAAAATGTCATTCTTTTAACTGTAATTAATTTTTTTTCTTTAGTTATAGATGTTTTTGGAGGAACTTTTATGCATTATCTATACCCCTATTTAGTGTGCGAATAACTTAGAAAGATGGTCGCTGGATGAAGCTAATACGACAGTGCAGAGATGGCAAATCCGAGCACTACTGGCCGGATATCATCAACATTCCACCAGATTCTGCCACGTGTACAATTTAGAAGACTCCATGGTTGAACTTAAGCATAATGCACAAACCTCAAAACACAAGCACTTCTCCTTTGTTCTAGAATCTTCCATATCATAATTGCCCAAACTTTTTTTTCTAAATGAATTGCCATTATTTGTTTTTTACTTTATGCTTTACAATGCACAACTCCATGAATCTTAACATTTTTATAAAACTAATTGATTTTGAATGAGATGAACTATAAGAACTAAACGAACATCTACATCATGCATATATGACTCAAAGCTTTCCATGCTATGGTGTGTATTAATTCATAATTTGGTTTCCAAATCTCATGCGTTCAATGCATGTGTACCTTACTAGTTTTGACTAGAGTAGCAAATTCACGCGGGCGCGGGTATATCAAAATGCAGGGCCCGTGCATCATTGCCTTTCGGTCGAACCTACGTCCACAATTTTTTGTACGTATATCTCCACTGGTCCCCGAACCCAAAATGCTGCCTCGTTCCTGTAAAACCAAGCGGCCCACACATATTAAGGCATCGACTCAAACTCAATCCCTCTCCCGTTTACTATGATGTGGCCCTGCACGCCCTAGTACTCCTACAAACCCTACCCGCCGCACGCATCATCTGTTTTTTTAAGAGGACGAGGGAGAAGCGGATTTGTAGTGGAGGCTCCTACCCTAGGGTGCCCTAGGTAGCTGCCGCATGCATCATTGGTCCTCTCTTTTCTTTATGCTCTTGCACCCTAGAGTGAAATAATGGGCTTTGTGATTTGACCCCTCATCGCTCATTTACTACTCCTGCGGTGCTACGACCGGGGTGCCTCCAAGTCCAACCGCTGCTCCGAACTATAATTTGGTGCATCGCACGTGGAACAAGATGGTGGATGAGCCACATATCGGCCAAAGGGGTCCTGTTAGGTGTGTTGCTATTTCATGTGTGGACTGACCCTGCTTGAGTTGCTACGCCAACACGACAGGAGCAGCCTACCACTTGGTTTTGCTCCTTGGTGAATCCCGACTATATTGATCTAAAAAGATACACATACTGTACTACCCTCTCCATCTCGGTTTATAGGGCATGCACGTAGTTCTACGTCATCCATTTGACTAACTAAATATGAGTTACTATGTCACAAAAAGTATATCATTAGATTCTTAAGTGGATGTAGTTTCTAAACATATACTGTTCATCACATATATAACTAATAACCCACAAGTATAGGGGATCGCAACAGTTTTCGAGGGTAGAGTATCCAACCCAAATTTATTGATTCGACACAAGGGGAGCCAAAGAATATTCTCAAGTATTAGCAACCGAGTTGTCAATTCAACCACACCTGGAAACTTAGTATCTGCAGCAAAGTGTTTAGTAGCAAAGTAATATGATAGTGGTGGTAACAGTAACGGAAGTAAAGACAACAAAAGTAATGTTTTTGGTATTTTTGTAGTGATTGTAACAGTAGCAACGGAAAAGTAAATAAGCGTAAACAAGTATATGGAAAGCTCGTAGGCACCGGATCAGTGATGGATAATTATGCGGATGTGGTTCATCACGTAACAGTCATAACATAGGATGACACGTAACTAGCTCCAGTTCATCAATGTAATGTAGGCATGTATTCGAATATAGTCATACGTGCTTATGGAAAAGAACTTGCATGACATCTTTTGTCCTACCCTCCCGTGGCAGCGGGTCCTATTGGAAACTAAGGGATATTAAGGCCTCCTTTTAATAGAGAACCGAACAAAGCATTAGCACATAGTGAATACATGAACTCCTCAAACTATGGTCATCACCGGAGTGGTCCCGATTATTGTCACTTCGGGTTGCCGGATCATAACACATAGTAGGTGACTATAGACTTGCAAGATAGGATCAAGAACACACGTATATTCATGAAAACATAATAGGTTCAGATCTGAAATCATGGCACTCGGGCCCTAGTGACAAGCATTAAGCATAGCAAAGTCATAACAACATCAATCTCAGAACATAATGGATACTAGGGATCAAACCCTAACAAAACTAACTCGATTACATGATAAATCTCATCCAACCCATCACCGTCCAACAAGCCTACGATGGAATTACTCACGCATGTCGGTGAGCATCATGAAATTGGTGATGGAGGATGGTTGATGATGACGACGGCGACGAATCCCCCTCTCCGGAGCCCCGAACGGACTCCAGATCAGCCCTCCCGAGAGAGATTAGGGCTTGGCGGCGGCTCCGTATCGTAAACGCGATGAAACTTTCTCTCTGATTTTTTCTCTCCGAAAGCCAATATATGGAGTTGGAGTTGGCGCCGGAGGGCCACTCAGGCCCACGAGGTAGGGGGCGCGCCCAAGGGGAGGCGCGCCTCACCTCGTGGACAGGGTGTGGGCCCCCTGGTCTTCATCTTTGGCGAGGATTTTTTATTATTTATTCTAAGATATTCCGTGGAGTTTCAGGTCATTCCGAGAACTTTTTTTTTCTGCACATAAAACAACACCATGGCAATTCTGCTGAAAACAATGTCAATCCGGGTTAGTTCCATTCAAATCATACAAGTTAGAGTCCAAAACAAGGGCAAGAGTGTTTGGAAAAGTAGATACGACGGAGACGTATCAACTCCCCCAAGCTTAAACCCTTGCTTGTCCTCAAGCAATTCAGTTGACAAACTGAAAGGAAAAAGAAAAACTTTACAAACTCTGTTTGCTCTTGTTGTTGTAAACATGAAAAGCCAGCATTCAAGTTTCAGCAATTATTATGAACTAACCGTACTCACAATAACACGTAGGTCTCACAATTACTCATATCAATAATATAACCAGCTAGCAAGCCATAATAATAAAACTCGGATGACAACACTTTCTCAAAATAATCATAACATGATATAACGAAATGGTATCTTGCTAGCCCTTTCTGAGACCGCAAAACATATATGCAGAGCACCTTTAAAGATCAAGGACTGACTAAACATTGTAATTCATGGTAAAAGAGATCCAGTCAAGTCATACCCAATATAAACCAGTTATAATGAATGCAAACGACAGTGTGCTCTCCAGCGGGTGATTTTTAATAAGAAGGGTGATGACTCAACATAAAAGTAAATAGATAGGCCCTTCGCAGAGGGAAGCAGGGATTTGTAGAGGTGCCAGAGCTCGGTTTTGAAATAGATTATATTTTGAGCGGCATACTTTCACTATCAACGCAACAACTATGAGATGGCTGTATCTTCCATACTACATGCATTATAGGCAGTGCCCAAACAGAATGGTAAAGGTTTATACTCCCCCTCCTCCACAAGCATCAATCCATGGCTTGCTCGAAACAACAAGTGACTCCAACATTCGACGGGTCCCAGGGGGAGCTTTGTTTAATTATTTTGATTTGCTTTGATCTTTTGGATCATGGGACTGGGCATCCAGTTACCGGCCCTTTCTCGTGAATGAGGAGCGAGTCCACTCCTCTTGAGAATAACCCACCTAGCATGGAAGATATAGGCAGCCCTAGTTGCACATGAGCTGCTCAAGCATACAAAACAGAATTTCATTTGAAGGTTTGGAGTTTGGCACATACAAATTTACTTGGAATGGCAGGTAGATACCGCATATAGGAAGGTATAGTGGACTCCTATGGAACAACTTTGGGGTTTAAGGAGTTTGGATGCACAAGCAGTATTCCCGCTTAGTACATGTGAAGGCTAGCAAAAGACTGGGAAGCGACCATCTGAGAGAGCGACAACAGTCGTAAACATGCATTAAAATTAATTTACAAGAATATAAGCATGAGTAGGATATAATCCACCATGAACATAAATATCATGAAGGCTATGTTGATTTGATTCAACTACATGCGTGAACATGTGCCAAGTCGAGTCACTCAATTCATTTAAAGGAGGATACCATCCTATCATACCACATCATAATCATCTCAATAGCATGTTGGCACGCAAGGTAAACCATTATAACTCATAGCTAATCAAGCATGGCACAAGCAACTATAATATCTAAATGTCATTGCAAATATGTTTACTTCATAATAGCTGAATCGGGAGCGATGAATCATCATATTTACAAAAACAAGAGAGGTCGAGTTCATACCAGCTTTTCTCATCCCAATAAGTCCATCATATATCATCATTATTGCCTTTCACTTGCACGACCGAATGGTGGGAATAATAATAAGAGTGCACGTGCATTGGACTAAGCTGGAATCTGCAAGCATTCAACTCAAGAGAGAAGACAAGTAATATGGGCTCTAAGTTAGATAAACAATAATGCATATGAGAGCCACTAAGCATTATCAATATAGTCTTCTCGACCCCAAAGAAAGGAAAAGAAATAAAACTATTTACACGGAAAGCTCCCAACAAGCAAAAGAAGAACGGGAAATATTTTTGGGTTTTCTTTTTAATTCTACTACAAGCATGGAGAGTAGACTAACTAATTTTTTTGTTTTTTCTTAAGATTTATCAAACACACAAGAAGAAAGCAGGAAAAAGGAAAATAAACTAGCATGGATATTACAGTGAAAGAGTATGAGCACCGACATCTAGCAATGAGTGTGTGTGAACATGAATGTAATATCGGTGAGAAATACGTACTCCCCCAAGCTTAGGCTTTTGGCCTAAGTTGGTCTATTGCCAGGGATAGCCTAGCGGATACCCATAGGTGTAGCTGGGGTCATACTGTGACGTAGAATAGTTGGGATCATAATGTGATGAAGAGGACTCTTACTGCCACTGACTGGCAACCGCCTCAGGATCCCAAGAATAATCAGACATTCGTTGAGGCTCATCTTGTGGCTCGGGTTCCGGGGCTGGTGCAGGATTCCGATAGGCTTGAACAGCCGCCCACGGAACAATGTAAGGCCCTGTAGACAAGTCAAACAAAGAGGGAGTAGGCAAAGTAATAGTCTTAGGGTGATATTTATCAAAGTACAATTTATATTTAAGCTCCCCTTCGCAACTCTTAACAAGAAAATCATGCGCTATCATACTCTTATAATCTAAATAAGCACGGGGCAGCGCTGTTTCTTCTTTTTCCTCATGCCTAATAGGTATCTCAAAATATTCAGCTAGGCGTGAAGCATAAATGCCTCCAAAGATGGGGCCTTTAGTACGGTTCAGACTTAACCGTCTAGCAACAATTCCACCCATACTAACAGAGTTATTGCGGTATAAACCACAGAATAAAATGATAATATCAGGAATGCTAAGGTTTCCACAGTTCCCGCGACCAATCAAACAACGACTAGCAAATAAGGCAAAGTAGCGCAAAACAGGAAAATGTATGCTAGTAATTCTTGCATCAGAAACCTTCCTGGTTTCTCCCACGATGATAGTGTTAATAAAAGCTTCCACTTCATTACGGTGTGGTTCATCTAAGGTGCCCTCAAAAGGTATTTTGCAAACCTCGCAAAATTCAGCTAATGGCATCTCCTTAACAACGTCATATAAATGGAACTCTACTGTTGGAGGTGATTTCTTAGGGAAAAAGTAGATTCTGCACAAAAGTATTTGTGAGTAAGAGATACTGATGACGTTGGTCGCAGAGGATGTCGGTGAGGTCATGCGTTCTCAATTAATAGATAGAAATCCTCATGAATCCGGCTCTCCTCAAGAAGTCATCGGAAGTCCATTCACACGGCGGACCTCCATGATGCGAGCAAATTAAATTTGGGCTTCTGTTCTTCTTCCTTTTGTTTTTCCCTCGAGCTTCGGCTCGACGAGCCCGTCAAAAATTTCTTCATTATTTCTGAAACAATCTGAAATTTTTAGTAACTTCAAACAAAAGTGAACCAACTTCAATAAAACTGATAGCAACTACTCATACAAGTGCCTAGAGCATATATCAAGCATTAGAACTACTTGGAACCATATATATTTGACATGCAAGCTCAAGAACATGGTCACCTATGCAACACAAATTTGCAATGAATAAAGCACTAGAACAAAAACTAATTGGACCAATGGAGGAGTCACATACCAAGGAACAATCTCCCCAAGCAGTTTTGCGAGAGGTGCTTTGAGCAAGGAGATTGAAAATCACAGCAAAAGCGGCTGGAACACGAGCTTGAGTTGGTTTTTCGGGTTTGTGTGAGGCAGAGGAAGAAGATGGGTGTAGGGATAAGTGGAGGAGGGCCACCGTGGGCCCACTAGGCGGGCGTGCTCAGGGGTGGCGCGCCCTCCACCTCGTGGCTAGGTGGCAACTCCCCATGTAATTTTTGCACTAAAAATCCTTAAATATTCCCGAAAAAATCATATTAAATTGGCATGGCATTCTGAGGACTTTTACTTTCGGGATATTTTTATATTGCACGGATAAATCAGGAAACAGATAGAAAAATACTATTTTACTTTATTTCTACTAAATAACAGAGAATATAAAGAGATGCAGGAAGGTTGTGCTTCTAGTTTCATCCATCTCATGCTCATCAAGAAGAATCCACTAACAAGGTTGATCAAGTCTTGTTAACAAACTCATTCCGATAATCAAGGAACCAGAGAAATTTTGAATAACACTATGTTACCTCAACGGGGGTATGGACATCCCCAATAAAAAGTATATCATATTTCTTCTTGACAGTAGGGAGAGGAAATTCAAAACCTCCAAATATAATCGATGTAATTTTTCCAATAGAGTTGATACTATAAACTTGAGGTTGTTTCCTCGGAAAGTGTACCGTATGCTCATTACCATTAACATGAAAAGTGACATTGCCTTTGGTGCAATCAATAACTGCAGTATACTATCATCCTCGGGAATATCAAGAATAATGAAGTCTGTTAAAATAGTAACGTTTGCAACCACGACAAGCACATCCTCAAAAATACCGACAGGTATAGCAGTTGATTTATCAGCCATTTGCAAAGATATTTCAGTAGGTGTCAACTTACTCAAGTCAAGTCTACGATATAAAGAGAGAGGCATAACACTAACACCGGCTCCAAGATCACATAAAGCAGTTTTAACATATTTTTTCTTAATGGAGCATGGTATAGTAGGTACTCCTGGATCTCCAATTTCTTTGGATATTCCACCCTTAAAAGTATAATTAGCAAGCATGGTGGAAATTTCAGCTTCAGGTATCTTTCTTTTATTTGTTATGATATCCTTCATATACTTAGCATAAGGATTTGTTTTGATCACATCAATCAATCGCATACGCAAGAAGATAGGTCTAACCATTTCAGCAAAGCGCTCAAAATCCTCATCATCCTTTTTCTTGGATGGTTTGGGAGGAAAAGGCATGGGTTTCTGAACCCATGGTTCACTTTCTTTACCATGTTTCCTAGCAACGAAGTCTCTTTTATGATAACGTTGATTCTTTGATTGTGGGTTATCAAGATCAACAACAGGTTCAACTTCTACATCATTATCCTTACTAGGTTGAGCATCATCATGAACATTATCATTAACATTTCCACTAGGTTCATGTTCATTACCAGATTGTGTTTCAGCATCAGACATAGAGATGTCATTTGGATTATCAGGTGGTTTAGCAATAGGTTCACTAGAAGTTTGCACAGTTCTATCATTCTTGTTTTTCTTCCTTTTAGAAGAACTAGGCATATCAATATTATTTCTCTGAGAATATTGCTCGATTCTCTTAGGGTGGCCTTCAGGATACAAAGGTTCCTGAGTCATTCTACCAGTTCTAGTAGCCACTCTAACATCATTATCATTTTTCTTACTATTCATTTCATCAAGCACTTCTTTCTGAGCTTTATGTACTTGTTCTACTTGAGTGGTAACCATAGAAGCATGTTTGCTAACAAGTTTAAGTTCACCTCTAATATTAGCCATATAATCACTCAAGCGTTTAATCATAAATGTATTCTGTTTTAATTGTCTACCGAAATAAGCATTAAAGTCATCTTGCTTAAACATAAAGTTATCAAACTCATCCAAGCACTGACTAGCAATTTTAGAAGGAGGGACTTCAACTTTATCATACCTATAGAGAGAATTTACCTTTACTACTTGTGTCGGGATATCGGGAGGTTCTTCAGTAAATAAGTAATTGAGATCATATACTTCTCCAACAGGCGGTAAATTAAGACCATGTATTTCTTCAATAGGAGGTAAATTCTTAACATCTTCAGCTTTAATACCTTTTTCTTTCATGGATTTATTTGCCTCTTGCATATCTTCGGGACTGAGAAATAGAACACCTCTCTTCTTCGGAGTTGGTTTAGGAATAGGCTCAATAATTGGCTCAGGAGCTGGCTTAGGAGGTACCCAATTATTTTCATTTGCCAACTTATTATTCAATAGAATTTCAGCGTCATCCGGTGTTCTTTCCCTGAAAAGAGAACCAGCACAACTATCCAGGTAATCTCTGGAAGCATCAGTTAGTCCATTATAAAAGATATCATATATTTCAGGTTTCTTAAGAGGATGATCAGGCAAAGCATTAAGTAACTTGAGAAGCCTCGCCCAAGCTTGTGGGAGACTCTCTTCTTCAATTTGCACAAAGTTGTATATTTCCCTCAAAGCAGCTTGTTTCTTATGAGCAGGAAATATTTAGCGAAAAAGTAATAAATCATATCACAGGGACTTTGCACACAACCAGGATCAAGAGAATTAAACCATATCTTAGCATCACCCTTTAATGAGAACGGAAATATTTTGAGTAAATAAAGGTAGCGCGATCTCTCATTATTAGTAAACAGGGCAGCTATATCATTTAACTTAGTAAGATGTGCCACAACAGTTTCAGATTCATAGCCATAAAAAGGATCAGATTCAACCAAAGTAATTATATCAGGATCAACAGAGAATTCATAATAATCCTTATCGGGAACACAGATAGGTGAAGTAGCAAAAGCAGGGTCGGGTCTCATCCTATCTCTAAGAGATTCTTTACTCCATTTAACTAGCAACCTCTTAAGTTCATATCTATCCTGGCAAGCAAAAATAGCTGCAGAAGATTCAGCATCAAAAAGATAATCCTCAGGAATAGCAGGCATATTTTCATCATTACTTTCATCATTGTATTCAGTTTCAATAGTTTCTCTTTCTCTAGATCTAGCAATTTGTTCATCTAGAAATTCACCAAGGGGCACAGTGGTATCAAGCATAGAAGTAGTTTCATCATAAGTATCATGCATAGCAGAAGTGGCATCATCAATAACATGCGACATATCAGAACGAATAGCGTAAGCGAGGTTTAGGTGTCGCTAGCTTACTTATAACAGAAGGTGAATCAAGTGCAGAGCTAGATGGCAATTCCTTACCTCCCCTCGTAGTTGAGGGCAAAATAGTAGTTCGGTCATCTTTCAAATTCTTCATAGTGTCCAGCAGACATAAGTCCCAAGTGACTCAAAGAATAGAGGTATGCTCCCCGGCAACGGCTCCGGAAAAGGGTCTTGATAACCCACAAGTATAGGGGATCGCAACAGTTTTCGAGGGTAGAGTATTCAACCCAAATTTATTGATTCGACACAAGGGGAGCCAAAGAATATTCTCAAGTATTAGCAGCTGAGTTGTCAATTCAACCACACTTGGAAACTTAGTATCTGCAGCAAAGTGTTTAGTAGCAAAGTAATATGATAGTGGTGGTAACGAATTGAAGTAAAGACAACAAAAGTAATGTTTTGGTATTTTTGTAGTGATTGTAACAGTAGCAACGGAAAAGTAAATAAGCGTAAACAAGTATATGGAAAGCTCGTAGGCACCGGATCAGTGATGGATAATTATGCCGGATGTGGTTCATCATGTAACAGTCATAACATAGGGTGACACGGAACTAGCTCCAGTTCATCAATGTAATGTAGGCATGTATTCCAAATATAGTCATACGTGCTTATGGAAAAGAACTTGCATGACATCTTTTGTCCTACCCTCCCGTGGCAGCGGGGTCCTATTGGAAACTAAGGGATATTAAGGCCTCCTTTTAATAGAGAACCGGCACAAAGCATTAGCACATAGTGAATACATGAACTCCTCAAACTATGGTCATCACCGGGAGTGGTCCCGATTATTGTCA
This sequence comes from Aegilops bicornis, assembly GCA_021605145.1. Taxonomy (NCBI): domain Eukaryota; kingdom Viridiplantae; phylum Streptophyta; class Magnoliopsida; order Poales; family Poaceae; genus Aegilops; species Aegilops bicornis. The sequence goes on along the minus strand of CM038672.1, from coordinate 513,505,404 downwards.
CTTCGGGGTTGCCGGATCATAACACATAGTAGGTGACTATAGACTTGCAAGATAGGATCAAGAACACACATATATTCATGAAAACATAATAGGTTCAGATCTGAAATCATGGCACACGGGCCCTAGTGACAAGCATTAAGCATAGCAAAGTCATAGCAACATCAATCTCAGAACATAATGGATACTAGGGATCAAACCCTAACAAAACTAACTCGATTGCATGATAAATCTCATCCAACCCATCACCGTCCAGCAAGCCTACGATGGAATTACTCACGCATGGCGGTGAGCATCATGAAATTGGTGATGGAGGATGGTTGATGATGACGACGGCGACGAATCCCCCTCTCCGGAGCCCCGAATGGACTCCAGATCAGCCCTCCCAAGAGAGATTAGGGCTTGGGCGGCTCCGTGATCGTAAACGCAATGAAACTTTCTCTCTGATTTTTTCTCCTCGAAAGCCAATATATGGAGTTGGCGTCGGAGGCCACCGAGGGGCCACGAGGTAGAGGCGCGCCCGAGGGGCGCGCCCCCACCCTTGTGGACAGGGTGTGGGCCCCCCTGGTCTTCATGTTTGGCGAGGATTTTTTAATATTTATTCTAAGATATTCCGTGGAGTTTCAGGTCATTCCGAGAACTTTTGTTTTACGCATAAAACAATACCATGGCAATTCTCGAAAACAGCGTCAGTCCGGGTTAGTTCCATTCAAATCATACAAGTTAGAGTCCAAAACAAGGGCAAAAGTGTTTGGAAAAGTAGATATGACAGAGACGTATCAATAGCCAGTTAAATTCTCAACCTAGAATGACGTGCATGCCCTGTAAGCCGATATGGAGGAAGTAGTAAAAATGAGGTGATTTTACCGAGCGATGGGCGGGGGAGCATGGCCTGTCATGCGGTCCCACGTGCCATGATGTACCAAGGCAATGCGGGTGTCCCTCTTGAGGCAGAACAATGGTAGAAGCAATACTACGTGGTTTTCTTGAAGGAGATGATGGCGAACCGAAGTGTGAAATAATGGTTGCTTCGTCCGTCTGGGAAGGTGCGGCATTGTGATTTGACGTCTCATTGCTCATTGCTACTACTGGGGCGATACGACTGGGGTGCTTCCCCCCTGCTGTTCTGCGCTATTATTTGGTGCATGACATGTCGACCCGGTTGCTATATGTCCCACATGTCGGCGAGAGGAAGTACAGAATTCATGAAAGCGAGCGTCGACGGAGGAGTACAAGACACGGCTTGGTTTTTGCTGCTTCGCGCGATCCATCGATACAAACCTAGACTAAAAAAGGCGAGGGCTTGTCTTTTCCCGCGCGGCAGGCAGGGGAGTTTGGCATAGTCTGTTCGAGGCAAGGAGCCAGGAAGGGAAACAAGCAAATAAAGGTTGAGCGACTTAGTTTTGGGAAAATCTGATTTTACGGAGTACGTACCCACTATGGAGGTAGTACTACTTACTACTCCCTCCTTTCCGGTTTATAGGGCTCATCTAAAAAAATATTTTTTCGTTTTATAAGTATCAATTCTACTAGTAGTAGTAGTACCATCACATGTTGGATTTCGAGGTGCGTTAAATCACCCGATGCAAGCAGTGTCAAGAGAAAACTCACCAATGCATGTAAAAGTTCATGGAAATTTAGTGGTCATGCATTCATTCATTCTAATTAATGCCTCCGTAAACATAACTTCTTGAGAAAAACAAGCGTACTAATTACTTGTGCAAACTACAAAATTAATTCCACCACTCACCGTCTACCTTGGTTGGAGAGATTTTGAAATTGAGCCATAAACTAGAAATGAGGGAGTAGTAACTTTTGTCTCTATTACTATTTGTGGCCTTGTATAGATGCAAAATGTATTTTTTTATAGTGGCCTTGTATAAGTAAATGGAGGGAGTACTAAAGGATATATATTCCAAACAATATGATAATCTTTCTAACCAAGGTAGGGACGAGGAGTAAATGGAGGGAGTAGTAAAATTTTCTCCTCGTCCTGTGAGCCATCGCGTGGGCATGGCGAGGAGCGTAAGGCATACTAGTAAGCAAGCTTCACCTCATCCTACGAGCCACCGCGCTCGTGGGCGGGGGAGATGGTGTACTAAGCAAGCTTCTCCTCGTTCTGCGAGTTGAGGGGACACATCAGAAGTACTCTAGTGTATAGAGCCTTGCCTCTAAGGTAGGCCCCACATGGTTTGACTCTTTTTAACATAACGCGTCAAGTCAAAATTTGTTTGTTCACCCGTGGTAGACGATCCTCCATCAAGTGGACAACCAGTATACATGTCAAATTACCACGTGGGCTGCCTTTTCGTACAGAAATGAGCTCCACCGTGTACCCGCGCGGGTGTGGTTGGGAAAGAGACAGGAGTACGTGCGCCGTGCGTGCACCTCTTATCTTCGTGCAAGTCCCCCACCTACGTGGGTGTGTGTGAGAGAGATACAAACCTAGACATAATGCGCCGTCCATCCCCATGCCTCCGCCCAGTCCGACCACCAGTCACCACCATGCCCCACTCCTCCTCACCTTATCTCTCATCTTTCTCGAGATACCATTTTTCTGATAAAATTCTCGAGATACCATTTTTGCGATAAAATTCTCGAGATATCATTAGTTTTTACACATGGGATTGTTCCTGCATGGGTCAATCACAACAGGTGTTTTGTAAAAAAAATGCATCTTGATGTTCCGCGCAATGCACGGGCATCTTGCTAGTCCATGAAAACAACACATGGAAAAATTTCACGGCGAACGAGGGATGTGAATCTACTGGTAGGGGCTGTTTCGATCTTGCCCGGGGTAGCCAAAATATTGGCGACCCTTTTGTCCAACGGTGCCTTTGCCACCGATGAACGAGGAAAGGCTCGGGTGCTCATGCATCCTCCAGCGCGCACATTGGAGACGAGCTCGCACGAGCTATGCTTTTTTTGTCCCGCCATGCCTCCCGAGCCGGCCGCAGACCGACCACCGACCCGCAAATTACGCCATCCAACCGTAGCCGCACACATTCTGACAGCAACTCAACCAATCGGACGAAATTCATGCAAACACGACGATATTTCATATAAACAATGTCAAAAATAATATAAAATATCGGATTTTCATACAAACATGACGGATTTCATTACATTCAAATGAACTACGCGGTGCTAGTTCTGGACAGCACAGGTATATAATACCTGGCCTAAATGGTCGCCTGCTGATCCATTTGTGTTCCTCATGTCCGGCAGCACGATCACCGGACTGCCGGGAGCCCCGGTGGTATATGCTTCAGCGCAAAGGATGGCTTGCTTCCCCACTGCCCAACTGATATCGTTGGCTGATGCCCAAGATGTTGGTGGAAGGGGGCTTCTCCGCTTCCGTGGAGCACGTGCGGGGTCGACGAAGGTCCTCACAACAAAAGGATCCGGCAAGACACTGCTGTGTACGTCGGCGTCGCCTCCGCGGTGGCCTTCATGGGACCCAAGCGGCGGTGGCCTCCCATGTTCTACTTCTCCTCGATGATGGCGGCAGACGCGGAGGCGCTGGCCACCGACTCGTCGCTCTCCGTGCACCCGGCTTCTGTCGCTGCTTGCATGGCGTGGCTACCGGCATGGGAGTCTCAGCCACAGAAACGGGAGATGCAGTCGCAGACACGGGAGGCGCGGTATGAGGTGGCAGCGTGGACGGCAGTGACGATGCCCGTGCACTCCTCCTCATTGAGCTGGCTTGGAGCAGCGAGTTGCTGAACCGCGCGCCGGCTTGGGGCGGCATCTGGCTCGTTGGGCGAGGGGAGGGAGGTGGATCAACGAGCTGCATAGCTCGTATCCGGCGGGCTCGGCGGGCCACCCAGCCAGCTTGGATGCGAGATAACTACTCTTCGTAAGCCATTGTAAGAGTGGACAAAATGGTGAAGGAGGAGATAGGGTAGCGGCGGAGTTGTGCGATTCTTGGCCGGCGTTTGGCCTCGTTTAAATAGGAGATTAAATGGATGGCAGATGGGAGGAGCTCGGCCGGCATTGCATTTAATGCCGGCCCGATCATGAACGGATGTGTGTCCAGAGTGGGTTTCTCGGCTTCCACACGGGCGGGTTTCATGGAGGCGTTTGAATGCGGCAAGGAGGCGTGTTCAGCCGGGCGTGCATCGAGTGGCGCCCTCGACTCTGACGTACGACACCGCACCGTTCTTCCACTTACATGTGGGATCTTTGGGTACATGGCCTGCATGTCAGTGACCCAACGCAGGCAGCGCACGACACAGGAACTTTTGGTGGGCCAAGGCGGTCGGAAGCTGGCATTTCGTAAACTGATGATTGTTCCTTGAGTGTGACGTCATCTATTTCATGCAGATAAGTGTAGGTGAGTGCATGTGTACGTGTCAGTGTTGCACGCCTGCATGCGTGCGTGTGTTCGTGCAAGTGTTGCGTGCGTGCATGTGTACGTGCGGGATGAGGCTACACGTCAGTCGACTAACTTTTTCATCTCTGGTCAGTAGATTTTCCAGCCGTTGGATACGAAATCAAGGGCCTGCAGTTTATCTTCAACCTCCACCCCCTTGAGCCGCTAGCCACCACCAGCTGAACTGCCGGCCCCCGCCGTCCATGGCCGGCCCACGCTGCCACGCCACCCCGCCCACCCCGAAACCACTCCCCACCGCCGGTCCGCCGCCGCCCCCGCCATCCCTCTAAGTCCCCCCCCCCCCCCCCCCCCCCCCCCCCGCCAAGCTTTTTCTCCGGCGATCCCCACGTCACCGCCAAATCACCGCCGCCCCCCCACCGCCGGCGACTGCCAACCAGAGGTCTCACGACTTCGAATCCCCACCGACCACTAATTTATTACCATTTCTGTCCTTCATATACGCGCTGACGGGTGGACCCTATGGTAATGTGTGATACGTCTCCAACGTATCTATAATTTTTGATTGCTCCATGCTATACTATCTTCTGTTTTGGACATTATTGGGCTTTATTATTCACTTTTATATTATTTTTGGGACTAACCTATTAACTGGAGGCCCAACCCAGAATTGTTGTTTTTTGCCTATTTCAGAGTTTTGCAGAAAAAGAATATCAAACGGAGTCTAAACGGAATGAAACCTTCGGGAACGTGATTTTTGGAATGAACATGATCCAGAGGACATGGACCCTACGTCAAGAAAGCCACCAGGAAGCCACGAGGTAGGGGGGCACGCCTACCCCCTGGCGGTGCCCTCCACCCTCGTGGGCCCCACGTTGCTCCACCGACGTACTCCTTCCTCCTATATATACCTATGTACCCCCAAACGATCAGATACGGAGCCAAAAACCTAATTCCGCCGCCCGTAACCTTCATGCACCATGAGATCCCATCTTGGGGCCTGTTAGGAGCTCACGGGAGGGGCCATCGATCACGGAGGGCTTCTACATCAACACCATAGCCTCTCCGATGAAGTGTGAGTAGTTTACCTCAGACCTTCGGGTCCATTGTTATTAGCTAGATGGCTTCTTCTCTCTTTTTGGATCTCAATACAATGTTCTCCCCCTCTCTTGTGGAGATCTATTCGATGTAATCTTCTTTTGCGGTGTGTTTGTTGAGACCGATGAATTGTGGGTTTATGATCAAGTTTATCTATGAACAATATTTGAATCTTCCGAATTCTTCTATGTATGATTGGTTATCTTTGCAAGTCTCTTCGAATTATCAGTTTGGTTTGGCCTACTAGATTGATCTTTCGTGCAATGGGAGAAGTGCTTAGCTTTGGGTTCAATCTTGCGGTGTCCTTTCCCAAAGGATTAGGGGCAGCAAGGCACGGATTGTATTGTTGCCATCAAGGATAACAAGATGGGGTTTTTATCATATTGCATGAATTTATCCCTCTACATCATGTCATCTTGCTTAAAGCGTTACTCTGTTCTTATGAACTTAATACTCTAGATGCATGCTGGATAGCGGTCGATCTGTGGAGTAATAGTAGTAGATGCAGGAGGGAGTCGGTCTACTTGTCTCGGATGTGATGCCTATATACATGATTATACCTAGATATTCTCATAACTATGCTCAATTATGTCAATTGCTCAACAGTAATTTGTTCACCCATCGTAAAATACTTATGTTCCTGAGAGAAGCCACTAGTGAAACCTATGGCCCCCGGGGAAGCGGCGCATCGGTGTCTATCATAGGGGTGTGGGGCGCAGGAGCTGCTTGCGCCCAATCTGGAGGTCGGCGGGGCTTGAAGGTATGGCCGGGGGGCGGTGCCAAGCACGGTGGTGCGGTGAGGTCGAGGGGAGGGCAGAGGCAGGGGACTGGGCCGGTGGTCGCTGGCGTTTTGAGGAAGATCGTAACACTGACTGGCTGGAGGTAGATGATGGTGATCTGCCTGTTCTTTGTACATCGGACGGTGTAGAAAAAAATGGACTGACCTATTTGTTTTCAGTCGAATGTTATTTTCATAGAATCCTGTAGTAATTTCATGTGCGATGCATGTTGTAGAGCTATCATATGTCTCTCGCGATTTATTTCTAACCGACCTGCTATCTGCTACCTTTACACTGTACTACTTGTGCACACACTTCACCCATACTCACAATGTTGTTTTTTATGCATGGGTATTTGGACTGACGCATTGTTGATGAATACAAAAAGAAAAGATGTAAGTCGATCCAAAGGTAATTCGAAGATAAGCACTAAGCGTTTTGGTAGCTCTAAAGGGTGTAGTGTCGTGAGATGGAGACGATAACGTAGCTCTGCAGTTGATGATCTCAATTGCCACACACAACCATCCCAGGTGCTTGCTTTAACTTCACGCTGTCAAATGTGGTTGCATGTTTTATATGGTGTCTAGCTTGTATTGCTTCCAATTTGGTTAAATTGCATCTACTTACTTTACCCATTATACCTTTGATAATGATATGCCTTCCTGTTTTTGATACATACTACATATGTCTATTAACTATGTCCGTACATCAAACTAATGCTCTTTTGTATCCCTCATCAATCACTTATGATGAGATAGTCACCCCAGTGGGTTATTGTGAGACGCGCTACTCGTTTAAAGAGTGCAATGTCATCCTCCCCACATGATTCTCAAGAAACAGCAAGGCTAAATGAAGATAGTCAACGTAGCTCTCTAGTTGATGACCGCAATTCCCCCACACCACCATCGCAGGTGCTTGCTCTTACTTGGCAGTGTGATATGTGGTTGCATGTTGCATATGGTGTCCACCTTGTAATGCCTCTAATTAGGGTAAATTGCATCTGCTTAGTTAACACATTATACCTGTGAATATGACATGCCTTCCTGTTTTTGGTACATACTAAGTCTTTCTATTAACGATGTTCTTACATCAATTTTTTTTCTTGTGTATCCCTCATCAATCACTTCTGACGATACACCTTCAAGTTGACAGTGTAATATTGGTTTCATCTTGCATATCATTTCAAACATGTATTGCCTCTAATTTGTTGAAGTGCCACTTATAATGAGACACATCTAACTTGGTAGAGTGATTTTGGTTGGATCTTTCATATGGTGTTTAGATTGCATTGCTTCCAATTTGTTGAAATGCCTTCTGCTTAGCGTTTCTCATACATATTCCATCCTCCTACAATGTGGTTGCCGTACATAAAAGTTGTGTTCGTCAGTATCATGCATCAACGAATTTGGAAGTGCGAATTTCATTCCTTTTTCTTGTGTATTTACTTGACAAGGCAAAATCTAAAAGGACGAAGGCACGAAATGATGGTGGTCCTCTGGAGCAACCGAAACAGATGATCTCTACAGATTCTCCTGCTACTCCATCTTTGATTGCAAGTTCGAAATCTCATCTCCCCTACTCCACAACCCCAGGTGCTTGCTCTAACATGGCAGTGTGATATCTGGTTGCATGTTGCATATGGTGTCTAGCTTGTATTGCTCCTAATTCGATAAATAGCATCTCCTTAGCTTACACATTATACATGTGAATATGACACGCCTTCCTATTTTTGGTACATACTACATCTGCCTATCACACCATGTTCTTACATCAAACTACTGTTCTTGTGTATCATGCATCTATCGCTAATGATGAGACAGTCACGCCCGTGGGTTAGTATGAGACGCGCTACTCTTATAAATAGTGCAGTTTCATCCTCTCCACATGATTCTCAAGAAACAGCAAGCCTAAATGAAGATATTGAACGTAGCTCTGTACTTGAAGACCACACTTCCCCTACACCACCATCGCAGGTGCTTGCTCTAACCATAGATGTGATATGTGGTTGCATGTTGCATACGGTGTCTAGCTTGTAATGCTTCTAATTAGGGTAAATTGCATCTGCTTAGTTTACACATTATACCCGTGAATATGACATGCCTTCCTATTTATGGTACACACTACATCTATGTGTTAACCATGTTCTTACATGAAACTACATCTCTTCTGTATCCTGCATCAATCACTTACGATGAGACACCTTTATTCGCTGCATATTGCATATTATTTCAAGCCTGTTGCCATGCATTGCTTCTAATTTGGTCAAATACATTTGTTAGGCCACCCTTTTAATTTGGCGGAGTGATATTGGTTTCATCTTTCATATGGTTTCTAGCTTGCATTGCTTCTAACAAGTTCAAACACCTTGTGCGTAGTCTACACTTTATACATCATACATGTCAATCTGTCACGTCGTCCTATTTTTCATACATATTCCATCCTCCTATCATGCGGCTGCCTTACATGAAAGTAGTGTTCGTTAGTATCATGCATCAATGAGTTCTGAAGAGCAAATTTTATTCCTTTTTCTTGTGGGTTTGACTTGACAAGGAAAAATCAAAAAAGCAGAAGGAAAAGAGTAGGGAAGGCGATGATGGTGGTCCTCTGCAGCAACGTAAGCAGAGCATCAGATGCGGATTCTCCTTGTACTGCTAGTGCATTACAAGGTCCAAGTCTCCGCTCCCCTAGTCCACCATCCAAGGTGCTTGCTCTAACTTGGCAATGTGATATCTGGTTGCATGTTGCATATGGTGTCTAGCTTGTATTGCTCCTAATTAGTGTAAACTGCGTCTGCTTAGCTTACACATGATACGTGTGAATATGACACGCTTTCCTGTTTTTGGTACATACTATATCTATCTATCACACCATGTTCTTACATGAAACTACTTTTATTGTGTATCCTGCATCAGTCACTTATGATGGGACACCTTTAAGTTGGTAGTGTGATATTGGTTTGCGTCTTGAATATGATTTCTAGCATGTACTGCTTCTAGTTTGATGAACGGCACCTATGACGAGACAGTTTTAACTTGGTAGAGTGATATTGATTGCACCCTCCATATGGTGTCTAGCTTGAAGTGCTTCAAATTTGTTGAAGTGCCTTCTACTAGTTACCACATCATAGGTGTGAATATGTCAAGCCGTCCAATTTTTCGTACATATCCCATCCTCGTATCATGACTTTGCCTTTCATCAAAGTAGTGTTCGTCAGTATCATGCATGAATGAGTTCTGAAGAGCGAATTATATTCCTTTTTCTTGTCGATTTGACCTCACAATGCAAAATCAATAAAGCGGAAGTAAATTGGTAATGCATTGGATGATGGTGGTCTTTCCGAGCAACTGAAATGGAGGGTCTCTACAGATTCTACTCTACCATCCTCCCAACAAGATTCGCAATACAAAGCAAGGCTAGACAGTCAACGTACCTGTGTAGATGATGAGCACATCTCCCCTACTCCACCATCATAGGTGCTTGCTGTAGCGATCCGACCTCAAACGGTCAAGTCTTTGTGCTTCTGTGTCATCCCTGGATCGGTAATGCTGACACACACAGTACTCGAAGGATTTATAACAGAGTAGCAATCACTCACTTATTACATTGAATGTCTCAAAAGAGAACTTATCACAATAAATATGGCTTAAGGCCATCTAAGTAAGATAACATCGGAAGGCTTGGAAGATAAGTGAGTCCATCAACTCCAACGGCATAGCTGAGATGCACAACAACGACCTATCGCACCTTTACTCGTCGTCTGAAAGTCTACAACATGATACGCTGCAGCCCGAAAACGGGTCAGCACATGGAATATGCTGGCAATATAACACAATAGAGCAAGAACAGAAATAATGCTACCCCTATATGCATATTTGGCTGGTGGAAAGGCTCTATGGTTATATTGTTTCGCGAAAAGCCAATTTTTTTCCTACAACAAAGGAATATATTTTATTTAACTATCATGGTGGTTGAACAACATTGTGAAGGTACTTCCTACTCAATCCCAATTAAAAGTAGTTATCAACCCAACAAATTAAATTAGAGTGATGAGATACATATGATAATCCAAGTACTAGATACTCAAGATGTCCATAACCGGGGACATGGCTAACCATGATTAGATTATACACTCTGCAGAGGTTTGTGCACTTTTCCCCACAAGACTCGATCTCCTCCATTGGATTTCTCGCACTTCATGGTGTTTGAGAAACAGATGACCGAGACACAGTCTTTCCGAAGCATTAACTCTAACCCCGGGTAGACAGTGCCAACCTACATCCCTCTACATCTGCTAGCCTACCACTGGAAGAGGTCATGCAACTTACTCAACTATGCTAGAGCCCATAATAGCTTGTGGGTGCACACGGAAGTTTCTAGCATGAAATATCTCAGTTCCCTTTGAGCACAGGTGGCGGACCGTAGGATTATCACACGGGTACTCGGGATATCCTAGGACAACACCGGATTCTCCAGTGCCCAAAACAAGCAATCCACCCAGATGTGTATTAAAGTTGCCACCTTAAGTTGAACCATTAAATAATCATCTCACATACATCATGGATTCACTCACCCAAACCACATCTACGAGCATAGCATAGCAGTATAAGCATAACGTAGAAGTAACTCCCAAGGTTTTGTTATAAACAGGGCAATAGGTTCTACCTCATCATCTACTTCCCAATACCCACAAGTTAATCACATCCTAATCATGCAGTGTTTGAGGATTGAGTCTAATGCATAAAAACTGGGTATGAAAAGAGTATGATCAATGTGTTACTTGCCTTACTGATGATCCACAAAACCTAGAGACTCGTAGTAGCACGCTTCACACTCCGGGAATTCCATCGCAAACAAACAATAGCTTACATAAGCAATCAATCAAAGATGCACGGGTAAAACTCAAATAAGAAGATCGAATCTGAAACTCAACTGAAGAGATTCGATGTGCAAAAAGAATCAAATCCAACGGAGCAACGAAACTCAAACTACGAAAAAACAAGATCCGTTTACTAATCTGGACTAAAGTCAAAGTTTACAGTACCAAAATCTTGTTTAAGTTTGTTAAACAAAAATAGGGCTTCGAGACGAAGATCTAGGCGCTTGAATCGCCTGATTCCGATAAACGAGCGAAAAGATAAACTAAAACGAAAATCGGGTCAGAAATCGCGATCGAAAATAATCGCGGAAAAACCCAGGAAAAAAAGGAAAAATTGACGAACATGCTAATGAACGAGCGTTCGCTGTCTGTGACTAACGAATGAACGGCGTTCGTTAAAACGAACGTACGGATGAACGTTCGCACAATAACTAAACCACAGAAAAAAAACCTAACCTATCTATCTATATATATATATATATATATATATATATATATATATATATATATATATATATATATATCTAATCTAGGTTTTAAAAAAAGCGAGCAGTTTTCCGACGAAAACCGGCGGCTACCTCCGTAGGTCGACGGCAATGGGGCAGTGAGGCGGCACGGCTGGCGCTGCTCGGTCGGCGGCGGCTCGGGAGTGGGGCTAGGGTTTGGGGCGCGGGGCTGGCTGGGGCGGCTCGGCGCCTCGGGCTTTAAAGGCCCGGCCGGGTCAATGTCCCAGGCGGACACAGCCATGTAAGGTCGGTTCATTTTTTTTAATATTCCGACGCGCAGAAAACGAAGAAAAGAAATACTAACCGGACTCCAAAATCCTGAAATAAATTTTCCCAGTCCTCTAAAAATCTACCGGACAAGGTGAACATTTATTTAGGACTCTAATGCAATTTTGGAAAACACATATTTTCCTAACTCAAATAAAATAGCAATAAAATAAAAATAAAAAATGTTTATTTGTTTTTAATACTTTTCCTCCAATATTTCATTATTTTGTGGAAGTCATATTATCCCCTCTCATATATTTCTCTATATGAAATATTTTCAAAGAGAAAAATAATTAAAAAGAAATGACCCTTCTTTCAATATTTGGTAAAATTCAAATATGAAAACGGTGAAATCCCCAACTCTCTCCGTGGGTCCTTGAGTTGCTTAGAATTTCTAGGATCGCAAAGCAAATATGCAAATGAAATATGATATGCATGAATGATCTATGTATAACATTCCAAATTGAAAATTTGGGATGTTACACTTGCATGTTGCGTATGATGTCTAGCTTGTATTGCTTCTAATTTTGTTGAATTGCACTTGCTTGCCTTACACATAATGCCTGTGAATATGACACGTGTTCCTATTTCTAGAACATACGTGTACATGATGAGCACATCTCACCTACTCCACCATCACAGGTGCTTGCTCTAACTTGGATCTGTTATATGTGGTTGCGTGTTCTGTATGTTGTCTAGTTTGTATTGCTTCTGATTATGTTGAATTGCATCTGCGTAGCTTACAACTTATACCTGCAACGATCACTTACCCATAAGACACATTTAACTTGGGACTGTGATGTAGGTTGCATCTTGCATTATCTTCTAGCTTGTACTGCTTCTAATTTCTTGAAATCGCACTTACGACGAGACACTTTTTACCTGATAGAGTGATATTGGTTGCATGTTCATATGATGCCTAGCTTTCATTTCTTCTAATTTTGTTGAAACGCCTTTTGCTTACTATTTTTTCATACATATTCCATCCTCCTATCGTACGTGTGAATATGCAATGCTGTCTTTTTTTGTATATATTCCATCCTCCTATCCACCGCTTGCCTTACATCAAATTAGTGTTCGTGTGTATCATACATCAACCAGTTATGCAGAGCTAATTTTATTCATCTTCTTGTGGTTTTGACTTCATAAGGCAATATCAGAAAATAGGAAGGAAAAGAGTAAGTTAGGAGATGTTGTTGGTCCTCCGCACAGAAGCAAACAGAGACTCTCTAGATTTGCCACTCCTACTGCTAATGAAGTTGAAGTCCCAAGTCTACATGTTGAGTTCATCTCCCGTACTCCACCATCACAGGTGCTTGCTCTAAGTTGACAGTGTGATAATTGGTTTCATGTTGCATATATTGTCTAGCCTGTATTTCTTCTGTTTTGATTAAATTGCACCTGCTGAGTTTATACATTATACATGTGCATATGACATGGCTTTCTATGTCTAGAAGACACTGCATCTATCTATCATACCATGTTCTTACATCAAAGTACTGTTGTTGTGTATCCCGCATCAGTCACTCATGATTGGACGCTTTTAACATGGCAGTTTGATAGTGGTTGCATCTTGCATTGATTTCTACGTTGTACTTCTTCTAATTTTTCGAATTGCCACTTATGACAAGACACTTTTAACGTGGCAGAGTAATATTGGTTGCATCTTTCATATGGCGTCTACCTTGCATTACTTCTATTTTCTTGAAAATCCTTCTGCTTAGTTTACACATCATAGCTGTGAATATGTCACGATGTCATGTTTTTCTTACATATTCCATCCTCATACATTTGTCTTACATCAAAGTATTGCTTGTCTGTATCATGTATCAATGAGTTCTGAAGAGCGATTTTATTCTTTTGTGTTGTGGGTATGGCTTGACATGGCAAAGTCAAAAAAGAGCAAGGAAAAGAATATAGTAGGGAATGGTGTTACTCGTCGGGTGAAACGGAAAAGGATCTGCCCTCGAGATTCTGCTAGTTCTTATAGTGCAGTAGAAGGTCCAAGTCCACCGGCTAAATCTACAAACACACTATCACCTGCTCCACCAGCTGCAGCATCCGCTTCAACTGTACCAGGATCTCAAGGAGTTACTCGTTCATTTGCTCCAGAACTGGCCAGTTCCCAAGCTGCCTTCACACCTAACACCACTTCCGAAGCACTGCTGACACAACAGGAGTTGGCAAGATCAGATGAACCTCATGAGCATCAACACTAAGACGGTACCTGACCGAGTCAAGTTGCAGTTGCATGCTCCTTTATATGTACTCTCACAGTTTGATGTACACTAACACTTTCCATATTCGTTGTTGAACTAGCACCACGGCGCAAGCGAAACAGGACATCGGGGATAATGCTTGACATATTAACAAAATCTAAAGGAGGAAGAAGGAGATCCATTTTGAGGCAGGTTTAAAAGGCCACGTGATGCTCTGAGTCACCAAGTTAGTATCGAGAGGCAGCCGTTGCCGTTAGGTGTCATGCACGTATCCTCCCAACGTGGATACAGTACAGGAATGAGAAATACAATACCCAGTTTAACACCTTCCTTGACCATTTATCCGTAAGTAATGTTATTCATCGCAATTAGTAATATTGTCTTGCTCTGTCCCATACTTTCTAGCTTCCTCTTAATAAGACTCACATTCTTTTTCAACGAGATGAGGTTCAAGTTGGATCCGAAAGATGATGCAACTAAACAAGCATGCGCTCATGTTTTCGATGCCTTTCTGCTGACGATGTCTGTACCACCTTAGAAAATCTCACTTTGAAGGCAAGGCTAACAATGAAATCGCCCAAACATCTCGGTGGAATATATTACAGATGAAGACTGGACAACCCTTGTTAAACAACAGTGCGATCCAAAGTATCGTAGGCTATATGTATTTGATCGGGCCACATATTGAAATTGTATTTATGTATCTGCCTTACAAGTGTATCTTCTTCTAGGCTTACTGTTTGAAGAACAAGACCAACCGTTCTAAAGTGAAATTCCAACAGACAACAGGATCTCGTAGCTAAATTGCACACTGCAAGGCTCTTGTAAATAGCTGCTACTTCCTTCTTTTTTCTGTGCCATATTATCGTATCTATATTGACTTTGTTCCAAATACAGAGGAAAGCCCATGCGGACCAAAAAGAACCTGAACCGAATGCGATTGCAAATCTTCAAGGATTGCCACACCGGCAAGATGAAGGGCATGAGCACACCAGTTCAAGCCGCTGTTGTAAGTCCTTACTCCTCCTGCCTTTGAACTGATTGAATGCTGTGATGTGTTCATTTAACCGCTTGGTTTGCGGCCAATGTCGATTCTTTGTGATCACTTTTATACACAGTTGTCTTAACGTATGATTTCACCTTACATGGTTTAAAAGAGATGAAGGATATTCTTTTGGTCTTGATCTGTAATCTAGTTGTGATGTTCACGTGCGCACACAATGATAAAATAGCCTGTTTGTTTTATATCTGTTTGCCCATGATATGAATGATGTCATACTATGTTCATCCTACTTTAAACCATGTCTCTTTATCCTTAGATGTCAATGAATGTGAGAAAATAGACAATACAGTGGGCATGCTACATGGACATATGTTCCGAAAGTGATTTTATTGTGTAGTTGTCACTACAATACATGCTAATGTATTACAGTAGTTCACCAAAATAAGTTATGTATAGATGTGAAACCTACTTTGTTTGTTTTTGTCTCATTAGTAACTTATCAGGTACACTAATCTACAAGTTCAAACTTTCAGCAAGCTATGGAACAAATGATTGAACAACCACAACCACCTGAAGGTGACGAGGTTACCACATGCACAATGTCACCTCTTACTGCAGTGCGTCAGTATGTCTCCACTAACAGTGCAAAAAAGCACCTTCCTGCGTAATTCTGGGTTGGTTGTCAAGGTAACCTCGTCCAAATCGCCAACTGAACAAAATCTTCCGACTAGACAGAGAGATATATCTGTGCTCCAGACACAAGTCCAATCCCTAGTGGACGTCGTTTCGGAAACAAGAATAGTGGTTGACAAATGTCGTCAAGATATGAATGGTTTTGAAACCAGACTATCACACATTCGCTTCATTGTTCAAGAGCAATGGCGGAAAGAAGGTGAAGATCGTGCTGCTCCATCAGATTCTATAGCCTGAAACATTAGCACTCAGGTCAAATGATCTGTGCTTCTATACATCTAATGGTGCTTTTGTCTGCAAGGACTGTAAATTTTATGCCAACAGGCCTCTTTTTGTATGGTTGGAATTTATTTTGTTGTGATACAACATTTATGATGTGCCAAAGGCTGTAGTAATTACTGCGCTATTTTTGTATAGTGTAGGTTTATCTTAGTAATGTATTCGACCGAAAGCTTCATAGGAGCCCAACATGCCAACATTCGTCGGGACCATTCCAATTGGGCTAAAAATGATTATGGGCCGAAATTTGCATGTAGCCCACTGAAAATATCTGGGCCTAAATCAACATAAGCTTTCATATTTTTCTGGTAGGCCTATGCCCATAGTGGGCCTTGAACAGGCCTAAACATAATTTGGGCCCTCAGTAACAATAGGCCGTTTACAGTTGTAAATATCTCGAGCCCATAAAAACATGGGCCTTTAATAGGCCGAAAGTGAGATTGGACCCTGATTGTGCCAAATAACCGACCGGTCTTAGCAGGCTGAAATGGTGGCCCATTTACAATGCGAATCGTTCACAGGCCAAAATTTGGACGGGCCATAAATGCGCCGACCTACTACACGGGCCTTTAACAGGCCGGAAGTTCGGTTGGGCTTGATTAGTGTCATTTTTATATGGGCCGTTAATAGGCCCAATGTGACGTTGGGCCACATATGGCCCATGTATTTCGTCCGACGTTAACAGGGCGAAAATCACAACAGGCTGAAAGTGGCCCAAATCTATAGTGGGCCTCTAACAGGCCGAATGTCAGACATGGCCAAATATGACCCAAATCCTTCACGGTCGTTTATGGGCCGAAAGTTTCAATGGCTTATAAATGGGCCCAAATGAAGCAGGACCTTTAACATGCCGGAAATACACCGGGCCGTAATTTGACCCAAATACTTAGCGGACTATTAACGGGCCAGAAGTGACCATGGGCCGCGATGATGACAAGTTTAGGACGGGCCGTTGACGGGCCGATTTGACACTAGCCGTATGGGCCTTAACTGAGAATGTTGGGCCTTTAGCTGGGCCGGCCCATTATGGTCTGCAAAATCTTGTGGGCCTTTAGCTGGGCCGGTCCATTATGGTCCACTAAATCTTGGGGGCCTTTAGTTGGGCTAGCCCATTTAAAGTTTATGGGCCACTTTTGGGCCTGTCCACGTGTCAACATATCATACGAGCATCTCGACTATTGGATGAGTGACACCTGTGCCAACGCGGAGCTGACACGTGGTGCCGTCGGCCAATGAGAATTTTACACAGGGAAAATCCCATTGGTCCGGGCTGTTAACGGGTTATCAGATCCAAAACCAGACCCGATAGCTTAACGGCGAGCCGTTACGGTCGATGCCACGTGTCGGTCACCCTTGACGAAAGCACTTATATGACGGGCGATTTATCGTCATGGAAGTGGACACTTCCGTGATGCTAATTTTGGTAATGTCATGGAACACTTCTACGACAGCACAGGTATGACTATCTTGATTCTGTCAGAAAATCGTTATGGATGTACATGCATGACAGAAAATGTGCCCTATTGTGACAAACATGTATCATCACGGAAGTGTATTTTTTTTAGTGGCTAGACATCCCTCGAGTCATATAAATGATCACGTGATCCAAATCAACTAAACCATGTCCGATCATCGCGTGAGATGGAGTAGTTTTCAATGGTGAACATCTCTATGTTGATCATATCTACTATATGATTCACGCTCGACCTTTCGGTCTCCTGTGTTCCGAGGCCATGTTTGTACATGCTAGGCTCGTCAAGTTTAACCCGAGTATTCCGCATGTGCAAAACTGTCTTGCACCCGTTGTATGTGAATGTAGAGCTTATCACACCCGATCATCACGTCGTGTCTCAGCACGACAAACTGTCGCAACGGTGCATACTCAGGGAGAACACTTATACCTTGAAATTTTAGTAAGGGATCATCTTATAATGCTACCGCTGTACTAAGCAAAATAAGATGCATAAAAGATAAACATCACATGCAATCAAAATGTGTGACATGATATGGACATCATCATCTTGTGCCTTTGATCTCCATCTCCAAAGCACCGTCATGATCTCCATCGTCACTGGCTTGACACCTTGATCTCCATTGTAGCGTCGTGGTCGTCTCGCCAACTATTGCATCTACAACTATCGCTAACGAATATTGACACATTAAAGCAATTACATGGCGTTTGCATTTCATGCAATAAAACGACAACCATAAGGCTCCTGCTAGTTGCCGATAACTTTTGCAAAACATGATCATATCATGCAACAATGTATATCACATCATGTCTTGACCATACCACATCACAACATGCCCTGCAAAAAACAAGTTAGTTTTAACCTTCACCAAGGACCGGCCGTAGTCAAATTTGATGAAACTAAAGTTGGAGAAACAGACACCCGCCAGCCACCTTTATGCAAAACTAGTTGCATATGCATCGATGGAACCGGTCTCAAGAACGTGGTCATGTAAGGTTGGTCTGGGCCGCTTCATCCAGCAATACCGCCGAATCAAAATAAGACGTTGTTGGTAAGCAGTATGACTATCACCGCCCACAATTCTTTGTGTTCTACTCGTGCATATCATCTACGCATAGACCTTGCTCTGATACCACTGTTAGGAAACATAGCATGCAATTTTCAAAAAATTCCTACGCTCATGCAAGATCTATTTAGGAGATGCATAGCAACAAGAGGGGGAGAGTGTGTCCACGTACCCTCGTAGACCGAAAGAGGAAGCGTTTGTTAACGCAGTTGATGTAGTCGAACTTCTTCTCATCCCGACCGATCAAGCACCAAACATACGACACCTCTGAGTTCTGCACATGTTCAGCTCGATGATGTCCCTCGAACTCTTGATCCAGCAAAGTGTCGAGGAAGAGTTTCGTCAGCACGACGGTGTGGTGACGAAAATGGTGAAGTGATCCACGCAGGGCTTTGCCTAAGCACCACGTGAATATGACGGGAGGCGTAAACTGTGGAGGGGGGCGTCGCACACGGCTAGGAATAGTTGATGTTCGCTCTAGGCGCCCCCTCCCCACGTATATAAAGGAGGGAGGGGGAGAGAGGCAGCCCTAGGCGCACCTGTCGGCGATCTGGGAACGGGGGTCCCCAGACTTGCCTGCCTGCGGCCCAGGGCGTGGCTCGCCCAGCGGCCTGGTACAGCCCATCTTCATCAGCAAACTCTCAAGACCCTCGCGAGGTGGAAGCCACAAGACCTCCTAAGGGGCAGCCTCTCTAGGCTGGCTCATGAGGATCGGAGATACCTATGCAAGGGGCACCTCGCGAGGAGCGCGTAACGCGAGCAGTGACGACCAAGGCGAGGCGGGCACCAGGCAGGCGCCAGCAGGCGCAGAGTACCAGTTTCCTCTTTGGTGTTAAAGAAGCAGGCGCAGGCGAGGAGTCCCGAGGCGTCAAGCAAAGGTTTCCATATTGGTGCAACAAGACCAAGACCAGCAGGACAGCAGGACGGAGGTCATCGTGGAGCCCAGGACGGCGTCACCGCCAGAGCCTTTGGCAGGCGAAAACTACTTTTGTCAGGATAGCTTATACTAGTTGTCCCCCTTCAAACTTGGCCGTTGTGGGATCCCTTCCCGCCTAATATTTGGGAAGACGACGAGGGCCTCTATAAATAGGACTAGCCACCACCATAGAAAGGGGGAACGGATTGAATGGTCGATCCCTCCTCAGCTCATCAAGCCCAAGAACACCTCTCCCCTGAGGCTGTTCTTCCCTTGTACTTGTTCATCCCCAGCCTACAAGGCAATCCACCACACCACACTTGTCGTGGTTTTGTCACGGCAGGTGTCCTCATGAAAGGACTTAGTCGCGGAGCCATCGCTACGGGTTAACTTAGAGGGGTTAAAGCGGACACAAAGACACGAGAGTTATACTAGTTCGGCCCCTTCGATGAAGGTAAAAGCCTACGTCTAGTTTGTGATGGGATTGATGTGGTCTCGATGACTAGGGAGCAGACAGCTTCGCCTAGACCTCGAGTTGTTGTTGTCTGTCCTTAAAACGCCGCCGGGTCGTCCCCTTTTATACATGGGTTGACGCCCGGCTGGTCTACATGCATCCGAGGCCGACTTCATTACAAGTGTTCGGCTCGGTCTCTCCTTCCCTTTTCTTACAACACAAGTTACATGACAATGGCGGTTTTACCATTACGGGCCCTAATCCGCCTTTGGGCTCCGGGCCTCTAAGTTTCATAGTAAAGCGCCATCTTCTGAGTCTTCATGGGCTTCAATATAGGCGAGGGTGAACCGGCCCTCCCGGGCGGTTTACACTCGATAGTTACATCCCCAACATTAGGCCCCGATTGATTTGAACTGTTCATGTCAATCTTCAACACTTTAGAAAAACTACGAACATCGTCCTTCATTTCTCGTAAACCGCCATCTTGTTAAACCGCCATGACGTCATCCTCTGGACACAGCAACAGATCATCTTGACGTCATCTCTATAAAAATAAAAAACGAAATAACAAGATTCCCTTCATTTAGTATTATCCCGGAAATCGAGGCGACCGCTGCGCCAGTTGCCACTTTCAGCTCCTCGATTCTCGCGCCTATCAATTACTCTCTGCCTTATTATAAATAGACCTGAGGGCCCTTTCTCTTCTTCCCCTTCCGTACTTCTTCTTCCTCGCGACGCCCCAGCTCTGAAGCTCTGTCGTCGCTTTCGACCTTCGAACGCTGCATCAACAAAGGCCACTGCATCAACCTGGTTGTACCAGAGATCCTCGGTGTCCCTCCGCTATCCTGCGCATCCGGTAAGATTCTTCCTCATACCCCTAAATCTGTATCTTAGGGCTCCTGTTCTCATCGGCGTTCATAGGTGTTCATCCCTAGTTTCTTCGTATTCTCTCTGCCATAGCTTCTTTAGTTCAACTGTAGCATATATCTTGTGCGGTAGTTGCTCCACATTCAGTTTAGCACTTAGTAGACCTTCCTTTTTGTTCAGAATCCCTTGATAGAACGCACGAACTTCTCTGCCCTTATTTAAAGCCTTTATAGATCGCAGAAAATTTTTCTTACTGAATCTTTGGTAGATCCAAATTAATTACGTCGATGTGTGAAACCTGTTTTTGTCAACACTTAACAGATTTTTCAGCTGTCCCTTCTGCCTAAGGGCGGTTTAATTTTTGATAGCTAATCCGCCATACCTCATTAGTCCTCACTTAAACCGCAACTGGCCCGAATGGCAATCTGCGGTTTAACACTGAATAATATGCATAAACCGTTAACTGTAAACCGGCCTTTACTTTTCCTTTCACAGTTTTTTCTTCGGAATGGCCAAACAATTCTCTGCACGCAATTGGGTTCCGTCCAAGATCACCGAGACACAAATCAATGGATATGTCACCACTGGTGCTTTAGCATCCAAAAGTGTCCTTCATTGGCGTGTTCCGGATTCTGAATGCCCTCCTGAACCTCAAGAGGGAGAAGTGATTGTATTTATGCAACACTTAGACCGGGGATTCAGCCCGTCCGGATCAAAAAAAATTCCGGGATGTCCTCGCAAGCTTCTAACTCCATCCACAAGATATTGGTCCGAACTCTGTGTCCAATATATGCAACTTTCAAGTCTTCTGCGAAGTCTATCTTCAAGAAGAACCAACTATGGAATTATTCCGAGATTTCTTTCATTTGAACCGCCGTACAGAGTTTTCGGACGGTCCTAACACAGAACTTGGTGGCGTTTCAATCCAAAAAAGTAAAGAAGTGGACTTTCCTCACGCCAAACATCATAGCCATCCGAAAGATTGGAATCAAACCTGGTTCTATTGCCGGAATACTGCTCCTAACGGAGAAAATAACTTGCCGGGTTATCGCCCTCACCGGCTTAGCAACAATCACCCATTGCCTTCACGCTTGACTGCCGCAGAACGGAAGAACTTTGCACCCCAAATTATCAAGCTCCGGGCTCTAATGGCCAATGGCTTAACTCGTATTGACCTTGTCCATTGTTGGGTTTCTTGGGGCATCTTGCCATTAAGCCGCCCGGATTGATGCATGAATACACTGGTAACGTCAAAGACCCTCAACGACATCACGAGCTATCAATAATTGAGCTTGAAGTTGCCGAGACGGTGAAGAAAATGCTTGATGAACCGATCTCGCGTGCAGCCAAACCGGGTTGGCCCGTTCTGCGTCTCCAACAAACCGCCTGCAGTGAAGGCTCCACTCATTGCTCTACTGATTTTGATTCCCTATTGATTGTATTAATCCCTTATTAATTCTCAGGCTAACAGCTCCTTTTGGAAACGAACGAAACCGGCCCGGGTTCCTCGTGTAAAGACCAAGACCACCAAGAAAGCTGGCAAGAGGAAAATCGCCGAGTCTTGAACACGGGAGGATGAAGAATCGAGATCTTGAGGTAGAGCTTGACTTACTTTTCTCCTTTTTTCATTCATCTTATTGTGATTACAATTCCGGGATGACGCTGAGGCCAGCCATGTAGATCCTATTGAGGTAATCCTTCTTTCTTCCGATTACGATCTTGTACGGTTAAAAGAATTACGCCAGATCCAGTCGAAAAGTGAAACAATCTCACTCTCATGCTCATTTGAATCCAAAACTTTCTTTGAAGACACAGCAAAGCGAAGAACGCATTTACGACCCGGCATAGCGGTCAACAAATTACGTCGTCCGGTTTAGCTGACACACCAACCCGGAAACGTCGTCCAGAGGTGACTTGTTCTCCTGAAAGCGTTATCCTTTGAAAGGTTTCTTCCAATGTCCTCTCAATTTGTCTGACCCGAATTATCAGGTTTCTTCCAACTCGTCTGGCGGTTCATCAACCACTCATTTGCCTCCTCTCAAAGTTCTTCTTTGGGTAAGCATATTACTCCATTTGTTTTTTTGCATTTGTCGGTTTATCATATTCTAACCCTTGATGTTGTAGCACCAAGGCTCGCCTAAGTAAGAAGGCGAAGACCCTCGACCCTACTGTGGATGTTGATCCGGAGAAGACTCCAGAGCATCATGGTGAAAATCCCGAAGTTGCTAAAAACAACTCTGCTGGGGTTAATCAAGATGACAATGCTAACCCGCGGAGGTTGAACCGGATGTCCAAGTTGAGACGTCACATCCTGCTCCACCGAGTCTGCGGCAGAACAACCAGATTCGCTGCCGATCCGCCAAGCCGGGTATGAAAGCACCAAGCCGGAAAAAATGCCAATCCGCCAGCCCGACCAAACATGACGATGTCGTAGTGGCGGGCACCGCATATACCGCCCACGGCAATCCGGTTGCTCTATCAAAACACAGCGCCAAGGAAGAGTTCTGCCATGAGTAAAGGGAAGGAAAAACTGATCGTCGACTTATGACAATCTCTCCGCCCAAGATCTTCACTCCGGCTTCTGAACCGGCTCTACACAAGTCGTGATTTGAAGCCGATGCGGTAAATCTTATGAAGGAGCGCTATGAGGTAAGGAGTTATGCCTCTCTTGTACTTTCATTGCGTAGTAGCCCCCAAGGGCCGGTTCAACTTAGCTTAGTTAAACCGGGACTTAATATAAAACTCAAACTTTTCAGACTTCATTGATGTAGCCCCCAAGGGTCGGTTCAACTTAGTATAGTTAAACCGGAATTTGTAACTTATGTATCGCCGTAGCAGAACATGTTCGAGCAGATAGCCATTAGCCCCCAAGTGCTAAGTTGAATACCTGTATTGAGCTTGGGACTTTGTGATGAAACTACTAACGTGCTCCCTTTTTGTCACCCAGTGAGATACGTAACAAACCTCACAAATCAATGACCTTCATGTCAATCTGAAATCTCAACAAGCGAAGCCTCCAAGGCCAAGGATGAGCTGAAAACCGCCTTGACTACTATGGAGCAGCTCAAGGAGTGGTTTAAATCTGAGCAGGCCAAGCGGGATCTTGAGAAAGCTGGCTTGCTAAAACGGGCGGAGGATGCTGAAGCAGCTCTTAAACCGGTGACGGAAGAGCTCACCGGATTAAAGCACCAAATTAACGCCATGACCTCTGCAATATTTGGTAAGAAATGTTTCACCAAGGTTTTGATTAATATTCCGTTTTGACATTTCCGCCGGTTTAACCTGAACTTTCTTAAACCGGTATAGGTAAGCGCATTGCTCATCTGGGCTCTGACATGCGGAAGAAACTCAAGGCCGCGTATACGCTAATTGAACAGCTGTATACCGGCACCCAGCAAGTTATTTGCGCCACCTCTTATGATAACACAACTCCATCCTTGATCAAGGATACCTTTGGACCGGCTATCCATGATCTGGCACAGCTAGAAGAATTGAAACGATCCGCTGCCCGGGCTGGCACCTTATTGGCTCTAACTCGCGCCAAAGCATGGATAGCTGATCTTGATCCGGCTGACATAGCCAAAGGCTTCCCCCAGTGCTCAAGAAAATGGCGAAGCATTTGATAATGATGCTCTCAAGCGGGTAACAAGGAGATCGTCCTCTGGCGAGTCAAGCTGGCAGCGAGAGGCCAACTGACGGTTCACCGCTCCTTCTACTGATGCAAACAACAGACGGGTTGAAGCTGCTATTCGGAAGTGCAGAACCTTGTTCCACCAACTCGTAAGCACACTTATGCCCCGACGTTGATCCGGTGAGCTTATAAGTGAAGAGGTTGTCTTCGTGCTTTAACCCGGATTGACTGGACCACTAATGACTTCCGGCCATTGGGTGGTGAGGAGGAAGAAGTTGAACCGACGCCAGACGACCCGTCTTCTTCACGTCAACCCGGCAATGAAGCTTAATCCGTCAAGCCGGTTGATGCATCAGAAGCTACCTGTCATGACGCCATTCCAAATTTTGGGCCTCTGAATGCCTTGCAATAGGATAGCCATCACTTTTGTTTTTAATATGCCTTCGTGCCCTGGTGCGGACTCCTTTGATTGAATGATCGAAACCTTCAATTTAAATTGCTGTAGTTGCAAAATCTTAAACCGCCCCGGTGATGCTGTACGCCGATCGGTTTGTGACATTCATACATATATGAAATATGGAGGTATATAATCAAAATTTTGTGATACAAAATACACCGTCATTGAGCATGAAGTTGTCTTAGCCAATCTTGAAGCGGAGGTTGTATAAACCATTCTTGTTAAAGGAGAGAACAGCTCACGTGTTTATATCTGCCGGTTTACCGCATTACACCGTGCCGGGGTTAGAATAAGCCCCTGTTACTCCATAATAGGATGTTAACAGAAAAACATCAAACCGGTGAAACTATCACGGATTAAGAAAAATTGACCGAATTCCATTAGCGACAGCTTTGAAGACGGTTTAATAATGTTGTCGGTTTAAGAAACGCAACAAAAATCAAATAACAGTTGACAAACATGGGAGCAAAGGCAATGATAAACCGTTTGCAAAAGATAACGCTGTACTGAGCCGATCAGATGGTGTTACCATGGTCGGACACGACCAAGCTCCCTATAAGGTGTAACCATGGTTCGAGTCAGCCAGGTCCCCAACTGAAACCGTGGCATTATGCCAATCAAGTGGCGTGGCAATGGTTCGGGTTCGACCAAGCCCCAAGTGACTCTATGGCCTTAGGCCGATCAAAAAAGCGTGTTGGTTTAGATTTGACCATGTCCCCAAGTGATGTGGTGGCTTTCGCCTATCAAAAGGTGTTGCATTGGTTCGGACACGACCAAGCCCCCAAGTGATATCATAAAGCTTTTTAGAAAGCAAACTCAAGGGGTAAACCGGAGGCTGCTTTAAGACAGAACAACTCCATGTAACCACGCATGATGTAACAGAACAGATACCCCACTTTAGCCGAGACTCCGGTTTATTGCTTTATTCATAATATATACACTGTCATAATATGTACATAAGTAGAGCCGATGGCTCAGGTATAATAAGGCCGAAGATGAGCTATGTTCCACGGCTGTTGGTCTCCTCTTCGGCGTGCGTGAGTCTTTATGCTCTCGAACATCGATCGGATAGTACGACCCGTTGTGCAGATTCTTGCTGACCACGAAAGGTCCCTCCCAAGGTGGGGATAGCTTGTGCATATCTATGCGGTCTTGAATGAGCGAAGCACCAAATCTCCTTCTTGAAAGGTTACGGTTACGACCGGCGACTATGATAACGACGAAGATCCTGCTGGTAAATCACCGAGCGAGCTGCTGCTATGTCTCGCTCTTCATCCAGCCGATCCAAAGCGTCCTGTCGTGCTGTCTCGTTATCCGCTTCAACATAGGCTGCCACACGAGGTGAGTCATGACGGACGTCGCTGGGAAGAACCGCCTCCGCTCCATAAACCATAAAGAACGGCGTGTATCCCGTGGATCTGTTAGGTGTAGTATTCATACTCCATAACACAGACGGTAGCTCTTCTACCCAACAACCCGGCGTCCTCGCAAAGGGACCATAAGCGGGGCTTGATGCCTCTCGGGATCTCTTGATTGGCTCTTTCCGCTTGACCATTGGACTGTGGGTGAGCTACTGAAGAAACATCAAGCCGGATGTGCTCACGTTCGCAGAACTCCTTCATGGCACCTTTGGACAAATTGGTACCATTATCTGTAATGATACTGTGTGGAAAACCAAACCGGAAAATCACCTTTTTTATGAATTGAACCGTCGTGGCCGCATCACACTTGCTAACAGGTTCTGCCTCTACCCACTTTGTAAATTTATCAACCGCCACCAACAGGTGCGTCTTCTTGTCCTTGGACCTTTTGAAAGGTCCAACCATATCCAACCCCAAGTCGCATAAGCGGCCAAGTAATTGGAATCATCCTCAATTCTTGGGCCGGTACATGAGCACGTCTGGAAAAATTTTGGCAACCATCACATCGTCTGACCAGATCTTCCGCATCAGCATGGGCAGTCAACCAATAGAAACCGTGGCGGAATGCTTTAGCCACCAAGGATTTTGCACCGGCGTGGTGACCACAGTCTCCTTCATGGATCTCACGCAATATTTCACAGCCTTCCTCGGGGACACACGGCGTTGAAGCATACGACACACTGCAATGATGCAACTCACCATTAACAATGGTCATAGACTTAGACTGCCGAACTATCTGTCGGGCCAACGTCTCATCTTCTGGTAACTCGCCCCGGTTCATGTACGCCAGATAAGGTAGCGTCCAATCCGGAGTGACGCGCAGAGCTGCCACCAATTGAGCCTCCGGATCAGGAATAGCCAAATCCGCTTCACCAGGGAGCTTGGTGACGGATTGTGCAAGACGTCGAGAAAAACATTAGGCGGGACCGGTTTGCGTTGAGAGCCCAACCGGCTCAAAGCGTCCGCCGCTTCATTTTTTCGGCGATCCACGTGGTCCACCTGATAGCCCTTGAAATGACCTGCGACAACATCCACCTCACAATGATATGCAGCCATGAGTGGGTCCTTGGAATCCCAAGTGCCAGACACCTGTTGAGCCACTAGGTCCGAGTCACCGAAGCACTTAACCCGGCTTAGATTCATCTCCTTAGCCATCCGAAGACCATGGAGCAAGGCTTCATACTCAGCTGCATTGTTAGTACAAGGGAACATTAAGCGGAGAACGTAACAAAACTTGTCACCTCGTGGGGAAGTTAATACGACTCAGCCCGAGCCCTCCAACTGCACTGGATCCGTCAAAATGGATGGTCCAATATGTATGATCCGGCTTTTCTTGGTAGCTTGCAACTCCGTCCAATCATTAATGAAATCCACAAGTGCTTGAGACTTTACTGCCGTCCGAGGTACATACTTCAAACCGTGCGGCCCAAGCTCTATGGCCCACTTGGCAATCCGCCGATCGCCTCCGGTTACAGATGATATCACCTAAGGGAGCTGAATCGACCACCGTGATGGGATGCCCTTGGAAATCTTGCTTGAGCTTCCGCTTGCCATAAAACTCCATACACCAGCTTCGCCAATGCGGATATATCTGCTTAGATTCAATAAGCACCTATTGATATAATAAACCGGACGTTGAACCGGATGCTCCTTCCTTCCTCCTTCCGCTCTACCACAATGGCCACGCTAATCGCTTCGGCGTTAGCGACAACATATAGCGTAAGCGGCTCCTTGTCGATGGGGGCGGCGAGTACAAAGCGGGTTGGCCAATTGCCGCTTTAAGTCCTCCAACGCTTCATCGGCGCTGGACTCGGACAAACCGATCTGTCTTCTTGACATCTGGTACAAAGGGATGGCCTTCTCTCCGAGGCGGTGATAAACCGGCTCGGCGGCAATCCGGCCCGTAAACGCTGGACATCATTAATACACTTTGGTTTAGCCAGGGAGGTGATAGCCATAATCTTCTCCGAATTAGCTTCAATCCCCCTATTGGACACAAGAAAACCCAATAACTTGCCTGCCGGAACACCAAAGACACATTTGGCCGGGTTGAGCATCATCTTGTAAACTTGCAGGTTGTCAAAGGTTTCTTTCAAATCATTAATCGGTGTTTCCTTCTTCCTTGACTTAACCACAATATCATCCACATAGGCATGCACATTACGGCTGATCTATTTATGCAAGCAATTCTGTACACAACGCTGATAAGTTGCTTGGGCGCTCTTGAGCCCAAAAGGCATAGACACATAGCAGAAGGCTCCAAAGGGAGTGATAAACGCTGTCTTCTCCTAGTCCTTAACCGCCATCTTGATCTGATGATATCCGAATACGCATCCAAAAAGCTCAAACGCTCACAACCCGCAATGGCATCAATAATCTGGTCAATGCGGGGGAGGGCAAAAGGATCTGCTGGACAAGCCTTGTTAAGATCTGTGTAATCCACACACATGCGCCAAGTGCCGTTTTTCTTAAGGACCAGCACCGGATTAGCAAGCCACTCTGGATGAAAAACTTCAACGATAAAGCCTGCTGCTAAGAGCCTGGCAACCTCCTCTCCAATGGCCTTACGCCTCTCCTCGTTAAACCGGCGGAGAAACTGCTTTACCGGTTTGTACTTGGGATCAACATTAAGAGTGTGCTCAGCGAGCTCCCTCGGTACACCTGGCATGTCAGAAGGCTTCCATGCAAAAATATCCCGATTCTCACGGATGAACTCGATGGTAGCTTTCCTATTTTGGATCCAAGTTGGCACCGATCTTTGAACTGCTTGGATGAATCGCCAGTACAAAGTCAACAAGCTTAGTCTCATTGCCGATTTAAACTTCAGGGCGGATCGTGCTTGTGGTTGGCTTCTTCAATGGAGTCATGTCCGCCGGATCAACATTGTCCTTATAATACTTCAGCTCCTCGGTGGCACAACCCGACTCTGCGTAAGCCGCAACACCTTCCTCACACTCCAAAGCGATCTTGCGGCTCCCATGAACCGTTATTGTCCCCTTGTGACCCGGCATCTTGAGCTGCAAATAGATATAACAAGGTCGTGCCATGAACTTGGCATAAGCCGGCCGCCCAAACAGGCGTGATAAGGACTTTGAATTTTCACCACTTCAAGCGTCAATGTTTACGATCTGGAGTCATGTTCATCCCGAAGGCCACCTCGAGCTATTTTACCAACCGGATATCTTGACTTGCGGGCACCACACCATGGAACACTGTATTAGATGGTTTGAGATGTTTATCTGTTAACCCCATACGACGGAAGGTCTCATAGTACAGGATGTTGATGCTGCTCCCTCCGTCCATAAGAACCTTGGTGAACTTATAACCTCCCACCTGAGGTGCCACCACCAGGGCTAGCTGACCCGGATTGTCAACCCGGGGAGGATGATCCTCTCTACTCCACACAATGGTCTGCTCGACCAGCGTAGGTAATGAGGCACGGCGGTTCAACAACGTTATTTGCCCGCTTCAAGCTTCCGGTCTCGCTTGTCTAAGCTGTTGGTGAAGACGTGGTATCGCCCACTATTCAAGCGCTTTGGGTTGCTCGATAACCCGACCGCTGTTCTTTGCTGATTGTAACCACCACGGTTATTACGATTGTTACGATTGTTATGTCCGCCCGGATTACCATTAAACCACGGACCGGAATTTCCTCCACCGTAACCGGGCGGACCACGAACCGCCGTCGGAACCTTGATCATACCGGAAAGCATTAGAACTTTTGAACTCCTGCATAATGTAACAATCCTTCCAGAGGTGATTTGCTGGCGCCTCCTTCATCCCATGCTTCGGACAGGGTTGTTTCAACAGATAGTTCAAGCAGTCCGGATGGGGATTAGGCGCTCCACCTCGATTCGGCTGTTTACCCTTGCGCCGCTGGCCCTTGTCATGCGCGTTGGTGTTGGCTACGAAGTCCATGTTGCCGTTAAACTTACGCTTATTTCCACCATTACTGCCGGGTGATCTGCTGGCCTTTGGAGTTCTTTGCTCTTCTTTCCCTTCCCTGTCTCATCATCATCATCCGACTCGGGATCCTTGGTACTATCAGAATCAGCATACTTCACTAAAACGCCCATGAGAGTGCCCATGTGATTGCAAAACCGCTTCATGCGTCCCAGCTTCAACTTTAAAGGTTTAAACCAGCAGTTGCCCTCTAGGGTCAAGATCGCAGAATCAGCGTTGATCGATGCGAAGAATGTAAGACTTAGAGACACGGCGTACCCAATGGGTTGTTGATTCCCCCTGACCCTGGACACAAGCCGCCAAGTCCACCACAGACATGGGCTGCTTACAGGTATCTTTGAAATTCTGAATGAACCGGGTCCGCAACTGGGCCCATGAACTGATGGAATTGGGTGGCAAGCTTTTCAACCAAGTACGGGCCGTGCCCTCGAGCATCATGGTGAAGTACTTCGCTGCACAGCTTCATCCACATCCGGCATCTCCATGGCCATCTCATAACTCTCTATCCATGCTTACGGAGCGGATCGGCGGTGTAATTTGGCACATTGCGCGGCCCTTGAAATCCTTGGGCAAGCGTACATTGCGTAAAAGCGGAGACGAGGCAAGGCACCCCAAAGAGCTAGAGGTAACTCCGGGCTCAAAGACGGTCGAGGCGAACCGGGCGTAAGCTGATAATCGATCTTTGTCGCTAACTCGGCCTCCCCTCGTGCGGGCCGGTCCACCACCTCCTGGCGTTATCGAAACCACCCGCGGGTTGTTGCCACGCAGGCGCACCGCGCCGTGCATTACTTGATACGGCCGGTTCATCCACGCTACCGCTATAGCTCCGGCTTAGGCGGGGGTAGAGTGGATCCGATCGCGGCTGTCTGAATACGCTTCTGTTGGACGGAAGAGCTGTCCTAAGGAGTTCCTTGACCCGGCGTCTCTACCGCCTGTGGTGAATCGCCTTCAATTGGAATCGCCTCCAACCATGCCGCAGCCGCAACAAGGTTATCCATCGGGTTGGAGTAGTGACCTGGAGGTGTTTGCACAGCCTGAGGCGTGCCGGTATGATGGCGAGGTAGATCTATTACGCGGGGCTGAACGGGCGCCCCGTCCAGTGTGCTTCCGCCGGTTTACCACCGGCGGATTATCGTCCTCGCTCACGGGGTGTTGAAGAGATCTCTTCCCTCGAAAACCGAAGGCAAACGGGATCTGTATTTCCTCTTCATGACTTCATGCGACGCGTTCTGATCCAGCATGAGCCTATAAGCTTGCGCATCCAAAGCGGCCCACTCTGCCGCCATCCTGGCGTCTGCACTGCGGATCTGCTTTTAGCTCGAGTGATTTGTTCCTTCACCTTTGCAATCTCCGCATTATGAATGTCCTGGTCCGCCGGGTTAGCCTCTGCCATGAGCACAGCCAACACATCGAATAGTTCTGATAAAACTTGAGCCGGCGGACGCATAGGGCCTCCTGCCCCGTCTGCCATCGCCGATGTTGAACCGGCGACCATTGTCGCAGCGGTCGAAGAGTGAAGCATCACTTGTGTACCGGCCATGAATATTCCAACCCGGTTGGGCAGATCAAAGGGGTCCGGAATATTTTCACCGTCGGAACAGCCCCCAATCTGGCCATCTTGCAGCTGATACATAGACTCAGTTTCTCCGGTCAACGACTCGTCATCAGAGTAGACGACGGTTTCGCCACCAGATTCTGATCCGTCCTCATAATGTCCTCCGTGGATGACTCCCACAAAAGCACGCTTGACGGCCGGTTTAACTCGAGCAGGTTTCGACGTTGAGCCGTCTCGACGAGGTCGGTGCGGATGTCCGGCTCAGGCCACAGCTCACCGATCTTGCCGATGAAAACGTGTATGCCACCAAAGGGGACCCGGTACCCGTACTCAATCGGCCGGCCTCGGGGCCCGGCTGCATCAACGATGTAGAGCTTGCCGCATGACGACTCTTGGTCATCCGGCCCTGGCGTAGCCTTCGAGTCCTTCGAGCTTGCCCTCCAAGATCATCAAACCATCGTCGCGATAGCCCCACGGTGGGCGCCAAGCGTCGTGGTTTTGTCACGGCGGTGTCCTCATGAAAGGACTTAGTCATGGAGCCATCGCTACGGGTTAACTTAGAGGGGTTAAAGCGGACGCAAAGACATGAGAGTTATACTAGTTCGGCCCCTTCGATGAAGGTAAAAGCCTCACGTCTAGTTTGTGATGGGATTGATGTGGTCTCGATGACTAGGGAAGCGGGCAACCGCCTAGACCTCGAGTTGTTGTTGTCTGTCCTTAAAACGCCGCCGGGTCGTCCCCTTTTATACATGGGTTGACGCCCGGCTGGTCTACAGAGTCCCGAGGCCGACTCGTACAAGTGTTCGGCTCGGTCTCTCCTTCCCTTTTCTTACAACACAAGTTACATGACTATGGCGGTTTTACCATTATGGGCCCTAATCCGCCTTTGGGCTCCGGGCCTCTAAGTTTCATAGTAAAGTGCCATCTTCTGAGTCTTCGTGGGCTTCAATATAGCTGAGGGTGAACCGGCCCCTCCTGGGCGGTTTACACTCAGTAGTTACATCCCCAACAACACTGGAGTAGGGTATGACACCACAACGGTGGCCGGAACCATTATAAACCCTCGTGTCCCGTGTCCCTTGTGGTCGTCGAGCTAGGTTGTGGATCGTTGAGCGAGTGAATCAGGGAGAGAGAGATCTTCGCACGCACCCCAGTGTTCGAACCTCAAGGGTTTGCCGGAACCCATAATCCGATATTTGGCGCGCCAGCTAGGGGTGCGCTGAAGCCTCTCTTCTGTCGGCTGATCTGCCAGCACCCCACGGTTCCGATGTCCGGCGACCCGAGGACCAACGCCGACAGCTGGGCAGCTTGGCCCGTCAGGGCAGCACCGTCCGCCCAGGAAGACCTCAACTCTACACTCCAGCGCATCCCACGTACCGCCAAATGCCGCAGGGCACGGACGATGCGGACCAGCACCCTCCACCCTCACGCCGCAGCGCGCGCGGGGTGCTGCAAGGGCCTCAAGCTACACAGCGGGGACGGCACCACACACTCGGCGGGAGCAGGCGAACATGCGGGCTGCCCTCACCGTGGCACGGGAGCTTTTACGGTGCAGGATGAACGAGAGCGGCCGCGACGCGCTGCTGGAACGTGTCGCCGAGCTGCTGGATTGTGCTTGCAGGGGCGGTCTGCCCTTCTGCTCCTTGCTCACAACTCAGGTCGTGGCAGAGGCGCGCGCAAGGCCCCGGTAGGATCGCGCACCCCCCGGGGCAATGGAGGAGCCAGAAGACACCAGCGTGGGCACTGGCATCGTCCGTCCTACCGCAGTGACTTCGTCACGGGCGGGAGCAAGCGCCGGTGGCCCACCACGAGGGCACGCCGGAGTGCAGCCCAGCAGCCGCCAGGGCCAGGTGCCGTGGCCGGAAGCTCAAGACGTGGGGCACTCAGGTGGTGGCCCCGGGGAGGGGGGGCAGCCGTCGATGCCTATGTGCCCCGCATGGTGAACCTGGAGTACATGCTCGGGGAGGGGCCCAATACACTCCTCGGGCCAGCATGGGATGACGGATCGCTGGGAACAGGAGTCTTCCACGATTCGCCCGAAGGCTCCACCGACCCCTTCAACGACAATGATGGGGCACATCAGGTATCACAGGAGAAGGCATGCACTAACCATGGGTTGCAGGTGCACCAGGACGCAATGGTGGTGGGGGACCCAAGGGCGGCGTTTCCATCCCCGACCGGAGCGGAGCGCTGGGGGCTATGTGTGGGGGGCTTGGAGCCACGGCCTCCCACACGCCGCGCTGAGCAAGGTACCAGACGGAAATAGGTCCCCTGCCGGGGGGTGTGCTGGTGAGCCCTTCCCCCCCCCCCCCCTCCCCGAGTAGAGGGCCTGTGGTCGCCAGGGGCGCCGCTGGTGTCCCCCTTGCCCCTTGGTCTCGACCTGGTTTCCAGACGCCCCAACGGTGGTCGGGGGTGGTGCAAGGTGGGGCCCTCGTATGGCGATATGAAGTAAGGCTCACGCCTGTGAAGGTCTCCGCTCGTGACACTCTCACGTAATAATGAGTGGGGCTGTACACGCCCCTGAGTCTCCGGAGCGCCGCCCTCGGGCCTCGGGGGCTCTCGCCCACGTCCTAGTGGAAGCACCATGCTCCGCGCTGGCCGTCGACACTGTCCCCCAATGACTATGCCCATGACCAGTGGTTGCACTTAGCTCCGCACTGGTGGAAGACAAGAAGGCTAGCTAGGTGCCGGATGCGGCTATTTGCTTTCCTCTCCCATTTTCGTTGTAACCTGGTTTATGGCCATTTTGGCTTGAATTTGAAGTCTTTCTCGTTGTCAAAAAGTGGGGGGAGTTTTCCTTTGGTTTCTGCCGGTTCTATCGCTTTTTGGTTGTGTACCTCGTTTTTAAGGCTCGCGCCTCAGGCCCACCGGCTCAGGGGCTGGACGACCGATCCCACCAGGCGGGTCTACTCCACCTCGGCAGGACCCTCTCGGGGCAAGAGCATATGCGCCACAACATTGTCGCGTACGCATCCTGCCGCGGTCAGCAGGACACCCCTGGCCAGGCTCCCCGCAGCAGGGTCGCATGCTGCTCAGGAGGCCCAGAGCCGCGGACCCCTAGTGGTTTATCTCAGGAGAAATGCATGCGAACAGCCTCACAACCAACACAAGACCCGGTAGGTCAGGATGAGTCGC
This sequence comes from Aegilops bicornis, assembly GCA_021605145.1. Taxonomy (NCBI): domain Eukaryota; kingdom Viridiplantae; phylum Streptophyta; class Magnoliopsida; order Poales; family Poaceae; genus Aegilops; species Aegilops bicornis. Next base: position 513,470,417 of record CM038672.1, on the reverse strand, counting down.
GATAGCAACCCTGCTCAGGAGCCCGCAAACTCGCGGAAACGCGTCCCAGGTTTGACTTCTAAACGGGAAAAGAAGGGTACAACACCAATTTATACACATAGGGGGCTTCCCCCATCAAAATGCTCTCACACCCTGCGGGGTTGTTTCCAAGTCTTTGCGTGCAGGGTCAATACAGAGGAGCGCGAGCTCAGTCGGACATGTCGCTCGCGGCGTCGTCCGAGTCACTCTCATGCACGCTGCCGGCACTGTCGCTGGAGTCATCTTCACCATCATCAACCGCGCCTCCTTCGTCCGCCACGACCACGGCCTCGTCGTCCTTGTTAGCGAAGGCCCTAACCAGAGCGTCCATGTTATCATACACCCAACGAGCAAGGTTGTCCCGGATAACTCCGGGTAGTGGGGCGATGGCGGCGTCGAAGTCGAAGTTGGGGTCAGCATTCTGAAGATGGCTAAAGACACAGGAGAAGGCACGTCCAAGGAGGCCCCGGCTCTTCTCCTCGACAAGCTCGCGAGCTCTTTCAGCCCGGTCCTCCAGGCGTGTCACAATGTTGGTGAAGAAGCGAAGATGGCCAGCATAGTCCTCGGCGTGGGGATGAGAGGCGTGCTCATCGCAGATGGCGCCGAGCTCCAAGTTGTCCCTCGTCCTGAGGTCTCGAAGCATGGGGGTGTGCTCGCGCAGCAATGTCTGTCGGTGTTCTGGGAACAGGGGTCCCCAGACTTTCTTGCCTGCGGCCCACGGAGTGGCTCTGCGAGTGGGCCCGTACGGCCCATCTTCACCAACAAGCATTCAAGACCCTCGCGAGGGGCCAAGCCTCGCGAGGCGGACTACACAAGACCTCCTCAGGAGCGGACTCACCAGGTTGGCTCGCGAGGGGCGAAGAGATCAAGGCAAGGCAAACCTCGTGAGGTTCTCGTGATGTGAGCCATGACGACCGAGGCCAGGCGGGCGCTAGTGCGCACAGTGTCTTTGTTTCCTCTTTGGTGCTAAGGAAGAAAGCGCGGGTGCGGAGTACCGAGGCGTCAAGCAAAGGTTTCCATATCGGTGCAACAAGACCAAGACCAGCAGGACGGCAAGACGGAGGTCACCATGGAGCCCAAGGAGGCGTCACCACCAGAGTCGTTGGCAGGAGAAGACTGCTTTTGTCAGGATAAGTTGTACTAGCTGTCCCCTTTCAAGTTGGTCGTTGTTGGCTCCCTTCCCACTCAATATTTCGGGAGAGGACCAGGGCCTATATAAATAGGACTAGCCACCACAGTAGGGGGCAACTGAGCCTCGGGCATCTGATCTTTAGCCAACCCTTAGCCACACACCGAGCACAAGAACACCTCAACCTCAGGAGGCTGTTCTTCCCCTTGTAACTGTTCATCCTCGGCCCGAGAGGCAATCCACCACCACCACACTGGAGTAGGGTATTACACCACAACGGTGGACCGAACCAGTATAAATCTTGTGTTCTTTGTGTTGCGAGTTTGTCGAGTTAGTCCTTGAGATCTTAGCAAAGCTAGGACGTGGATCGGTAGGGGGAGATCTTCGTGCGCACCCCATAGTTCGAACCTTAATGGTTTTGTCGGAACCCGTGATCCGACATTTGGCACGCCAGGTAGGGGCGCGCCGAAGCTTCCCTTCCGTTGCTCCGCGTCCCGTTGCTTCATCGTCTCCATGGCGGACACACGCCGCGCTCGCGCCGAGTGCCGGGCTGCCCTCGCCACCCGCGTTGCTCAGATGGCTTTCGTCGCCGGGCCACCCCATTGTTCTCCGTCTCCTGCCGCCAACGCCGCCACCGGCGCGGCGGGGAACGAGCAGCAAGCATCGTCGTTGCACCCCTCGGTGCGGCAGGGCGGCCGCATCGCCACTCCGTTCCTGACTCCCGCTGGTTCGTCGTCTCACACTCGTAGCGCTCCCACGGACGCGCGGGCCGCGATCCTCATGACGCACGAGCTCCTGCGCTACCGCCCAGTCGACAAACTCTACGAGGACTGGCTCGACCGCATCGCCGAGCTTGTCAGCGCCGCAGGGGGCTCCCGCTCCCCTGCGCCGTCCCTCTCATTGCCACGCCCTCCGCCAGCTACGGGCGACGTAGCTCACGGAGCACCTCTGCCACCTCTGCACCAAGACGGCGCCCTGGCCCCAAGGCGCGCGGCTCCACGGCGTGACCTACCGCGTCCTGCGCCCGCGCGTGAAGAAAGAAGCTGTCAAGAAGTCCCTCGACCGTAAGAGAACGCTCCGCCACTTCCCGCACCGCCATGTCAAGATCGCTTGCTGCGGCAGGGCCCCGCGCCGCTTGCCGTGGCGGCGCGCAGGCGCCAAGACCAAGCTCCACCTCCAAGACGGGCACCGGTGACCACAGCCGGCTGCTGCGCCTTCACCCCCGAACTGTGTAGCGTCGCCAGGCCGAGCAAGTTCAAGCCGGATCTGCCTCCTCACTACAACGGCACCCCGACCCCGCGGAGTTCCTGCAGCTCTACAAGCTGAGCATCGAGGCAACCAACGGCGACGAGAAAGTCATGGCGAACTAGTTCCCCATGGCTCTCAAAGATGGTGCCCGCTCCTGGCTCCTGAACCTGCCTCCAGGCTCGATCTCCTCCTGGGACGAGATGCGCGACCGCTTCGTCGCCAAATTCTAGGGCACTTGCGACCGCCCTCCGGCCGCATGTGACCTACGCCGCGTCAAGCAACAACCAGGAGAGACCCTCCAGAAGTACACCCAGCACTTCAACAATGTTCGCCTCAAGATCCCTAAGGTGACGGGCGAGGCCATCATCTCCGCGTTCTCTGATGGCGTCCGTGACGTCAAGATGAAGGAGGAGCTCGCCATCCACGAGGAGCTATGCACGTCCCTGGAGCTGTTCAACCTGGCGACCAAGTGCGCAAGAGCTGAGGAGGGGCGCCTCTCCCTCCTCGAGCTCCCGGCTGCGGACCCGGAGGAGAAGAAAGCCAAGGCCAAGGACGTGAAGCGCAAGGGAGCAGCCGTGCTCATGGGAGAGCCGGACACCAAGCACGACAGAGACCAGCCTGAGTCATCCAAGAGCAGCCGACCATTCTGCGCCTTCCATAACCTGCATAGCCACAACACCAGCGACTGTCAAGAGCTCAGAGCCATTCGAGAAGGATGCTTCGGTCGACGCCCAGAGCGCAACGATCGGGGCTACGGCCGAGGAGGAGGACATGGTGGCAGACGCTAGGATGACCGCGGCCCACACTAGGAGTGGGGCGACCGGCCTCGTGAGGACCGCTGGCAGGATCAGCCTCGCGAGGGCGCCTGGAGGGACCAGCCTCGTGAGGATCGTCCTCAGGGCAACGCCGGTCTTCCTCCACTACCGCCACAACCAAGAAGGAATGACGACCACCATCAAGACGAGGAGGCTGGGGGCTTCTAGGATCCGCGGGCTATCGCCTGCATCTTGGGCGGAGCCAGGCCCCAGCCTTGCAGCGTATCTTCAAACAGTTTGCTCGTGAAGTGAATGCAGTCCTCCCCAAGCTCGAGGCCACGCGCCCGCTCAGATTGTCCATTGTCCAAGTGCGCCATCACGTTCAGTTCGGCAGATCATTCAAGTGTGTGGCTACTGCTGGCGCCCTCCCGATGCTTTGTTCCCCAGTCATCAGCAACGTGTAAGTCACCAAGACCCTCATCGATGGCGGTCCAGGGCTTAACGTCTTGTCCGTCGACATGTTCGACAACCTTCAAGTGCCATACGACCAGCTTTAGCCCACCAAGCCTATCTCAGGAGTGACCGATGGTTCCACCACACCGATAGGGCAGGTCCGCCTCCCTGTCACCTTCGGAGAACGCAACTGTCGAATTTCGGGTTCCGGCAGACCCTTGAGGTTCGAACACTGGGGTGCGCGCGGAGATCCAACCCTCCACCGTCTCGTACCTCACCGAATCGCAGGGACCTAAACTACTAAACAGAACAGCACAAGAGACACAAGATTTATACTAGTTCGGGCCACCGTTGTGGTGTAATACCCTACTCTAGTTTGTGGTGTGGTGGATTGCCTCTTGGGCTTATGAGGAACAAGATCTGGGGAAGAACAGCCTCGCGAGAGTCTGTTCTTGGTGGGTGTGATGAACTGCTAGGTGGTGTTCAGTTGCTCTAGCTACTGGTTCCTTGGTGAGGATTCCGATCTCATGTCGGGGGGCCGATCCCAGATCTCCCTAGATGCCGATCGTCCTCCCCTCCCACTCTGAGTGTGGCTACTCCTATTTATAGGCGAAGGCCCTGGGCCTCATCCCAAATATTGAGCGGGAAGGGCGCCAACAATTGGCCATTTTGAAGGGGAACAGCGGGTACACTTATCCTGACTAAAGTTGGTCCTCGCTTTGCCAAAGGCTCGTGATGACGCCTTTGCTTGGGCTCCATGATGACTCCTTCCGGCCGTTGGGGCTGGTCTTGGTCTTCTTGCACGAAGCGGATGCCTTTGCTTGATGCTCTCGCTGCGCTTGCTCCCTTTGCACCAAAGAGGAAAGGAGGACATCTGCGGGCTGGCGCCGGCCCGGGCGCCCTTGGTAAATCATGGCTTGCGTCATGGGCACCTCGCGAGGTACCCTGCATTGAACTCTCTGCCTCCTCATGAGCCAGGCTGACGAGGCCGTGCCTGAGGAAGCTCCTGGTCGTCCGCCCCGCGAGGCTTGGCCCCTCGCGAGGGTCTTGAGCTTGTGTTGATGAAGATGGGCCGTCCTGGGCCTCCTTTGAGCACGCCGCAGGCCGCAGGCAGGCAAGTCTGGGGACCCCCGTTCCCAGAACGCCGACAGCAACAACTACCGCACCGAGCTCATCGAATTCGACATCGGGCACATCCGTCTGCTGTACAATGCCATCCTCGGGTATCCAGCCCTGGCCAAGTTCATGGCGGTGACCCACCATGGCTACAATGTCCTTGAGATGCCAGGAAACGGGAGAATGATCACAGTCCCGTGCGAAGAAAGAGACGCGGTGTGCTCCCTCGAGTGTGCATTCCAAGCTGCAGCAATCGACGACCCCGACAACAAGGGCGAGTGCCCTCCTGAGGCCACCCCCAAGAAGAAGAAGCCGCTACGCCGTGCAGGAGCTCAGGAGGGTGGCGTCGCGAGTGGTACCTCATCAGGATTAGCGCCGGCGCCAGGGGCCCTCCATCGCATAGGAAAGCGCACCCAGCGCCCTCTCGGGCAGGGCTCGGGGGCTCTCTTCTGGAGGGCCTCAGACCTTGCCAACATCACGAGGGAGGCTCTCGGGCACCACTTGGAGGCGTGCTTAACGGCATGTTTTCCTCAGGAGAACACAGGGCGAGGAACGCCCACCGCTCAGGAGTTCATCATCAAAACCACCCAGGAGCTGCCAGATGGAAGGGCCATGCGTGGCGATCACCGTTCACTTGGCGCAGCCTCCCATCCAGGCGAGGATCCCGGGTTGCGCGTCTGCATCGATGTCCCAGGGATCAACAGGGCCGCATCTTAGGAGCTCTTCTGGCCTTCGCGCGTGGGATGCTGCGAGGGCCCACCGCACAGCTCCGTTTGCATGCCTTTTGGCCTGCAAAGCGTGGCATCCGCCTATCAGCGCAACTTGCAGCGCGCCCTGGAAACTCAGGAGGCCAGGTACCACGCCGTCCTGACAGAGATGGAGATGGTCCTAAAGGACCCTCCTGGATACCCAGAGCCTCCCGAGGCTCAGGGCCCCGGTGGCTCGTGAGGAGTGACCACTTCGCCGCATACCTTCAGCTGCTCCAACATCCCTTCATCAAAAGAACCAGGTGACATTTTCCAAGTTCATTTAACAGGGAGCACCCCTCGGGCTACATCATTCCCAGGCCATGTGGGTCCGTCCCTGTGGCATGTATCCCTTTTCATGTCTTTAGCTTACCTTGCTGGGGGCGCCCCTCGGGCTGCATCATCCCCAAGCCGCTCGGGCCAGGCCCAGTGGCATGTATCTTCCCTGCATTTACTTGAGCTAGTCTGCTTTCCATGCTTAACCTATCTATGACTATCACCTGCTTGATTGGCACTTACCCCGGGAATTTCTCACTCTGGCATGATGCTTGTGCTTGGGTCCGTCCCTGCAATGTTGATAAATCTGAGCGGCAAGATCTGGCCACGCGCACCACCTTATCAGGCCCTCAGTGCCCCCGTTCTCTGGCAAAGCGATTAGTGGCCGCCTGGCAACCATAATGGCAAACAGTGTCTCTCCTTGTGCTGGCTTGCAGGAATCTCCTGAGGACGACGGTAGGCGGCACCACGAGCTCCCTCTTCTCCCTAGTGATATGCTTGCGCGTTAAAAGGGGGGCTCCTGAGCATCACGACTCAGGAGCTCTTACCGGCTCTCCAGCCCTCACCCCCTGGCCTTGACCACGGCACACGACTTGGCATACCAGCAGCGGCTAAGCTCGCTCGAGGGCCAGGACCTGAGGAAGTAGAGCACAAAGGAGAGCACGGAGAAGAGGGAGAGGCTCGTCTGGGCCTGGCCTAGCTATGCAACGGACACCTATGCCCGAATCTGGTGCATCATGAGGAACAGACTACGGGCCGTCAAGATAAGTCTCGTGCTTGGGTCGGCTAAACCCGTAAGGACTAGGAACCACTCTAGCCGCAGCCCCGTTGTGGCAACGTCACCGCCCTTTCCTACCTCTCAACGACTGCTTGAGCGCTAAAGGGGACCTCCTGAGCATTGCGCCTCTGGGGCTCTTACAGGACCTCGGTCCGCTCACCTCCTGGCCTTGACCACGCCACGCGACCTGGCATACCAGCGACGGCTATAGCCTGCCTGGAGACCGGGCCCTGTCAGCATAAAGCACCAAGTCATCGTGAGGTCGGAAATGGGAGACCGAGTTGAAGCAGGGCTTGCACTCACGAAGTTTATAATAAGGACAATATTGACAAAGGACATTACAGACCCTTTACATGCCCCCACGGGGTACTCCTTGATTCCTCGCAGGGAACAAAATACAAGAACTTCGGGAATCCTATCTACACGCGCCCTGTGGATGACGCCATCATCAACAGTGGACCGCCAGAGGCCAGCGCCAACCACATCCAGATCAGCGGCGGCGGCGGCCGGGCGCTGCAGCCCTGCTCCGGGCTCGGCGAGAGCTTGGGGGCACGTAGCTGTCGTCACTCGTCTTCGAAGTCTCATAGAGCTCGGGAGAATCGTTGGGCTCCCAAGTGTCGCTGCGGCTTCCATAGGAGCCGCCGGCGACGCGGGCAGAGGGCCCTGCATCTGCGGCAGCGCCAGCTTGATGACCCCACCTGGGGCAACACTTCAGACGGCGGCCATCTACGTCGAAGACCTTGAAGAACAACGTGGAGGCGCCGTCGTACAAGAAATGGATCGCGAAGGCGGCCTTCGCGCGACACACTCGGGAGACCTCACCCCAGCCTCGGGTCATGAAGATCTTCCCCGAGGAGACGGCCTCAACCTCCGCTCCAGTTGCCGAAGTGTCGCAGTCAGCGTGCTGCAGCCAGAGCACAAGGGCCCCCCTCGGCGGCATCTCAACTAAGAAGAAGGAAGGAAAGCGGATCCAAGTGCTCGGGGGCATCACCGCCCACAGCACGAGCTCGCGCGAGGAGTTCGTGGTGTGGACTCTAGGGGCGGCGGCGCGCACCACCGCGGCATGGCGACCATGGCCATGGCGCGCGTGCCGACGCTCGTCGCCTCCCCCTTCTGAGCCCGGGCGTACAGGGGTGACGGATACCCAGGAGGAGGCCGCTCGCACCAAGGCCTTGTCACCACCTGCATAACCGCCGCGCCGCGGCGGTGAACGGCCTCTTCTTCGGCGTGAGCGGCACCGGCCCGTCGAGGGGAGTCTTTCCTTTCTCCGCGGCAGAAAACCTCCGGATGGGCACCATTGGAATCAGCGATAGAGCAGAAGGGGAGAAGAGAGCATAATGGGAAGAGATGGGCGACAGGGGCTCCGCCCCTCCCCATTTATAGTTGGAGAAGGCCAACCAGCGCCCCCCGCGATCACAGGTAATGATGGTTTTTCCTTGCATGTCGCAAGGACTTGTCAAGTCGGGCAGTTGCCGAGGCGGCGTGGGGAAGCGGTGACGCCCACGTCCAATCAACCGCCACGTATCGACCAAGGCCGCAGGCTATTGGGGCCGGCGGCGCTCCGCGATTGACCTTTGACTTTGCCTCGAAGCCAAGCCCGAGCGCGCCTTGGGCCCGGGGGCTACTGTCGGCGTTCTGGGAACGGGGGTCCCCAGACTTGCCTGCCCGCGGCCCACGATGTGGCTCTGTGAGCAGGCCCGTACGGCCCATCTTCACCAACAAGCATTCAAGACCCTCACGAGGGGCCAAGCCTCGCGAGGCGGACGACACAAGACCTCCTCGGGAGCGGCCTCACCAGGTTGGCTCACGAGGGGCGGAGAGATCAAGGCAAGGCAAACCTCGCGAGGTTCTCATGACGTGAGCCATGACGATCGAGGCCAGGCGGGCACCAGTGTGTGCAGTGTCCTTGTTTCCTCTTTGGTGCTAAGGAAGCAAGCGTAGGCGCGGAGTACCGAGGCGTCAAGCAAAGGTTTCCATATCAGTGCAACAAGATCAATACCAGCAGGACGGCAAGACGGAGGTCACCATGGAGCCCAAGGAGGCGTCACCACCAGAGCCGTTGGCAGGCGAAGACTGCTTTTGTTAGGATAAGCTGTACTAGATGTCCCCTTTCAAATTGGCCGTTGTTGGCTCCCTTCCCGCTCAATATTTGGGGAGAGGACCAGGGCCTATATAAATAGGACTAGCCACAACAGTAGGGGGCAATTGAGCCTCAAGCATCTGATCTTTAGCCAACCCTTAGCCACACACTGAGCACAAGAACACCTCAACCTCAGGTTCATCCTCAGCCCGAGAGGCAATCCACCACCACCACACTGGAGTAGGGTATTACACCACAACGGTGGCCCGAACTAGTATAAATCTTGTGTTGCGAGTTCGTCGAGTTAGTCCTTGAGATCTTAGCAAAGCTAGGACGTGGATCGGTAGGGGGAGATCTTCGTGCGTACCCCAGAGTTTGAACCTTAAGGGTTTTGCCAGAACCCATGATCTGATATTGTCTGCCTGCGGAGCGCCTCTTCCCTGCCTTGCTGCGCGAGGGACTAGGCGACCATAACTCGCTGCTGAAGCGGGAGCGGCACAGCAGGGGCGAAGGCCAACTCGGCCTGAATGGAGATCAGGGCCGCAGCGGCAGCCTTCTCACGCTGCTCCACTTCATTCAGCTTCGACTGGAGGGCGGCGGTTCTATCCTTAGCTTCGTCTTCCAAGAACTCCACCTTCAGGGCGTACTCATTAGCGAGACCATCGCGAGCCTCCGCCACACTTCGGTCAACTTCCTCCTGGATCTTGGCCTCACACACGATGGCAGCATCTTCCGCCAGGGCGACCTGGCGCTCCCTCGTCTCCAACCGCTCGAGCTCAAGGCTGCGCTCTGTGGCCTCCAACATCAGTGCCTCATGCCTCAAGATCTCTTCTTCTTCAGAAGGCATCCCTTTCATCAACGCCAGGGCGGCCCTGCGTGCCTCAGCTTGCTACTCCAGGGAGGTGTTCAGGGCCTGGAGCTCCTGCCTGCGCCTCTCCGCGGCCTCGCGAGGTGTTCGGCCTCCCTAGCCTCCTCCAAGGCTCAGGCACTGGCCTCACGCGAGGTTGCAAGGGATGCCTCGACTTTCATGTTGGCGTGCTCGCGCTGAACACGCCCGAGGTTGATGGCCACCTTCAGTTGACGCCATTCGTCCACCAGTCGGAGGCCCTCGGTTTCAAGGCGAGTGTCGACATCCACAAGCTCTTCCCCAAGCCGGCTCAAAGCACTCATTGCCTCCTGGAAAAGCTCATGACGGATAGTGCTCCGCTTGTGCGTGAGCTCAAACGCACGACCTGGCTCACCATCCACGTAGGAAGTCGTTGAAGAAGTTCGAAGAGGCTCGCCTCCTCCCGGCAGGGGGCTGGAGGCCGTCCTCTTTCCAATCGTCCTTCGGGCTTCGGCAGGGGCCCAGAGGGGTGGAGGATCGCTGCTTGAAGAAGATGCCAGGGCTGAGGTCACCCAGCCACGGACCAGAGGGGGAGCCCTTGGCACTCCTTCCGCACCCCGGCAAAGGCTGTGAACGAGGAGCGGTAAGAACGTGGGGTCGAGATGCCAGGCCGGTGAGCCCGCCTCCACGGCCGACCTCATGTTAAGTATGGTAAGCTGGCTAGGGGCGCTCAGGACCAGCGCAGGACTAGAGGCAGGAGGAGGATGCTTCTCGGGAGACTTTGTCGCCTTGGCAGAAGGGGACCTGAGGAACAACGGTCAGGAGAAAGCGGAACACGAGAAATCACGAAGATAAGGTGCTCACTCATTGACGACGATGTACTACCTCCGTTTCAGTGGCCGGAAGGCATCACCGCCGCAGCTCGGAGATCCCTTCCTCTTCTGGAGCACGTCAAGGTTCAGTTGGGGCCGGCCAAAGCCCTAGGTGCGGTCGCCAGCACTGGGCGCAGCTGGTGTGGCTCCTGAGGAGGCAACCTCAGGGGAGCTCGACTGCACGAGGACCTCAGCTCCAGCCTCGCGACGACCCGACATGGCCTCGGGGGCTTCGGCCTCCGGAGCATCGGGCTGCACCAACCCTTCCGCCGCTTCTTTAGGGCAGCCCTCTCGAGCCCTGGGAGGAGATGCTTCAGGAGACCCGAGAGGCGCCTGTGCCTCAGCAGCCGAGCCACCAGCACTCAACCCCCCTACACCGCCTTCTGGGGCGAGTACCGCGCCAGCAGCGGGCAATGGAGCCACGCAGACAGGACTCTCGCGAGGTCCCTCAAGGCCAACCGGGCGGAGCCCCCATTCATCAAAGAGCGGCATCTGCTTCACAAACTCCACTTTGTTCAAGCAGCAGTACACCAGACAACCTTCCTCTGGCAAGCTAGCTAGTGCTGGTTCGCCCGTCAGGAGCCCGAGCACTGTGCGCCGCACCTCGAGGGGAAGGGGAGACACCTGAAGCCTCATGCGATCCTCATAGCCGGAGAAGGTCCACATCAGCCGAGAGTGGTGCTGAAGCGGAGCGATGCGACACTGTATGTACTCCGTCACCACCATAGGCACCGTCACCCCAAGTTCCTTCAGCCTGGCCATCCGATGCCAGACATAAGCAAGTTGCCGGTCGACAAGCTTCTCGTGCTCTCAGCCGGAGCTCGGGGTAGCCGGGACCCACGGAAGAAGTAGCAGGGGGTTGCGCAGACCGACATCCACAAACACCCATCACTTCCTGAAACCTCCAACAACCGGCGAGAGTTCGAAATCAATCCCTGAGCCGGCCGTCACCGCGATGGCCCGGAAGGATGCACACCCAGAGCGCTGAAGGGCTTTTGTCAGGTGCAGCGAGAATAAGTGGTGAAGCAAGGTCACGGAGGGGGCAATGCCCACCATGGCTTCATAGAAAAAGGGGAAGACGGCAAGGAGGATGATGGATTGGGGATCTAGGTGCAGCGCGTTGATCTGGTAATGCGAGAGAACCGCATTGAAGAAGTCGGAGAAGCGGGGAATCAGACCCGCCCAGAGGGCATGAAGATGGAGGGGGACCTCAGTGGCCGTTCTGTCAACCTCAGTGCGGGAAGCGGGCCAGGCCACCGTCGCCACCCACTTGTTGGAATCGGCGGCGAGCGCCGGGCGCACCTTTTCCATCGCCTCTTGGTTGAGCACCACCGACCGCTCGACAGCAGGCTTGAAGACCGGCGGCGTTGGAGCCGAGGTACGGGACTCTTTCTTCCCTCTCTTCTTCCGGCTAGGCACCATGGTGGTGGAGAGAGCTGGAGTCAGGCCGAGCTAGGAGAAGGGGTTTGCTGTTTTCCCGAAGGCGCAGGAGCTGTGGAGCACGCAGCTAATGATGGAGGCGCAGTTGTGTAGGCAACGGTGGCCGCCTAGCCGGGCGGAGATCGAGGCGGCATGGGAAGTGGAGACGCCCACGTCCTGTCAGTCGCCATGCGTCAATCGAGGCCGCAGGCTGTTGGGGCCTGCGGGGCTCCGCCCTTTCCCTTTGGCTTCGCCTCAAAGCCAAGTCCGAGCACGCCTTGGGCCCGGGGGCTACTGTCGGCGTTCTGGGAATAGGGGTCCCCAGACTTGCCTGCCTGCGGCCCAGGGCGTGGCTTGCCCAGCGGCCTGGTACGGCCCATCTTCATCAGCAAACACTCAAGACCCTCGCGAGGGGCCAAGCCTCGCGAGGCAGAAGACACAAGACCTCCTCAGGGGCAGCCTCGCTAGGCTAGCTCGCGAGGAGCGGAGATACCTATGCGAGGGCCACCTCGCGAGGAGCGCGTGACGCGAGCAGTGACGACCAAGGCCAGGCGGGCACCAGGCGGGCACAGAGTACCAGTTTACTCTTTGGTGCTAAAGAAGCAGGCGCAGGCGAGGAGTCCCGAGGCGTCAAGCAAAGGTTTCCATATTGGTGCAACAAGACCAAGACCAGCAGGACGGCAGGACGGAGGTCATCGTGGAGCCCAGGACGGCGTCACCGCCAGAGCATTTGGCAGGCAAGACTACTTTTGTCAGGATAGCTTGTACTAGCTGTCCCCCTTCAAACTTGGCCGTTGTGGGATCTCTTCCCTCCTAATATTTGGGAAGAGGACCAAGGCCTCTATAAATAGGACTAGCCACCACCATAGAAAGGGGGAACGGATTGAATGGTCGAGCCCTCCTCAGCTCACCAAGCCCAAGAACACCTCTCCTCCTGAGGCTGTTCTTCCCTTGTACTTGTTCATCCCAGCCTACAAGGCAATCCACCACACCACACTGGAGTAGGGTATCACACCACAAAGGTGGCCCAAACCAGTATAAACCCTCGTGTCCCGTGTCCCTTATGTTCGGCGAGCTAGGCTGTGGATCATTGAGCGAGCGAATCAGGGAGAGAGAGAGATCTTCGCGCGCACCCCATTGTTCGAACCTCAAGGGTTTGCGGGAACCCGTAATCCGACAGCGCCGAAGTAGTAGGAGGAATCCTTTTACCGGAAGGGGGAGAAGGCACTACTGCAGGATGCTGCTAACGCGACACTACAATTAGAGACCCTTCAAGAAATTGTGTGCAATGCAATAATCACAAACGGTGGTGTATGAAAACCGTCAAAAATGTATAAAACATATGCGATGGCGAAGCCATCAAACACGGTTCAACTTTTAGTTGCGTGTGCGATCCAGGGCATACGGTTCAATCCAATGAACTGTTTACGATGAGGCGGAACAAAAGAAACATGCAGCCTGATGAAGGTGTGTGCGATATAGAGATTACGGTTCACTCGGATGAACTATTTGTGATTAGGCAGCACAAAAGAAACGGTCAGCCAGATCAAGGTGTGTGTGATTGAGGGCATACTCTTCAGAAGGATTAACTGTTTGCGATTAGGCAACAGAACAGAAACGGGTCAGCCAGATCAGAGTGTCTGCGATTGATGGCATACACTTCACATGGATGAACTGTTTGCGATTAGCCACAACAAACTGAAACAGTTAGATAGATCAACGTGTGTGTGTTAGACTGGCATACACATTCTAATGAAAAGAAGTGTGTGCGATGGTAATAACGAGCGCATACGGTTGTTGGAACAAGACGTGTGCTGACACTGCCTATTGTGGTGCACCCTATGGTGCAAACGCAACGTACGCGGCCGAGAAGGCGTACGTGCCCATGTTACGCCTTTTGAGATTAGTGCCGCACTTATAACCGTCAGTAAATTTTGAGCATGCGTCCCGTTACAATTTTTTTAGAAGAACAGGGAGGTCGCGTCCCATCACATTCCAAATTGCAAACCTTTTCACACCGATCAAAACCTAAACGGTTTCCCACTTAGGAGCGTATTACTACTCGGTTATAAATACTACTACTCCAAGATGACTACACATTCCTCCTTAACTCCTCATCCACAAAAAACAAACAAGTCAATCATCATCGTTCCCTTGCATCTGCCATGACCAGCGTGAGTTCTGGGTCGAGAGATTGCCACCAAGGAGAGGCGAGCCTGGAAGCGGAAGCACGAGAGATGTCCCGCCTCGCCGTGAAAGCAGCCAACATGTCCCACCGCATGGCCGTAGCAGCAGAGAGGTCCCGCCGCGCAGCCGAAGCATCACGGAGGTCCCGCCGTGCCGTCGATGCAGCGGACTGGTATGGCCGCGCCGCTGAAGTAGAAGAGATGTCCCGCCGTGCAGCGAATGCGATGAGATGTCCTCCAGCGCAGCGCTTTGGGAAAATGTCTCGCGGGCAGGCGAGGACTCTTACAGGCGCATGCGTGCCCTCGTCCTTAGGCAGATGGATCAAATCTCCAGGTGGGCGAGGTTGCAGGATGACCTGAAAGCCTCGTTTGAACAGTCTACCGGCGTCATCCGACAACTAAATGAGAGCAATGCGAAGCTCCAGGCCGAGTGCGACCTGCTGAGGGCGACGATCGTCGAAAGAGTGGAGCAGCAGGAGCTGACCACTGCCTTGTTGAAGAGGACCGGCGTCATCATCGAGAAACTTATGGACGAGAATGCCATGCTGCGCATCGAGCGCAGAAGGCTGGTGGAGGAATCCGTGGATGCTCTCAAGCAGCATCTTGAGGACAAGAAAGAGCTCATTGCCGCTCGCCGCGGATACTAGTTCCCGCGGCCTGCAGCAACGCATCAACAAAGTAGAGATCAGCGAGCCAGATCGTTGTCTTCGTTCTTCTTTTGCCCTTGTGTATTTCGGGCGTCGCCGCATGTGCCTTTCTTAGTTATGTTCCTAAATATGTAAGACAATTATTATCCACTGTCATCGTCCTTATATTCATCATGCTTTTTATAAGTCACAGTCGATGCTATATAGGTCCGTCGGATCTTACATCAAGATCCATGCAAAAATTTCTTTTCAGATTTTCATTTTTCTCTCTTAAATCTCAGTCCAGTGAGACATATAGCCACGCCATAGAACAGGTGCTCGGGCGCCATTAATGGGGACGTTGGGAGGGAGGTGCACGGCAGGTAGTGGTCAAAGGGCTCTCCTCCCGATGAGCACGCGCAGGGGTCTGATCGCACGCCTCCCGTACTCAAATAGCCACCCCGCACGGCACGTCCTAGCTAATAAAAAAAGGGTACGCATGGTGACACGTAATTGGTAAGTAGAACGCCCACGGTTTCAATAGTACTTGTGTTTCTGATTTGTAACGTGACAACACTTGTTCCAAAATGAATTTATTGATTGTTAATGTGTGCGTCTTGGAAAATCGGACAGAAAAATTACCACAACATGTTGGTGCCATGTCATGACACCATGCCAAGTTTCATGATTTTCAGGCGTGTTTTGGATTTACAGGAATTAAAAAACCAAGTTTCTCAATCTTTCCGGCCGAGCCACGATGCCCAGATGTTTGAATTTAATTCCCATCTCTTGCATAGGACCTAGAAATTCACCCAAGGACACACATGTGGTTTTTCAAACAACTTTGGTGCACTGGAGCTTGTGCTTGTAGTTCAAATTTGAATTATGCACATTAAATGCGCAGAAACTCAATTAATGTATAAAAAAGGCCAAACGAACCCTGAATAATTCCAAAATTTAGCACGATACTTCTATTTGGTCTAATCTGACTGTGTAAAAAAATTAAGGCAGGAGAAGGCAGTGTATGTATGTCCTTTCGCACACGGAGGTGGCTCATTCCCTCTCGGAACCACGAGCCTTCTTGACGGAAGCTCCGGTTAGCAGGAAGCTTACACCAAAGCTTATCCCAATTCGGCCAGAAAAATTACCGCATCATGTTGGTGCCATGTCATGACACCATACCAAGTTTCATGATTTTCAGGCGTGTTTTGGATTTACTGGAATTAAGAAACCAAGTTTCTCAATCTTTCCGGCTGAGCCACGACGCCCAGATGTTTGAATTTCACTCCCATCTCTTGCAAAGGACCTAGAAATTCACCCAAGGACACACATGTGGTTTTTCAAACAACTTTGGTGCACTGGAGACTGTGCTTGTGGTTCAAATTTGAATTATGCACATTAAATGCGTAGAAACTCAATTAATGTATAAAAAAGGCCAAACGAACCCGGAATAATTCCAAAATTTAGCACGATACTTCTATTTCGTCTAATCTGCCTGTGTAAAAAAATTAATGCGAGAGAAGTCAGTATACGTATCTCGTTTGGCACACGGAGGTGACACGTTCCCCCTCGAAACGATGGGCCTTCTTGACGGAAGCTCCGGTTTGCAAGAAGCTTACACCAAAGCTTGTCCCAATACGGCCAAAAAAATTACCGCAGCATGTTGGTGCCGTGTCATGACACCATGCCAAGTTTCATGATTTTTAGGCGTGTTTTGGATTTACAGGAATTAAAAAACCAAGTTTCTCAATCTTTCTGGGCGAGCCATGATGCCCAGATGTTTGAATTTCACTCCCATCTCTTGCATGGGACCTATAATCACCCAAGGACACACATGTGATTTTTCAAACTACTTTGGTGCACTGGAGCATGTGCTTGTAGTTCAAATTTGAATTATGCACATTAAATGTGCAGAAACTCAATTAATGTATAAAAAAGGCCAAACGAACCCAGAATAATTCCAAAATTTAGCACGATACTTCTATTTAGTCTAATCTGCCCGTGTAAAGAAATTAAGGCGGGAGAAGGCAGTATACGTATCTCGTTTCGCACACGAAGGTGACACGTTCCCTCTCGGAACCACGAGCCTTCTTGAGGGAAGCTCCGGTTTGCAAGAAGCTTACATCAAAGCTTGTCCAAATTTGGCCAAAAAATTTACCGGAGCATGTTGGTGCCATGTCATGACACCATGCCAAGTTTCATGATTTTCAGGCGTGTTTTGGATTTACATGAATTAAAACCAAGTTTCTCAATCTTTCCAGGCGAGCCACGACGCCCAGATGTTTGTATTTCACTCCCATCTCTTGCATGGGACCTATAAATTCACCCAATGACACATATGTGATTTTTCAAACAACTTTGGTGCACTGGAGCATGTGCTTGTAGTTCAAATTCGAATTATGCACATCAAATGCGCAGAAACTCAAATAATGTGTATAAAAGGCTAAACGAACCCCGAATAATTCCAAAATTTAGCACGATACTTCTATTTGGTCTAATCTGCCTTTGTAAAAAAATTAAGGCGGGAGAAGGCAGTATATGTATCTCGTTTCACACATGGAGGTGACACGTTCCCTCTCGGAACCACGAGCCTTCTTGAGGGAAGCTCCGGTTTGCAAGAATCTTACACCAAAGCTTGTCCCAATTCGGCCAAAAAAATTACCGCAACATGTTGGTGCCATGTCATGACACCTTGCAAAGTTTCTTGATTGTCAGGCTTGTTTTGGATTTACAGGAATTAAAAAACCAAGTTCCTCAATCTTTCCGGCCGAGCCACGACGCCCAGATATTTGAATTTCACTCCCATCTCTTGCATGAGACCTATAGATTCACCCAAAGACACACATGTGATTTTTCAACAAACTTTGGTGCACTGGAGCATGTGCTTGTAGTTCAAATTTGAATTATGCACATTAAATGCCCAAAAACTCAATTAATGAATAAAAAAGGCTAAATGAACCCGGAATAATTCCAAAATCTAGCATGATATTTCTATTTGGTCTAATCTGCGAGTGTAAAAAAAATAAGGCGGTGTACGTATGTCATTTCGCATATGGGGGTGACACGTTCCTTCTCGGAACCAAGAGCCTTCTTGTGGGAAGCTCCGGTTTGCAAGAAGCTTACACCAAAGCTTGTCCCAATTCGGCCAAAAAATTTACTCAAACCTGTTGGTGCCATGTCATGACACCATGCCAAGTTTCATGATTTTCAGCCATGTTTTGGATTTACAGGAATTAAAAAACCAAGTTTCTCAATCATTCCGGCCGAGCCACGACGCCCAGATGTTTGAACTTCATTGCCATTTTTTGCATGGGACCTTTAAATTCACCCAAAGGCACACATGTGATTTTTCAAGAAACTTTGGTACATTGAGCATCTGCTTGTAGTTCAAATTTGAATTATGCACATTAAATGCCCATAAACTCAATTAATGCATAAAAATGCCAAACGAACCCGGAATAATTCCAAATTTAAACATGACACTCATGTACTAGTTGCATGTTCACTGTACGTAAATGTTCTAGCAATTCAAACACCATCCTTTCCCTCCGTAACACCATTTTGTCTTTCAAAACATAATGAAAAAATCAGGTATACCACAAACAGTTTACTAGAAAGATCACGTGGGATGCAATATAAAATATCTTGGCGCACCGTCTTGTCTAGCTTACGCAGGAAGCTTCGTCGTCTACAGTCCACCGCCCCCACTTGAACCACACTTGCGCGCCAGTTTCTCGCAGCACCGAGTGAAATTTTTTTGCCACCACGGAAATATCTATCTCCCCGCCCCCTCCCTCCTACCAAAAGCCACATTTCTACTGTTCCTCCTTGCTTTCCAAGTTCAAACCTTCAATGCTGCTTACTGGCAGATCAGTCTCCTTGCCGGCGACCCTTCTTCTTGCAGCACCACCTCCTCATCGGCTCCCCTTCATCTTGCAGCGCCGCCTCCTCGTCGGCGACCCTTCTTCTTGCAGCACCGCCTTCTCGCCAGCGACCCTTGTTCTTGCTGCGCGGCCTCCTCGCCGCCGACCCTTCTTCTTGCTGCGCGGCCTCATCGATATGGTCAGGTAATCCATACCCCACCCACACCATCCTCCTCCTTTCCCGTCCCACATGCCCCGACCGACGGAGCGACACCTTCCACCAAAATCACTGCCCCCTCCTTGAATTAAGCGCCACCCACAGCCATTTTGCATGTTGTATAACATGGAGCTCAGTAGAATGCGGCCGCACACACGAATGAGGTCGCTATGGCTGCCATGCGTGTCAACTGCCAGATGTTGGAGGAGCACCTCGTCTTCGAGGCCACCGTCGACACCGCCACGCGGTTGTCTACTTTAAAATACAGTTTGTGATGTTTTCTCGAGGCCACCGCCAGTGCCTTCTAGTGATTTGTCCTCTGTAATGTTAATATGCAATCTGATGTTCAGTTAACAGTTTGGTCCTCTGAAATGTAATGTTCAGTTAACATTTTGGTTCAACAATTGCTACATTTCGTAGTACTGTTCTCAAGAATTCTTTGTTTTGTTAACTGTCTTATCTTCTAGTACATGTTTCTATTCTGCAATGTCGTGCTTAGTTAACTATTTTGGTTCATTTGGTCTGCCGGTCATTTAACTGTTTGGTTCAGTTCTACAATTTGATTTTCATTTGCTGTGGGTACAATTTTGTATTGTTATGCACGTGACACCAATCTAATTTGGCTGTACTCAATACATATTCTACTGATAGTATGTCAACTCTCAGTTAACCTGATCAAGATCTTCCTTATGTGTGTTGCACGGAAACAATGGGAGACACTGCAGTTTACCATCGAGGTTTGTTCAAGCAGGGTCCTTTGGCTAATAGCACATTATTGTGCAATTGCAGGAATCATTCAAATATTTAGGTTTCTTACAATTTGGTCTTGCACATGTAGGTCCTGCTATCAGAGGCTAGACCCACTATTCGACCCATTTTGCATATGGGGAAATGAGATGTCCATGAATATCAGTCAAGTCAAGAAACTCAGAAATATTGTTAGGACGAAGAAACTTGCGACGAATAACAGCAAGATCTTTGTTTGCACAATGAAGAAGACATCAATCAACTATAGGATGGTACCAACTATTTTACCTTGTTTTTACCCCTTGCGCCATTTCAAAATTTACAACAACGATTTATGCATAGCTTTGTTTTCAGTACTTTTCAAAGCAGTTCACGGATGATTACCTCTCAAACCACCTGCATGGTCAAGAGGCGAGGAAGGTATTCATTCAACACCCACGGTACAATATTGAAGTCTTCTTTGAAGAGGACGAAGGTTGGGCGGGCAATTATCCATAGCCACTGGCCTAAAGTTGCAAGGACATTCAGCATCACTGAAGGCTCAATATTTGACTTCCGCTTCTGCAGTTTTCCAGATGAGATTCATCTGTCTATTTACCGTGTATGATGCTACTTTCCAAAGGTTTTTGATGCTGCATGTGAAACTTAGTGCTGTTGTGTAATGGCGTAGCTGAGTGCCGAAGCTATCTGATGTAATTCGATTATGAAATCCTGGTTGCTTTTATACGGATATGAAATATCCGGCATGTTTTATAAGAAATATCAGTTTGATTAGTACATGGATTATCAATAATAGGCTAATTACCTTGCTTATTGGGGTTTTCTATTGCAAACGGTTACTCAGACAGCACCATGGGCGATGAACTCAAACAACCCGCACATTTTCTAGAAAGTAGGCATGTTCGATCAACTAACAATCACACACGGCTTCCGGCAGCGAACTGTTTGCGTTAGGCGACCTTGCACAAACGTTTCCACACAAAGAACTATGTGTGATATACATACCTACAGAAATGTTTTTCTAGGATTCACCGTGTGGCATGTACATACCTACGGAAATGATTTTCTGGGATTCACCGTGTGGGATGTACATACCTACGAAAATGATTTTCCGGGATTCACCGTGTGGGATGTACATACCTACGGAAATGATTTTCTAGGATTCACCGTGTGGGATGTACATACCTACGGAAATGATTTTCTGGGATTCACCGTGTGGGATGTACATACCTACGGAAATGATTGGGTTTCGATGCCTCGCCCAATCGCACAAGGCCCCAGCCTCGGTCCCAGGAGGGCCTATCCCCAATGATTTCTGGGTCGTTTGGGAAGGACCCCCCTATCACCCACACTCACTTGGCGACGGTTCCAAATGCCGTAGCGGAAAGGGGTTAACAACCGTTTGTTTAGCACGTCGTTGTACCCGTGAGGGAAGAGAGGGGGAGAAGGAAAGAGGAGGAGAAGGAAAGAGGGGGAGAAGGAAAGAGGGGGCGCCGCCCCCTCCTCCTAATCCAATTAAGCCTCCTTCCTTGGGGGGGCACCCCTATGTGGGCTTGTGTGCTCCCTCCTAAGGCCCATATGGCCCATATCTCCCCGGGGGGTACGGTAACCCCTTCGGTACTCTGATATGTACCCGATACATTCTGGAACACTTTCGGTATCTGAATACTGTCATCCAATATATCAATCTTTACCTCTCGACCATTTCGAGACTCCTCGTCGTGTCCATGATCTCATCTGGGACTCCGGACAACATTCAGTCACCAAATCACATAACTCATATAATACAAATCATCATCGAACATTAAGCGTGCAGACCCTACGGGTTCGAGAACTATGTAGACATGACCAAGACTCCTCTCCGGTCAATAACCAATAGCGAAACCTGGATGCTCATATTGGCTCCCACATACTATGAAGATCTTTATCGGTCGAACCGTTATGATAACATACGTTATTCCCTTTGTCATCGGTATGTTACTTGCCCGAGATTCGATCGTGGTATCTTCATACCTAGTTCAATATCGTTACCGGCAAGTCTCTTTACTCATTCCGTAATGCATCATCCCGCAACTAGCTCGTTAGTCACATTGCTTGCAAGGCTTATTATGATGTGCATTACCGAGAGGGCCTAGAGATACCTCTCTGATACTCGGAGTGACAAATCCTAATCTTGATCAATGCCAACCCAACAAACACCTTCGGAGATACCTGTAGAGCATCTTTATAATCACCCAGTTACGTTGTGACATTTGATAGCACATAAGGTATTCCTCCGGTATCCGGAGTTGCATAATCTCATAGTCAAAGGAATATGTATATGGCATGAAGAAAGCAATAGCAATAAAACTTAAAGATCATTATGCTAAGCTAATGGATGGGTATTGTCCATCACATCATTCTCCTAATGATGTGATCCCGTTTATCAAATGACAACACATGTATATGGTTAGGAAACTTAACCATCTTTGATTAACGAGCTAGCCTAGTAGAGGCTTACTAGGGACACTGTGTTTTGTCTATGTATTCACAAATGTATCAAGTTTCCGGTTAATACAATTCTAGCATGAATAATAAACATTTATCATGATATAAGGAAATATAAATAACAACTTTATTATTGCCTCTAGGGCATATTTCCTTCAGAAATAGACCCCATATTGTTATCCTTAATAGCAACGATACATACGGGTCGGTTCCCCTTCTGTCACTGGGATCAAGCACCGTAAGATCAAATCCATCACAAAGCACCCCTTCCCATGGCAAGAAAAATCAATCTAGTTGGCCTAACTAAACCAAAGATCCGAAGAAGAAATATGAGGCTATTAGTAATCATGCGTATAAGATATCAAAAGAGTCAAATAACTTTCATGGATAAAAATATAGATCTGATCATAAGCTCAAAGTTCATCAGATCCCAACAAACACACCGCAAAAAGAGTTACATCAAATAGATCTCCAAGAGACCATTGTATTGAGAATCAAATGAGAGAGAGGAAGCCATCTAGCTACTAACTACGGACCCGTTGTCGGTGTCAAAACCGGCGGATCTCGGGTAGGGGGTCCCGAACTGTGCGTCTAAGGTCGATGGTAACAGGAGATAGGGGACACAATGTTTACCCAGGTTCGGGCCCTCTCTATGGAGGTAATACCCTACTTCCTGCTTGATTTATCTTGATGAATATGAATATTACAAGAGTTGATCTACCATGAGATCGTAATGGCTAAACCCTAAAATTCTAGCATGTATGACTATGGCAATGAGTCTCCCCATCCGGACTAAGTCCTCTGGTTTATATAGACACCGGGAGGATCTAGGGTTACACAAGGTCGGTTACAGAGAAAGGAATCTACATATTTGATCACCAAACTTGCCTTCCACGCCAAGGAGAGTCCCATCCGAACACGGGTGCAGTCTTCGATCTTCGTATCTTTGCATCCCATCAGTCCGGCCCATGGCAAGTAGGTCGGACGCCCGAGGACCCCTTAGTCCAGGACTCCCTCACCCGTAGGTCTACAATGAACTACTCACGCATCATCGGAGAGGCACCAATGAGGATGATGAACCCTCCGTGATGGTGTCTAGATTGGATCCGTGGTTTCTGGAACTTGCGGCGGCTAGAATTGATTTTCTGGAACTTGCGGTAGCTGCGTTTGGACTCCGTTTGGTATTGATTTCATGCGAAGTAAAAAACGAGCAAAAAACATCAACTGGCCCTGGGCACTATGTCAATAGGTTAGTCCCAAAAATGATATAAAGTTGCTATAAAATGATTGTAGAACATCCAAGAATGATAATATAACAGCATGGAACAATGAAATATTATAGATACGTTGGAGACGTATCAGCATCCCCAAGCTTAATGTCTGCTCGTCCTCGAGTAGGTAAACTACTAAAACATAATTTTTGATGTGGAATGCTGCCTAACATGTTCATCACATATTCTTTTCTTTGTAGCATGGACAATTGGACTTTTATATGATTCAAAGCAATAGTCTAATTTTGACATGAAGATTTCAATACTCAAGCATATCAGCAAGCAACCAGGTCTTTCAAAATATCAACACTAAGGCAAGTTATCCCTAGCCCATTATGCTCAATCATTGATCAATTCATGAAACACACTCGCATATTAGCTACGCCGAATGCTCAAGTACGATCATAGTGCCCCTTAGTTGGTGCTTTATAAGAGAAGATGGAGACTCAAATGAAAATAAAAATTGCATAAAGTAAAAGAAAGGCCCATCGCAGAGAGAAGTAGGGATTTGTAGAGGTGCCAGAGCTCAAAGCGAAAAAGGTAGAGATAAAACATTTTGGGTGGAATGCTTTTCGTGTCAACGAAAATGATCGAGTAGTTCCCAATACTTTCCATGATAGATATATCATAGGCGGTTCCCAAACAGAAAATAAAGTTTATTCCTTTTTCCACCATGCTTTCACATTCCACGGCTAACCGAATCCACGGGTGCCGTCCATACCAACACTTTCCAAGGAATTTATTATTTGACAACATAAAGTAAATTCATTTTTCATTTCGGGACTAGGCATCCCTAATAATTTTGCCGTACTCTCGTGCAAAGACAAGTGAATAAACACTCATCTTGAGAATAACACATCTAGCATGGAAAAATATCAGCCATCCCCTACTGTTTCATGAGCGGTACGAGCACACAAAAGAGAAATTTATTTTGAAATTTAGAGATGGCACATACAAATTTGCTTAGAACAGCAAAAGAATACCGCATATAGGTAGGTATAGTGGACTCATGTGGCAAAATTGGGTTTCAGGATTTTGGATGCACAAGTAGTGATCATACTTAGTGCAAATGAAGGCTAGCAAAAGATTGGGAAGCATCCAACCAAGAAACGAAAAATCTCTCAAGCGATCATTAAGCATAACTAACACCAAATAATGCACCACAAGTAGGATATAATTTCATTGCATAACTATTGACTTTCGTGCTTGCATAGGGAATCACAAACCTTAACACCAATATTCTTACTAAAGCATAATTACTCATCAACATGACTCACTTATTATATCAACATATCGCAAAACTATTACAAGGAATCAAGTTCATTTTGTCCAATGATCTTCATGAAAGTTTTGTTTATATCCCTCTTGAATATCTATCACTTTGGGACTAATTTCATATGTTGCTTTTGATAGCTCAAACAAATCTAAGTGAAGAACATGAGCATAAAAATTTTCTTCTCTCAAAATAATTTAATTGAAGCAAGAGAGATTTTCTTAAATTTTTACTAACTCTGAAATAAATCTAAGTGAAGCATGAGAGGATTTCTTCAAAAATAATAAAGCACACCGTGCTCAAAATGATATAAGTGAAGCACTAGAGCAATTCCATAGCTCATAATGATTTAAGTGAAGCATAGAGAGCAATTTTAACAAGTCATAACATAATTTTGGCTCTCTCAAATAGGTGTGTCTAGCAAGGATAGATGACTTAAAACAAAAAGTAATACAAGAAAAGACTCATATTATACAATACGCTCCAAGCAAAACTCATAATATGTGACGAATAAAAATATAGCTCCAAGTAAAATACAGATGGTCGTTAGAAGAAAGAGGGGATGCCACTCGGGGCATCCCCAAGCTTAGTTGCTTGCTTCTCTTTTAGATAATAGCTTGGGATGCCATGAGGCATCCCCAAGCTTAGGCTCTTCTTACTCCTTATTCTTTCATCCATCGTGATCTCACCCAAAACTTGAAAACTTCAATCACACGAAACTCAAGAAAACCTTCGTGAGATCTGTTAGTATAACAAAGCAAATCACTACTATAAGTATTGTTGCAAACCCATTCATATTTTATTTTTTCATTATATCTACTATATTACAACTTTACTATAGCTTATACCCTCCAATACAAACCATAGATTCATCGTAATAAGCACACAACACAAAGAAAACAGAATCTGTCAAAAACAGAACAATCTTTAGTAATCAAGGAACTTCGTATACTTCTGTAACTCCAAAAATTCTGAAAAATTAGGATAACATGGGCAATTTGTATATAAATCATGTGTAAAAATATTTAGTGCAAAAGCACGTTTCTGTGATTTATGAAAATTGTTTTTTGAGCGCAAAAGTTTCTGTTTTTCAACAAGATAATCAACTATTACCCAACATGATCCCAAAGGCTTTGCTTGGCACAAACACTAAATTAAACACAAAAAACACAATCATAACAGTAGCATGATTTTGCAAATACTCAAGAACATAAAGAATTAGACAAAAATAAATTTATTCATTGGGTTGCCTCCCAATAAGCGATATCGTTTTATGCCCCTAGCTAGGCATAATGCAATGATCTAAGTGTTGTCATCTTTAGTTTCCAACTCTTCAATCAAACACTTGGAATTCTTCAAGGATTTATCATACAAATTTTCAATAACAATACTTCTAGGAAAGAGATTGTAAAATTCATTCTTGCAAGTAGGATCTCTTATAACTTCAACAAAATCAGGGTGAATAGTAATCATCTTAAGATCTTCTTTGTTATTATTAGAAGTTGCACCCTTGTTTTTAGTGGCTTGAGTAGTCTCGCCTATTTTTACCGGAGTTTTTTCAATAGTTTTTGCGGAGGAAAAAGCCATGCTTAGATTACTAAAAATTTCCCCCAACTTATCAATTCTAGCGGGACTCTTTTTCTTATAGTACTTTAAGAGCATCTCCCGCTTTTGACCCGATTTTATTAGCAAGATTGTGCATCCTTTTATCTAATTTTTCTATATTTTCTTCTGTGAGCATTTTATTTTCAATAGCATCTAGCCTCTCCATAACATGTTCGAGAGTTAAAGTTGTTTCATTTATCAAAAGAGGTGGTGATCCCACTAAATTCCCCATAGCATTAAAAGCATCTAGAGAAGGACACATCAAGAAATTCCCACCGGTAACCGTATCAAGGATGGATCTATATCAAGTGGTGATGCCCACATAGAAACAACAAAGAAGAACTAAGGTAGATTGCTTGCGAATAGATCTATTATGACCATTGCAAATCCTATACCAAGCATCTTTTAAATTCTCCCCTCCCCTTTGTTTAAGGTTAAGAACCTCATTCTTGGGGGTGCAAGCAATAGAGGAATAACTGTCCATAACGACAAAAAGTGGCAAAGAAAATTGCACACAAAAACGGATCTGATGAGAAAACGGCGAACGAAAAAGAGGGCGAATAAAACGGCAAATATTTGTGAAGTGGGGGAGAGGAAAACGAGAGGCAAATGGCAAACAATGTAAATTGCAAAGAGATGAGATTTGTGATTAGGAACCTGGTAGATGTTGATGATGTCTCCCCAGCAACAGCGCCAGAAATTTCTTTTGATGTCGCTTGAACTACGTCGGTATTTTCCCAAAGAGGAAGGGATGATGCGGCACAGCTACGGTCGGTACTTCCCTCAGTGATGAGACCAAGGTTATCAAACCAGTAGGAGAACCACGCAACACCACGTAAACAGCTCCTACAGACAAAGAACAAATACTTGCAACCGATGTAAGAGAGGGGTTGTCAATCCCACACGGGTAAAAGGATAGGTAAAATTGTAGTAGATTGGATAAATAGGTCTCGCATGAACGCGAGATAAAATAAATAAATAAAACTTTCAGCAAGGTATTTTGTGTTTTTGGATTAATAGATCTGAAATAAAAGCAAATAAAAATAGATCTTGAAGGTAAATATAAGAAAGAAGAGACCCGGGGCAGTACATTTCACTAGTGGCTTCTCTCGAGAAAAATAGCATACGGTGGGTAAACAAATTACTGTTGGGAAATTGATAGAACTTCAAATAATCATTACGATGTCCAGGCAATGATCATTATATAGGCATCACGTCCAAGATTAGTAGACCGACTCCTGCCTGCATCTACTACTATTACTCCACACATCGACAGCTATCCAGCATGCATCTAGTGTATTAAGTTCATGGAAAAATGGAGTAATGCAATAAGAACGATGACATGATGTAGACAAGATCTATTTATGTAATAGACCCCATCTTGTTGTCCTTAATAGCAACGATACATACGTGTCGGTTCCCCTTCTGTCACTGGGATCAAGCACCATAAGATCAAACCCATCACAAAGCACCTCTTCCCATGGCAATAAAAACCGATCTAGTTGGCCTAACTAAACCAAAGATTCAAAGAAAAATACAAGGCTATAAGTAATCATGCATCTAAGAGATCAAAAGACTCAAATAGGTTTCATGGATAAAAACATAGATCTGATCATAAACTCAAAGTTCATCGGATCCCAACAAACACACCGCAAAAAGAGTTATATCAAATAGATCTCCCAGAGACCATTGTATTGAGAATCAAATGAGAGGGAGGAAGCCATCTAGCTACTAACTACGGACCCGTAGCTCTACAATGAACTACTCATGCATCATCGGAGAGGCACCAATGAGGATGATGAACCCCTCCGTGATGGTGTCTAGATTGGATCTGTGGTTTCTGGAACTTGCGGCGGCTGGAATTGATTTTTGTCGACTCTCCTAGGGTTTTTGGAATATTGGGGTATTTATAGAGTAAAGAGGCGGTACGGGAGGCCACCGAGGTGCGCATAACCCACCAGAGTGCGCCTGGGCCCCCAGGCACGCCCAGGTAGGTTGTGCCCCCCTTGGGGCACCCCTCTGGTACTTCTTTGGCCCATCTGGTGTCTTCTGGCCCAGAAAAAATCACCAAAAAAATTGGCCACATTTGGACTCTGTTTGGTACCGATTTCCTGCAAAGTAAAAAACAAGCAAAAAATAGCAACTGGCCTTGGGCACTATGTCAATAGGTTAGTCCCAAAAAATGACATAAAGTTGCTATAAAATGATTGTAAAACATCCAAGAATCATAATATAATAGCATGGAACAATCAAAAAATTTAGATACGTTGGAGACGTATCATGGACTGTAGCCGACACATCTTCTTGCGTAAGCCATAGGCGTACTATACTCTGACGATGCTCCAAGATATTTTGTACTGCATCTCACAAGGTTGGTGATAATAAACTGTGTGGGGTCTACTTGATTTTTCATCTTGATTTGAATTACATAATGGGGTCACAGCGGCACTGGAGGGTGTTTGAATTGCTAGAACTTTTACGTGCAGTGAACATGCAACTATAGTGTGTCATAAAAAAATTGTAATTATTCAGGGTTTGTTTGGACATTTTATACATTAAATTATTTTTCTAGCCATTTTAGGTGCACAATTCAAAATTAAACTACATGCACATGCTCTAGTGCACCAACATGGGTTGTAAAATAATATATTTGTCCATGGGTTTATGCTTATGTCCCATGTAAGAAATGGGGATGAATTTCGAACACCACGGCACCGTGGCTCTCCGGCAAATGTTGAGGTACTTATTTTAGTAATTCTACTAAATCCAAAACCCGTCTGAAATTCATGAACCTTGGCATGCTATCATGGAATGGCATCAACATGCTGGGGTAAAAAATATTGTCCCATTTGGGGCAGGTTATGGTATAAGCTTCTCACAAACCAGAGCTTCTCACGAGAAGCCTCATGGTTCCGTTAGGGAAACATGTCACCTTTGTGGACAAAACAATATTTTTCGCCTCCTCTTGCTTTCAATTTTTTCCTGGTGTCAACATAGAACAACAGGAGTGTCGTGTTAAATTTTGGAATTTTTCAGGGGATCGTTTAGACATTTTTATACGTTAACTAAGTTTTCTAGGCATTTATGTGCATAATTCAAAATTGAACTACATGCATATGCTACCGTCCATAAAAACGGGTTGCAAAATTAAATGTGTGTCCTTGGTTGCAAGCTTAGGTCACATGCAAGAAATGAGAATGAATGGCAAACGCCTTGACAGTGTCGCTCGGCAACTAACATTGAGATACATGGTTTTAAAATTCTAGTAAATCAAAAACTCGTCTTAAATTCATGAAACTTGATATGATATCATGGAACGACATCGACATGTCGTGGTAAAAATATTGTCCCATTTGGGGCAGGTTTGGGTATAAGCTTCTCGCAAACCAAAGCTTCTCTCACAGCAAGCCTGGTGGTTTCGGTAGGGAACGTGCCACCTTGGAGGACGAAACAATATATGTTGCCTCTTTGGTTGCATTCTTAAGTCCCATGCATATAAATGGGTTAAAAATTGAAATGTGTGTCTTTGGTTGCATTCTTAAGTCCCATGCAAGAAATGGTAATGAATGTCAAACACCTTGCCACCGTCGCTCGGCCACTAACTTTGAGATACATGATTTTTAAATTCTAGTAAATCGAAAATGCGTCTGAAATTTACGAAACTTGACATGCTAGCATGGAACGGCATCAACATGCCATGGTGAAAATATTGTCCCATTTGGGGCAGGTTGGGGTATAAGCTTCTCACAAACCAGAGCTTCTCACAACAAGCCGCATGGTTACGGTAGGGAAGGTTTCACCTTTCTGGATGAGACGATATCTGTTGCCTCTTGTTGGTTTCAATTTTTTTTCTAGTGTCAACATAGAATAACATGAGTGTTCTGTTAATTTAGGATTTTTTTCGGGGTTTGTTTGGACATTTTTATACATTAACTGAGTTTTCTATGCATTTATGTGCATAATTCAAATTTGAACTATAGGCACATGCTCCATTGCATGCAAATTGTTTGAAAAAACAAATATGTGTCCTTGGCTGCATGCTTAGGTCCCATGCAAGAAATGGGAATGAATGTCAAACGCCTTGCCACCGTCTCTCGGCCGCAAACATTGAGATACATGGTTTTTAAATGCTAGTAAATCCAAAACTCGTCTGAAGTTCATGAAACTTGACATGCTATCATGGAGCGGCATCAACATGCTGTGGTAAAAAATTTCTCCCATTTGGGGCAGGTTTGGGTATAAGGTTCTCGCAAACCAGAGCTTCTCACAACAAGCCTGACGGTTTCGGTAGGGAACGTGCCACCTTTGAGGACGAAACGATATCTGTTGCCTCTTCTTGCTTTCAAATTTTTTCTAGTGTCAACATAGAACAACAAGAGTGTTGTGTCAATTTTTGGGATGTTTTGGGGTTCGGTTGGACATTTCTATACATTAACTGGGTTTTCTAGGCATTTTATGTGCATAATTCAAATTCGAACTACATGCACATGCTCTAGTGCAGAAAAATGGGTTGACATATGAAATGTGTGTCCTTGGGTGCATGCTTAGATCCCATGCAAGAAATGGGAATGAATTTCAAACACCAGGGAACTGTTCATTGCCGGCGAAACGTTGAGATACTTTATTTTTAAATTCTAGTAAATCCAAAACTCGTCTGAAATTCATGAAACTTGGCATGCTATCATGGAATGGCACCCGACATGTTGTGGTATCTTTCGTGTCCATTTTGAGAGAAGGCGCACTCGAATAACAGCCAACAAAGGCATTCTAAAAAAATAGCTGCCACTTTAACATCTCAAACGTTTGTATAATTTAAATCGTGTGCATTCTGTAAACCATTCACGTGACGCCACGTGTCTGGATTTTAATGGCTATAGGAGGTGCCGTGTGAACAGCTGCTTGACTGAACGGGAGGCGTGCTAGCGCAGTCCGGTGTGCAGGCTGACCGAGAGGCGTGCAAGCTGTCCTGTCCTCCGATGCGTAGGCTCACCGGGAAGCGTGCAAGCTGTACACTGTGCATGCTCATTGGGAAGCGAGCCCTTTGACTTCCATGGCCACCCGCCTTGCTCGCATCCTCTCTATTAATGGCGCCCGAGCCGCTGTTTAATATGGGCGGCCTTACCGTTCGCCTCCCATTCCCCTCCCTCCCGCAGACCTCCACCAACGCCATGGCGCAGAAGGATCATCTGCCACTAGTCTTCAAGTTTGGTGAAGTCGACTGCGAGCTGGAGGAGATAGAAAATAAGGAGGAATGGGGCCTCATGGACATGGCCGTGAACGAGCTGGTCGTGGCGTTTGCTACCCCCACAGCCGTCCCAGCTCCCATCCCCGCGCCTGCGCCAGCGACCATCCCCGTAGCATTGACGGGCTGGTCGCCGAGCACTATCGCAGAGCTGGAGGCCGTGGGTGTCAGCGAGGTCTCCACGGACCCGCACGACCTCGTATACATGCCTGTGCCAGCACCCGTTCCCGTTCCCGTGCGGGCCCCTCCACCCACCATGAAGCCGGTCCCCGTGCGTTTGCCTGCACCCACCGCGCCCATGCCCGTGCCCACCTCAGCGGCATGGGACGCTGGCGTCGACCGCTACCTCGCAGTGCTGCCAGTTGTCATCCCCCCGTGCTCCGCCTGTCGATCGCGCGACGATGATACGACTCCAATGTATCTATAATTTTTTATTGTTCCATGCTATCATATTAGCTGTTTTGGATGTTTTATATACATTAATATGGTATTTTATATTATTTTTGGGCCAACCTACTAACCTAGAGCCCAGTGCCAGTTTCTGTTTTTCCTTGTTTTTGAGCTTCGCAAAAAAGGAATACTAAACTGAGTCCAAACGGAATAAAACTTCATGATGATTTTTCTTGGACCAGAAGACACCCAGGAGACTTGGAGTGCAAGTCAGAAGAGCCACGAGGCGGCGAAAAGGGTGGAGGGCGCGCCCAGGGGGTAGGGCATGCCCCCCTACCTTGTGGGCCCCTTGGTGACCCCCTGACCTAGATCTTCCTCCTATATATTTGCAAATATTCCCAAACCGCAGATGCATCCACGAAAACACTTTTCCACCGCCTCAACCTTCTGTTCCCATGAGATCTCATCTAGGGGCCTTTTCCGGCATCCTGCCAGAGGGGGATTCAATCACAGAGGGCATCTACATCAACTCTATTGCCCTTCCGATGAAGCGTGAGTAGTCCACCTCAGACCTACGGATCCATAGCTAGTAGCTAGATGGCTTCTTCTCTCTATTTGATTCTCAATACCATGTTCTCCTTGATGTTCTTGGAGATCTATCCGATGTAATACTTTTTGCGGTGTGTTTGTCGAGATCTGATGAATTGTGGATTTATGATCAGTTTATCTATTAATATTATTTGAATCTCCTCTGAATTCTTATATGCATGATTTGGTATCTTTGTATTTCTCTTCAAATTATCGGTTTGGTTTGGCCAACTAGATTGGTTTTTCTTGCAATGGGAGAGGTGCTTAGCTTTGGGTTCAATCTTGCGGTGTCCTCACCCAGTGAAAAATTAGGGGTAGCGAGGCACGTATTGTATTGTTGCCATCGAGGATAAAAAGATGGGGTTTACATCATATTGCTTGAGTTTATTCCTCTACATCATGTCATCTTACTTAATGTGTTACTCTGTTCTTTATGAACTTAATACTCTGGATGCAGGCAAGAGTCGGTCGATGTGTGGAGTAATAGTAGTAGATGTAGGCAGGAGTCGGTCTACTTGATACGGACGTGATGCCTATATTGCATAATCATTGCCTTGGATATCGTCATAACTTTGACGTTTTTCTATCAATTGCTCGATAGTAATTTGTTCACCCACCATATTATTTGCCTTCAAGAGAGAAGCCTCTAGTGAAACCTATGGCCCATGGGTCTATTTTTCATCATATTAGTTTTTGATCTACTATTTTGCAATCTTTTACTTTCAGATCTATAAACCAAAAAACCCAAAAATATTTTATCTTTTGTTTATCTATCTCTATCAGATCTCACTTTTGCAAGTGACCGTGAAGGGATTGACTACCCCTTTATCGTGTTGGGTGCAAGTTGTTTGATTGTTTCTGCAGGTATTGGTGATTTGTGTGTCCTTCTCCTATTGGGTTGATACCTTGGTTCTCAAACTGAGGGAAATATTTATCTCTACTTTCCTGCATCACCCTTTACTCTTCAAGGGAAAAACCAACACAAGCTCAAGAAGTAGCAGGAAGAATTTCTGGTGCCGTTGCCGGGGACATCTGCGCCAAGTCAAGACATACCAAGTACCCATCATAAAACTCTCATGTCTTGCATTACATTATTCGCCATTCGCCTCTCGTTTTCCTCTCCCCCACTTCTAAAACGATTTTCAAAAAGATTCGCCCTTTTCTTCGCCCTTCTTCCGTTCGTCTTTTCTTTTGCTTTTTGTTTGCCCGTTTGCTAGATTGGTTTGTTGTCACTATGTCTAAATCTGGGGAGGTTATTGTTAAAAATCTTGAGGAAAACTTGAATCTTGTTCTTTGGATCATGAAACTGAAACTCCTCCTAATTAAAAAACAAAAACCTTTCGCGTGGGGGATTCTAATATTATTGGAAAAAGTGTTATTCAAGAATTCTTTGATTGTACGGGATCTATGCCTATTAGTAAAAGATCTATTCTGCTTCATAAAATTGCTATGCGGATGTCGTTGTTATGCTCGTTGAGAAATTAGAAAGAAAATTTGTGCACATTCATCCTTCTTTGCAAAAGGTGTTTTACGAACTCCCCAATATTAATCATCCTATAGCTAAAAAGATTGCCACCATCATCCTTATGCGAGAATTTGATTTTATAATACAAGAAGCTAGGGATATTTTTGCTTTCTATAATAAAGATGTTGCACACCCTCCGATTGAAGATATACTCCATGATAAAGAAACTATGCGTAGTTTGGAATCTAGGGATTATCAATTTTATAGCGAGAATCTTAGGAGGAGAGTTCCCTATTCAGAAATCTCTCAAGCTTTGTACCTTGAGACCTACGAGGAATTTGATTGGATTACAAGGGTAATTTATGTAGGATTCGATAAGGATTGGTTGAATAAGATGATGACAGAACCCGTTAGAAACGAGATACGTGTTCTGTATGATGATATATATGGTGATGATCCTGATTACGGTTTATGAATGTCAAAATCACTAGTCAAAGTCCTTTTAATGACTTAAGTTCATCTAGTAGAAAGGAAATAAAGGAAAGGATAGATTTGTTAAGACGAGTTTTGGAGGATTTGACGAGAAAATAATTGCATACCAAAGATGACAATACTTAGATCTATGTTTTATGCCTAGCTAAGGGCGTTAAACAGTAGCGCTTGTTTGGAGGCAACCCAATTTTACTTTTGTTCTTACTTTTTTTGGTTCTGTTTTTCAATAAATAATTCATGTAGCCTCTGGTTAGATGTGTTTTTGTGTTTTAATGAGTGTTTGTGCCAAGTAAGACCATTGGGATGGCTTACGGTGATAGTTGATTTGATCTTGCTGAAAAACAGAAACTTTTGCACCCAGAAAAATAATTTTCATAATTAACAGAAGCGTTATTTTGATCTGAATTTTTTACACAAGATTGATATGCAAATTTCCCAGGCTGTCCTAATTATTCAGAAATTTTGGAGTTACATAAGTATTCGAAGTTCTCATATTGCTACAGACTGTTCTCTTTTTGACAGATTCTGTTTTCTTTGTGTTGTTTGCTTATTTTGATGAATATATGGGTAGTATCGAGGGGTATGAACCATGGAGAAGTTGTAATAAATTAGATATTACACAAATATAATTAAAGAATGAGTTCACAACAGTACCATAAGTGGTGATTTATTTTCTTATACTAACGGATCTCATAAGATTTTCTGTTGAGTTTTGTGTTGTGAAGTTTTCAAGTTTTGGGTAAGGATTTGATGGACTATGGAATAAGGAGTGGCAAGAGCCTAAGCTTGGGGATTACCAAGGCACCCCAAGGTAATATTCAAGAACAACCAAGAGCCTAAGCTTGGGGATCCCCCGGAAGGCATCCCCTCTTTCGTCTTCGTCTATCAGTAATTTTACTTGAGGCTATATTTTTATTCACCACATGATATGTGTTTTGCTTGGAGCGTCTTGTATGATTTGAGTATTTTCTTTTTAGTTTGCCACAATCATCCTTGTTGTACACACCTTTTTAGAGGGAAACGCATTAATTGTGATTTATTAGAATACTCTATGTGCTTCACTTATATCTTTTGAGCTAGGCAATTTTGTTCTAGTGCTTCGCTTACATCTTTTTAGAGCACGGCGGTGGTTTTATTTTATAGAAATTGTTGAACTCTCATGCTTCACTTATATTATTTTGAGAGTCTCTCTAAACAGCATGGTAATTTGCTTAGGTTATGAATTTAGTCCTAATATGATGGGCATCCAAGAGGGATATAATAAAAACTTCCATATAAAGTGCATTGAATACTATGAGAAGTTTGATTCCTTGTAATTGTTTTGAGATATGAGGATGGTGATATTAGAGTCATGCTAGTAGAGTAATTGTGTATTGTAGAAATGCTTGTGTTGAGGTTTGCGATTCCCGTAGCATGCGCGTATGGTGAACTTTTATGTAACGAAGTTGGAGCATGATTTATTTATTGATTGTCTTCCTTATGAGTGGCGGTCGGGGACGAGCGATAGTATTTTCCTACCAATCTATCCCTCTAGGAGCATGCGCGTAGTACTTTGTTTCGATGATTAATAGATTTTTGCAATAAGTATGTGAGTTCTTTATGACTAATGTTGAGTCCATGGATTATACGCACTCTCACCCTTCCACCATTGCTACCCACTCTGGTACCGCGCAACTTTCGTCGGTACCATACACCCACCATATACCTTCCTCCAAATAGCTATCATACCTACCTATTATGGCATCTCCATAGCCATTCCGAGATATATTGCCATGCAACTTTCCACCGTTCCGTTTATTATGACATGCTTCATCATTGTCATATTGTTTTTCATGATCATATAGTTGACATAGTATTTGTGGAAAAGACATTGTTCATAATTTTCATACATGTCACTCTTGAGTCATTTCACATCATGGTACACCGCCGGAGGCATTCATATAGATTCATATTTTGTTCCAAGTATCAAGTTGTAATTTTTGAGTTGTAAGTAAATAAAAGTGTGATGATCTTCATTATTAGAACATTGTCCCATGTGAGGAAATAAAAAAAGAGCCCAATGAAGCTTAAATATAAAAAAGAGGCCAAAGAAGCCATTCAAAAAAAGAGAAAAAGAGATAAGGGGCAATGCTACTATCCTTTTTGCACACTTGTGCTTCAAAGTAGCACCATGATCTTCATGATAGAGAGTCTCCTATCTTGTCACTTTCATATACTAGTGGGAATTTTTCATTATAGAACTTGGCCCGCATATTCCAACTATGGGCTTCCTCAAATTCCCTAGGTCTTCATGAGCAAGCAAGTTGGATGCACACCCACTTAGTTACTTTTTGAGCTTTCATAAACTTATAGCTCTAGTGCATCCGTTGCATGGCAATCCCTACTCACTCACATTGATATCTATTGATGGTCATCTCCATGGCCCGCTGATACGCCTAGTTGATGTGAGACTATCTCCTTCTTTTTGTCTTCTCCACAACCACCATATTCTATTCCACCTATAGTGCTATGTCCATGGCTCACGCTCATGTATTGCGTTGAAAAAGTTTGAGAACACCAAAAGTATGAAACAATTGCTTGGCTTGTCATCGGCGTTGTGCATGATTTGAATATTTTGTGTGATGAAGATGGAGCATAGCCAGACTATATGATTTTGTAGGAGTAGCTTTCTTTGGCCATGTTATTTTGAGAAGACATGATTGCTTTATTAGTATGCTTGAAGTATTATCATTTTTATGTCAATATTAAACTTTTGTTTTGAATCTTATGAATCAGAACATTCATTCCACAATGAAGAAAATTACATGGATAAATATGTTTGGTAGCATTCCACACCAAAAATTCTGTTTTTATCATTTACCTATTCGAGGATGAGCTGGAATTAAGCTTGGGGATGCTAGATACATCTCCAATGTATCTATAATTTTGTATTGTTCCATGCTATTATATTATCTGTTTTGGATGTTTTATATGCATTAATATGCTATTTTATATTATTTTTTGGACTACCCTATTAACCTAGTGCCAGTTTCTGTTTTTTCCTTGTTTTGAGATTTGCAAAAAAGGAATACTAAACGGAGTCCAAATGGAATAAAACTTCACGATGATTTTTCTTGGACCAGAAGACACACAGGCAACTTGGAGTGCAAGTCAGAAGAGCCACGATGCGACGACAAGGGTGGAGGGCGCGCCCAGGGGGTAGGGCGTGCCCCCTACCTTGTGGGCCCCTCTGTGACCCCCTGACCTAGATGTTCCTCCTATATATTTGCAAATATTCCCAAACCGCCAGAAGCATCCACGAAAACACTTTTCCACCTCCGCAACCTTCTGTTCCCGTGAGATCACATCTAGGGGCCTTTTTCGGCATCCTGCTGGAGGGGGATTCAATCACGGAGGGCATCTACATCAACTCTATTACCCTTCCGATGAAGCGTGAGTAGTCCACCTCAGACCTACGGGTCCATAGCTAGATGACTTCCTCTTTCTCTCTTTGATTCTCAATACCATGTTCTCCTCGATGTTCTTGGAGATCTATCCAATGTAATACTTTTTTGCTGTGTGTTTGTCGATATTAGATGAATTGTGGATTTATGATCATTTTATCTATGAATAT
Organism: Aegilops bicornis; assembly: GCA_021605145.1. Lineage (NCBI taxonomy): Eukaryota > Viridiplantae > Streptophyta > Magnoliopsida > Poales > Poaceae > Aegilops > Aegilops bicornis. Next base: position 513,432,636 of record CM038672.1, on the reverse strand, counting down.
TATTTGAATCTCCTATGAATTCTTATATGCATGATTTGGTACCTTTGTATTTCTCTTTGAATTATCGGTTTGGTTTGGCCAACTAGATTGATTTTTCTTGCAATGGGAGAGGTGCTTATCTTTGGGTTCAATCTGGCGGTGTCCTCACCCAGTGACAAAGTAGGGGTAACGAGGCACGTATTGTATTGTTGCCATTGAGGATAAAAAGATGGGGTTTACATCATATTGCTTGAGTTTATTCATCTACATCATGTCATCTTACTTAATGCGTTACTCTGTTCTTTATGAACTTAATAATGTAGATGCAGGCAGGAGTCGGTCGATGTGTGGAGTAATAGTAGTAGACGCAGGTAGGAGTCGGTCTACTTGATACGGACGTGATGCCTATATTGCACAATCATTGCCTTGCATATCATCATAACATTGCGCTTTTCTATCAATTGCTCGACAATAATTTGTTCACCCACCGTATTATTTGCCTTCAAGAGAGAAGCCTCTAGTGAAACCTATGGCCCCGGGTCTATTTTCCATCATATTATTTTGGATCTACTATTTTGCAATCTTTTACTTTCAGATCTATAAACCAAAAAACCCAAAAATATTTTATCTTTTGTTTATCTATCTCTATCAGATCTCACTTTTGCAAGTGACCATGAAGCGATTGACAACCCCTTTATCGCGTTGGGTGAAAGTTGTTTGATATTTTGTGCAGGTACTGGTGATTTGTGTGTTGTTCTCCTACTGGATTTATACCTTGGTTCTCAAACTGAGGGAAATACTTATCTCTACTTTGTTGCATCACCCTTTCCTCTTCAAGGGAAAAACCAACACAAGTTCAAGAAGTAGAAGATGATTGATTTCCAAGTGAAGAACATTCTGTGCTGCATTGAAGACTTCAACAATGGCGTCCCGGAGGACGACGGCGTGGCACGCCGCCTCTGCCACCGCTGGAAATAGTTTTTCTGGGTTTAATACTATATCTCGATCATATGAATATAAATTTGCAGTGTGACTGAAGGAAAGATATGGTTTGAATGAACTTGCATTTTTCTCTCTTAATGTTGTAGGATCAAAATTATTCTAGAGGGGGTGATTAGACTACTTGACCAAATAAAAATCTATCCTTTTCCCAATTTTAAGTCTTGGCAGATTTTAGCAACTTAGCACAAGTCAAGCAATCCACCTACACATGCAAGGCTAAGAGTATAGCAGCAGAATGTAAAACATTTGCATATGAAGGTAAAGGGAAGAGTTTGGAGGGAGCAAACGCAATGTAGACACGGAGATTTTTGGTGAGGTTCCGATAGGTGGTGCTATCATACATCCACGTTGATGGAGACTTCAACCCACGAAGGGTAACAGTTGCACAAGTTCCACGGAGGGCTCCACCCATGAAGGGTCCACGAAGAAGCAACCTTGTCTATCCCACCATGGCCATCGCCCATGAAGGACTTGCCTCACTAGGGTAGATCTTCACGAAGTAGGCGATCTCCTTGCCCTTACAAACTCCTTGGTTCAACTCCACAATCTTGACAGAGGCTCCCAAGTGACACCTAACCAATCTAGGAGACACCACTCTCCAAAAGGTAATAGATGGTGTGTTGATGATGAACTCCTTGCTCTTGTGCTTCAAATGATAGTCTCCCCAACACTCAAAAATATCTGTGGGAGAGCACCTAGGATATGATTTAGTACTTCTCTAAAAAAATATTTTCCTGCTCATAAGAAACAAGCTGCCTTACAGGAAATATTTAACTTTGTGCAAATTGAAGAAGAGAGTCTCCGACAAGCTTGGGGGAGGCTTCTCCAATTGCTTAATGCTTTGCCTGACCACCCACTTAAGAAAAATGAAAGACTTGATATCTTCTATAATGGACTAACTAATTCTTCTAGGGACTTCCTAGATAGTTGTGCTAGTTGTGTTTTTAGGGAATGAACTGTTGAACAAGCTGAGGAATTATTGAATAATATATTGAAAAATTATGATGATTGGACTCTTCCTGAACCACCGCCTAAGCCCAATCCGAAGAAGAGGGGTATCTTATATCTCAGTCCCGAAGATATGCAAGAGGCAAAGAAAAGTATGAAGGAAAAAGGAATTAAAGCAGAGGATGTTAAAAAATTACCTCCTATTGAGGAAATAAATGGGCTTGACACACCACCACCAAGGGTGGTAGAGGTAAATTTAATTAAATTTGATGAAAGTGACATCCCTTACAAGAAACATCCTAGTCAATGCCTTTATGAGTTTGACAACTACATTAGAAAACAAGATCACTTAAATGAAAATGTTATGAAACAATTGAAATACAACTCAATATGATTGCTCACTTGAGTGACTTGTTATTTAGAATCTCCAATGATGTTCGAGGTGTAGGAAAACATGCCTCTATGGTTCAAACTCAGCTAAAACAAGTTGCTAAATCTCAAAGAGAATTGCTTGATGAAATGAATAATAATATAAATGACTTTGCTATTAGAGTAGCAACTAGAGGAGGTAAAATGACTCAGGAACCGCTTTATCCTGAGGGACACCCTAAAAGAATTGAACAAGACTCTCAAAGAATTAACACTGATGCACCTTGTCCTTCTAAAAAGAAGAAGATAAATAAAAATGATAGGACTTTGCATACCTCTAGTGAACCTGGAACAAAAAAACCTCCTGAAAATAATAATGATGTTTCTATTCTGATGCTGAAACTCAATTTAGTAATGAGCATTCACCTAGTGATAATGAAAAAGATAATGATGATGTTCATGAAGACACTCAACCAGACAATGGTAAAGAACCAGATAATGATGTTGAAATAGAACCAGCTGTTGATCTTGATAACCCACAACCTAAAAATAAAAGATATGATAAAGAGACTTTGCTTCTAGGAAACATGGAAGATAAAGAGAACCATGGGTTCAAAAACCCATGCCCTTTCCACCTAAACCAACTAAGAAAAAGGATTTTGAAGACTTGGAATACTTTGCTGAAATGCTTAGGCCAGTCTTTTGCTTTTCGCTTGACCGATATTCTAAATGGCCCCTTATGAAACATACATGAAAGACATCATCACTAATAAGAGAAAAATACCTGAAGACGAAATCTCCACCTTGCTTGCTAATTTTTCTTTTAAAGATGGAGTACCTAAAAAACTTGGAGACCCAGGAATACCAACTATACCTTGCTCCATAAAAAGAAATTATGTCAAAACTGCTTTATGTGATTTAGGAGCTGGTGTTAGTGTTATGCCTTTCTCTTTATATAAAAGACTTCATTTGAATAAACTCACACCCACTGAAATTTCTTTGCAAATGGCTGACAAATCAACTGCCATACCTATCGGTATTTGTGAGGATGTGCCTGTTGTTGTTGCAAATGTTACTATCTTAACTGACTTTGTTATACTTGAGATGCCCGAGGACGACAACATGTCGATTATCCTTGGTAGACCCTTTTTGAATACTGTAGGGGTTGTTATTGATTTCAATAAAAGCAAGGTTACTTTTCATATCAATGGTAATGAGCATGTGGTGCACTTTCCGAAGAAAAGGTTCCAGGTGAATGGTATTAATGTTATTGAAAAATCTCCGACACTCACTATTGGAAGTTTTCAATTACCTCTACCTACTGCCAAAAATAAATATGAAATGCTTATTGTTGGGGACATGCATATCCCCGTTGAGGTAACTTAGTGTTTTACGAAAGTTCTTCGGTTTCATGCTAATCGAAGGTGGTTGTTAATAAGACTTGATCAACCTTATTAATGGATCATTTTTTAGAGGTATGAAGTTGATGAATTTAGTAGGCACCACCCTCTGCGGAAAAGCAACTTGGCTCCCGGGTCCAGATGCACTCGAAATCTGGACCACCCGCTGAGCTCGAGATTCGTGCACACAGTTGTATTCCGCGCGGTATACTATTGTGAAAAATCCCGCCCGCGGCCCCACCCAACGTTCGAATGCGTGACGGCGGTAGCTTTTATGGACGGAACAGATAGCACCGGACTTGGGACATATGGGTCGTCGGTGCTGTACCACACATCGCGCGGGTTGGCTGGGCCACTTACCCACAAGCCGAACCACCGGGGCGTGGCCAACCACACACCCGGATCTAGAACAAACAGAGAGCCCACACCGCCACTCCCCCGACCGCACGCCGGCGGCCGGGAATCTCTACGCCGGAGCGACACTGCTTAAGGTACCCCTCTCCGCTGCTTAACCCCCGCATCGCTCGATCTAGAGGTAGTCGCAGTAGTGGCCAATAGCTCTCCGCGATCATTCACCAAGCACGGCCATCCCCCTGTTAGTTAGCCGTGATCTTAATCCGAAGAAATCACCTAATCCCCACATCTTGTTCAAATTTTCTGCAGCAGGGACGGAATGGCTGGGTCAGATAGCTCTCATGATTTTTGCGACACCGCTGGTCGCCGACCTGACCCACCACCAGCGAAATCAGCAGCTAGCAGGCGGACTAGTGCGTCCAGCAGCCGATCTGATGCCATTCCAGCTAATTTCACATCCAGGAGCTCTATCAGGCACCTTGTGACTATTATCGAAGGTTTCAATGAATACAAACGGTAGCTAGTAGAAGAGATAGGATTCTGGGGGATGCTAGAGCTGCCAATGATCCAGAAGTTAAAACTGAAGCTTAGCGCTTGGGCCATGAGCAAGGTCGATGTCGTCCAACGTTGTTATTAATCCAAAGAAAGTTTTCCCGTTCAAGCCAGTTGATGTGGCCAAGGTTTTCGGGATCCCATGCGGCAACAGGGATGTGCGTGGACCGGATGGCAACATCAACAAAGAGTCTGTTCCATTCATTAAAAATACACTAGGCATGGACCAGTTCATGGCTCACAGTCTGCACGCTGCGGACGAATTTCTGATGCGGAACATAACTGAAGAATCAAGCAAGCTGGAGAAGGACAACAAACCTCACCGGGTTCCATCTTTTCCTTCAGGTAATGACAATTGTTAACCTGTTTTTCTACCAGCATTCAGAACCACCGGTGATCTTAATACTGATGGTCATTTTTCATGCCCTGTTATCCAAATTATGTGAAGCAGGTGTTCCTCCTCGATAACCTTGACCTTGGCATTTTCAATCTGAAACATGATGTTTTCCCTCGGGACAAAATGTTCGACCAAGACACCCTGCATCGCATGACTACGATGGCCTCCGACGTTGGAGTACCTGACCCATCGTTCGCTCCATCGATGGTACTAATTCTCTGAATATAACACTGTCAGTAATTATTGATGACCCCCCCCCCCCACACACACACACACACACGTAACCCCTTTATGTCATGTTCATGTATTTTTATGGCGCAGTTGAGAGATCCAGCGACAGTCTGCTACTCCCGGAGCAATCTGTCTGACAAGCCACCTTTGTCTCGTGCCTGGGTCGCTCCCGCGCCGCGGGGTGCCGCCTCTCCAAGCCTATCGAAGGACATTTTAGCCACCCGATCGTCACCACCCGTCGAATGTGCCAAGTATGCCACACCGCCCAAGCAAATGACCGCTCTGGACTTCTCGAACTACATCACAAATCGATACCCAGCTATAGTACTAAGCTCGCAAAGTTTTTTTCCAGCAGTTTTTTCCCCGTTCTGGCTTCATCATCGTTTATATCTATGTTCCTCTTCACTGGACCTAACTTTGTATCTCCCTTTGCAGTCATCACAACCCATAGCTGTCCTTCTCCATGAACAGAATGCACGAGCGGTGCGTCATGTTACTACGGCTCGGTAGAATATCCAGAATGACATGTTTGCCTTCATGGACAAGCTCATGACAGCGCTTGCTTCTTCATGCACATGCTGCACTGCCAGGGGGTTTCCCGATTGCCCTCTTCAACCGCAGACACTTGCGCTTGACGAGGTCAGCGCATCTGGCCGTGGAAAACGAAGGCTTGCTGTTGCTGGAGCCACACCCAGTGTGCGGGCTTCATACCACACTCCAAAGTCGCGCAAGCTTGGCAGTGTGAAGTTGGACTTGTCCGACTGCGAAGTTATTTTTGGCATCTCCTTGATTTTGGCTCATGCAGAAATCGTGTTTAAAGGTCACCCAGTGGTGCCTCCCAAAACTGATATAGCCGACTTGCTTGAAGCCTACCTGCCTTCACTACCCGACTACCAGCTGGCACGGTTAGTTTTTTCCTTAATCCATGTTCTCATTTTGACATATCACCCCCTCCCCTCCGAAGCGCCCAAGTACTTACCTCTTTTTGTGTTATAATCCGAACCAGCAACTGGATAGTTCATGGTACCCCGCGGGAGATTCGAATCAGAGGTGTAGAAATCGAACGACAGCTCATTGGCGATGGCATGCTTGATTATGAGCTAGGTTCCATCCTAATCCACCATCAAATGCAGATGGACGCCGAAGCGAATTTGGATACACCCTGCCTAACCCACCGCCACATCCTCGAATGTGATTTCTCAGTAAGAACACACCATGTCAGCACTTCCTATCGTCCGTTTTGGTTTCTCCATGTAGGCCCTTCGTTTTCATCACATGGCACTTTTGCCATGACATCACCTTTTTGGTTGTATTTCCTTTTTATTTTGCAGACCCTATCCGTTGCTGAGAGTACAAGTATTTCTCGGTTTATAGAGATCTAGAACCAGTTTATTCGGCCGGTTGTCCAGCACGCACTCGAGGCATGCCAACTGGTAATTTATTTGTCTGCCGCCAATGCCTTCCAACCAACCTTTTTTTCCCCTGTCCCACAAAGCACATAAATGAAGCTCACTCGATTTGTCTCCTAAATCAAACAATGTAGTTCTACATCCCAGCAATACTTCAAGAGGGGTGGGCTCTCTACATGTGGGACATGCTCTGTAGGGTGATCCACATCATCGACCCTACTGCTGGCGAGGGAGGGTGCAATGCTGAGCAGAAGGAGCGGCATGAGCTCATAGCGGCACGGCTCCATGATTCTTTGTTCCAATGCTTGCAAGACTTTCACGCAGTGTGGCCTACGTCGAAAGAAAAATTGACAACTAAGTTTCCTCAACTCTTTGACACCGCATTCACTAGGTATGCCCCCCACACCCCACCCCACCCACCCCCCTATGTTGTTGTTCACTCGTCAAGCTGAAACTCCCGTGTACTTATTCATTTCTACAACTTCATTCTTACAACGGCTTTTTTTCCTTTTTAAATTGTGCTATGGAGGAAAGTGGCTACTATGTTATGCACACCATCAGGTACCATGACGGAGAAAAATTACGAGTACCAATAACCAGGGTGCGTAGCCTTTCGAGTGTTCCCACAACAAATTCACAATTTCGTTCTGCCATCCGTCTTATCTCTGAAACGAAGACATCCTCACTCCGTTTTCCTGCAGAACACACTAAAGACCACTAAGTTGTGTGCGCTGCAAGATGCAATGAAGCTGCAGGGGAACCAATCTTCGCTACCAGCTGATGCAATATGGTCAGTGTTTGCTCCTTCCGGGGAGTTCGACGACAACACGTCCCAGTAGTTGCATAACATGTCTATGGTGCATTTTTTAATGAATCAATCCGTCCCTGGATCACGGGAACATGCGAGCCTTCAGATTTCAAACATTTTTGGTTCTTACTTCCATGGCGACAGGCAAAGCGAAGTTCACATAGTTCATACTTCCATAGTTACGAGGCTAACTGACGGCATGCCATGGGCACGCCCAGCTTACGGCATCAACCTGTTATGTTTTTACATACATAAACCCCAGGGGAGCAAACGAAACACAAACCCCTGGGGGCGAATAGGATTTAGACCAGTCTGCTAGTTCTCAATGCCTTCATCCTCATTCTTAAGCCAAAAAGTTGGTTTGTACTCCAAACAAACCCCAGAGAGCAAACGAAACGCAAATCCCTTAGGGCAAAGAGGATTAGACAAGTTTGTAGTTCTTCACGTCTTCATCCTCATTCCTAAGCGCAAAAGTTGGCCGTCCCACACCCAGATCCTCCTCGCTACTCGGTGGCGCCCTCCATGGACTGGACCGCCAAAAGGGGGCCAACATCTACACGGGATGGACTGACATATGGGTCCAGGTCACGGGATGGACCTTACTCACAGAAAAAGCGACGATGGGTGGAGTGCAGCAGACGGACGCGCGTTCGCAGCCGTTAACGGGACCCAGATGGGGCGTCAACTGAACCAGCCCGACCCCACGCGTACTTGCCCTTCGCCCAGACTTTTCCATCGGCGTATATCGAAGTGAACAATACATGGCACAGATCCCACGCATCCCTGGTCGGCTCACATATCAGGCTCATCTGGACCCGGGAGCCAAAACTCCCCTCCCCCACCCTCTGTTCCTACCTTTTGTTTTCTATTTTTCCTAGTTAAATAAAATAAAATGCCACGTTTTGTCTGTTTTCTGAATTTCCCGTGCAATAAAAATGTCTCGAAAATAAAAGTTCTCATAATGCCATGAAAATTTAATATGATTTTTTGAATATTTCTGAATTTTTAGTGCAAATAACATCATAGAGGGTGCACCAGGTGATCACAACCCACCTGGGCACGCCAGCAACCCTAGGCACGCCCTGGTGGGTTGTGGTGCCCACGTGGGTCCCCTCACTTATCTATTCAGCCCACTCCTTCTCCTACCTCCAGAAAAAATCACCATAGCTCTCTTTCTCTCTCTCTTTCTCTCTCTCTCTCTCTCTCTCTCTCTCTCTCTCTCTCGTGTTCTTGCTCTCAAACTCGCAGATTTCGATCTCTTTGCTCAAAGCTCCATTTCCAAAACTATTTTGGGGGAATGCTACTTGGTATGTGACTCCTCCATTTCTCCAATTAGTTTTTGCTTCAGTGGATTATATTTCGAATAATTAGCTACTCTTGGTGCTGCTGTAGATGAGCTTGCATGTTGAAGTCTTAGAGTTCTAAGTAGTTTAAATGCTTAATATAGCCCCTATGCCTCCTTATGAATAGCTGCTATCAATCTTGTGAAGTTTTGTTGACAAAAGTTTTATGGACTAATTTTTTTCCAGAATTTTGTTCATACGAATTAGATGAGTTTCTTTAGGAAGTTTGCCTCCAAGAAAAGTTCTAAGAGAGTCATTGGGGAATCATCGGACAATGACCTCCATACTCGGAGAAGGGCGAAAGTGCGGCCGTGAGAATGGCTAGATAACCCCTTCATGGATGGAGCCAGGATCCGTCAAGAGTTCACACAATTTGTTACTAATACTGGGCTTACCGACTTCATTGCAGCTGAGTGTGGACAATACCATCTCCTTAGAAATTCCTTTGTGCAAAATTTTCATTTTCTGAGTAGGAATAATCCCCTTGAGGCGCAGTTTAATTTATACGCTGAAACCCGTCAGATGCTACTCACTGATTTTTGTGAGGTATGTTTGATCCCTTCTGATGGGGAAACAAGAGAGGCTAGGCCTGCAGAGTTTGAGGACTTTTATCATACTCTATCAGTGGGAGATGAGAGAGGCGTGTCGAGTGTCACTGCTACTAGTTTGCAGTTTCCTTTTGTGCATTATTTTGCTCTATTCATTGCTAAGTGTTTAATTGCTAGAGAAAAGGTTGGTGCACTCAGTGCTCCCGACTTTGCCATTTTATGCAATGCACTTTATGGCGATAACACCTTTAGCCTCGGGGCCATTATTGCACGTCATCTGCACCTTAACAGAATCAAGGGAAAAATCATGGCGGTATTTATGCTACTCGTTTAGCGAGTCACTTTAACGTTCAGATTCACCAACATGATTATCGTTTACCTAAGGTTTATCTAGATCACCAGGCGATGATGGATCACCAGTTTACTGATATTGATAATTCTATTAATAATATTCCTTACAACTTGGTTTTTCAGTGTGGATTCCCGTGATATTATTCTGTTGCCTGCACCTACTTTGTTTGATTCTATTGCCAGGGGCGGATACAGGATCATACCTGAAGACATTATTGCCTACCGGAACGCCCAGGCAGAGGCAGAGGAGGACGCTCAGGTGCCCGCTCCACAGCACTTCGCAATGGGACCGGATGGCTACTACAAGTGGTGATTACCAAGCTAGGCCAAAAGCCTAAGCTTGGGGGAGTACATATTTCCATCGACATTACATTCATGTTCACATATTTCATTCCAGTTGTCGGTGTTGACATTTTTTCATTGTATTATCCACGCTAGGGTTATTTTCTCGTTTTCTTCTTGTATATTTGAAAAACTTTGAGAAAATCCAACAAAAATGTTTCCTCCTTCTTTTCGGTCTTTCTTTCTAGTTTAGTTAGTTGTAGTTCTAAAAATAAATCCCAAAAGCTTTCCTTGTTCTTCTTTTGCTTGTTGCGAGCTCTCCCGTGTAAATAGTTTTTCTCATTTTTGGTTGTCTTTCTCTTTAATTTGCTTTCTTCAAGAAAAACTAAAAACTCAATATTTCAGTGTGTTTCTATGAAATTCTTTTCTTTTTTATTGAGTCGGACCAAGGAGAAGACCACAATGAAAATGTTGAGTGGTTCTCATATGCATTGCTATTGATCTAATGAAGAATCGATATTACCTTGTCTTCTCCTTTTGAATAAAATGTTTGCAGATTCGAGCTTAGTCCACAACACTCTTGCATTATTATCATTTTCAAATCATTCGGTCGTGCAAGTGAAAGGCAATAATGACATTATTTGACAAAGTGACTGTGGCAGAGAGAAGCGGGTATGAACTCAATTTTGTTCTGTTTTTCTAAATATGTTTAACCTAGTATCCATGATTCAGCATATTATGATCAAACATATTTGCAATGACAATTAGAGATTATAGTTTCTCATGCCATGTTTAAGTAGCTAGAAGTGGATAATGATTTATCTTGGATGTGAATATGCATCAAAATGTTTGTGATGTAGTATGATGATATGGTATCTTCCTATGAATGTTTCAAGTGGTTTGATGCTACTTCTTGAGCTTGGGTTGATTTTTCCCTTGGAGAGGAAAGGGTGATGCAGCAAAGTAGAGATAAGTATTTTCCTCAGTTAAGAACCAAGATACCAATCCAGTAGGAGGCACAAGCAAGTCTCCAATCTATGCACCTACAAAAACTAACAAACACTCAACGCAAAAAAGGGATTGTCAATCCCTTTACAGTCTCGAACAAGAGTGTGATCTAATAGAGATAGGTATAAAAGATAAATAAAAGAGCAAAGTAAAGTAAATCTAAATAAATTGCAGCAAGCTATTTTTGGGTTTTGTGGTTTATAGATCTGAAAATATATGATGGAAAATAGACCCGAGGGCCATAGGTTTCACTAGAGGATTCTCTCTTGAAGATAGCATATGGTGGGTGAACAAATTACTGTTGAGCAATTGATACAAAAGAGCAAAGTTATGACAATATCTAAGGCAATGATCATGAATATAGGCATCACGTTTGTGACAAGTAGACCGAAACAATTCTACATCTACTACTATTACTCCACACATCGACTGCTATCCAACATGCATCTAGGGTATTAAATTCATAAAAACGGAGTAACGCCTTAAGCAAGATGACATGATGTAGAGGGATAAACTCAAGCAATGTGATGAAAACCCCATCTTTTTATCCTCGATGGCAACAATACAATACGTGCCTCGCTACCCCTTCTGTCACTGGGTGAGGACATCGCAAGATTGAACCCAAAACTAAGTACCTCTCCCATTGCAAGAAAAACCAATCTAGTTGGCCAAACCAAATCGATAGTTCGAAGAGAAATACAAAGATATCTTAATCATGCATAAAAGAGTTCATAGAAGACTCAAATAATATTCATAGATAATATGATCATAAATCTACAATTCATCAGATCTCAACAAACACACCGCAAAAAAGTATTACATTGAATAGATCTCCAAGAACATCGAGGAGAACATTGTATTGAAGATCAAAGAGAGAGAAGAAGCCATCTAGCTACTAGCTATGGACCCTTAGGTCTATGGTGAACTACTCACGCTTCACAGGAAGGGCAACAAGGTTGATGTAGATGCCCTCCGTGATCGAATCCCTCTCCGGCAGATCACAGGAAAAGGCCCCAAGATGGGATCTCACGGGAACAGAGGCTTTGGCGGCGGAAACGTATTTTGGTGGACGCTTATGGTGGTTTGGGAATATTTGGGAATTTATAGAGGCATAGTTAGGGTTAGAGGACCCCCGAGGGGACTCACAAGCCCTTAGGGCGCCCCCTATGGCGCACCTAGCAGGCTTGTGGTCGCCTCACGAACCTTCTGGCCCCCTCTCCAAGTCCTACGGGTGTCTTCTGGTCCAAGAAAAATCATCGCGAAAGTTTTATTCCGTTTGATATTCCTTTCCTGTAAAACTCAAAACAAGGAAAAAATGTAAACCGGCACTATGCTCTAGGTTAATAGATTAGTCAAAAAAATAATACAAAATAGCATATAAACGCATATAAAACATCCAAAACAGATAATATAATATCATGGAACAATCAAAAATTATAGATACGTTGGAGACGTATCATTTGACTTGGCATATGTTCATGCATGTAGTTAAATCAAAACCATAATAGCCTCTACGATATTTATGTTCATGGCGTTCATATCCTACTCATGCTAGTATTCAATGTTTATTATGCATAACGCATGTTCATGACCGTTTTCGCTCTCTAGCTGGCCGCTTCTCAACCTATTTGTTGGCCTTCACCTGTATTAAGCGGAAATACTGCTTGTGCATCAAAATCCCAAAACCCAAAGTTATTCCAGATGAGTCCACCATATCTACCTATATGCGGTATTACCATGTCGTTATAAGTAAATTTGCATGTGCCACCTCTAAAATTTTAAACGAACACCTGTTTTTGTGTGTCTGGATTATTCATAGAGCGACAGGGGGTAGTCGGTATCTTCCATGCTAAGCGGGTTATTCTCATGATGAGTGTTTATTCACTCGTCCTTGCACGAGAGGGGTGGTAATAGGGATTCCCAGTCCCGAAATCAAAAAATTGCAAATAATTAAACAAAACTCCCTCAGGAATTTTGCTGGTATGGACGGTACCCGTGGATTCGGCTTGCCATGGAGTGTGATTGTTGGTGGAGGGGGAGTAAACCTTACTTTTATCGCTTGGGAACCGCCACTAATGTGTTTAGATGGAAGATATTGATGACTTTCGGTCGTGATGTAAACAGGAAGGGTGCATTTCCCAAAATTTCATTTATACGTGTTTTAAAAATCTGAGCTATGGCACCGCTGCAAATCCCTGCTCCCCTCTGCGAAGGGACTTTCTATTTAATTTTATGTTGTGTCATCACCTTCTCAAATAGGCGCCAGATCTGAAAGCACTATTTTCATCCTCATGCATCGTGTATAGTTAATGTTGAATGCATCATGACTGGATATTTTCTACCACGAATTACAATGTTTAGTTGCTGCTTGAACTTTGGAGGTGCTCTGCATTTATATTTTGCGGTCTCAGAAACGGGTAGCGAGATACCGTTATTGTCATGTTATATCATGGTTGTTTTGACAAAGTGTTGTAATTTGAGATATCTTATTATTACTCGCTAGTTGTTTATGCTATCGTTATGAGTTAATATAAATTTTAAGAGTTATAGTTGACATGGTTAGTTATGATGTTTGTTGAAAACCTGGGTGCTACTTAAGCTTATTTATGTAAACAAGAACAAAAGAGTTCGTAAAAGTTTTTCTTTTTCACTTTCAGTTTATCAACTGAATTGCTTGAGGACAAGCAAAGGTTTAAGCTTGGGGGAGTTGATACGTCTCCATCATATCTACTTTTCCTAACGCTTTAGCTCTTGTTTTGGACTCTGATTTGCATGATTTGAATGAAACTAACCCGGACTGACGCCGTTTTCAGCAGAACTACCATGGTGTTGTTTTTTGTGCAGAAATAAAAGTTCTCTGAATGGAACGAAACTTTTTGGAGAATTGTCTTACAATACATAAAAAATACTAGAGCAAAGAACCACCGGAGGGGGCCCCCTGGGTGAGCACAACCCACCAGGGCGCCCCCCTCCAGGCGCGCCTAGGTGGGTTGTGCCCACCTGGTGGCCCTGCAGACCCTGATTCTGACTCCTTAAATACCTATATTTGGAGAAAAAATTAGGGAGGAAGAATTATCGCGTTTCATGAGACGGAGCCGCCGCCGCCTCCTATTCTTCATCAAGAGGCCAGATCTGGAGTCTGTTTGGGGCTTCGGAGAGGGGAATCTTCGATTTTCGTCATCACCAACCCTCCTTCATCGCCAATTCCATGATGCTCCCCACCGGGAGTGAGTAATTCCTTCATAGGCTCGCTGGTCGGTGAGGAGTTGGATGAGATTCATGATGTAATCGGGTTAGCTTTGTTAGGGCTTGATCCCTAGTGTCCACTATGGTCTGAGATTGATGTTGCTATGACTTTGTTATGCTTAATGCTTGTCACTAGGGCCCGAGTGCCATGATTTCAGATCTGAACTGTTTATGTTTTCATCGTTACATCTATGTTCTATCTTGCAAGTTATATACACCTGCTACGTGTTATGATCCGTAAACCCTGGAGTGACAATAGTCGGGATACTTTCCGGTGATGATCGTAGTTTGACGAGTTCATGTATTCACCATGTGTTCATGCTTTGTTCTGGTTCTCTATTAAAAGGAGGCCTTAATATCCGTTAGTTTCCTTATGGACCCTGCTGCCACCGGAGGGTAGGACAAAAGATGTCATGCAAGTTCTTTCCATAAGCACGTATGACTATTTACGTAATACATGCCTACATTATATTTATGAACTGGAGCTAGTGTCGTATCGCCCTAGGTTATGACTGTTATATGATGAATATCGTCCAACGAATTCACCGATCCAATGCCTATGAATTTTCCATATATTGTTCTTGCTAAGTTACTATTGCTATTGCTACTGTTACACTTGCTACTAAATCATTGCTATCATCATATCAAGCATCACATTATCATCATTACTATCAACACTATCATATTACTGTGCTACTGATCACTTTGATGGTGATAAGTAAATTCCAAGTGTGGTTGAATTGACAACTCAGCTGCTAATACTTACAAATATTATTTGGCTCCCCTTATGTCGAATCTATAAATTTGGGTTGAATACTCTACCCTAAAAAATTGTTGCGATCCCCTATAGTTGTGGGTTATCAGAGTGGTATTAGGATATTTTATTCCTCGTGTATACTTTGGGACTCTGATCTCTCTTCTATTCGGGTTAAATGATATTACTAACTCTAACATTAGGTTCTCGTGATCACATTCAACCGGAGAGCTGGATTATCTGCAATTAATTCTTTGAAAGTACAACGAATGATTCACACATTGTCATTTGACATCTTTGAACCCTGTTGTTGCATATGCGTCCAGCAATGCAGATCGTTCACCAGGCCATGTCTGTTGACACGACTGGGTCCCCGGCCATTTTGGTCGACCTCTTGACCCTGCCAGGATATCGCTGGTACCCGCCCAGTACACCGTGTACGAGGACTACCTGATGTTTGCTTGAACTACGTCGGTTTTTCCCCAAAGAGGAATGGATGATGCAGCACAGCAACGGTAGGTATTCCCCTCGGTGACGAGACCAAGGTTATCGAACCAGTAGGAGAACCACACAACACCACGTAAACAGCCCGTGCACACAAAGAACAAATACTTGCAACCCAACGTAAGAGAGGGGTTGTCAATCCCTCACGGGTATAAAGATAGGTAAAATTTTAGTAGATTGGATAGATAGATCTCGCGGGAACGCAAGATCAAATAAATACACAAAAATTGCAGCCAGGTATTTTTTTATTTTTGGATTAATAGATCTGAAAATAAAAGCAAATAAAAATAGATCACGAATGCAAATATAATAAAGAAGAGACCCGGGGGCCGTAAATTTCACTTGTGGCTCTCTCGAGAAAAATAGCAAATGGTGGGTGAACAAATTACTGTTGGGATATTGATAAAACTTCAAATAATCATGACAATATCCAGGCAATGATCATTATATAGGCATCACGTCCAAGATTAGTAGACCGACTCCTGCCTGCATCCACTACTATTACTCCACACATCGACCGCTATCCAGCATGCATCTAGTGCATTAAGTTCATGAAAAACGGAGTAATGCAATAAGAACAATGACATGATGTAGACAAGATCTATTTATGTAGAAATAGACCCCATCTTGTTATCCTTAATAGCAACGATACATACATGTCGGCTCCCCTTCTGTCACTGGGATCAAGCACCGTAAGATCGAACCCATCACAAAGCACCTCTTCCCATTGCAAGATAAATAGATCAAGTTAGCCAAACAAGCCCCAAATATTGGAGAAGAAATACGAGGCTATAATCAATCATGCATATAAGAGATCAAAGAAGACTCAAATAACATTCATGGATAAAAACATAGATCTGACCATAAACTCAAAGTTCATTTGATCCCAACAAACACACCACAAAAAAGAGTTACATCATATGGATCTCCAAGAGACCATAGTATTGAGAATCAAAAGAGAGAGAGAGGAAGCCATCTAGCTACTAACAACGGACCCATAGGTCTAGAATGAACTACTCACGCATCATCAGAGAGGCACCAATGAGGATGATGAACCCCTCCGGATGGTGTCTAGATTGGATCTGGCGTTTCTGGAACTTGCGGCGGCTGGAATTGATTTTCGTCGACTCCCCTAGGGTTTCTGGAATATTGGGGTATTGATAGGGCAAAGAGGCGGTGCAGGAGGCCACCAAGGTAGGCACAACCCACCTGGGCACGCCTGGGGCCTGGTGGGTTGTGCTCCCCTTGGAGCACTCCTCAGGTACTTTCTTGGCCCATACGGTGTCTTCTGGTCCAAAAAAAATCCACAAAAAGTTTCACTGCGTTTGAACTCCGTTTGGTATCGATTTCCTGCGATGTAAAAAACAAGCAAAAAACAGCAACTGGCACTGGGCACTGTGTCAATAGGTTAGTACAAAAAATGATATAAAATGCTTATAAAATGATTGTAAAACATCCAAGAATGATAATATAACAGCATGGAACAATAAAAATTATAGATATGTTGGAGACGTATCAGCATCCCCAAGCTTAATTCCTGCTCGTCCTCGAGTAGGTAAATGATAAAAACAGAATTTTTGATGTGGAATGCTGCCTAACATGTTCATCACATGTTATTTTCTTTATAGCATGGACATTTGGACTTTTATATGGTTCAAAGGAATAGTCTAGTTTTGACATAAGGATTTTAATACTCAAGCATATTAACTAGCAACCATGCCTTTCAAAATATCAACGCTAAAGCAAGTTATCCCTAGCCCATTATGCTCAATCATTGGTCCATTCATGAAACACAGTCGCATATTAGCTACACCCAGTGCTCAAGTACGGTCATAGTGCCCCTTAGTTGGTGCTTTATAAGAGAGGATGGACACTCAAATAAAAATTAAAAAATTGCATAAAGTAAAAGAAAAGCCCTTCGCAGAGTGAAGTGGGGATTTGTAGAGGTGCCAGAGCTCAAAGCGAAAAATATAGAGATAAAACATTTTGGGAGGCATGCTTTTCCTGTCAACGAAAACGATCGAGTAGTTTCCAATACTTTCCATGCTAGATATATCATAGACGTTTCCCAAATAGAAAATAAAGTTTATTCCCTTTTCCACCATACTTTCACTTTCCATGGCTAACCGTATCCACGGGTGCCTTCCATACCAACACTTTCCAAGGAATTTATTATTTGACAACATAAAGTAAATTCCTTTTTCATTTCGGAACTGGGCATCCCTAATACCTTTGCCGTACTCTCGTGCAATGACAAGTGAATAAACACTCATCGTGAGAATAACACATCTATCATGGAAATATATTAGCCACCCCCTACCGTTTCATGAGTGGTACGAGCACACAAAAGAGAAGTTTATTTTGAAAATTAGAGATGGCACATACAAATTTGCTTAGAACGGCACGGAAATACTGCATATAGGTAGGTATAGTGGACTCATTGGGCAAAACTGGTTTAAAGGATTTTGGATGCACAAGTAGTGATCATACTTAGTGCAAATGAAGGCTACCAATAAGATTGAGAAGCGCCCAACCAAGGAAGGAAAATTCTCATAAGCAAGCATTAAGCATAATTAACACCAAATAATGCACCACAAGTAGGATGTAATTTCATTCCATAACTATTGACTTTCGTTCTTGCATAGGGAATCACAAACCTTAACACCAATATTCTTACTAAAGCACAATTACTCATCAACATGACTCACATATCATATCATCATATCTCAAAACTATTACAAAGAATCTAGTTTATTTTGTCCAATGATCTTCATGAAAGTTTTTATTATTCCATGGATATCTATCACTTTGGGACTAGTTTTATATGTTCCTTTTTTAATAAGCTCAAACAATTATAAGTGAAGATCATGAGCATAATATTTCTTTCTCTCAAAATAATTTAAGTGAAGCAAGAGAGAACTTCTTAAATTTTTTACTAAAAGCAATAGAGCAATTCCATAGCTCATAAAGATTTAAGTGAAGCATAGAGAGCAATTCTACAAGTCATAACATAATTTTGGCTCTCTCAAATATGTGTGTCCAGCAAGGATTCATGACTTAAAACAAAAGGCAAAACAAGCAAATACTCATATCATACAAGACGCTCCAAGAAAAACTCATATATGTGACGAATAAAAATA
Organism: Aegilops bicornis; assembly: GCA_021605145.1. NCBI lineage: Eukaryota > Viridiplantae > Streptophyta > Magnoliopsida > Poales > Poaceae > Aegilops > Aegilops bicornis. Next base: position 513,414,011 of record CM038672.1, on the reverse strand, counting down.
TAGCTTCGAGTAAAATACTGATGGTCGTTAGAAGAAAGAGGGGATGCCACTCGGGCATCCCCAAGCTTAGTTGCTTGCTTTTCTTTGGATAATATCTTGGGATTCCATGGGCATCCCCAAGCTTAGGCTCTTCTTACTTCTTATTCCTTCATCCATCGCAATATCACCCAAAACTTGAAAACTTCAATCGCACAAAACTCAACAAAACCTTCGTGAGATCTATTAGTATAAGAAAGCAAATCACTACTATAAGTACTGTTGCAAACCCATTTATATTTTATTATTGCATTATATCTATTGTATTCCAACTTTTCTATGGAAAAAACTCTTCAAAGAAAACCATAGAATCATCAAAACAAGCACACAATGCAAAGAAAACAGATTCTGTCAAAAACAGAACAGTCTGTAGAAATCAGGGAACTTTGAATACTTCTGTAACTGCAAAAATTCTGAAAAATTAGGAAAACATGGGAATTTTTTATAACAATCTTTTGTAGAAAAACCAGGGCAAAATCACGTTTCTGTGATTTATGAAAATTATTTTTCTGAGCGCATAAGTTTTTGTTTTTCAACAAGATCAAATCAACTATCACCCAACATGATCCCAAAGGCTTTGCTTGGCACATAGACTAATTTAAACCACAAAAACACTTCTAACCAGAGGCATAATTGGGCATTTTATTGAAAACAGCAAGAAAACCAAAACAAACGCTATTGTTTTACGCCCCTAGCTAGGCATAACGCGAAAGGATCAAAGTATTGACGTATTTGTTCTTTTTCCTTGAAGGTGTTTTCCTCAGGAGGTTTCACAAAAAAAACACCTTATCCATAGAGACTTTAGCACTATTAAGTTGCTTATCAGCATAACCTTTTTGATTTCCGGCAACAATCCAAGAATAGTGTTGATTAATATCATTGAAAACTTGTTGGATTATATCTAAAACACGGACTTCGTTTTTAAGATTGTCATCAAAGATTTGATTATCCCCAAGCAAATGCCTTAATTCATAATCACTATTATAGAGAATTTCATCTATCACCGGTTTTTCACGATTCATACCATAGAAATCAAATGTTTCCCTTGCTTCATGTACTGTGTAATCAAATTCATTCATAAGAACAAGGGTGGACAACTTTTTAGCTTTGGGATTCTTTACAACGGGTAACTCAAAAAACAATCTTTGCAAGGTAGGATGAGTACGGATAAATTTATTTTCAAGTTTTAGAACTAGTGCTGAAATAGCTTCCGCATAAGTTTTAGTCCTCTTAAGTATAGGAATATCATCAAGACTTAGATTTCCAACACAATTGAAAAATTCTTGGATACGTTCTTTTCCTATAATGTTCCCTTGCCCCAAAACAGAAGTTTTAGCATCCAGATTGCCAGATCGTCTAATTTTAAGAGTTAGGCCATCATCTGTTTCTGCCATACCAAAGTCACTCATGATTGCAAGCAAGAAAATATATCTGACGAGAAAATGGCGAATGAAAAAGAGGGCGAATAAAACGGCAAATTTTTGTGAAGTGGGGGAGAGGAAAACGAGAGGCAAATGGCGAATAATGTAAATTGCAAGGAGATGATATTTGTGATAAGGAACCTGGTAGATGTCGATGATGTCTCCCCGGCAACGGCGCTAGAAATTCCTTTTAATGTTGCTTGAACTACTTCAGTTTTTTTTCCAAAGAGGAAGGGATGATGCAGCACAGTAACGGTAAGTATTTCCCTCAGTGATGAGACCAAGGTTATCAAACCAGTAGGAGAACCACGCAACACCACGTAAACAGCCCCTGCACACAAAGAACAAATACTTGCAACCGACGTAAGAGAGGGGTTGTCAATCCCTCACGGGTATAAAGATAGGTAAAATTGTAGTAGATTGGATAGATAGATCTCGCGGGAACGCTGTAACACCCCGAGAATCATGCTACAGTAATCCCCTTCTAATGATGCCTTGTCATCATTGTTACTGTTGCTAATCTCACTTTGATTCTATTTCAGTTCAAATTTCAAATTCAAAATAAAGTCCAAAACTCAAATTTTTCAAACATGAAAACTAAAATGTCCATCATGTGGCAAATAATCATTTGATAATATTGGCGGTGAACCAACATTTTTGCAAGGTGCTTAAATGGCCTAAACCAATTAAACAAAGGGCTAAAGCAAATAAATTAAATGCTTGTTAGGTTATAAAAATAATATACTACTTTATTTTGGTGCCAAGTTAATTATAGAAGTGGCCTAAGTTAAAATTGTATTTTATGTGCAAGATTGGTTTTATAAATCTATTTTGCTTTCTGGACTTAAAAAGAAAAACAGAAAAGTTAAAAAAAAGAAAACCAAAAGAAGAGAGAGAGAGAGAGAGAGAGAGAGAGACAAGAACCCCTTGGACCTAACTCCACCGGGCCGCCCACCTAACCCACCCGAGCCAGCCCAGATCCCCCTGCCCCCCTTCCTCGTTCCCCGACTGGGTCGGAACAGGGGCGTAACCCCGCCGAACCCACTCACCGTCGTCGGCGAGGGGATAAGGCCGCCACGCACACGCCTCGAGCCCTCCCCCTCACCTACCGCCACACCCACTCCCCCTTGACGCCGCTTTTCCCCTTCTCTTCCTTCCTCCCACTCATGTCTGGAGAAAGGGCCGGACGCTTTTGTCGCCGTCGCGCGCCACCATCATGACCATTGCCGTCCCAGGCGCCTCGCGTGCCCACCTGCCTCGCCCGGCCTCTTCTAGGCTTTCCCCGACCACGAGCTCGGTCGGAAGCCACCAGGGAACCCATCGCCTCCCGTCTACAACCTCCGTCCCACCACGGTGCCGCCATCTCCCTCGACTCGGGCTGCCCTGCAGCTACTAAGCCACCGAAGGGCCACCTTGTGCCCCAGCGGTGAGCACTGCCCCTCTCCTTTCCCTCCGCCCGCTTTCTGCTGCCTCAGTAGCACGCTCCCCGCATCGCCTCTGCCGTTGCCGGACTGCAGCTCCACCGTGCTGCACGCTGTCATCGCCATCGTCATTGACACGTCCCGCTGGGCTCACGGCCGTGCTCCGGGGAGCCCCTGGTGCCGCCAGTTCCTTCAGCTCGCCTCCCCGTGCCCCCTAGCCGCTAGCCCGACCACCCTCATCTCCGGCCGCCGCCTTGCCTCACCACCGACGGCACTCCAGCCACTCCCCGCCCGGGCCACCACCGTAGGACGATGCGGCTTCGTCCGCTCGTTCGAACGAGCTAGGACATGAGCCCGGAGACGCCCCGTAGCAAAATCCCACCGCCGTGTGCTTCCGCCGTGGTTTTTGCCACCGGTGGCTAGACGTCGGCGCTCGCGCTGACGTGGTCGACCGGGGCCACCCCCCAAGGTCACTACCTGGTGGTCCCAGGGGCCCGGGCTGGCCAGTTGACCGAGGTCAACTCTGACTGGGCAGCCCCCAGTCACTGACTGGTGGGACCCGTCCGTAACTCTAATTAAATTAGTTAACTTAATTAATCTAAACTAACGAGTCAACGATGTGTGGGCCTAGAGTTTAATTAACTAGGTTTAGGTTAGTTTTAACTCTGTTTAAACCCATTGTCTATGATGTGGGTCCCCATGTTAGTTTTGACCAGTCCAACGTCTGTTGACTACCGACGCCACCCCGACCTCATGATGACGCAGTAATTCATTTTGTGAATTATTTTAGTTAATAATAAATCTAGAATATTATTAAAACTTTGAAAATTGATAGAAATTAAACCGTAGCTTTCGGATGAAAATGTTTTCTATATGAAAGATGCTCGAAAAATCCAACGAATCCGAATATGCGGTCCGTTCATCCGTCACATGCCTCTAGCATGCTGAACATGGAACATTTCCTCCGGATCATCTGTCGACAAGCGTCTGAATCGGGAAAACTTTCCTGATGTTATTTCACTTCACGGTATCGTAGCACAGCGTTAGAACACCTCTAGCACAGCTTATTGACTTGTTGTGCATATATTTGTGTGTATTTACTGTTTCTTCCCCCTCTTCTCTCCGATAGACCCCGAGACCGATGATGCCACTGTGATCGACTACATCGACGACGACCCTCTTTCTTGCCTGAGCAACCAGGCAAGCCCCCCTTTTGATCATCCCAATATCGCCCATTCTATTCTCTCATGCTTGCATTAGATTTTGCTACTGTTATTGTTTGCTCCTATTCTGATGCATAGCCTACTTTTGTAACCTGCTTATTGTTACCTTACCTGCTTATCCTAAACTGCTTAGTATAGTTTGGTTAGAGATCCATCAGTGACCCCCACCTTGTCCCGACTGCCCCGCTGGATTATCAGAAGACCCGATCAACGAGATCGAAGACCAGGCCCCGACACCGCACATCACTTCCCCTTGGTTGCTCGACACTACTGGGTTACTATCAAGTACCGAGGGTGAGACCTCATCAGTACTTCCGATGTTAACCCTATAGTGTAGCTATTCGGTCGTGGTCATCGAGGGTGATTTCCTCTTTAACCACTTCTGATACGACTCTGTCGTGCAACCCCTCAAGTGTGGACCTCGAGGGTGAATCCTCTTATGTTCACCTTGATGATTACATCGAGTGGAATTCACCGGGGGTGATTCCTCGGGCTTTCCCCTTGATGTTTAGACACAAAGTTACTATGATTATTATGACTTTACACTAAGCCATGTTACTAAAGACGGGTCGACCCTGAGGGGTACCCGCGCGAGCTTAATTGCGAGTGATGTGGAGTCGGGTTGACCTGGAGGGTGCCCGCGAGATAATTACGAGGCGTGGCCGGGCATTCCTAGCCCTTGCCGCAAGTCCTCGAGACGGGCAACGGGATCACATCTTCGTGAGTCTCATTTGTTACCGCTACCCTCCTAATCCACTACGATTTGGATATTTGATCCAAGGGGCCTCGGCCCGACAAAGACCGACCATCACGTGGGCATAGTATGGGCGTTCTGCGTCAGATACATCACCGAAGCTTAATAGACGCGTCGATCGAGCGGGCGCCGGGTTGGACTGCGTAAGCTCTCGCCTTTTTAGGGAGGTAGCTAGGTCCGCTCACCGGCCGCCGCATAGCGTGTGGAGTTCCGGGAAATGGCCCATGACCGGGGCATAGGTTTAGTCCGGCGTGCTGGCCTCTCTATTAAGCCTAGGTCGGGTTGCGGCGTATTGTTTGGCCGAGGCCGGGCATGACCCTGGAAAGTGTGTCCGGCCGAAGTTAAGCGAGCGTGGTGGGTAAGTTGGTGCACCCCTGCAGGGAAGAAAACATCTATCGATAGGCTGTCCTACTGAACGGACACTTGGAGTTGTATCCCGATCGATACAACTAGAATCGGATACTTGAGATGAGACATGGATATGAGCAATGGATTGCGATGAGAATTGGATTGTGATGATAACTGGATAGTATGGCTCTGGGATGCCTTTCTCGCAGGGAGTCGAGAAAGGATCTCTGGCCGAGGTTGATAACACTACTACTTTACGTTATGCTACTCTACTCCCTCCTGCTTGCTGCAAGATGGTGGTTTCCAGAAGATGCTAGTCTTCGATAGGACTAGGCCTTCTCTCTATTCTGGCATTTCAGAGTTCACCCACATATACAACCTTCCTTTGATAATGTTGCATATGTAGTGTAGATCCTTGCTTGTGAGTACTTTGGATGAGTACTCACGGTTTCTTCTCCCCTTTCCCCCTTTCTTTTTCTTTCCGGTTGATGCAACCAGATATCGAAGCTCAGAGCCAGATGCCACCGCCGATGCTTACTACTACGTGGAAGTCGCCGACGACCAGGAGTAATTAGGAGGCTCCCAGGTAGGAGGCCTTGCCTTTTCGATCGATGTTGCTTTTGTGCTAGCCTTCTTAAGGCAAACTTGTCTAACTTATGTCCAGTACTCAGATATTGTTGCTTCACGACTCTTGTGTTTTCGAGCTTATGTATTCGAGCCCTCGAGGCCCTCGGCTTGTAACATAAAGCTTGTATTATTTTATTTTGTGTCTAGAGTTGTGTTGTGATATCTTCCCGTGAGTCCTTGATCTTGATCGTACACATTTGCGTGTATGATTAGTGTACGATTGAATCGAGGGTGTCACAAACGCGAGATAAAATAACTACAAAAAAGTTGCAGCAAGGTATTTTTGTATTTTTGGATTAATAGATCTGAAAATAAAAGCAAATAAAAATAGACCGCAAATGCAAATAAAATAAAGAAGAAACCCGGGGGCCGTAGATTTCACTAGTGTCTTCTCTCGAGAAAAATAGCAACCGGTGGGTGAACAAATTACTGTTGGACAGTTGATAAAACTTCAAATAATCATGACGATATCAAGGAAATGATCATTATATAGGCATCGTGTCCAAGATTAGTAGACCGACTCCTGCGTGCATCTACTACTATTACTCCACACATCGACTGCTATCCAGCATGCATCTAGTGTATTAAGTTCATGGAAAATGGAGTAATGCAATAAGAACGATGACATGATGTAGACAAGATCTATTTATGTAGAAATAGATGCCATCTAGTTATCCTTAATAGCAACGATACATATGTGTTGGTTCCCCTTCTGTCACTGGGATCAAGCACCGTAAGATCGAACCCATCACAAAGCACCTCTTCCCATTGCAAGATAAATAGATCAAGTTGGCCAAACAAAACCCAAATATCGGAGAAGAAATACGAGGCTATAAGCAATCATGAATATAAGAGATCAAAGAAGCTCAAATAAATTTCATGGATAAAAACATAGACCTGATCATAAACTCAAAGTTCATCCAATCCCAACAAACACACCGTAAAAAGGAGTTACATCATATTGATCTCCAAGAGACCATTGTATTGAGAATCAAAAGAGAGAGAGAGAGAGAGAGAGGAAGCCATCTAGCTACTAACTACGGACCCGTAGGTCTACAATGAACTACCCACGAATCATCGGAGAGGCACCAATGAGGATGATGAACCCCTCCGTGATGGTGTCTAGATTGGATCTGGTGTTTCTGGAACTTGCGGCGACTGGAATTGATTTTCGTCGACTCCCCAAGGGTTTCTGGAATATTGGGTTATTTATAGAGCAAAGAGGCGGTGCGGGAGGCCACCGAGGTGGGCACAACTCACCTGGGCGCACTTGGGCCCCCAGGCGGACCCTGGTGGGTTGTGCTCCCCTCGGAGCACCCCTCAGGTACTTTCATGGCCCATACGGTGTCTTCTGGTCCAGAAAAAATCCACAAAAAGTTTCGCTGCGATTGGACTCCGTTTGGTATTGATTTCCTGCGATGTAAAAAACAAGCAGAAAACAACAACTGGCACTGGGCACTATGTCAATAGGTTAGTACCAAAAAATGATATAAAATGCTTATAAAATGATTGTAAAACATCCAAGAATGATAATATAACATCATGGAACAATCAAAAATTATAGATACGTTGGAGACGTATCACTACCGCGAGCTCAACCAGGAGCAGTACCGCGCTAAGGTGGAAATCTATAATCGATAGAACAACTCCACCCACGAGTTGCACACCTTTGAGGGTGTTGGAGTGACCGTTGAGATGGAAGTCCAGGATGCTGCCTATGTTGCTATCACCCGCCTCTGTGGAGAGCATCCTCGTTTGGCTGAGACTGGGTTCAGATACATCCTGTACGTCCCAGCTGGGGATGAGACTGGACACTACACTGTTGTGTGTACCCCCTACATGAGCCGTCGTTACGACCCTCATGTTATGGCTCGGTACATTGAGGCTCTGGATCGCACTGTTCAAGCTCTGACTGTCGAGTTGTACGCCACTCGTGCTTGTCACTATGACACTCTGACACAGATGCCGCCAGCGATCAGTGCAAGGATTCGGCCAGAGTACATCCTTTACCCGCACCCAATAGTGCTGCCACGGGGTATTGTGTGGCCTGATGTTGGAGGTGATACGCCTGATCGTGGACCTCTTCTTCCACTCCGGGACCAGTTGCTGCACCAGAGTCAACAAGAGCTCAACATCCTTCTCTCGAGCGCCGTTTGGCTGTTTATCATCGACAGCTGCCTGACTTTAGAGGTTTTCCCCAACGGTGATGTAGCATATCGCTATGTCTCGTTGTTGTATCCCTCCACCGCGTGCCTGCGCGCCGCCTAGTTGGTCTAGACTACCCTTCCCTTTCTGAACTTGTACTTTTGGCTTGTAACCGAACTTATGTATGGATCTGTATGTCGTGTTTGACTACTATGTTGTATCCATCGTATTTCTTACATTATGCATGTTAACATCATGAATGGTTCTTTGTCTTTGCAAATGCTCAATGCTAAACTACCCATGTCGCGTTTAAGCAGGATGGTTAGAACCGATGGTCGTGGCCGTGGTGGCAACGCTCCACCACCGCCCGAATACATGGCAGGCATGATACAACAGTTTGAGCTGAATCAGCAGTTCATGGAAGGAGTTATGGCTCAGTTTCCTCGCCCCAATATGAATCAGCCAGCCCCAGTAACACTTCAAGACTTTGTGCGTCTCAACCCTTTCATCTAACGCAGTTCAACTCAGCTCCTTGATGCTGATGACTAGCTCCGTGACATTACTTTCAAGCTAGAGTTTGCTGATGTAGTCCCTGCCAAGTATGTCACCTTCGCGGCATATTATCTGAAGGGTCCCGCTGCTCAACGGTGGGACAGCCACCGGCATTCTCTACCTGCTGAACAGCTATCACTTGGTCGGAATTCCAAGCTGCCTTTCGTGCCCGCTTCATTCCTCAGGGAATCATGGACAGGAAGAAGTGTGAGTTCCGCAACCTCACCCAGGGCAACACGATTGTGGATGCTTATCAGCGGGAGTTCATGTACTTGTCCCGATATGCTAAAGAAGACATTGCAACTGATGCACGTAGACATGAAAAGTTTTGCGACGGACTACAAGCTAATATCAAGCAAGCGCTCCTCATTCATGACTTCCCCGACTTCGCCACCTTGGTGAACAAGGCCATTCAGGTTGAAACTGGTCTACAAGAACACCAGGGATCCCTCAGGCGCAACCACGACACTGGCTCATATTCGGGCCCGCCCTCGCAGAAGCGTCGGATATGGATCCCCAACAGCATGTACCGTCCAACTGCACCTGCTCCAAGACCATCTTATGCTGCACCGCGTCTGCCTCCTCCACCACCTAGACAGCCAAGACATCTAGCTTGTAACCCTACTGCTTTAGTCGTTGATCCAGGTCTTCCTCGCAATATGCTCATGGATCTGGCACCATTCACCAAACAACCTCTCCATGGCTTCGCCCCTCTTCTGTAGCTTGAATCTCATGGCGTGGATCTAGTGCGGGATCTCTAGGATCGAATAGCTTTGATTACCAATTGTAAGGATCTATCTATTCTCCTCGAACTCAGTCTAGTTGATGAACTAGAGACGGGGAATTAGGTTGTTCCTCCCATGCACCCACACAACATATTCGAATTACAATTACAGCGAGAGGTCCTCACATAGCTTGGCTGAAGCCACCTACTTTGTGTCCAAGCCAAAATGAGATGGAGAAGATGAAGATTATATCCCAAAGAGCCGTTTCACACATAACAGGCCAAGTTCGGGCCTACAAGCCACTGGGGAGTCTTGTGCATACGAGTGGGCCAACCTGAAGGCCCACTAGTTGAATCACCCTTGTCCCGCGTCCGTTCACGATCAATCTTGATCACCTGCTCCTTCTGCTTTGTCAGTGAGCTCGATAAAACTTCTGCAGCTCGATACAACCATTGTCGTATCAGTTTTTCGAGCCTGGTCACACCCCCTTCATGAAAATGCCCTACAATTTGGGGCAAAAAACAACTTGAAATATGCATCATTAGTTGGTATACTGCCCGAAGGGCCTCGATTAATTTTTACTATGTGAATTGTGATCTTGCTAACCACATATCCATGTTCCGTAGTCCAAGGGCCTTGATTAAGTTTACTACATTAGGATTGCTTTGTACTCTTGGTGAACTTCTATAATATATCTAGCTCATTTTCATAAGAATTGTAGACGAAATCACATCACGTGCGAGCGAGTAGCATAAATCCTTATCTTCACCCATTGTGAAAGGGCAACTCCAAGTCTGTGCGTGCCGTGCAACATAGAGCGCAAACGAGCACCTCCCGTAGATCGCTAGCAAATTTATGGGCGGCCCATTCGCGGGCTTCTGCTATGTTTTTTCTCCCACCGATTTTGAGAAGGTTCTAGAACCTCCCTTGAACCTGTTTTTTCTGTAATTATTTTTTCCATCGGTTTATTTCTGGGTCTTTTTTTAACAAAATTGTGAATATATTTTGAAATACATGAACATTTCTTAAAAAATTTAAATAATTTTGTTCACAAATATTTTTCAAATTCGTGAGTATTTCTGAAATCTGAGACATTTTTAAAATTCATGAACATTTTTTTTTAAATCCTAGGACATTTTTTTAATTTACCAACTTTTGAAATCCAGGATTTTTTGGTTTTGTGAATATTTTTTTGAAGTCATGGACATTTTTAGATGGTTTTTTGTTTTTAGCATGTCTAAGATAAACCGATAACAAATCCACAAGAGAAGCTCATAGGTATAGCTCGCCATCCCTGAATTGCTCGCCCCCAGCACGCTGAGGAGCTATGTCTTGCCCGTCGCAAGATATAGTTCCATCTCTCATTGGGTGCGCGCTACTGGCCCTACTGAAGCATCGGGGTAAGTTTTTTCTCTATGTGGTGTTCTTATCTGGTTTTTCACTATTTGCAGAGGTTTTGTTTTGTTTTCATTTTTGTTTTTCTTCAATTTTCTTTGTTGCTTTCATGGTTTTCAGTAAAATGTTGGTCTCTTCGGTCATTTTATTCCAAAAAAATTCTATATTTTCATATACATGAGGAGCATTTTTTTATGTTAACATTTTCCAAACACATGGTTAAGGTTTTTTCAATTATATGTTTGATGTCTATTTTTTCATACAACACTCTACATTTGTATATATGTATAAGAATTTTTTCTATGCTTTAACATTTTTTAAGACCCGACTGACATTTTTCTAAATGTAACATGGATTTATTTTGAATTACACGAACATTTTTTTCATTGTATACATTTTTCAAAATATCTCATACATTTGTTCTAAATGCGTGAACATTTTTAAACGTCATGAACTTTTTTTAATGCGGTGTTTTTTAAAAGAAATACCCTATGTTAAAAATCTTCAAATCCAGAGTGAAAATTTAAAAATAAATAAATAAGTACATTATGTTTTTTAAATATATTTATTTTTATTTAAAAATACATAGAAAAATAATAAACCCAACAATAGAAACCAGGAAAACAACAAAAGTAGAAACTACTGTATACAAAAGACAAAGGACCAGACTAACTACCGATCAGTCGGTAGTTAGTAACAGATCCGGACGATTTTCCGTATGACCAAGGCTGCATGCACCGGAGCAAAAGCGTGACTTCACATACACACTTGCCTATTTGATTCTTCATGCACATCAACTCATTGCATGCATGCAAAAAAGACGAAATTGCTTACGTCAGCAACGGTACAATCTAAATTCAAAATTCAAAATGTTTTGTAGACCAAACCGTAACTCCAATTCAAAATCCGTTTTCACACAAAATATTCGTCACGACGAGATCTTCGAAACTAGATCCCATGCTGATATGTTCCGACTACTTTTTTTTCGAACAAAAGTTACCACGCCGGCCATGTAAGTTATCACGCACGTGCTACATATGTTACCATGTTGTTTACACAGATATTACCGGGGTATAAAACTGATTTCTCTAACCGTCCTATCAGATACACATGCATGCGTGCACAAGGACAAAAAGATTTCTCTAACCACTCGGATTGACAAACTATTTTCACATAAAAAACCATCATGGTAAGACCTTTGAAACTAGATCTTCTGTTCATATGTTCCGATGACTTCTTTTAAAAAAGTTACCATGCCTATGCTTTGCACAGAAAATTAACAGAGCATAAAAATGATTCCTCCAACTTTCTCCTCACATGCACATGCATGCATGCACTAGAGATAAAAAAGTTGATCCCATACTTTTTCAAAACTTCAAATCATTTTGTAGCTTAAATCGTCGGTATGATCAAAAATCATTTTGACATAAAAAATCCTTCCGACGAGAGTTTCGAAATTAGATCTCATATTAGTATGTTCTGGCGACTTTTTTTTCTAAAATGTTTCAACGCATGTGCTATGTAAGTTATCAGCACTATTATGCGCATGTTAGCATACTATTTAGATGGTTAAACGGAAGTTACCAGAGAGTGTGTTTCAATAATATTTCCGTCGGGTCAAAAGGTATCGCTATATTTGTACATGAGTTATCATCTTTGTTGTGCGTATGTTACCGTGTTATTTACGTAGAAGTTACTGAGGGGGTGTTTACAACAACTTTTTTCCATGTCAACTTTACATAGTGTTTGTATCTAAGTTATCATGTCGACGATCTTTATATTACCATGCTATTTACACATCAATTACCGGGTTATGTTTTCAGGGTCAAAACAGTTGTCGCCGTGTTTATACCTAGGTTATCCGTCTGTAGTGCGTATATTACCATGACATTTACACATAAGTTACTGTGGTATGTTTTCAACAACCTTTTTTCAAGGTGAAATTTACCGCGGTGTTTGTGACCTAAGTTATAAGTTATGTGGTGCATATATTGCCATGTTTTTTTTACACATAAGTTATCTGGGGTATATTTGTATCAACTTTTCTCCTGGGTCAAAAAAACATTACCATGGTGTTTGGGTGTGAGTTATCATATCAGGATTCGTAAATTACCATGATGTTTACACATAAGTTACTGGGGTATATTTTCATCAACTTTTCTTTTCTCAGGTCAAAGTTACCGTAGAATTTATATCTAAGTTATCTGGTCCACGGTGCATATATTACCATGCTATTTACATAGAAGTTATTGGAGGTATGTTTGCAACTTTTTCCCTCATGTCAAAAGCTATGAAGGTGTTTATGCATGAGTTATCGGTACGGTGATGTGTATATTACCATGCTATCTCCACAGAGATTATCTGGGTTATGGTTTTAACAACTATTTTTCCCAGTTTAAAGTTACCGCGGTGTTTGCGCGTAAGTTAACAAGTCCGTGATGCGTGTTTACCATATTATTTACACAGAAGTGACCGAGAGATGTTTTCAACAACTTTTTTCCTTGATCAAATTTATTGTTTTATACCTAAGTTATTAGGTCTGCGATGCATATATTATCATGTATGTGATTCTCAAGTCTGCAGCGCGTAAATTACCATGGTAATAACAAAAAAAAAGACCGGGGTATTTCAACAACTCTTTTTACCCGATTAACAACATGCTAACTTTTTTGCGGGGAATTAAGGAGCTTTTTATTCATATGATGGTCCACCGGCCACATCAGCCATAAAAGGTGATCAGAACCCCTCGGAAAGATCCATCCAACACTCTGTCACCTCCAATGTGCATGCATGTTTTGCACAAAGGTGGGCAGGGACATTGGCACGTCTCCTTACATGAAGAATGTCAAAATAAGTAAACTGAGCAACAAGCTCCTCAATATCTAAAAGTAACGACGCTATTACAGAGCGCGAATTTCGGCGCGATTTCCAGAGGTTGACCACTTCCAAACAGTCTGTTTCAATTTCGACCCGCGCAAAAAAACGAAGCATTGCCACCACCACACCCTCACGCACCGCAGTTGCCTCTGCAACAAGAGGATCTGTGATGCCTGGGCACGGTTTGCACCAAGCTGTGATAAAAGTCGAAGATGATCGGGCCACACCCCCAATACCTCCTCTATGCTCGAGCATAGCAACACCAGCGTCTGTGTTAATTTTGATGCACTCGCCATCCGGCGGTCTCCACCCGTGTCTTGGCAGCACAATTGCTTGCTTGATCGGTATCTCCAGCACTGCCAAAACATCTCTGATCATCTTTAGTGACTGGACAGGTTCCATACTAGCTTTGTCATGCGTGATATTGTTTCTAGATGTCCATATTGCCCACATCACAGTGATGATCTTAGCCCTGTCTGACCCGTCAAAACGATCATCACAGAGAACATCTCTAGACCATGTCATCGTATGCAGTTCCGGCAGCTTTACGTCCAACCACTGCCGGGCTTCTCTCCAGAAGTTTTGTGCATGGCTGCATTTTATCAAAGCATGGTACATATCTTCCTCAGCTGCAAGGCAAACCTTGCACCTTGCTGTTGTCGTAATGTGTCTGTAGTGTAGCGTTCCCTCCACAGGAAGAATCCCGCGCAGCACTCGCCACCAAAACAGACGAACCTTTGGCAACACGTTCAACTTCCAAAGCCTCGTCCATAGCTGTTTATTTGTCTCGGAAGATTCGGTGACTGACCCTTCTTCTAGACGCGATGCTCGTTGCGAATCATAAGAGTGCGGTACGCTGACTTGACAAAGATAGACTCACCTTTTTACGCGACCATGCCCATATATCATCTCCTCCAAACCGCCTCAAGGGTATATTGAGAATAGCTTCTGCTTCAGACGGAATGAAATTTGCATGTACCTCATGACGTTTCCATGACCCCGAATCCGCATCGATCAGATCTGAGACCCTGACAAGATCGGCGTCCCCAATCTGCACCGAAGGCTTCATGGAAATAAGACCTGGGATCCAAGGATCATTCCATATCGACACCGTAGTCCCATCCCCGATCCGCTTGATCATCCCAACCTCCAAAGAGATTGCACGCCAAGTGGAAGACGCGTGTGATGGTAACAACATGCTAACTTTCGCATTAGCATCACGGTAGCTATACATGAACAACCTGGTAACCCATAGAATAATTCAAGAGAAACTTTTTTTTTAAACAACGTAGTAATAAAGGTTCAACTACCTTGTTTATCTAGTGTGGACAACACCCAATGATGGTTGACTTGGTTGCCGGAGCTTGTGTAAGCTCAGCCAACCCGAGTTCAAATCCCCTTTCTTGTGCTTTATTTTTTAAAACCGAAACTCCTCCAGAAAATCACGATTGAGATCCACTCAGAAATCACGCTCACGATCACAACCTCCCAAAATATCAAGGTCACGATCGGGATCCAACCTCCTTGGAAACAAAATATGGGCAGCGCGCAAAAAAAGGCGACCCGTTATTCCCGCAAATCAGGATCCTATTAAAGCGACAATTACCCTTGATGACCACCGTGGGATGGCGATCGGACGCCTCCGAGGCCGTCCGGACCTGTTGCAACCTCCAGGGTCAGTCTTGTTCACTAGAAGAACGCCAAGTGATGTGTCCAGCCGCGGCCACTGATCGTGTGCTGGGCACTCTCTCTGTGGATTTGTTTTCTATATTTCCTATACGTGTTTTAAGGTTTGATATGAACTTATTGGAATTTTTTGCTTTTAGATTCACTCTCTTCTATAGGTTTTTATTTTTTATTATGAAAATTGTTTTGAGCAGAAAAAAATTATGGTTTTGCGAGAAGCACATATTTGCTTCTTAGAAAAAAATTGTGCTTTGTTTCTCATGGAGTCACATGTTTGCTTCCGCGAGAAGCACATATTTGCTTCTCGAGGAGGCGCGGAATTGCTTTCACGAGAAGGACAAGGAAAAAATATGCGCTTGCACCAGAAGCACATATTTGCTTCTCATGGAGGCACAGATTTGCTTTCGCGAGAAACACAACTGTTTTTCAGAAAGAAGAAAACAATACGCTTCCATGTGAAGCACATGTTTGCTTCCGTGAGGTGTGCTTCTTGAAAAGGAAAATAAGTAATAAAAAAGTGCTTTCGGCTCCGAGTTTTTTCTTTTGTTTTTCATCTTTTTTTTGGTGTTTGGTTTCCTTTTTTATCCTTTTTGTATTTTTATGGTATCTTTTCCATACAACACTGATGAATAACATTCACAAGAATCTATAATGATGTTGGAATTAAGAACCAACCTTGTTATTTCAAAATCCACAATTCTTCTATGTTTACAGGATTAGCAAGGAGTGTTTAAGGCTAAAGGAAAAAACAAAAGAATTGTAAGGAAAGGTTGGAGTGGACGTTAGATTTTCTATAGATTGTAGTACAAAAGATTACATTGAAATAATTTATATGGGATCCAATCCTACGAATCAAAGGATCAACGTAGGAAAATTTTCTAAGGATTTCAATCCTCTAAAAATCCTGTACAATTCCTCTTAATCAAAGGAGCCCTAAGTATGAAAAACGCGTCCCTTAGATAATTGTAATTGTAAGATTAAGGGGAGCATATTATATTAAATAAAAGTACTCCCTCCTTTCCAGATTGTCAGGCGTGTTAGTCTTTAGCACGAAAATTAGCGTACGTGGATTTTTATTTGACCCATCGTACAAGTTGTACACAGGGAGGCAATCACGATTCAAAAAAGAAGTGAGAGGCATCCACGATCTTCTTTCCAATTAAATATGGACCATTAGCTTAACTGATTGAGAGAGGAAGGCATGTGCGCCTTAGAATATGGGATTGCATGCAGAAACTTAAACGCCCAAGATTTTGGGAAGGAGGGAGTATAACATACTGTCTAAAACCACAATGATACAGTAAACATAAACTGTACGCACCATTTATTCCAGGTGCTAAACAATGAGAAAGCTCAATGCTGATCATAGCCCACACAACGTTGACACGTGAACCAACAATCATCCTGTACAACATCTACCTTCCCATGGACTCCATCAGCACATTCAGATTGTTCAACGACTGGCCTTCTTCGCTCATGTTTTTCTCCGCCATTTCCTTCAACCTCAGCACTCTTTCCTTGGCACCTTCGTCCTCGAAAATCCTATCCAGCAGCTCCACGACCCTCTCCTTCATCACCAGCCCGACACCCTCGGCCGACGCAACCCGTAGCCCGACCCTCCAGATGTCACATATATATGTCTGGTTCGTGAACTGGTCGGTGAAGTATGGCCAGCATAGCATGGGCAGTCCATTGCGGATGCCCTCTAGCGTGGAGTTCCACCCGCAGTGTGTAACGAAGCAGCCCACCGCAGGGTGCCCCAGCACCTGCTCCTGCGGTGCCCAGCCGACCACTTTGCCCTTCCCGAGCCCGTCAATGGCGTCCGCAAACCCGGCTGGGAGCTTGCCTGCCTGCTCAGGCCTGACGACCCACAGGAACGGCCGGCCGGAGGCCTCGAGCCCGAGCGCGAGCTCCTCAAGCTGCGCCGCGGTCATGATGCTGATGCTTCCGAACGCCACGTACACGACGGATCCGCGCGGTTGCGCGTCCAGGAAGGACATGCAGATGGCGTCGTCGGCGTGCCAGAAGTGCCCCACGGGCGCATGTCTCGTCGGCCGCTGCCATGTGTGGAGCGGGCCGATGGGGAGGATGGTAGCTGGCGTGGGGCCGGCGTAGACGGCCGGCTCGATGTCGGAGAACGTGTTGCAGAGGAGGAAGTCGGCCTTCGCTGCGGCGGCCTGCGCGGTGGAGGTGAGGTAGTGGAACACCATGCGCTCGGCGTCACGGTTGCCCATGTAGTTCCAGGCGAGGAAGGTCGCGTCCATGGACGTTGTGGACTCGCTGAGATTGAATGGTTGTTCTTCAACTTAATGGGTGCTCCTGCAACATAGAATTAAGACTTAACACGCGATTTGAAGCTCAACCGAACACAACGGGGACAGCGATTTGCATTTCCTGAAATATCATTTTTAGCATAAAATGATTTGTAAATGGGCCGTGACCATAGATGCATTTCTTCGTAACATTTTCAAACTGTTGTAGATGTTGAAATAATTTTCGGTAGAATGCAGATTGTCGTTGGATAACTGTTTGTTGGACAACCGACATGTGAGCATGTGAGGCCTGCAGTGAAGCCCATAAATTGCAGCAACGACTTTGACGAGAATACAAACACGAGTTGCGTTGCTTATCTTACCGTCGTCATCGATTAACGCCATCGCGTATCACTCTCTTGGCGTTGACTAGCACCGAGAGCACGGCCGCAGACGCCGGCCAGAGCGCGGCCGACGGGAGGCCCCGACGCTTCACAACATCCAGCACCCACGACATGCCGGAGTCGACCACCACACATGTCACCTTTCCCACCAGCCCCTCGCCGGCCGCATCCTTGCCGTCGAGAAGCGCCTCCAGCTGCGGCGGGATGGCCTCCTGCATGGCGGCGTTGAGCAGGATCAGGTTCTCGTGGTCCCCGGCGTCGTCTATCCCGTCCTCGACCGCGACGAGACGCAGCCGTCCTCCTCCTTCTGATGAGCATGTCGTCGTCGCGCCGGCGGCGGCTGCGACGACGCGGCGGTGGTTGAACTTGGTGTTGACGAAGGTGACGGCGAAGCTGCGGTCGAGGAAGCGGTGGGCGAGCTCCATGAACGGGATGACGTGGCCCTGCGCCGGGTAGGGGAGGAAGAGGGCGTGCGGCGACGCAGGCGCGGCGGAGGTGGCCATCGCGTGCGTGGGAACGGGAAGTATTTGTGTGATGATCTGCCGTTTCATTTGCTTGCTCGTTGTTGTTTAAATACGCCGCGGGCCGGAACTGTGCGTGTGCGGGTCAAACCATTGCCGTGTCCCATGCTTCGGCGGCTATAACGATTCTCTGATTTTGCATCCAAAAGATCAAGCCGGTACGCAACGCAGCGTTCATACAACTTGCGGATAGGCTAGGTGTAAGTTGACTGATTTTGGATTTTCGATCGGTCTGACTGACCAAAAACTTCTGTCAGTCGATTCGTTGTTCACTTCAAGCTTCCTACTGTACGTACCTGCATGCTTCCTACTCGAGCGTTGTACTAGCTGCTCACTTCATTACCCATAAGGAAGTTTATTTAGTAATGGATGTGCTTATCCGTGAATTGAACTCGCGCACATACATGTTGTCAAACGTGTGGAGTAGAATATCCGGCTAGGGATATCTGCTAAAGCTGGCTAAGATTTTAACATGTACCACGTGACTATGTGATAAGCAATTTAAATAATTCAAAAAGATTTTAACATGTTAATTCATTAGTTTATGTGCATGCATGTTTTTTTTTAAAATAGGGAGCTCCCCGGCCTCTGCATCAGAACGATGCATACGGCCATACTTATTAATAAGCAAATAGGTTCAACGCAAGTCATCATGTCTCAAAACAAAAGAACGAAAAATGCTCACAAAGAGCACAAAAAGAAAGGTAAAGCCACAACCGGCTGGCAGAAGAAAGACATGAAAACTAATTGTCTATCCTATTACATAACCATCATCCAAACCGGTTGAAAATAGCCCGAGCTACCATCTCCCATCGGATAGATCCAGTAACCATACGCTCTCTGGCCTCCGTCGGAGTGAGGAGCGACCACATATGAATCAACGCAGTGGCTCGGAAAATAACCTGCAAAAAATAAATGTTTATTGTTCTGTGCATGCATGTATTTCTTTGTTCGTGCGTCTGTACGAACTACCCAATCTATTTTAATGAAAACTCCGCGTACCTAATCGTATTCTCATGGTGGCAATCATACGTACGGAACGCAATAAAATTCTCTTAATTAAGGTTTCAAGCGGTAATCATACACATCCCTATTCGATCGAGGCTAAAATAAAAAGAAGTTTTTCTAAGAAAAAAATAAAATACTGAAAATGGCATTATCGTTTAAGAAGAAAAGAAAAAGATTAATGACAAAATTGGTACTTAATTTACACATAAACTAGAGGGGTGACCCGTGCATTTGCGCATCTAGATTTCCTATGTGTTTTAAATCTAAATTAGCATTGAGATGTTGCTATAGGATGTTATGTGGACTTGCAAAATTATATAAATATCTTGAGAATGCACAATATACACAAAAACTCATTGGTCAAAAACAGTTGTAGCCAATATTTATATCATGAGGCAATATTAGTCGTCTCATTGAAATTTGTTTTATCCTGTGTGATGGGTTGTTAGCAACAGATTTCGTATCCAAGAACAGAAAACATACAATTGTGGTAAGCTCATGTCAATCCAAGCTATATAATGATGTATGCCTTTAATCTATTTTACAAAAAACAACCCAACAAAATGTAATATCAATATTGTGTGTGTGCACCTCCTAAATTTTGGCATATGTATGTATTTTTGTTAGATATACTCAGGATTATTTTAAGTGATTGTGCAACGCTCAGTCTGATTAAATATTGACCTGATGATGTAAATGTGTACAACTGTTCAGAAAATGAAATGGTACAGTTATTTAAAAGAAGTACATGTCATATAAGTTGGTCAATTAAAAAGTTATTGAATTGGAAACTTACCGCAGTTTGCTCATAATTCGGGAGTTCCTCCTTTTGTTCATTTTTTCTGTTGGGTTTCTCCTGTATGTGCTATAATGCTCATGTATTAGTATCTCAAATGAACATCAACTTGTTTGAAACAGAATGAATTGTATTTGCAATACATGGTACACCAGGGATTAATTGTAATGTGAAATAAAGAAGAAGAAGATTGGATCGGCGTGGCCTCGGGATGTATTTATATGGGTGCAACTAGGGCACGAGTTACAGGTGGTTACAGGAGATAAGTACAATATTAACAGACTCCTATATCCTAACAATATACAGTTTAACATCCCCTCCCAATCTGAACTTCCTTCGCGAAGATTCGGATTGTGTCTATTTGAGACAAAAGGCGCCTCAGCTAGTGGTTTGGTGAAGATGTCAGCAACTTGTTCCTTGGAAGAGATGAACCTAACATCCAACGCTTTGGCTGCAGCTCTTTCGCGAACAAATTAGAAATCCACCTCTATATGCTTGGTTCTGGCATGAAACACTGGATTTGTAGACAAATAAGTGGCACCCAGGTTATCACACCACAATATTGGAGGTCGTGGCATAAAGACTCCAAGTTCTCCAAGAACTGATTGTATCCAGATTATCCCAGCTGTACCATTGGCAATGGCCTTGTACTCAGACTCCGTGTTGGATCGTGAGACTGTAGCCTGCTTTCTGGAGCTCCAAGAGACAAGGTTGGGACCAAGAAAAACAGCAAACCCTCCTGTAGACCTGCGATCGTCACTACATCCGACCCAGTCCGCGTCAGAGAAGCAACTCAACACCATTGAAGGTGACTTGCGAATAGACAGACTCATACCACGAGTGTACTTCAAATACCTCAAAATCATTTTAGCTGCCGAAAAATGTGCAGTCGTTGGTGCATGAAGAAACCGACAAACACGATTCACAGCAAAAGAAATATCCGGCCTAGTCAATGTCAGATACTGAAGTGCTCCAACCAGGCTACGGTATTTCGTACAGTCATCCTGAGAGAGAGATGCCCCACTATCCTTGCTGATCTTCTCACTTGAGGACATGGGAGTAGTGGAGACCTTACAATTTGCCATGTTAGCACGGTGAAGAATGTCGCCAATGTACTTCTGTTGAGAGAGCACAATCCCCTGTGGCGACGATTTCACCTCAACTCCAAGAAAAAAATGCAAGGCACCAAGATCCTTGAGAGCAAACATGGCATGAAGATCAGCAAGTAACTTGGTCGTTGTAGTAGCGATGAGCTGGCCACAATGATGTCATCCACATACACAAGCATGAACATGGTGACACTGCCACGATGGAAAATAAACGGGTAAGTGTCTGCTTTAGATGCCACAAAACCAAGTTGAAGCAGGCGAGAGCTTAACCGAGAATACCAGGCTCTGGGGGCCTGTTTGAGTCCATAGATGGCTTTCCTCAGCTTGCACAGAGATCGAGGAGCGGCAGGATCAACAAATCCGGGAGGTTGTCGCATATACACCTATTCCAGAAGAACTCCATGAAGAAATGCATTCTGAACATCCAGCTGGCGTAGACACCAACCTCGAGAGACAGCAATGGAAAGACCAGTCGAACAGTAACTGGTTTGACAACTGGACTGAACGTATCATCATAATCGAGACCATAGAGTTGCTTGAACCCTTTGGCAACAAGACGAGCCTTGTGACGGTCAACAGTGCCATCAGCCTTGTACTTGACTTTAAAAACCCATTTGCAGTCGATCACCTTGACATGAGGTGGTGGTGGAACTAAGGTCCACGTACCATTGTGACAAAGGGCATCGAGCTCAAACTGCATAGCGGCATGCCAAGATTGAGATGCCATGGCCTCACGATGATCACTGGATTCCCTGGAGGCCAGAAACGCACGTCTGGACGGATCATAGTTGACGGTACCATCCGTACGATGCGCAACTTTGCGAGTATGATCACATGTGTGTGTCACCATTGCATGGGCAGGAGGTGCGATGAACCCGCATACGAGAGGATCCGGGGCGGCAATCGAGGAGAATCAGATCCTCCACAGGATCCCCTGCCGCCACAGCAGCAGAAGAATCCAGCGCGATCCGAGGAAGAACGAGCGGCAGCGGCGCTGGGGAGGAACAGGGCGGCCCACGGTGGCGGCGGCACGTGGGTAGCAGCCTGTGGCAGGTGTCGGTGTCAAAATTGGCGGATCTCGGAGGGGGTCCCGAGCTATGCGTCTAAGGTCGATGGTAACAGGAGACACGGGACACGATGTTTACCCAGGTTCGGGTCCTCTCTATGGAGGTAATACCCTACTTCCTGCTCGATTGATCTTGATGAATATGAGTATTACAAGAGTTGATCTACCTCGAGATCGTAATGGTTAAAACCCTAAGAGTCTAGCCTATATGACTATGATTATGATTTCTGCCCCTATGGACTAAGCCCTCCGGTTTATATAGACACCAGAGGGGAGTAGGGTTGTACAAAGTCGGTTACTGAGAAAGGAATCTTCATATCAGGACGCCAAGCTTGCCTCCCACGCCAAGGAGAGTCCCATCTGGACACGGGAGATAGTTTTCGCTCATGTATCTTCACGGCCCATCAGTTCGGCCCACGTACCATCGTCCGGACGCCCGAGGACCCCCTAATCCAGGACTCCCTCAGTAGCCCCTGAACCTGGCTTCAATGATGAGGTGTCTGGCGCGCAAATTGTCTTCGGCATTGCAAGGCGTGTTCCTTCTCCGAATACTCCAACATAGTCTTCGGACGCAACGAACGTGTCCGGCTCTGCAAAACAAATACCACACACCACCGCAGAGAGTATAATATTTCACGAGTCCAATCCGCTGACAACTTTTGGTAATGTGACACCACGTCATCACTCGGTCATTATTTCAAACCGTTTTTTGGCCTGCCGCTTCGAGATGCGGTCTCATTGGCACGTCTTGTCAAAGCAGAGATCGTGTCCCCTTATTGCGGGATTCTCATTAATACAGGCGTGGGTAATCCAACCGTGTCATTTGCACGGCCCTTGGGAACAGGCGGGTTCTAAGGCGAGTGGGGAGGCGCTTGATATTCACTGCCTTTATAAGGAGATAAGGATTCCTTTCCTTCACCCACGCCTTCTCTCTATCTCTGTCCTCCCATTCTCGAGCTCCAGCGCCCAAGTCCTCATCTTTTCCGCCTTGAGAAAGCACTCGACCATGTCCGGATCCGAAGCGCAAGGCAAGTGGATGGCCTCCTCCGTCAAGGAGAAGGACATCACCAAGCTTCGGGAGGCCTAGTAGCTGGCCAAGGAAATCGCCCATCGGCTTCCGGCCAAGGGGCAAATCTTCCCCACCCCGAAGCCCAACGAGAGGGTGGTGTTCATCTCCCATTTCGTCCGTGGGTTAAGGTTTCCTCTCCATCCTTTTGTCCGCGGACTCATGTTCTATTACGGGCTAGATTTTCACGATCTAGCCCCAAACTCCTTCCTCAACATCTCGGCATTCATTGTCGTGTGCGAGGCCTTCCTCCGCATTCCACCCCACTTCGGATTGTGGCTCAAGATCTTCAACGTGAAGCCGAAAGTGGTGGATGGCCAGCACGTGGAGTGCGGATGTGCCATGGTGAGCAAGATGCCCAATGTCACATGGCCCAAAGGTACTTTTGTGGAGACGTCAAAGAGTGGCAGAAACTATGGTTCTATATCACAAAGCCCCGCGACGCCACGTGGGCCACGGCTCCCGAATTCAAGTCCGGAGCTCCAATGCGGCTCACCTCCTGGCTAGAGAAGGGACTGAATTGGTCTTCATCGGACGAGTTGATAGCGCTGCAGACGCGCATCTAGAGCATGGTGGACAAGAACATTAAGCTCGTCAACATGATCCAGGTGATGCTAATTCGCCAGATCCTTCCATGCCAGAGCGGACTTGCCATTTATGGGAGTTCAATCCAGCAAAGCACCAGGACTTGCAACAGTTCTTCAGAACCACGCACGAGGATATCTGGAAGTTGCTCTTCAAGGGAAACGAGACGCCGCCGGAGACAACCGAGGACCGCGGGCACGCCTTGGCCCGTCCCTCCAGTGCAGCAAATATTCTATGTTTCAAGGCGCACACTTTACTTGCTAGGCCGAGGAAGATATCTAAACCTTACTATTTATTTTTTCAGGTATGGACAGAGAAAGCGGAGCGGATTAAGTACCGGCTCCGCTGCCCGAGGAACCAGCCATCCCGCTTCTGATGAAGATGCTGGTCCCGGCGCCTTACCGGGCGTCGGAGAAGAAGGCCAAGGGGGCCAGAAGTGGCCTCCACCACAAGGGAGCTTCAGACGTTCCGTCCGAAGACAATAAGACTCACTCCTCTGCCGCCGAAGACGACGACGAGGAGGAGGAAGAAAGCAACTCTCCCCCTGAGGGGGGAAGGAAGAAGAGGGCGGCCTCCACTAGTCTGGAGGC
The DNA here is from genome assembly GCA_021605145.1 of Aegilops bicornis. NCBI lineage: Eukaryota > Viridiplantae > Streptophyta > Magnoliopsida > Poales > Poaceae > Aegilops > Aegilops bicornis. Next base: position 513,389,404 of record CM038672.1, on the reverse strand, counting down.
AGGAGCGTCCAAGAGGGGGAAGGGTTCCCTCGCGGATAACTCCGTGTGGGATGTTGACAGCTGCCCAGAGCCGCGCCCCCGAAACAAGCCCCTGGCCGCATCGTAAGTACTAAAAAAACCTGATGCGTCCCTATATCCGGCATCTCTACTTCATAGCTTTAACATGTTGATTTATGCAATTGCAGTCCGGCCCGCGACAGTTCCCTACGATCCTCATCAGGAGGTTTGCTGGATTCAAAGGCGATGGCTAGCGAGTCACCGCCGGCCGCTCACTCTCCCACGGCCAAGGGCGATGACGAGGTGCTGTCCCAAAGGACTTTCCCGTGCCGGGGAGAGGTTCAGGAAGCTGTCAGGGTGACGCCAGAGGGTGACCCTTCGGCCGCCGGACACCCGGGAGAGAGGACCTCCATGGACACTGGCGATGGGGGCCATGTCCAGTTCGGACCCCAGCCGAATACGGTTCCGGACACCTATACAACTCCGGAATCTGGCAAGCAGCCTCCTTCGAAAGAAGGAGGTGTGCCTATTCCGCCGGTGACCTATGTCCAACCAGAGGCACCGGATAATCTGCTGGAAGCGCTACGAGGTGCTTCCATTGTGGAGGAACACTGTATCCTTATGGGTACGGTGGTTGAGAGGGTTCAGTCTGTCAAGAGCAGGCTGACCGAAGCCTGCACCAGCCAGCTGACAGGCCTTGAGGTAAGCAACGCAAAAGAGAAAGTCATAGTATAGACAGTAGCCCCGGAGACACTGTCCGGTGTTTGGAAAGAAAAGCCGGACAAAGGATCAAGTAATTTTCGCAGGAAACTAACTAAAATGTCTTATGTGAATAAGCAGGCGTCGTTGCTGGCCGCAACCTCTCATGCTGCTGAGGTCTCCGGACTAAAGCAGAGTCTGGAGCGGGCCGAACAAGAGCTCGGCCTTGTAAAAGGGCAGTTGGAGGACAAGCAAGGTATGTGATGACCTTGTGTATATCCAAAAAAGGATGAATGACTTGTGCTGACCATAGTGCTATGATATTTGTAGGAGCGGCTACTGAGGTTGAAACCCTTAAGAAAGCGTCGGCCGAGGCCGAGGAGAGGGCGGCAAAGGAACAAGCCGCCCAGAATAAGCATGAGGCCACGGTTGGGGAGGTCCAGCAGGAGCTCCAAGACACCTTGAAGAAATACGAGTCCTTGGAGCGCCAGCATGCGGACCAAGAGTCCGAACTCGCGAAGGCCCGCCAAAGCGCACAAGGCCCAGACCGAAGCCCAAGATGCCCTCCGAGAAATCCAGGAGGCCAAGAAGATCGCGGCAGGTAAGGCTTTTATTATGCAAAGCAAGTATGTGAAGAAGAAGTATCACTTACTGACCCGGATTTGGAGTTCTCCAGGGGCGTTTGCGGATCTGCCGGGCAGCGTTTCTGATGCTGCTGAATTCTTCCGAGCCGAAGAGGGGAGCTCAACGGAGAAGTTGTTCCGGTCGCAATACCTTGCGCCAGAACATCCGGTGCCCTTAAGCGACCAGCTAAAATAGCTGGTCGAACTACATAGGGTGGCTGAACTGGCCATGAAGCACTTAATAATCCGACTGTAGCCTGCCGAAGCCATACCCAGCAGCTATTTCGGTCTCGTGAAGCAGCTAGTCAATGTCTGCCCTCGGCTTGAATGCCATCAAGCGGTCGGTTTGTATCAAAGGTGCGCGGATGGCCTTCGCCCGTGTCAAGATGTAGTGGGCGAAGATGAATGACGTCAAAGTCGCGACCGAGGGACCGCCCGCGGGCAAGGAACACCACACGCCCAAGTGATATTTTAGCGATGTCCTGGAGGGATCCCGCATTGTGGCGGAGCAATGTACAAAAGATGTAATCTTCGAATGAATACAGTTACATTGTCTCGCCATGTATTATAAAAACAAGTTTGGTTGTGTAATATAACGTTTGTTTAATATTTTACCTCCTTTGCGGCCGTGTTTATGAAATTTTGAGAGTTGGCCAGTCGTCGGCTTCAGCCCCCATGTAGGTAGTACGGGGGTGTTCGGGATGGAATCTAAACACTCTTGATCCAATTTGTTTGGTCCTTGAAGGAGGTGTTTAGCGCAATGAACCAGGCAATCGGACTATGTGGTTTTATCACCCTCACTTAGCCTTAGGAGTTCTACAATGAAATTTTAGGTGCAGCCCCTAGTATCCGAACTAGGGTACTGGAAACACCTGATCGGGTAAGAGCCGATTCATCGCATAATGCGGAAAAATCGCTAAAGATTTGAAACTTCCGATGAGCTGACCGGCTCTCGTCGCCTCATGACAGTCAGTTTTCGGCTTTCTCTACTGAGGTGCTCATCCGGATAAACCGGGACACAATCGCAGTAGTTCTCCCTTTACTACCCTAGCCGATATAGCGGAACGTAAGGTAGTAAGCACAGGAGCCGGGCAACCCAACTATTGACCAAAGACATGATTCAGAGCCAATGCATATAATGCTAAATTCGGGGTGCCGAACTATATTATAAAAAGTGTTTGGACTTTGTTGTCGTATTATGATTCGCAATGAAGCCCCTGGCAGATTAAAGCGTGCCAAAGTGTATGGGAGCAATCTTGAGGAGATTATCAAGAAAAAAGGAAAAAAGGGGAGTAGTAAGTTATTGCCGCAGAAGCTGGGCCGCAGACTATTTCCATTATAGTTTCATTAATACGTCAAAGCGTATTTGTACAAGTGGTGCAATAAGCAACCGGGCTATTTGACATGCCACAACCAAGGGAGAGCTACGTGGGGTCCTGCAAGCAGGTAGAGTGATCGTTAAAGAGACCACCTAGCAATTCCCTTGTACGCCAGTGCTTCTTGTCATCTTGGTGTATCCATACTATCGAGAGGACCGATGGTCAGGTCGTCAGAGGAAGCCTACGAAAAAGAAACCTGAAGAGGAAAAAGGAAAATTGCAAGTATGTGTGTCCAGGAGCGGTCGAGCCGTATTATGGATGACAAACTAGTTATGCCTCCATCTATGCCCATGGTATTTTGAGTGCGTAATTATGTATGCGCGGTCCGAATGCCGCCACTTGGTTGGGACTGGTATTTTGAGAAGGCCGCTCTATACTTCTGCTGCTAACGCAGCGGTGTGCTCCTAGGTGTGGAGGGAGCGTTTCGTGTTTCCATTGACTATTATGACGCCGCGTGGTCCGGGCATCTTAAGCTTAAGATAAGCGCAGTGTGGCACCGCGTTGAAGCGTGCAAATGCGGTTCGTCCGAGCAGTGCGTGATAGCCGCTGCGAAAGGGGACGATATCGAAGATCAGCTCTTCGCTTCGGAAGTTGTCTGGGGATCCGAAGTCAACCTCTAGGGTGATTGAGCCCGTACAGCGGGCCTCTACACCTAGTATGACTCCTTTAAAGGTAGTCTTTGTAGGCTTAATTCTTGAGGGATTAATGCCCATTTTGCGTGCTGCATCCTGATAGAGCAGGTTCAGGCTGCTACCACCGTCCATGAGGACTCGCGTGAGGTGGAATCAATGATTGGGTCGAGGACCAGTGCGGCTAAACCGCCATGACGGATACTGGTCGGATGGTCCCTGTGATCAAAAGTGATCGGACATGAAGACCATGGGTTGAACTTTGGGGCGACTGGCTCCATCGCATGGACATCCCTGAGCGCGCGCTTGCGTTCCCTCTTGGGGATGTGGGTAGCGTATATCATGTTCACCATTTTAACTTGGGGGGAAACTTCTTCTGTCCCCCTGTGTTCGGTGGGTGGGGCTCCTCGTCATCGTCCTCACTTTACGACCCCTTTTCCTTGTTCTCGGCATTTAACTTGTCGGCCTGTTTGAAAACCCAACAATCTCTGTTGGTGTGATTTGCTGGTTTGTCGGGGGTGTCGTGTATCTGGCATGGGCGATCGAGTATGCGGTCCAAGCTGGATGGGCCCGAATTGTTCCTTTTGAACGGCTTCTTCCGCTGGCCGGACTTGGAGCCGCTGAATCCGGCGTTGACCGCCGTGTCGTCGGTATTATCACCGTTGTTTCGACGCTTGTGTCTGTTGCGTCGGGGCTTGCCGTTGCTATTTCTGGCTTCCGCAGTGCCAGGTTCGCTTGCATTGTTGTTGCTACGGGCTAGCCAGCTATCTTCATCCGCGCAAAAGCGGGTCATAAGTGTCGTAAGGGCTGCCATGGACTTTGGCTTCTCTTGGCCGAGGTGTCGGGCGAGCCATTAAATCCGGATCTTTGTGTTTAAAGGCCGCCAAGGCTTCGGCATCCGGACAGTCGACGATCTGGTCCTTTTTAGTTAAGAACCTAGTCCAGAGTTTCCTGGCTGACTCTCCGGGCTGTTGAATTATGTGACTTAAGTCATCGGTATCCGGAGGTCGAACATATGTACTTTGGAAGTTGTCAAGGAAGGCCTCTTCCAAGTCCTTCCAGCTGCCGATGGAGTTTTCAGGCAGACTGTTCAACCAGTGTTGGGCTGGTCCTTTGAGTTTTAGTGGGAGGTATTTGATGGCATGGAGATCATCGCCACGGGCCATATGAATGTGGAGAAGAAAATCCTCGATCCATACCGCGGGGTCTGTTGTCCCATCGTATGATTTGATGTTTACGGGTTTAAACCCTTTTGGGAATTCGTGCTCCATTACCTCATTAGTGAAGCAAATGGGGTGTGCGGCTGTTGGAAATATGCCCTAGAGGCAATAATAAAAGCATTATTATTATATTTCCTTGTTCATGATAATTGCCTTTTATTCATGCTATAAGCGTATTATCCGGAAATCGTAATACACGTGTGAATACATAGACCACAATACGTCCCTAGTGAGCCTCTAGTTGACTAGCTCGTTGGTCGACGGATAGTCATGGTTTCACGACTATGGACATCGATGTCATTGACAACGGGATCACGTCATTAGGAGAATGACGTGATGGACAAGACCCAATCCTAAGCATAGCACAAAGATCGTGTAGTTCGTTTTGCTAGAGCTTTTCCAATGTCAAGTATCTCTTCCTTAGACCGTGAGATCGTGTAACTCCGGATACCGTAGGAATGCTTTGGGTGTACCAAAGCGTCCTGGCGTAATCGGGTGACTATAAAGGTGCATTACGGTATCTCCGAAAGTGTACATTGGGTTGACACGGATCGAGACAGGATTTGTCACTCCGTATGACGGAGAGGTATCACTTGGGCCCACTCGGTAATGCATCATCATAATGAGCTCAAAGTGATCAAGTGTCCGGTCACGGGATCATGCATTACTGATGCAGTAAAGTGACTTGCGGTAACGAGACTAAGCGAGGTATTGGGATACCGACGATCGAGTCTCGGGCAAGTAACATACCGTCGACAAAGGGATAGCATACGGGGTTGCTTGAACCCTCGACATCGTGGTTCATCCGATGACAACATCGAGGCGTGTGGGAACCAACATGGGTATCCAGATCCGCTGTTGGTTATTGACGGAGCGTCTCGGTCATGTCTTCATGTCTCCCGAACCCGTAGGGTCTACACATAAGGTTCGGTGGCGCTAGGGTTAATAGGAAGACTTGTATGTGATTACCGAATGTTGTTGAGCCGGATGAGATCCCGGACGTCACGAGGAGTTCAGGAATGGTCCGGAGGTAAAGATTTATATATGGGAAGTCGTCAAACGGACACCGGAAAAGTTTCGGGTCATATCGGTATTATGGAGGGTCCACCGGAAAGGTTCCGGAGGACCACCGGGAGGGGCCACCCCTTTTGGGGGCCACTTGGGCTGCGTGGGAGGCAGCCAGCCCCTAGTGGGCTGGGCGCACCCCCTCCCCTTGGCCCATGCGCCTAGGGATGAGGGAACCCTAAGGGCGCCTTGCTTGGGGGCAAGCCCCTCCCTTGCCGCCGCCCCCCTCTAGATGCATCTAGAGGGGCGACCCCTCCTCCCTTCCCTATAAATAGAGGGGTGAGGGAGGCTGCAAACACCATTGAAGGCGCAGCCCTCCCTCCCAACACCTCTCCTCCTCCGCATAGGCTTGGCGAAGCCCTGGGAGAACAACACTCCATCGGCATCACGCCATCGTGCTGCCATTGGAGTTGTCTTCCTCAACCTCTCCTTCCTCCTTGCTGGATCAAGGCAGAAGGAGACGCCGTCGTCCGTCACGTGTGTTGAACGCGGAGGTGCTGTCCGTTCAGCACTTGGTCATCGGTGATCGGAATCACGTTGAGAACGTCTTCATCATCACCACTCCCTCGAGCAACTTCCGTACTCGATCTACAAGTGGTATGTAGATGCAAACTCTCTCTCTTGACTCGTTGCTTAGATGAACTCATAGATAGATCTTGGTGAAACCGTGGGAAAATTTTAATTTTACGCAACGTTCCCCAACGGTGGCATCATGAGCTAGGTCTATGCGTAGTTCTCTATTGCCTGAGTAGAACACAATTTAGTTGTGGGCGTGGATCTTGTCAATTTACTTGCCGCTACTAGTCTTATCTTGCTTCCGGCGGTATTGTGGGATGAAGCGGCCGGACCAACCTTACACGTGACGCTTACGTGAGACCGGTTCCACCGACTAACATGCACTAGTTGCATAAGGTGGCTGGCGGGTGTCTGTCTCTCCTACTTTAGTTTGAGCGGATTCGATGAAAAGGGTCCTTATGAAGGGTAAATAGAAGTTGACAAGATCACGTTGTGGTTATTCGTAGGTAAGAAAACGTTCTTGCTAGAACCCAATTGCAGCCACGTAAAAGATGCAACAACAATTAGAGGACGTCTAACTTGTTTTTGCAGCAATTGTCATGTGATGTGATATGGCCAAGTTGTGATGAATGATGAATGACACATTGTGATGTATGAGATCATGTTCTTGTAATAGGAATCACGACTTGCATGTCGATGAGTATGACAACCGGCAGGAGCCATAGGAGTTGTCTTTATTTTGTATGACCTGCGTGTCATTGAAGAACGCCATGTAACTTACTTTACTTTATTGCTAAACGCGTTAGCCATAGAAGTAGAAGTAGTCGTTGGCGTGACAACTTCATGGAGGCACAATGATGGAGATCATGATGATGGAGATCATGGTGTCATGCGGTGACAAGATGATCATGGAGCCTCGAAGATGGAGATCAATGGAGCTTTATCATATTGGCCATATCATGTCACTACTATATATAATTGCATGTGATGTTTATTATGTTTATACATCTTGTTTACTTAGAACGACGGTAGTAAATAAGATGATCCCTTACAACAATTTCAAGAAGTGTTTCCCCTAAGCGTGCACCGTTGCTGAAGTTAAATGGCTTCTAAGCACCACGTGATGATCGGGTGTGATGGATTCTTACGTTCACATACAACGGGTGTAAGACAGATTTACACACGCCGAAAACACTTAGGGTTTACTTGACGAGCCTAGCATGTACAGACATGGCCTCGGAACACGGAGACCGAAAGGTCGAACACGAGTCGTATAGAAGATACGATCAACATGAGAATGTTCACCGATGATGACTAGTCCGTCTCACGTGATGATCGGACCACGGCCTAGTCGACTCGGATCGTGTAACACTTAGATGACTAGAGGGATGTCTAATCTGAGTGGGAGTTCATTGAAATAATTTGATTAGATGAACTTAATTATCATGAACTTAGTCTAAAACTTTTGCATAATATGTCTTGTAGATCAAATGGCCAACGCTCATGTCAACTTGAACTTCAACGCGTTCCTAGAGAAAACCAAGCTGAAAGATGACGGCAGCAACTATACGGACTGGGTCCGGAACACGAGGATCATCCTCATAGCTGCCAGAAACAATATGTCCTAGAAGGACCGCTAGGTGACGCTCCGTCGAGAACCAAGACATTATGAATGCTTGGCAAACTTCATGTGATGATTACTCCCTCGTTCGATGCGGCATGCTTTCTGACTTAGAACCGGGGCTCCAAAAGCGTTTTGAGCATCATGGAGCATATGAGATGTTCGAGGAGCTGAAACTTGTTTTCCAAGCTCACGCCGGTCGAGAGATATGACATCTTCGACAAGTTCTATAGTTGTAAGATGGAGGAAAACAGTTACGTCAATGAGCACATATTGAAGATGTGCAGGTTGCACAACCATATGACCCGGTGAACATTAACCTCCACGATGAGGCGGTCATTGACAGAATCCTCGATCGCTCCCACCAAGCTACAAGAGCTTTGTGATGAACTACAACATGCGAGGGGATGGTAAAGACCATTCCTGAAGTGTTCTCTATCTTTGAAGTCGGCCGAGGTTGAAATCAAGAAAGAACATCAAGTGTTGATGGTCAATAAGACCACTAAGTTCAAGAAGGGCAAGGGCAAGAAGAACTTCAAGAAGGACGGCAAGGAGGTTGCCGCGCCCGATAAGCAAGTTGCCGGAAGAAGTCAAAGAATGGACCCAAACCCGAGGCGAGTGCTTTTATTGCAAGGGAGGGGTCCTTTGAAGCGGAACTGCCCTAAATACTTAGCGGACAAGAAGGCCGGCAACACCAAAGGTATATTTGATATACATGTAATTGATGTGTACTTCACCGATTACTCGTAGTAACTCCTGGGTATTTGATACGGTGCCGTTGCTCATATTTGTAACTCACAATGCCAGGAGCTGCGGAATAAGCGAAGGCGGCAAAGGACGAGGTGACGATGCGCGTCGGGAATGGTTCCGAGTCGATGTGATCGCCGTCTGACGCTACCTCTTCATTTACCTACGGGATTAGTTATGAACCTTAATAATTGTTATTTGGTGCCAAGTTTGAGCATGAATATTGTATCCGGATCTCGTTTAATGCGAGATGGCTACTCATTTAAATCCGAGAATAATGGTTGTTCTATTTATATGAGAGATATGTTTTATGGTCATGCTCCGATGGTCAATGGTTTATTCTTAATGAATCTCGAGCGTAGTATTACACATGTTTATAGCGTGAATACCAAAAGATGTAAAGTTGATAACGATAGTCCCACATATTTGTGGCTTGCGCCTTGGTCACATTGGTGTCAGCGCATGAAGAAGCTCCATCTTGATGGACTTTTGGAGTCTCTAGATTATGAATCATTTGACACATGCGAACCATGCCTTATGGGCAAGATGACCAAGACTCCGTTCTCGGAACAATGGAGCGAGCAACCAACTTATTGGAAATCATACATACCGATGTATGCGGTCCAATGAGTGTTGAGGCTCATGGAGGATATCGTTATGTTCTCACTCTCCGATGACTTGAGTAGATATGGGTATGTCTACTTAATGAAACACAAGTCTGAGACCTTTGAAAAGTTCAAGGAATTTCAGAATGAGGTAGAGAATCAACGTGACCGAAAAATAAAATTCCTACGATCAGATCGTGGAGGAGAATATTTAAGTCACGAATTTGGTACACACTTAAGAAAATGTGGAATCGTTTCACAACTCACGCCGCTGGAACACCTCAACAGAACGGTGTGTCCGAACGTCGTAATCACACTCTATTGGATATGGTGCGATCTATGATGTCTCTTACCGATTTACCGCTATCATTTTGGGGATACGCTCTAGAGACAGCTACATTCACTTTAAATAGGGCACCGTCTAAATCCGTTGAGGCGACACCGTATGAATTATGGTTTGGGAAGAAACCCTGGTGTCGTTTCTAAAAGTTTGGGGATGCGATGCTTATGTCAAGAAACTTCAACCTGAAAAGCTCGAACCCAAGTCGGAAAAATGCGTCTTCATAGGATACCCTAAAGAAACCATTGGGTATACCTTCTACTTAAGATCCGAGGGCAAGATTTTTGTTGCCAAGAACGGAACCTTTACGGAAAAGAGTTTCTCTCGAAAGAAGTAAGTGGGAGGAAAGTAGAACTCGATGAAGTACTACCTCTTGAACAGGATAGTAGTGCAGCTCAGAAAGTGTTTACGTGATGCCTACACCAACCGAAGAGGAAATTAATGATGATGATCAAGGTACTTCGGATCAAGTTGCTCTTGAACCTCGTAGGTCCACAAGGACACGTTCCGCACTGCAGTGGTACGGCAACCCCGCCCGGAAATCATGTTGTTAGACAACGGTGAACCTTGAACTATGAAGAAGCGATGGCGGGCCCAGATTCCAACAAATGGCTAGAAGCCATGAAGTCCGAACATAGAATCCATGTATGAAAACAAAGTGTGGACTTTGGTGACTTGCCCGATGATCGTGACGATAGAAAACAAATGGATTTTTAAGAAGAAGACGGACGCGGATGGTAATGTCACCATCTATAAAGCTCGACTTGTCGCTAAGGGTTATCGGCAAGTTCAAGGGATTGACTACGATGAGACTTTCTCTCCCGTAGCGAAGCTTAAGTCCGTCCGAATCATGTTAGCAATTGCCGCATACTATGATTATGAGATATGGCAGATGGACGTCAAAACAGCGTTCCTTAACGGATATCTTAAGGAAGAGCTGTATATGATGCAACCGGAAGGTTTTGTCGATCCTAAGAATGCTAACAAAGTATGCAAGCTCAAATGATCCATTTATGGGCTGGCGCAAGCATCTCGGAGTTGGAACATTCGCTTTGATGAGATGATCAAAGCGTTTGGGTTTATCTTGAGACTTATGGAGAAGCCTGCGTTTACAAGAAAGTGAGTGGGAGCTACTGTAGCATTTCTCATATTATATGTAGATGACATACTTTTGATGGGAAATGATATAGAATTCTTGGACAGCATTAAGGCCTACTTGAATAAGTGTTTTTCAATGAAGGACCTTGGAGAAGCTGCTTATATATTAGGCATCAAGATCTATAGGGATAGATCGAGACGCCTCATAGGTCTTTCACAAAGCACATACCTTAATAAGATTTTGAAGAAGTTCAAAATGGATCAGTCCAAGAAGGGGTTCTTGCCTGTGTTGCAAGGTGTGAGATTGAGCTCAGCTCAATGCCGACCACGCAAAAGATAAAGAAGAGATGAGTGTCATCCCCTATGCCTCGGCGATAGGATCTATTATGTATGCCATCTTGTGTACGGACCTGATGTAAACCTTGTCGTAAGTTTGGTAGGAAGGTACCAAAGTAATCCCGGCAAGGAACAACTGGACAGCGGTCAAGAATATCCTGAAGTACACGAAAGGACAAAGGACATGTTTCTTGTTTATGGAGGTGACGAAGAGCTCGCCGTAAAGGGTTACGTCGACGCTTAGCCGACACGGATCTGGATGACTCTAAGTCACAAACCGGATACGTGTATATGTTGAATGGTGGAGCGAGAAGCTGGTGCATTTGCAAGCAAAGCGTCGTGGCGGGATCTACATGTGAAGCGGAATACATGGCAGCCTCGGAGGCAGCGCATGAAGCAATTTGGGTGAAGGAGTTCATCACCGACCTAGGAGTCATACCCAATGCGTCGGGGCCGATCAAACTCTTCTGTGACAACACTGGAGCTATTGCCCTTGCCAAGGAGCCCAGGTTTCACAAGAAGACCAGGCACATCAAGCGTCGCCTCAACTCCATCCGTGAAAATGTTCTAGATGGAGACATAGAAATTTGTAAAGTGCACACGGATCTGAATGTCGCAGATCCGTTGACTAAACCTCTCTCGCGGGCAAAACATGATCAACACCAGAACTCTATGGGTGTTCGATTCATCACAATGTAAACTAGATTATTGACTCTAGTGCAAGTGGGAGACTGTTGGAAATATGCCCTAGAGGCAATAATAAAAGCATTATTATTATATTTCCTTGTTCATGATAATTGTCTTTTATTCATGCTATAAGCTGTATTATCCGGAAATCGTAATACACGTGTGAATACATAGACCACAATACGTCCCTAGTGAGCCTCTAGTTGACTAGCTCGTTGGTCGACAGATAGTCATGGTTTCACGACTATGGACATCGGATGTCATTGACAAGCGGGATCACGTCATTAGGAGAATGACGTGATGGACAAGACAATCCTAAGCATAGCACAAAGATCGTGTAGTTCGTTTTGCTAGAGCTTTTCCAATGTCAAGTATCTCTTCCTTAGACCGTGAGATCGTGTAACTCCCAAATACCGTAGGAATGCTTTGGGTGTACCAAGCGTCACAACGAATCGGGTGACTATAAAGGTGCATTACAGGTATCTCCGAAAGTGTACATTGGGTTGACACGGATCGAGACAGGATTTGTCACTCCGTATGACGGAGAGGTATCACTTGGGCCCACTCGGTAATGCATCATCATAATGAGCTCAAAGTGATCAAGTGTCAGTCACGGGATCATGCATTACTGATGCGAGTAAAGTGACTTGCGATAACGAGACTAACCGAGGTATTGGGATACCGACGATCGAGTCTCGGGCAAGTAACATACCGTCTGACAAAGGGAATAGCATACGGGGTTGCTTGAACCCTCGACATCGTGGTTCATCCGATGACAACATCGAGGAGCGTGTGGGAACCAACATGGGTATCCAGATCCTGCTGTTGGTTATTGACCGGAGAGCGTCTCGGTCATGTCTGCATGTCTCCCGAACCCGTAGGGTCTACACACTTAAGGTTCGGTGACGCTAGGGTTAATAGGAAGACTTGTATGTGATTACTTTGAATGTTGTTCGAGTCCGGATGAGATCCCGGACGTCACGAGGAGTTCGGAATGGTCCGGAGGTAAAGATTTATATATGGGAAGTCGTCAAGCGGACAGGAAAAGTTTGGTCATATCGATTTTATGGAGGGTCCACGGAAAGGTTCCGGAGGACCACGGGAGGGCCACCCCTTTTGGGGGGCCACTTGGGCTGCGTGGGAGGCAGCCAGCCCCTAGTGGGCTGGGCGCACCTCCCCTTGGCCCATGCGCCTAGGGTTGAGGGAACCCTAAGGCGCCCCCTTGCTTGGGGGCAAGCCCCTCATAACCGCCGCCCCCCCTCTAGATGCATCTAGAGGGGGCCGCCCTCATCCCTTCCCTATAAATAGAGGGGTGAGGGAGGGCTGCAAACACCATTGAAGGCGCAGCCCTCCCTCCCCAACACCTCTCCTCCTCCGCATAGGCTTGGCGAAGCCTGCCGGAGAACTTGATCCTCCATCCGCATCACGCCCGTCGTGCTGCCATTGGAGTTGTCTTCCTCAACCTCTCCTTCCTCCTTGCTGGATCAAGGCAGAAGGAGGCGCCGTAAATCCCGTCACGTGTGTTGAACGCGGAGGTGCTGTCCGTTCAGCACTTGGTCATCGGTGATCGGAATCACGTTGAGAACGTCTTCATCATCACCACTCCCTCGAACGCTTCCGTACTCGATCTACAAGTGGTATGTAGATGCAAACTCTCTCTCTTGACTCGTTGCTTAGATGAACTCATAGATAGATCTTGGTGAAACCGTAGGAAAATTTTAATTTTCTGCAACGTTTCCCAACAGTTCCCCAACAGCGGCGCCTTATATCGGGCCACGTCACGACGTAGCTCAGATGGAGTCCGTCTGCGGTTCTCGGCCCGGGCGTGAGTATGATTATTGCGTCCGTCTAGATAGCCGTTATTGCGTGTTAGGGCACGTCCCCGTGATCCATAGATCGATTTGTTCTGACCTGCTCTACTGTCCAAGTCCTGCCGCAGGTCATATGTATGTCCCCGAGCTGTTTTGTCTCTGCCTTTACGGTGAGGTGGGGCGGGCTGGTGTTCGGCTTGAGTTGCCGCTTTGTCCCGACCGCGTGGTGGTCGGTTGGCCGCATTGCACGATGATGGTATGGGCTCCAGCACCTCCTCATCGAACTGAGGTAGCAATTTGCGCTTCGGGTAACTTTTGGCTGGGCATTTAAGGCCATATTCCTCGGCTGCTAGGACATCGGTCCATCTATCGTTGAGCAGATCTTGATCAGCTTGAAGCTGCCGCTGCTTCTTTTTCAGGCTCCTTGCAGTGGCTATTAGCCGGCGCTTAAAGCGCTCCTGCTCGAGAGGTTCCTCCGGCACAATAAAATCCTCGGTGCCGAGGCTCACCTCATCCTCGGAGAGCGGAAGATAAATATTGTCCTCGTATCTTCGTGTGTGGCCTGTTCATCAGGGTTAACTTGCCCATCTTCCCGTTCATCTTGTTCGGAAGTTGCCTCAACGGGGTCTTCATTGTCTTCGGCACCGTCTGGAGTGTTATGTTCTCCTGTGCCGGTGTTCCTGTCTTTTCTGCGGCGTGATTTAGAGCGGCACCGCTGACGCCGGTGCTTTGGTTGTATCTCAGGAGGTTTATCCTCGACTGGGTCTTCATCGCCGCTATTCTCTTTTGGTGCATCCACCATGTATACGTCATACGAGGAAGTGGCCGTCCAGCGTCCGGTAAACGGCGGGTTTTGGGTCTCTTCTTCTCCGGCATCGTCGTCCATACCGTCGATGTCTTCGGAGCCGTAATCAAGCATGTCGGTTAGGTCCTCGAAAGTGGCTATGAAGTGTGCGGTGGGTGGGAAACAAAATTCTCCGTCATCAGCCTCCAGTTCGAACCGGATATAATTCGGCTGTGAGTCCCCCGCTGAGGAGAGTGTTTTTAATGAGTTTAGCACGTCGACTAAAGGCGAGTGCCGGAAGATGTCCGCGGAGCTGAATTCGACGATCGATTTCTGATCAAGCTCGACGTGCACGGACGCACATGGTTTGGAACCTATAGCCGGAAACGAGTCCGAGGTTTCGGCGACACGGATTCCACTCGAGGTTGGGTCGGTGTGCAGCTCTGACGCCGCTGAGTTTGCGGCTTCCGTGGCGGGGTTGAGCCTCCCGTCCTTGGATGGCGCGATCTGCTCCGGATCTAGGGCCAGAGCAGTTACAAGCGCTATCCCCTGGGCATGGTCTAATGACAGATATAAGTCATGTTCATCGTGGCGACAAGGAGCGGCTGCCGTGGTCTCGATTCCGTCGAAGATTAAGTCTCAGCGGATATCCGCGACGTAATTCAGGTTTCCAAATCTGACCTGACGGCCAGGGGCGTAGCTATCGATATGCTTTAGATGGCCAAGCGAGTTGGCCCGCAGTGCGAAGCCGCCGAACACGAAGATCTATCCGGGGAGGAAGGTTTCTCCCTGGACAACATTGTTGTAGATGATTGACGGAGCCATCGAACCTCTTGACGACGACACAGCGGAACTCTCAATGAAAGCACCAATGTCGGTGTCAAAACCGGCGGATCTCGGGTAGGGGGTCTCGAACTGTGCGTCTAAGGTCGATGGTAACAGGAGACAGGGGACACGATGTTTACCCAGGTTTGGGCCCTCTCTATGGAGGTAATACCCTACTTCCTACTTGATTGATCTTGATGAATATGAGTATTACAAGAGTTGATCTACCTCGAGATCATAATGGCTAAAACCCTAAGATCGTCTAGCCTATATGACTATGATTATGATTTCTGCCCCTACGGACTAAGCCCTCTGGTTTATATAGACACCGGAGGGGACTAGGGCTGTACAAAGCCGGTTACAGAGAAAGGAATCTTCATATCAGGACGCCAATCTTGCCTTCCACGAGTCCCATCTGGACATGGGAGATAGTCTTCAGTCTTGTATCTTCACAGCCCATTAGTCCGGCCCACGTACCATCATCCAGACGCCCGAGGACCCCCTAATCCAGGACTCCCTCAGCGGTTCAAGGTCGGAGGGAACTGGGCCAGTGGTGGGCCCCGCCACTGAGGGGGGCGGGGCAGGCGAAGGGGCAACCGGGCCTTCGAAGGCCGCCACGTGGGCCAACTGGTGGTGCACCTCCCCGCGGTCGCCTGGCGCGTCGCTGTCGAGAGAGGTCGCGTGATCCGAGGCCGGATCCGCTCCGGATCCTGTGCCCGGATCTTCCTGAGACGTAGGAGTGCCTGTCACACATGGGATCGTCTGCGCCGAAGGAGATCCTGCATCCAGGTTAGTAGACAAAGCAGATATACCATAGTTCATGTGGTCATGCGGGAATAAAAGGATGGTTTGTTCTGCAACGTGAGGTGGTATGGGAGAGGCAGAAGGGCTGGCAAAAGGAATTTTTTTTCATCAAACGTGACATCTCTAGAGATATAAACACGAGCTGTGGGTAGATGAAGGCATTTATACCCTTTGTGGCGGATGCTATAGCCAACGAACACACACTGTTGGGACCGAAAGGCAAGTTTGTGTGTGTTGTAGGGACGCATGTTGGGCCATCCAAACGTACGAAGGGACGTGTAGTCTGGTTTGGTGTTGAACAATTTTTCCATAGGACTAAGGTTGCCAATGACACGACTAGGGAGTCGATTGATAAGATAACATGCCGACAGATAGGCCTCATCCCAAAAACGTAGCGGCATAGACGCATGTGATAGTAAAGGGAGCCCCATGTCAACAATATGACGGTGCTTCCTTTCAGCTGAACCATTTTGCTGGTGTGTGTGTGGGCAAGAGACATGATGCATAATGCCAAGTTGACGGAAAAACGTGTTGCTAAGCTTCTCGTACTCCCCACCCCAATTGGATTGAACACATAAAATCTTATGAGATAGAAGGCGTTCAACATGAGCAAGGAAGTCACGAAAAACATCAAACACATCACATTTTCTTTTGAGAAGATAGATCCACACAAACTTACTATAATCATCGATAAAAGAGACATAGTACTGGAAGCCACCAGATGATGGTTTGGCGGGTCCCCACACATCCAAAAAAATAAGTTCTAATGGAAACGAAGAAACACTCGAGGATCTAGGAAAAGGAAGCTGGTGTGCTTTGCCTTTTTAACATGCATTACACACATGGGTCATAGACCGACTAGAGGAAGCTAGTTTATTGGATAATAAAACGTGCTGAACGACTTGAGTGGATGGATGGCCAAGCCTTGCGTGCCAATCTTCAGCTGACAACCTAACTGAAGACAGAACATGATGAGATGATGGTCGAATGGGGTAAAGCCCATTTTCACATCTGCCTTGAAGTAGAACCCTCTTGGTGATCAAATCCTTCATAAGAAAATGAGTAGGGTAATACTTTAGATAAGCATGATTATCAATGGCAAGACGATTGACAGAAAGAAGGTTCTTGTCAGCATTAGGAACATGCAAGATATTGCGAAGTTTGAGATTAGCGGAGGGAGTAGGAAGAATGGCATGACCACGATGAGCTATGTGCAAACCTGGTCCGTCAGCTGTGTGGATGCGATCTCTTCCTGGGTACTTCTCCCGGACCATGAGACGATCCAGATCGCCAGTGATGTGGTCCGTGGCGCCGGTGTCAGTTAACCAGGTAAGGTCACCTAAGATGGAAGGAGGAGAAGCAGGTGCAAGCCCGGCCATCTTGGACTGTTGAGGTTGAAACACATGGTTGTATGTGGCGGCGCACACCAGAGCCCTGGCGGAGGCTGACATCGACGCGGTTATCGCCGCGATCACCGTCGCGGTTTCCACCAAAACTGCCTTGTTGGCGCGTGCCACCGCCACCGCGGTTCCCGCGATCACCACCGCGAGAATTGTTGTTGTAGCCGCCGCTATCTCCGGAGTTGTCGCGGCCCTTACCGCGGTAGTTTCCCTTGCCCCGATTGGTGTTGTTGTTGGTGTTGTCGTTGGAGTCGCGGGCGACGTAGTTGACGGAGGAGCCGCCATGCTAAAGATGAAGATGAGCAACGTTGTACTCGCGGCGCCGTTCGAAGGCAATCGCGTGGGAGTAAAACTCACCAAGGGACATGCCCTCGGGATGGGTGGTGTACGCTGTGATGAGGGGCTCGTAGTCGCTGTCGAGGCAGGTGATGACGGCGGTGATGATGTCCTCGCCGCACATGGGGCGGCCGACAGCTACAAGCTGATCGGCGTTGGCGCGGATCTTGGCGAAGTAGTCCGCCATGGAAAGAGTTCCCTTCCTGAAGACTGCCATGTCCAGTTTGATCTGAACGATGCTGGCGCGACAGTGGGTGGTGTACATCTCCTCGACATGAGCCCAGATGGCACGAGAAGTTTCCAGACGATGCACTTGCTACAATACCTCATCAGAGAGAGAGGCAAGGAGGTAGCTGAGGACGATCTGGTCCTGGCAGAACCAGGTGGTATACTCCGGATTGGGAGCGCACACCCCCTTGTCATCGGGGTCCAGAAGCTTGGAAGGAGCCGGGAGAGTGCCATCGACGTAGCCCGTGGCACTGGCTATGCGCAGAGGGGGAAGGACTTGAGCCTTCCAGAGGAGGAAATTGGAGGTGGTCAGCTTGGCGGTGATAAGGCTAGCGGAGGGAGGAGGAACGGCAGAAGCCGGTGACCCATTGAAGGCGGCGGGCAGGGAGAGCGTGGTTAGGGCAGAGGAGGAGGAAGCGGAAGCCGTAGGGGAGCCCATTGTGTGATCAAGCGGGTAGGCCTGATACCATGTGAAATAAAGAAAAAGAAGATTGGATCGGCGCACCTAACATGGTGGCCTCGGAATGTATTTATATGGGTGCAACTAGGGCATGGATTATAGGTGGTTACAAGAGATAAATACAATATTAACAGAGAGAACGGCGTTTCGGTGCCCGGTGCATCTGCACCCGGTCAAAAAAAAATCGTAAAAAATTCAGAAAATTTCAAAAAATTCTAAAAAAAATTGGGTGGTAGACAATTTGATGCATGAGGTACGCTCCAATTTTCAAAACATTTGGACTTCTGTGCAGCTCTCAGCAAAAAAGACAAATCAGACCAGAACAGTATATGAACAGTACACATTTTTACAGACCTCCGATTTGTCTTTTTTGTTGAGAGCTGCAAAGAAGTCCAAATTTTTTGAAAATTGGAGCGTACCTCACGCATCAAATTATCCACCACCCAATTTTTTTTGGAATTTTTTAAATTTTTCTAGTATTTATTTTGATTTTTTTCGTGAGCGCAGGTGCAGATGAGCTCGGGCTCAGATTCGAATTTTCCATTAACAGACTCCTATATCTTAACAATATACAGTTTAACATGTACAACTCCACCAAATATTTTCTTTGGTACACACTGACTCGTTTGTTTTATAATGAATAGGCAAATAATCTTTTAATTGGTCTACAAATAAGATTAAACTTGATATATCAATCCAGTCAAAGTAGAGGTAGCTATGCCAATGTCGTGCTGCAAAATAAAATGACAAAAACAATTATTATAATTATCAAGGACCCAAAAGGTTTCGGGTTATGCATGTGCTCTAAATTTTATTTACATAGGCGCATCATTAGTCTAAATCTTTAAGCAAATCGATCGAGAATCCAACAATCTGCACCCATTAATTTTAGCAGCCACTAAATTTGAGGTATGCAGAACATGAACAAACCTTAGAGCATCTCTAACAGGCGCCCAAAAACTGGGCTGCGTGCTAAAATACTGTTTTTTTTGGGCGCCGGACAGCTCCAGCAGAAGTTATAAAATAGTGCATGCGCAAATAAAGGTTGGGCGCATGCTAAAAAACACTATCAAAAGCTGCAAATTTAAGACGTCGGATTACGCGCGCTTCACAATTTACAATGCGCGTTCTTTTGGACGCGCGTTTTTGGGCATCTACTAAAGCAATGTTGTGTCCGGCGCACTAAAAATGCTATAGTGGCGCGCTAAAACTATTTTAGGGCGTGAAATTTTTGTGCACCTGTTGGAGATGCTCTTAGAGCAGACATGCTTGATTTTTCTTATTTTGAGAGTCGATTGATTGTCACGTACATGTTAGCTTGATGATCAAATTTGCTTCCCTGGAATCGAGCAGTACACACTGAACTTGCTAGCAGCAAGCTCAAGCTCCTATGCCACATTAGTATATCCTGCTCGTCTCTTCATCTGTACTTTGGCTGTTGCCCATGCCCCTGAACATCTAAGTCTCTATGCACATCAATCGAGAATCCAACAATCTGCATGCATTAATTCTAGAAACCATTAAGTAGAAGATGAACAAACCTGAGAATAGATGAGACAAAGATGAGTCATAGTGGCCCAGTTGGCGGCTGTGGAATTATCAATGTTATATCTAGACGTCGTTGCCGCTGGGACAATTGTTCCATGCATGCATCATGTTCCGGAGGCAGTGGTACTATGAGAGGGGAGTGCGCAAGGCGCGGAAGCCGCGCGGATAGTAGATTTAGAGCTGGTGGCCTGGCCTTGCTGTCCACGAAGTCCACCAAATACTGCTCGCGATGGTGTTGAGCCACAGCTTGCGCGGCCTTCCGGTTCTTCTCCAAGCCATCTATGACCCGGCGTTACCATTCTTCTCCAAGCCATCCACCACCTGATCGACTGCGGCTCCCCTGTCAACAGATCCATCGCCATGAATCCGGTCACAAAGATTCACCTCAGTCCATGATATAATATACCAGCCATGATGTGGACCTTCGGTGCTGAAGATCACGTGCCTAGTCTCGCCGGCCGCGTTGTCGTCGGTGAGTAAGATCTTGAGGAGGCACCGGCCTATGTAGTGATCCTTGGTGCGGTACTTGGTGATCTTCATCTGCTTCGTGGGCACCACAGCTGGTTGTACTTGGTGTTTGCAGTTGACAACTGCGTGCGTAAGCCACCTCCTGATTGTACAGCGACAGCCAACTGGAAACCCTAACCGCCGGGCTACTGTGCGACGTCGGCGTATGCAGCGCTAAATTGGAAACCCTAGCCGTCGGCCAGGCATCTCTGCGACGTGTGGGTTAAGCGATGGGGAGAGGCACATGGCATCTTCGAACCGGACTCTTTTTCTCGTGGAGGGTGAGTCCGGATCGCTCTTTGAACAGGCTCATCTCCTTTCTTTAACAGATGTACCTATTTTTTTTTACTTAGGTACATGTACGTGAGATTCTAAAAAAAAGGTACATCTATGTGACAGATTTCACATGTGCAACACAATATATCCCTACACAAATTTTGGTGTGTAACGTTATATCTTTAAATCTCAACCGTTTATATCTAAGAATTAAGGGCTGTGAAAATTAAATATATGTGGATGCCTGTGGTCGCTTGTTTTACTCTTGTCTTAATTACTACGTGAGATTCTAAAAAAAAGGTACATCTATGTGACAGACTTCATATGTGCAACACAATATATCCCTACACAAATTTTTGTATGTAACGTTATATCTTTAAATCTCAACCGTTTATATCTAAGAATTAACGGCTGTGAAAATTAAATATATGTGGATGCCTTTGGTCGCTTGTTTTACTCTTGTTTGTTTTACTCTTGTCTTAATTATATAATAGATAGATAGATAGATAGATAGATAGATAGATAGATTTTACTCTTGTCTTAATTATATAATAGATTACAAGTTTTATAATATGCAAGAATAAGAATACAATAGAGTAATTTTCGCAAAAAAGAAGTTTTATAAGAATGAATGAATTAGTCGCATTGGTTTACCCTTAAAGAAGAAAGCATCAATGAAGTTTCTAAGAAAGAAAAAACTAGTGCCATTGGTATTACCCTTCAAGAGGAAAGAGAATGAAAAAAAATCAAAGAATGACAAAATTTGCACACAATTTACACAGAAATCGTGTTTTTATAATATGCAAGAATAATAAAATAATAGTGAGATTTCACAAAAAAGTTTCCTTGGAAGGATTAATTTAGTAGCATTGGTATTACCCTTAAAGAAGATCAAAAATGAAGAGAATCAAAATAATGATTTTTCTAAGAAAAATGAATTAGTGGCATTGGTATTACCCTTTATGAAAAAATAAAATAAAAAGAAACTTCAAAATAATGAAATCCTCTAAGGAAGAATGAATTAGTGGCATTAGTATTACCCTTTAAGAGTAAAGATTTTTTTAAAGCAAAAATGCACATAGTTTACATAGTAATTGCGCCTTTTTATAATATGCAAGATGAGCATATATAGTGGAATTTCAGAAGAAAAAGGTCCCCTAAAAAGGAATGAATTAGTGGCATTGTTGTTACCCTTTAAGAGTAAAGAAAAGGAAAATAGCAAAAATTGCACATAGTTTACATAGAAATTTCACCTTTTTATAATAAGCAAGATGAGCATACATAGTGGAATTTCACAAAAAAAGAAAAGTTTCCTAAAAAGGAAAGAATTAGTGCAACTGTATTACACATAAATTTCAGTAAAAAATGTATTACGCATAAAAATGAAGCAAAAAAACAAAATAATGAAGCTTCCTAAGAAATAATAAATTAGTGGCATTGGTATTACCGAAATAAAAACAAAAACTGAATCAAAATAATAAAAATTTCTAACAAGAATGTATTAGTGGCATTGGTATTTACCATTAATAGTAGAAAAATAAATAATCAAATAATGGTAAAATTTGCACACAATCTATGCAAAAATTGGTCTTTTTTATAATATGCAAGAATAAGCATATAATGATGATTCCACAAAAAAAAGTTTCCTAAAAAGGAATGAATTGGTGGCATTGGTATTACCCTTAAAGAAGAAATAAAATGAAACAAAAAGTAAAATAAAATCAAAATAATGAAGTTTTCTAAGAAAGAATGAATTAGTGGCATTGGTATTGCCCTTCGAGAAGAAAGAAAACTAAAAATATTAAGAATAATGACAATATTTGCACATAAATTATGTTTTTCTATAATATGTAAGAATAAACATATAATAGTGGGATTTTAAAAAAAAGTAGGAATGAATAGTGACATTGATATTACCCTTTAAAAAGAAAAGAAAAAGAAAAAGAAAAATATTTTTTCTAAGCTAAAATGAATTAGTGACATTGGTATTACCGTCTAAGAAAGAAAATGAAAGCAAAAAACTTAAAAAAGCTTGCACAAAACTTTGCACTTTTTTAATACGTAAAAATAAAGATATAATAGTGCAATTTTTGCGCTCTAGTATAATTTATACACTTGTTATATATTACTTACATGTATACATTTTGCACTCACCCAACATCCACAAATACCTATAAAATTCGTCTAAACAAAAAAAGCAAAAATGCAGACAAACAGAAAATAAGGAAGCATTATAAGCCTATAAACAGGCTACACGGAATGGGCTTAGCCCAATAAGAAATCGATTGCCCCCAATATAGTGGTCTGTCAAAAATCTGGGCCCAAGACATGACAGTAGTCATAACAGGAAAAATAAAAGAAACACGAATCTTGAAGCAGAAATCAGTGGCCCAGAAAATAGACTGACCCAAATTGAATTTTCAGGCAACTTACATATAGCTAAATTGTATGACTTGAGTTCCGAGTTGCTGCCACTTGACTATTAAGGATGGAATACAATCCTCATCCATTATCTTGGAATAGCAAGAAGACGTAGACACAAACTATGAACTAACTTGTTTCCAAGGTGTTTGAGCATCTTCAAGGCGTTAGACCACCTCTAACCGATCTCTTATAATTTAGAGGAGTATATGGCTTCTTATGATTTAGAAGAGAATATTTGATCCGCTTAGTGAGAGCCTTTTCTAGCCGATCCCTTAAACTTAACTCCTTAAAAGAATTGAATCCTCGATGACATGAACTTCCTCCTTCTCCATGCGGTTGAGCGCGACGTCCTCTGCAGGCTCACCGAACAGTAGAGGCCGGTATAGGCGGTTGCCCGTGGCACAAATGTGCTTCCCTTGGTTCCGAGAAACACGAGCAGCAGTCAACGAAATGTCCGGCCGACTAGCCGAAATACAATTCACAAACAAGCAGCAAGCATCAAATAAAAGGAAGAAAATGATTCATTTTGGATGGGCCAACACTGAAGTGATAGAAAGGCTCAATAGTAGCCCCAAACGAGCTAACTTATTCCTCCCACATCGTTGCAGCTCTATCTCGCTTACAATGAGATATATGGTACACTCGCTTGAATGGTTTCATCCAAGTGTAGCTACTGAGCAGGCCCATTTTCAATTTTCTTTTTAGCTATTTTTGATAGATTCGGTCATTCGCTCCCTTTTTCCATTCTTTTATCTTTTTATCTTTCTTTTATTTTGTCTTTTAGTTTTTTCTATTTCTTCATTGTTTTTTCATCTTTCTGTTTTTTTTGTTTTTTCATCTGTTTTCTCCATTTCTTACATGGTTCTCACAGGTTTTTATTTTCTTTCTTTCATAGTTTTCCTTTTTTTTCTTTTCTTTCTGGGTTTTTATCGGTTTTCTTTGTTTCCTTCTCTGTTTTCACTGTTTTCATTCTTTTCCGTTGGTTTTCTTTGGTTCGTCTTTTTTGATTTTTTTTTTGGTTTTTTTGTGGGGTTTTATTAAGTATCTTCGTTTTTCTTGGTCTCTTTGTCGATTTTTATCGGTTTATTTTTTATTCAAGACTTCTCAACTTTTTTCAATACATATTCAACATTTTTTTTGTATACATTAGAAACATATTATATATACACATTTAATAATTTCGAAATACATGATTTATTTTTTGAAAAATTATATTTTATGATGTCTAATTTCCTCCAAACACATTATACATTTTAGGTATATATCCAATAAATTTTTAATACATGTTTAACATTTTTAAATACTCGATTAACACATTTTGAATACATGGTCAACATTTTTCAATACACGATGAACATTTTTTTACTCATAACATAAATTTATTCACACATTGTACAATTTTCGTATAAATTAAACACATTTTTGCATACATATTTAGAATTTTTAATACATAATTAACTTATTTTCGAATATATGATTTTGTTGTTTAATTTTATTAAATGGACATTGTACATTTTTGTATAAACCAGGAACATATTTTATACACATTTAATATTTTTTTGTTACATGACCAATATTTTTTCATGCACATTGTATTTTTTATATATTTTTGTATACATGATTAACGTTTTCATACACATTGTATATTGTTTGTATATATTTTTCTTTTTTTGCGGGAGTTTGTATATATTTTTCATATACATGAGAAATTTTTTCCCTATGCACATTTAACATTTTTCAAATGCTTAGTTAATAGTTTTTACAAAAATTATGTAGACTGTTTTTGTAGTGAATAAAATTTGAATATTCAAAAGTATAAACAAAAATTAAAAACAGAAAACAAAAAAAATACTTGATGAAAAAAACAGAGAGAAAAACGAGGAAGTGGCCAGTGGCCTGTGGCTTCCCCCATTAAGGGAGGCGCCTGACGTGAGCACATGCTTGGTCTTGCTAGAAGCGATACATAGCGCTGCCCCATGGCCTACATTGTACTGTGAAATGTTTTATTTTTTGTTTTTCATTTGTAGGAACTTTACGATGGTGCTACCTGGGCTGGGGTCAATCAATTTTTATGGCTGGGATCAAAGACCAATTTCTTTAAGGACGCTAGCTGAAAAACTGAAACTCCCTGGTGTTCAGCTGACACCAGCGATTACACATGAGCTCCGCCTTTGTCTAGTTATAGCTTTGGTTTTATATAATTTTTCTATTTATTGTTGTTTCTTTTGTGTGTGCATTGAGGTTGTCTGTATACATCTTATTTGTGCATAGGCTAGGTTTGTTCTTTTTATGTTTGTATCTATTTAATGCTTCCATTTGAGTCAATAAAATGCACTCTTTTTTTCTAAAAAAATAAAATGCACTCTTTGTCGGGAAAAATATACACGGAGAACAAACTGTCGCACATACTCAGCCCGACTCAAATTCAGCATGGGGGAGGAGAGCGTCTGTCACATATGGTCTTGTTCATGTTTTTTGAAGGGGCAATGGCCTGTTCATGTCGCCGTCCGATTCCATGCAATGCCATGATTAAAAGGGAAGGCAATGCGGCGAGATGAGCCTGCGAAACATGTCAATGGATGTTGGCTTTTGTTCCTTGGAGATTCCTCCGCCGTGTCTGATAAAGCTCATCATTAGCATAGCCATTGCATCACACTCCACCAACCCCTTCCCTCACTCTCTGCCCGATCTTCAGCCACCGTACGTAACAACTGGCGCATGGTAAGGTGGATCATGCATCGGACGGCTCCTAGAATCAGCCGGGCGCGCCCCGCCGTGCGGCATTGGCAGCAGGCTCCGCTCGCCTCGCCGTAGGGACGGACGACTCATGGCGATCACGGCCGGCGTGGCGGGAGACGAGGGTGCATGATAACTTGAGGCAAATGGACGATGCTCGTAAAGAGAATCTAAAACACGACTTTGTGAGCTCAGCGGCGGGGCTAGCAGATGGGGTTTCGGGACGGCCACGCCGACCGCGCAAAAGCGAGATAGCTTTGAATCTTTTCTCGATCAAATGGCTTTGTGTCGACTTTGACCTGATCACATTGTCCTCCGTCATCGCTCGTGACCTACGAAACCTGCCTTTGATCAAGCGTGCTCGAAATCTTGGTCCCATGCATACGATGTCGCCTCCTGCTTGATGGAGGATTGCTCCGTGGCCGTGACTCACTGCACTAATTATTACCGCCGGTGTTTAGCTGTAACGAGGTTGGTAGGAGGTAGGACTGCACCATCATCCATCACATCTCCGGACATGCGCCACCATGCACTGTGAATGTGAATCAAGGCCACCGTGTTGCCTGAAAGGCCAGCAGAGATCAGCTGATCTTGGCCCCTGTAGCTTTGGATTCTCCGTGCCTGGAATAGTAATCGGTAAAGCGAGCAAGGCTGGGAGAGTAGAGCATACTCTACATTACATGGGATAGTAGATCAGTGTCTAGGGCAAAATGATGGGGCTGGCTTGCAGAGGCGATGACGCAGGGCGCTAATCATGGTGTTTCGCGCGGCCTATCGAACTATAGCTTGTGGTCATGCATCAGCACAGACATACATATGCACCAAGCCAAGGCCTGTGCAAATTGCTATCGCGCTCTGCCTGTCCCAGACTCCCAGTGCGCCATCGCGACCTTCGTGGTGCGTGCCGTGCCATCGTCCATGGCCTGCCCTCGCGAGGGCTCAACCTCAACCCATGGCCGGGACCATCATTGAGCCCAGTGCGCGGCCTACTACCGCTGCTGCTGCTGCCGAGATGGCTACGGCCGATGGATCGGAAAAGAGAACTCGTGCTCCCCGGCCATTCATTGCCTCCGGGGGCGCGCGCGCCGGCTGGGCGGTGGCTCGCGCATGGTGTGCCGAGCAAAAGTCGCTTTGCGCTACGGCACGGCATCGGCCGCTCCGGGGCCGAAACTGCATCATGCCGCGTGCGCCTAGCTGGGTGTTATTGGCTAGATTGGTGGTGTTAGCGCGCGGCACAGTTGTGGAACTAGTGACGCCTAGCCTCATGATGTCTATACGACGCAGCTAGTGATGCAGGTTCGGTGTACTACTAGAGATGGGAAAGGCTGGTCAAAGGTAATTAGCTAGCACCGATTATTAATCATCGTGGAGAAGGCATAATTCGGCTATTCTGCGTCTTAGAGTATAAAGTCTATTCGTATTGCAATCTATCTCTATTAGTCTAGTTTTGGAGCTCAAGCTTTGTAATCTATATAAACAGCCCTTGAGGCCCCAATCAATACAACAATTACTTCTTCAATATCTCAATCTATCATGGTATCTGACGCCTAGGTTTTCCGCACCTGATATGGCTCCGCCGCCCCGGCCGATTCGGCCCCTCTTCTCTATGGCCGAGTTCCGCCGCGGCGCCTATCCCTACCTCTTCCTCTACAACTACCCAAACACCTCCCCGCATAAACCCGTCATCCACAGCTCAGCGCCACCAGCTCCGTCGTCATGACCTCTTCAAAGATGATCCTTGGACTGGCCTCGTCCGAGCTTGGTCGATGCCTTGGTCGGCCCCTCGCGGTATGGTGCCCCTCCTGCGTGCAGGCACGTGGAGCCCGGTCTTCGATCCGACCACCGGCTCTCCGGGACTCCTTGGACCCAGCCTCGGCAGACGCGTCTACACCGTCACTCCCACTCCGCCTACCAAAGACGCCCGGGACCGCTTCGCCCTCCAACATCATGCCGGTCTTCTACGACAACATGCAGGTCCCAATCGCATACTACCCATCCGCTATCCCCTACGTCAACATGCAAGCTCCTGGCCCCTCTGCTCCTCCCCAACAGCCGGCTTGGGACCAAGCCGCCTTCATCAACGCTATGAACAATTTTGTCCTCAACAGCCTTGATGCGGATTGGATTTTCGATTACGGTGCATCAATGCATATGTCTTCAAATATGAATTTATTGTCAGCTTGTTTTCCTTCGCTTTTCCACTATCACCATTGGCGATGGCTCCACCATCCCTGTTTCATGCACCGATCACCCTTACATCCTTTCCTCGCATGCCAATTTTCTTCTCCGCAATATTCTTGTGGTTCCTTCCATCATCAAAATCTTATTTACATTAGACAATTTTGCATTGACAACAAAGTTATCACGGCCTTTGACCCTTTTGGTTTGTGCGTGAAGAATCGACAACAGGGGCGATCCTCGCTCGGTACAATAGCACGGGCGATCTTTATCCTCTTCATGGCGCGCCCACATCCACCCCTCGTGCCATGCTCGCATCCGTTGATCTATGGCATCGTCGCCTCGGTCATCCCAGCAAAAACACTTTGACATCTTTACTTCAAGAATTTTGTATTCCTAGTTCTAGCAGTCCCCATAATCCCTCTCTCTGTAATGCATGTCAATGCGGCAAACATGTTAGATTACCTTTTGGAACCTCTACTACCTTTACTACTTTTCCTTTTGAGTTACTTCACTGTGATTTATGGACCTCCCCAGTCCCTAGTGTTTCTGGTTATAAATATTATCTTATGATCTTGGATGATTATTCTGTTGGGGAACGTAGTAATTTCAAAATTTTCCTCGCTACGCATAAGATCATGGTGATGCATATAGCGAGAGGGAGAGTGTTGTCTACGCACCCTCGTGAGACCGAGCGGAAGCAATCACAACGTAGAGGAAGTAGTCGTGACGTTCTCCTCGCGATCCAACCGATCCAAGCACCGTTACTCCGGCACCTCCGAGTTTTTGGCACACGTGACAGCTCGGTGGCGCTCCTCGGGCTCCGATCCAGCAAAGCTCGGGGAGAGAGAGTTCCACAAGACGACGGGCGTGGTGACGATCTTGATGTTCTACCAACGCAGGCTTCGCCTAAGCACTGCTATGATTTGACCGAGGTGGAATATGGTGGAGGGGCACCGCACGGCTAAGGAACGATCTCAAGGATCAACTTGTGTGTCCATGGGGTGCCCCTGCCCCGTATATAAAGGAGGGAGGGAGGAGGAGGCCGGCCTAGGGAGGAGGCGCGCCATAGGGGAGTCCTACTCCCACCGGGAGTAGGATTCCCCTTTCCTAGTCCAACTAGGGATCCTTCCATGTATTAGGAGTAGGAGACTAGGAAGAGGAAAGAGAAGGGAAGGAAGGAGGGTGCGGCCCCTCCCTTAGCCCAATTCGGACTAGGGCAAGGGGGCGCGCAGCCTGCCCTAGGCATCCTCTCTCTCTTTCCCGCAGGGCCCAATAAGGCCCAATACTTCTCCCGGCGAATTCCCGTAACTCTCCGGTACTCGAAAAATACCGAATGACTCGGAACCTTTCCGAACTCCGAATATAGTCGTCCAATATATCGATCTTTACGTCTCGACCATTTCGAGACTCCTCGTCATGTCCCCGATCTCATCCGGGACTCCGAACTCCTTCGGTACATCAAAACTCATAAACTCATAATATAACTGTCATCGAAACCTTAAGCGTCACGGACCCTACGGTTCGAGAACAATGTAGACATGACCGAGACACGTCTCGGTCAATAACCAATAGCGGGACCTGGATGCCCATATTGGTTCCTACATATTCTACGAAGATCTTTATCGGTCAAACCGCATAACAACATACGTTGTTCCCTTTGTCATCGGTATGTTACTTGCCCGAGATTTGATCGTCGGTATTCAATACCTAGTTCAATCTCGTTACCGGCAAGTCTCTTTACTCGTTCCGTAATATATCATCTCACAACTAACTCATTAGTTGCAATGCTTGCAAGGCTTATGTGATGTGTATTACCGAGAAGGCCCAGAGATACCTCTCCGACAATCGGAGTGACAAAACCTAATCTCGATTCATGCCAACTCAACATATACTTTTGGAGACACCTGTAGAGTACCTTTATAATCACCCGATTCGTTGTGACGTTTGGTAGCACACAAAGTGTTCCTCCGGTAAACGGAGTTGCATAATCTCATAGTTGCAGGAACTTTGTATAAGTTATGAAGAAAGCAATAGCAACATACTAAGCGATCAAGTGCTAGGCTAACGGAATGGGTCATGTCAATCAGATCATTCTTCTAATGATGTGATCCCGTTAATCAAATGACAACTCATGTCTATGGTTAGGAAACATAACCATCTTTGATTAACGAGCTAGTCAAGTAGAGGCATACTAGTGACACTCTGTTTGTCTATGTATTCACACATGTATTATGTTTCCGGTTAATACAATTCTAGCATGAATAATAAACATTTATCATGATATAAGGAAATAAATAATAACTTTATTATTGCCTCTAGGGCATATTTCCTTCAGTCTCCCACTTGCACTAGAGTCAATAATCTAGTTCACATCATAATGTGATTCAACACTAATATTCACATCGTATGTGATTAACACCCATAGTTCACATCGTCATGTGACCAACACCCAAGGGTTTACTAGAGTCAATAATCTAGTTCACATCGCTATGTGATTAACACCCAAAGAGTACTAAGGTATGATCATGTTTTGCTCTTCGGAGAAGCTTAGTCAATGTGTGTCACATTCGAGCCGTATGTATTTTGCAAATATTCTATGTCTACAATGCTCTGCCCGGAGCTACTCTAGCTAATTGCTCCTCACTTTCAATATGTATCCAGATTGAGACTTAGAGTCATCTGGATCAGTGTAAAAAGCTTGCATCGATGTAACTCTTTACAACGGGCTCTTTTATCACCTCCATAATCGAGAAATATTTCCTTAGTCCTTACTAAGGATGTTCTTGACCAATGTCCAGCGATCTACTCCTAGATCAAAATTGTATTCCTTTGCCAAATTCAGAGCAAGGTATACAATAGAGTGCAGTACATAGCATAACATACTTTATAGAACCTATGGTGAGGCATAGGGAATGACTTTCAATCTCTTTTCTATTTTCTGCCGTGGTCGGGATTTGAGTCTTACTCAATTTCATACCTTGTAACACAGGCAAGAAACTCTTTCTTTGACTGTTCCATTTTGAACTACTTTAAAATGTTTGTCAAGGTATGTACTAATTGAAAAAACTTATCAAGCGTCTTGATCTATCTCTATAGATCTTGATGCTCAATATGTAAGCAGCTTCACCGAGGTCTTTCTTTGAAAAACTCCTTTCAAATACTCCTTTATGCTTTGCAGAATAATTCTACATTATTTCCGATCAACAATATGTCATACATATACTTATCGAAATCTTTGTAGTGCTCCCACTCACTTTCTTGTAAATACAGGCTTCTCCAAAAGTGCATATAAAACCATATGCTTTGATCACACTATCAAAGCGTTCATTCCAACTCCGAGATGCTTGCACCAGTCCATAGATGGATCGCTGAAGCTTGCATATTTTGTTAGCTCCTTTAGGATTGACGAAAACTTACGGTTGCATCATATGCAACTCTTCTTTAATAAATCCATTAAAGAATGTAGTTTTGACATCCATTTGCCGATTTCATAAAATGTGGCAATTGCTAACATGATTCGGACAGACTTAAGAATCACTACAGCTTGAGAAAATCTCATTGTAGTCAACACCTTGAACTTGTCGAAAAACCCTTTTGTGACAAGTCGAGTTTTGTAGATAGTTACACTACTACAAGTATCCGTCTTCCTCTTGAAAATCCATTTATTTAACATGGCTTGCTGATCATCGAGCAAGTCAATCAAAGTCCATACTTTGTTCTCATACATGGATCCTATCTCAGATTTCATGGCCTCAAGCCATTTCGCGGAATCTGGGCTCATCATCGCTTCCTCATAGTCCGTAGGTTCATCATGGTCTAGTAACATGACTTCGAACACGATTACCGTACCACTGCAGTGCGGATTTTACTCTGGAAGACCTACGAGGTTTGGTAGCAACTTGATCTGAAGTTTCATGATCATCATCATTAACTTCCTCACTAATTGGTGTAGGAATCAGGAACTGATTTACGTGATGAACTACTTTCCAATAAGGGAGAAGGTACAATTACCTCATCAAGTTTTACTTTCCTCCCACTCACTTCTTTCGAGAGAAACTTCTTCTCTAGAAAGGATCCATCTTAGCAAAAAATTATCTTGCTTTCGGATCTGTGATAGAAGGTGTACCCAATAGTTACCTTTGGGTATTCTATGAAGACGCACTTCTCGATTTGGGTTCGAGCTTATCGGTGAAAACTTTTTCACATGAGTATCCCAACTCAAACTTTAAGAAACGACAGCTTAGGTTTCTTGCTAAACCATATTTCATACGGTGTCATCTCAACGGATTTAGATGGTGCCCTATTAAGCGTGAATGCAGCTGTCTCTAATGCATAACCCCAAAACAATAGTGGTAATTCGGTAAGATACATCATAGATCGCACCATATCCAATAAAGTGCTTGATTCTGACGTTCGGACACACCATTATGCTGTGGTGTTCGGTGGCGTGAGTAGTGAAACTATTTCACATTGTTTTAGCTGAAGGCCAAACTTCGTAACTCAAATATTTTTCCTCTGCGATCATATCGTAGAAACTTTTATTTTCTTGTTACGATGATTCTTCACTTCACTCTGAAATACTTTGAACTTTTCAACTATTTCAGACTTATGTTTCATCAAGAAGATATACGCATATCTGCTCGAGATCATCTGTGAAGGTCAGAAAAATAATGATACACGCCGCGAGCCTTAACACTCATCGGATTGCATACATCGGTATGTATGATTTCCAACAAATCAGTTGCTCGCTCCATAGTTCCGGAGAACGGCGTTTTAGTCATCTTGCCCATGAGGCACGGTTCGCAATTACCAAGTGATTCATAATCAAGTGATTCCAAAAGCCCATCAGTATGGAGTTTCTTCATGCGTTTTACACCGTTATGACCCAAACGGCAGTGCCACAAATAAATTGCACTATCATTATTAACTTTACATCTTTTGGTTTCAATATTATGAATATGTGTGTCACACGATCGAGATCCAACAAACCATTTTCATTAGGTGTATGACCATAGAAGGTTTTATTCATGTAAACAGAACAATAATTATTCTCTAACTTACATGAATAACCGTATTGCAATAAACATGATCAAATCATATTCATGCTCAGCATAAGCGCCAAATAACATTTATTTAGGTTCAACACTAATCCCGATAGTATAGGAGTGTGCGATGATGATCATATCAATCTTGGAACTACTTCCAACACTCATCGTCACTTCCCTTCAACTAGTTTACATTATTCTCAGTAACTCCTGTTTCGAGTTACTAATCTTAGCAACCGAACAAGTATCAAATACTCGGGGCTACTATAAACACTAGTAAAGCACACATTAATAACCTGTATATCAAATATACCCTTGTTCACTTTGCCATCCTTCTTATCCACCAAATATTTGGGGTATTTCCGTTTCAGTGACCATTTCCTATGCGATTGTAAGCACTTTCGGTTTCAGGCTTTGGTTCAGCTTTGGGTTTCTTGGCGGGAGTGACAACTTGCTTGTCATTACGCTTGAAGTTTCCTTTCTTTCACTTTGCCCGTTTTGAAACTAGTGGTCTTGTCAATCATCAACACTTGATGCTTTTTCTTGATTTCTACCTTCGTCGATTTCAACATCACGAAGAGCTCGGGAATCGTTTTCGTCATCCCTTGCATACTGTAGTTCATCACGAAGTTCTAGTAACTTAGTGATGGTGACTAGAGAATTCTGTCAATCACTATCTTATCTGGAAGATAAACTCCCACTTGATTCAATCGATTCAAGTACCTAGACAATCTGAGCACATGCTCACTAGTTGAGCGATTCTCCTCCATCTTTTAGCTATAGAACTTGTTGAAGACTTTATATCTCTCAACTCGGGTATTTGCTTGAAATATTAACTTCAATTTCTGGAACATCTCATATGGTCCATGACGTTCAAAACGTCTTTGAAGTCCCGATTCTAAGCCTTTAAGCATGGTGCACTAAACTATCAAGTAGTCATCATATTGAGCTAGCCAAACGTTCATAACGCCCGCATACGCTCCTGCAATAGGTTTGTCACCTAGCGGTGCATTAAGGACATAATTCTTACGTGCGACAATGAGGATAAACCTCGGATCACGGATCCAATCCGCATCATTGCTACTAACATTTTCAACATAATTTTCTCTAGGAACATATCAAAACAAACATATAAAAGCATAGGGAAGCAACAACGCGAGCTATTGATCTATAACATAATTTGCAAAATACTACCAGGACTAAGTTCATGATAAATTTAAGTTCAATTAATCATATTACTTAAGAACTCCCACTCAGACAGACATCTCTCTAGTCATCTAAGTGATCACGTGATCCAAATCAACTAAACCATAACCGATCATCACGTGAGATGGAGTAGTTTTCAATGATGAACATCACTATGTTGATCATATCTACTATATGATTCACGCTCGACCTTTCGGTCTCCGTGTTCCGAGGCCATATCTGCATATGCTAGGCTCGTCAAGTTTAACCTGAGTATTCTGCGTGTGCAAAACTGGCTTGCACCCGTTGTAGATGGACGTAGAACTTATCACACCCGATCATCACGTGGTGTCCGGGTACTCTGAACTTTTAGCAACGGTGCATACTCGAGAGAACACTTCTTGATAATTTTAGTGAGAGATCATCTTATAAAGCTACCGTCAATCAAAGCAAAATAAGATGCATAAAGGATAAACATCACATGCAATCAATATAAGTGATATGATATGGCCATCATCATCTTGTGCTTGTGATCTCCATCTCCGAAGCACCGTCGTGATCACCATCGTCACCGGTAGCGACACCTTGATCTCCATCGTAGCATCGTTGTCGTTTACGCCATCTATTGCTTCTACGACTATCGCTACCGCTTAGTGATAAAGTAAAGCAATTACAGGCGTTGCATTTCATACAATAAGCGACAACCATATGGCTCCGACCCGATTGCCGATAACCGGTTACAAAACATGATCATCTCATACAATAAAATATAGCATCACGTCTTGACCATATCACATCACAACATGCCCTGCAAAAACAAGTTAGGCGTCCTCTACTTTGTTGTTGCAAATTTTACGTGGCTGCTACGGGCTTAAGCAAGAACCAATCTCACCTACGCATCAAGACCACAGCGATACTTCGTCAAATAGACTCCGTTTAACCTTCTCAAGGACCGGGCGTAGCTACACTCAGTTCAACTAAAGTGAGAGAGACAGACACCCGCCATGAACCTTTAAGCACATGTGCTCGTATCGGTGAAACCAGTCTCGCGTAAGCGTACGCGTAATGTCGGTCCGGGCCGCTTCATCTCACAATACCGCCGAACCAAAGTATGACATGCTTTGGTAGGCGGTATGACTTGTATCGCCCACAACTCACTTGTGTTCTACTCGTGCAAAATATCAAACCATAAAACCTAGGCTCTGATGCCCTTTGTTGGGGAACGTAGTAATTTCAAAATTTTCCTCGCACACGCAAGATCATGGTGATGCATAGCAGCGAGAGGGAGAGTGTTGTCTACGCACCCTCGTGAGACCAAGCGGAAGCAATCCTGGCGTAGAGGAAGTAGTAAATGCGTTATCCTCGCAATCCAACCGATCCAAGCACCGTTACTCCGGCACCTCCGAGTTCTTGGCACACGTACAGCTCGGTGGCGCTCCTCGGCTCCGATCCAGCAAAGCTCCGGGAGAGAGAGTTCCGTCGACCTGACGGCGTGGTGACGATCTTGATGTTCTACCAACGCAGGGCTTCGCCTAAGCCTTTGTTATGATTTGACCGAGGTGGAATATGGTGGAGGGGGCACCGCTGCTGCTAAGAGCGATCTCAAGGATCAACTTGTGTGTCCATGGGGTGCCCCTGCCCCGTATATAAAGGAGGAAGGGAGGAGGAGGCCGGCCTAGGGAGGAGGCGCCATAGGGAGTCCTACTCCCACCGGAGTAGGATTCCCCTTTCCTAGTCCAACTAGGGATCCTTCCATGTATTAGGAGTAGGAGACTAGGAAGAGGAAAGAGAAGGGAAGGAAGGAGGGTGCGGCCTCCCTTAGCCCAATTCGGACTAGGGCAAGGGGGCGCGCAGCCTGCCCTAGGCATCCTCTCTCTCTTTCCCTTGAGGCCCAATAAGGCCCAATACTTCTCCCGGCGAATTCCGTAACTCTCGGTACTCGAAAAATACCCGAATGACTCGGAACCTTTCCGAACTCGAATATAGTCGTCCAATATATCGATCTTTACGTCTTGACCATTTCGAGACTCCTCGTCATGTCCCCGATCTCATCCGGGACTCGAACTCCTTCGGTACATCAAAACTCATAAACTCATAATATAACTGTCGCATCGAAACCTTAAGCGTGCGGACCCTACGGTTCGAGAAAAATGTAGACATGACCGAGACACGTCTCCGGTCAATAACCAATAGCGGGACCTGGATGCCCATATTGGTTCCTACATATTCTCTGAAGATCTTTATCGGTCAAACCGCATAACAACATCGTTGTTCCTTTGTCATCGGTATGTTACTTGCCCGAGATTTGATCGTCGGTATC
This sequence comes from Aegilops bicornis, assembly GCA_021605145.1. Taxonomy (NCBI): domain Eukaryota; kingdom Viridiplantae; phylum Streptophyta; class Magnoliopsida; order Poales; family Poaceae; genus Aegilops; species Aegilops bicornis. Next base: position 513,352,972 of record CM038672.1, on the reverse strand, counting down.
CAATACCTAGTTCAATCTCGTTACCGGCAAGTCTCTTTACTCGTTCCGTAATACATCATCTCACAACTAACTCATTAGTTGCAATGCTTGCAAGGCTTATGTGATGTGTATTACCGAGAAGGCCAGAAGATACCTCTCAGAGCAATCGGAGTGACAAAACCTAATCTCGATTCATGCCAACTCAACATATACTTTTGGAGACACCTGTAGAGTACCTTTATAATCACCCGATTACGTTGTGACGTTTGGTAGCACACAAAGTGTTCCTCCGTAAACGGAGTTGCATAATCTCATAGTTGCGAGAACTTTGTATAAGTTATGAAGAAAGCAATAGCAACATACTAAGCGATCAAGTGCGAGGCTAACGGAATGGGTCATGTCAATCAGATCATTCTTCTAATGATGTGATCCCGTTAATCAAATGACAACTCATGTCTATGGTTAGGAAACATAACCATCTTTGATTAACGAGCTAGTCAAGTAGAGGCATACTAGTGACACTCTGTTTGTCTATGTATTCACACATGTATTATGTTTCCGGTTAATACAATTCTAGCATGAATAATAAACATTTATCATGATATAAGGAAATAAATAATAACTTTATTATTGCCTCTAGGGCATATTTCCTTCATATTCTCACTATACTTGGACCTTTCCTCTCCGCGCTAAATCTGAAGTACCTGCAATCTTTCTCAACTTTCGACAATATGTAATTACACACTTTGGCTTGCCAATTCGATTTATTCAATGTGATAACGGTCATGAATTTGATAACACCCAAAACCGCACCTTCTTTCTCTCCCAAGGCATTCTTCTTCGCTTTTCATGCCCTTATACATCTTCTCAAAATGGTAAAGCTGAACGCTGTCTTCGCTCTATTAATGATGTTCTTCGCACATTGCTTTTACAAGCCTCTCTTCCTTCCCGTTTTTGGGTTGAAGCCCTTCGCACCGCCACACTGCTTCTTAATATTCGACCAACTAAAACTTGCCCTCTTTATTCGCCTTTCCAATCTCTTTTTCTCAACCACCACGACTATTCTTTTACTGCGTGTTTTGGCTGTCTATGCTTTCCCAACATCGCCTCTATCGCCTCCAACAAACTAGAACCACGCTCACTACCTTGCATTCACCTTGGTCTTTCCGATGATCACAAAGGATATCGTTGTTTGAACCATCTTACGGTCGTATCATTCTCTCTCGTCATGTCACATTCGATGAAAATACTTTTCCTTTTTACGTCACTACAACCACAACACCAATTCCACCACAATCCGCCACCACCAAAACCCCTTCCCTAGTTCGGCCTTCGGTCATCTCTGCTGCCATGGAATCTTGTTCCGTCTCTCATTGAAATCGCCCAACGTTAGCCACCCTCCTGCCCGTCCCCACCTCTCCCAAGCTGCATCCTCTACCCCACCGTCTTTCCCTCGCCACATCCTACCACGGCAACCCCTCGACACCCACCACCTCTGATTCTTCTTCCTCACCGTCCTCTTCAACCGAAAACCCATCGCCACCCAATGCCATTCTTATACCACCGCTCACCAATGATCATGTCATGTGCACCCGTGGAAAACGAGGATTTCTTCTCCCCACCAAGCGTCTCAATCTTACCGCCACCCCAACCATCTCTCCTATTCCAACCAGTTATAAGCGAGCTCTTCTTGACCCTCTACGGCTTTACGCTATGCGTGATGAATTTGAAGCTCTTGACAAAATAATACATGGACTCTTGTTCCCAAACCTCCTGGTGTTAACATTGTTTACGGCAAATGGGTTGTTCGTCATAAATTTCATTCGATGGCACTCTCGCCGTTACAAAGCTCGTTGGGTGTATCGTGGTTTCTCCCAAAGAGCCTGGTATTGACTTTGATGAGACTTTTTCTCCTGTTGTTAAACCAAGCACTATTCGTGTTGTTCTTAGTCTTGTTGTTTCCTCTTCTTGGCCTATTCATCAACTTGATGTTAAAAATGCTTTTCTTCATGGCACTCTCAATGAAACTGTTTATTGTCAGCAACCCTCTGGTTTTGAGAATCCCTCATCTCCAAATTTTGTTTGTCTCCTCAACAAATCTCTTTATGGCCTTAAACAAGCTCCTCGTGCATGGTTTCAATGCTTTGCTACTTTTATTCAAACCATATGCTTTATTCCCTTCAAATCCGATTCTTCTCTCTTTGTTTATCAGTCTTCTACTCACACTGCCTACCTCTTGCTTTATGTTGATGATATCATTCTCACGGCTAGTTCTGATTCTTTTCTTCAACATACCATCTCTTCTCTCAATGGGAGTTTTCCATGACTGATCTTGGTCCTCTTCATCATTTTCTAGGTATTCATGTTTCTACTTTAAAATCTTCCCTCTTTCTTTCTCAACGGCCATACATTTTGGACTTGCTTTCTCGTTCTGGTATGTCGATTGTCAACCCTCTCGTACTCCGGCCCGACGTTGGTGCTAAACTGACCGATGGTGATCCTCTTCGATCCTACTTTATATCGTAGCATCAAGGCGCTCTTCAATATGCCACTCTTACTCGTCACGAAATCTCCTATTCAGTTCAGCAAGCTTTGTCTCTTTATGCATGATCCTCGTGCTCCTCATCCGCTCATGTCAGACGCATTCTCCGCTATTTAAAAGGCACTCTTGATCACGGTCTCCTTATTAATTTTTCTTCACCTACAAGCTTGACAGTTTATTCTGATGCAGACTGGGCAGGTTGTCCAGATACTCGACGATCTACATCCAGATTTTGCGTTTATTTGGGTGATAATCTTGTTTCTTGGTGTTCTAAAAGGCGGTAACAGTTTGAGGTCTTCTGCGAGAAATTTGAGTATAGGGCGGTTGCTCACGCTGTGGCCGAGGCGGTGTGGCTACGGCAGCTTCTCGTTGAACTTCATCGTCCGCTCCCACGTGCTACCATTGTTTTTGTGATAACATCTCTGCGGTATACATGGCTTCCAATCGATTCAACATCGTCGCACAAAGCAATTGAGATTGACATTCATTTGTTCGTGAAAAGGTGGCTCTTGGCGAGGTTCGCGTTCTTCATGTTTCTACAAGTGCCCAATTTCTTGACATTTTTATCAAAGGACTCCATTGCATCGTTCACCGACATACGCTCCAGTCTCAACATTGTTTCACCTGACGTTGAGACTGCGGGGTGATCTTAGAGTATAAAGTCTATTCGTATTGTAATCTATCTCTATTAGTCTAGTCTTGGAGCCCAAGCTTTGTAATCTATATAAACAGCCCTTGAGGCCCCAATCAATACAACAATTATTTCTCCAATATCTCAATCTATCACTGCGAACGGCCATATAAGAGCAATCACGCTAAGCTGGAAAAGTTTAAGACTTGCTAGGCCGGCCGAGCGCTCACCAGAATCACTAATCATGACCACATACATGCATGCTGCTGCAGAGCTTCATTCTGGCTTACTTGTTTCTAATTAGCATGCACACGCACTTCCGATATTTGGAAATCAAGTGTGCATTTTTTTTACTACGAGTCAGTTTATTTGCTGGCTTCTAAAATAAGCTGGAATAAGCTTATTTTAGAAGCCCAACCAAATTCACTTTTTTAGAAGCCTAATATTTAAGACTTGAGTAATGGGCTTCTACAATAAAAATTTTGATTAGGTTTCTAGAATAAGATAAGTAGGGGCAGTTTATTCTGAAAGCTCAAAAAAGCAAGCAAAAGGATTGGCCCGTAACTTCGGCTACGGTCTACGGGACTATCTGAATGACTGAATGTGAATGGTGAAATCATATTATAAGTTTATTATCTTGACAAAAAAGAAAGAAAGGAACGGACAACTTCTGTGAAGAAATAGTTTTTTCGCAGCAGTACATGGGTGCCTTTGGTTCTACGCTAACAGTACTCAATGCTCGTCTGCAGCTTTATTGTGCAACCCGAAACACTCATCAGACAACATGCGTTGCTCCGCTGACAGATGAATTTCCTTTGTCTAATCCCAGGAAAAAGGCTGTAATCAGGGCCATAACCATAGGAAAAGATGTGCAGGTGCAGTGGTTAAAAACAAACACTAATCCCTGCGCAGCTTTATACTGTATTATCATGCCGCTCCAGGACGACACTCTTCAGACAGCGTGGCTTCTATTGTACAGGCGTGCGAGAGCGCCATTTTCCACCGAAAGGAAGGGAAAAAGTCCATTTTAAACCTTAAACTTATAGAGGTTAGGCGAAATGAACTCTTAAATCAAAATCCTGGTCGATTGCACCCTGAATTCTACAATCCCGGTCTAAATCGAACCCTGACATTGTTTGAACCGGTGGGGAGCTCCACGTGGCGTGCATCCAATAGTGAGTCTAGCCTTCGCTAAAGGGGCGCGCAAAACGGGCCGGCCCATTAGCATGCCTCAAGCGGATGTGAAAAAAATAACGAAAAGTAATAGCGAGAGCATGGGACTCGAACTCCCGACCTCACCACGAATAGAAACGTCGGTGGCCAGTAGTCCGGGAAACTACTTTTGACTAAGACGCAGCTATATCAGAAAAGTACCGTGACAGATCCTTTTTTTTAGAATTTGCGAAACATTTGTTGGAAAAAGGCGTGAACATATTTTCTGAAAAATGCGAATATTGTTTTATAATGAAACCAATTCCTAATTCCAAACAATATTTATGAACAGAGAACATTTTTTAAATGAATGTAAAATACATACTGAACATTTTGTTGGTATACGGTGAAAATGTTCAAAATGTACACTGAATATTTTTGGAAAAATGCGGTGAACATTTTTTCAAATGCAATCTGAACAATTTTTCTATACACGATGAACATTTTTTGTACACAGTGAACATTTTTTCAATGTACGTTGCACATTTTTTCACTGCAGTGAACTGTTTTTTTAAATGCAATATGGACAATTTTTCCATACGCGATGAACATTTTTGTGTACACTCACAGGGAACAGTTTTTCAATGTACGTTGCACATTTTTTCACTGCGGTGAACTTATTTTGAAAAGTGTGCAAAATTTGAAAAAGTGAAAAAAAAATGGAATTCATAAAAGAATTTTTTGAATTTCAAACATTTTCCCAAAATATACAGTGAACATTTTAGAACTTTTCTGTAATATAGCATGAACATACCTAAATATACAGTGAACATTTTCGTAACACGCAATGAACTTTGTATAATATAAGGAAAAAGAAACAGTAAAAAGAAAAAAATAAATCATAAAAAGAGAAATAAAATAATAAAAATAAAATAGAAATATAAAAATAAAACAAAAAGAAAGAAGAACCAGAAAAAAAAACCAAAAAAAATAAAGAACGAAAAACAGAAGCAACAACGTGCAGCACGCGCTGCTGTGAACTGGGCCGGCCTACCCGCGGGCGCTGCGGGAGTTTTCCTCCCAATCCTGGTCATTCTTTTCCATGTCAGCAATCCCCGTTTGGCAAATGATCCGAAGGTTTGATTTAGACCGGGATTGCAGAGTTCAGGGTGCAATCGACCGGGATTTTGACTTGGGGGTTCATTCCGCCCAATCTTTACAAATTCAAGGTCTAAAATGGACTTTTTTCGAAAGGAAGACAACCATGCCATCGGCCGGTTCGTCTCAGGAGCTGCTCGACAAGGGTGCGGTTCTGATATTACAGTGCTGTGTATTTGCCTCTGGTACTGGAATCGTATTCTATGAACTCATAACGAATTATGAGCACCATTCAGTCTGCAATCTATTCATGGGCGGAGGACCAACTAGTGCTACATGTGAACAAAAAAGAAAAAGTTCCCAATCGATTGCAGCGAGCTCACAGGTTGCGACAACTTTTCGAACGTGTAGAAGAGACAACACTCCATACTTCTTTACAAAAAGATGGTGGGAAAGTAGTGGCTTTGTTGACAAACCAGATGAGATGAATATGTTGTTTGACAGGCTCACATTGGCCATCAAGTAGAGATTTTTTAGAGCTTCACACCTGAACCTTGATTAAAGATGAAGAATGGTACGAATGCCACCTTTGTGTATCTTGTGTGTATAGTTTTTTTTAGAAAAGGAAGATGACCCCCGGCCTCTGCATCTGGGAGATGCGTATGGCCATTTTATTGATTATTCTCGAGGACCTTACAAAGTATTACAACAATGTGCCTGAATCTACCATCTTGGCAACATATGCCGCTATTCCTATCCAAAATGATGAATGGGTGCTAGTTGGGCCACTACCCAAATCACTCACCTAAGCCTAACATCAAAAGCCGGAAGCCGAAACTCATTCGGAAGCCCCAACCGAGTCACATACCGGGTCTGGGACACAATCCGGTCAGACGCACTCATGTGTCGTCGCCGTCATCTTCCACAGGTCTTCAGATCATATTGAGGCTTCTACTTTGTCTGGCCACTCTGCCATGGACGTCACCATGACGCCAGACAGCAACCTCCTCCTGCGCGAGCCCATCTCCGCGCATCGGACACCGAGTCTCCACAGCGTCATGCCATCGATCTCTGCCGCCATCAATGTGTGAGATGAAACACCGCTCCACCATCCCTCCAGCCAGCACTTGCTCCAAGGCGATACCCCCAGAAGGGAAAGCGATAGAACGCCATCATCATCCGATCCGGAAGACCCAGATCTGGAGTTTCCCCCTGAGCATCCCGAACCTGATGGCGCAGAATGCCGACGATGCCTTGACCATCGGCAGTAGCTCCACCAGACGAGCGTCGCCTACGTCGCCGCAGCCTCCAAGATGAAGCTGACCAGAATGCATATGTCGACACCGAACCGCCGCCACTTCCACCGCCGCTGAGCAGCCCCGAGCAACGCCTTGAGGAAGAAACACGCCACCGTGGTGTCGTCGTCGCTTGAAACAGGGGTCCGAGGGTTTTCACGAGCTCTGGGAGGGTGGAAGGAAGGAGGTCCTCTCAAGCCTCCAACAAGGGAAGCAACGCCCAAAGGCATCGCCATCGGAGTGGCCGCCACGCCGGCCAAGAGATTCCTCCGGAACCCTTCCAGCCACCGGATCTGCAAGGCCAGCACCCAAGAACGGTGACCGAAGCCACCAAGGGCCGGATCCGCTGCAGATCGGGGTCGAGGACGAACATCACCATGGCCACCAATATCCAGCGAGGAACCGCCGCCGCAGCCGAAGCCCACCACCTCTCCGCCATCCACTGGCCAAGGAAGTGGCCCACCTGTCCACGCCGGCGCCACGTGCCACCAGCCATGGCCGCCGTCATTGATCCGAGCCGCAGGCGGGCCGCCAACCGCGGGGTCTCGGGAGAGAGCCCCAGGGAAACGCCGCCGCCACGACGCGGGCTTCGCCCAGTGGTGGCCTCCGGCGGCGGCGAGGGGATTAGCTGGAGAAGGGGGGCCCGGCGACAGTGCGGTTGGGGGCTACCGCCCGTGTCGCCTACCCTAGGCGACGCGGGGGCCGATCTGCTGATGCGTGATGTTGCCACTCACATGAAAGCTTTGTCTGTCAGCGGGTCAGCTTGTGTGTATAGTTTACACTTCCGAGATCTTTTTTCTGAACACAGGACTTCTCCAAGATCCGGGGGCTTAATGAGACATCATAGATGTACTTGCTTAGATTGCTTCCTTGTATTTATTTTCTTTTGTGAGTTGGGAATCGAGCGCTCTTATGATGCCAATCGGCCAGTCTTGCTTTCTCTTCCGACGAGGGCGAGCAGAAAGCATATTCATGGCAGGCACCCTGCTATCATGTCGCTTCATCATAGACAGATACAGCTGCCTGCTTATTACAGCTTCAGAGTTTCGTAGTACAGTATTTGTTACAGTACTAGAGTGAGTGTATATTACTTGCAGATTTGAGCCTTTGCATGATCCGTCGCCTCACTGGCTGGCTGCCCCACAAATAATTTCTCCATCAAGCACTTTGATCGCCATTGTCGCAATTTGGCAGTCTGCAGAAAAACGTTTTTCCGAGGACAGTATAACAAAAGCTGCAAAGTTTTCACTTCAGGAATATTTGACTCAACTGGCAAACAACGCAACTAAACCATGAACGAAAATGACTGGTGACATGCGTGCAGCGTGGAGGGTGTGTAGTAGCCACGCTCCGCCCTGAAAAAGATGGCGGGGGGAGGCGGCACGGGGGGAACCCCAGACCCCGCCGCCGGCCACCCCCTCTCCCTCCCCTTCCCCTCGCCGCCGCCGTCGGCCGCTGCCGGGCGAAGCCCGCGATGCCGGTGCGATGGCGGGTCTCGGCGCGGCCCTCCCTCTAGCGGCGGCGTGGAGCTCCACCCGGGGGCTCTTGGCGGCTTGGTGCGGTGAACCTCCGTGAGGGCTCTCGGTCGTTGGCTGCGGTGGTGGGGCGTGCTTCGTCCGGTGGTATGACCTTGATAGCGGCGGCCCGGGTCCACCTTACTGTTCGGTCGATCCGATCTGGATCTGGTTACGGCAGTAGAGTCTAAATCCATGGCTGCCGGCAGGCGTGGTGGCGCCGGTCCTCGGCGGCTGCTGGGCACCGTGGTGGTGCTGGTGGTTGTGCTGGTGGCTCTGTGTGGTGGATGGGGCTCCGAGGCGGCGGCCTCGGACCAAGCTGAAGGAAATATGCCCTAGAGGCAATAATAAAGTTATTATTTATTTCCTTATATCATGATAAATGTTTATTATTCATGCTAGAATTGTATTAACCGGAAACATAATACATGTGTGAATACATAGACAAACAGAGTGTCACTAGTATGCCTCTACTTGACTAGCTCGTTAATCAAAGATGGTTATGTTTCCTAACCATAGACATGAGTTGTCATTTGATTAACGGGATCACATCATTAGGAGAATGATCTGATTGACTTGACCCATTCCGTTAGCTTAGCACTTGATCGTTTAGTATATTGCTAATGCTTTCTTCATGACCTATACATGTTCCTGTAACTATGAGATTATGCAACTCCCGTTTACCGGAGGAACACTTTGGGTACTACCAAAGCGTCACAACGTAATCGGGTGATTATAAAGGAGTACTACAGGTGTCTCCAAAGGTACTTGTTGGGTTGGCGTATTTCGAGATTAGGTTTTGTCACTCCGATTGCCTGGAGAGGTATCTCTGGGCCTTCTCGGTAATACACATCACATAAGCCTTGCAAGCATTACAACTAATGAGTTAGTTGTGAGATGATGTATTACGGAACGAGTAAAGAGACTTACCGCAACGAGATTGAACTAGGTATTGGATACCGACGATCGAATCTCGGGTAAGTAACATACCGATGACAAAGGGAACAACGTATGTCGTTATGCGGTTTGACCGATAAAGATCTTCGTAGAATATGTAGGAACCAATATGGGCATCCAGGTTCCGCTATTGTTTATTGACCGAGAATGGTTCTAGGTCATGTCTACATAGTTCTCGAACCCGTAGGGTCCGCTCGATTATCGTTTCGATGACAGTTCATAATGAGTTTATAAGTATTGATGCACGAAGGTTGTTGAGTCCCGGATGTGATCACGGACATGACGAGGAGTCTCGAAATGGTCGAGACATAAAGATTGATATATTGGAAGCCTACATTTGGACATCGGAAGTGTTCCGGGTGAAATCAGGATTTTACCGGAGTACCGGGAGGTTACCGGAACCCCCCGGGAGGTCCATGGGCCTTAATGGGCCATAGGAGAAGAGGAAGGGCAAGCCAAGGTGGGCTGCGCGCCCCTCCCCTCTAGTCCGAATAGGACAAGGAAGGGGCGGCGCCTTCCTCTTCCCCTCCTCCAATCCTAGTCCAACTAGGAGAAGGGGAGTCCTACTCGGTGGGAGTAGGACTCCTCCTTAGTGCGCCTCCTCTAGGGCCGCCACCTCCCCTTGGCTCCTTTATATCACGGGCAGGGGCACCCCAATACACAAGTTGATCTACGGATCTTTCCTTAGCCGTGTGCGGTGCCCCTTCCACCATATTCCACTTGGTCATATCGTCGCGGAGCTTAGGCGAAGCCTGCGCCGGAGAAGTCATATCGTCAGCGGAGCTTAGGCGAAGCCCTGCGTCGGTGGAGCATCAACATCGTCCTGCGCCCGTCGTCTTGTGGAACTCATCCCCGACACTTTCTGGATCGAGTCCGGGATCGTCATCGAAATTTGAGCGTGTGCGAGAACTTCGGAGGTGCCGTGACGTTCGGTGCTTGGATCGGTCGGATCGTGAAGACGACGACTACATCAACAGCGTTGTTATAACGCTTCCGCTTTCGGTCTACGAGTGCGTGGACGGACACTCTTCCCTCTCGTTGCTATGCCATCACCATGGTCTTGCGTGATCGTAGGAAAATTTTTGAAATTACTACGTTCCCCAACAGTGGCATCCGAGCCTGGTTTTATGCGTTGATGTCATATGCACGAGTAGAACACAAGTGAGTTGTGGGCGATACAAGTCATACTGCCTACCAGCATGTCGTACTTTGGTTCAGCGGTATTGTGAGATGAAGCGGCCCGGACCGACATTACGCCAGACGCTTCTGCGAGATCGGTTTTCACCGCCCGAGCACTTTCGTTGCTTAAAGGTGACCGGCGGGTGTCTGTCTCTCTCACTTTAGTTGAACCGAGTATGGCTACGCCCGGTCCTTGAGAAGGTTAAAGCGAGTCTATTTGACAAACTATCGTTGTGGTTTTGATGCGTAGGTAAAGAACGGTTCTTGCTCAGCCCGTAGCAGCCACGTAAAACTTGCAACAACAAAGTAGAGGACGTCTAACTTGTTTTTGCAGGGCATGTTGTGATGTGATGTGGTCAAGACGTGATGCTATATTTTTTGTATGAGATGATCATGTTTTGTAACCGAGTTATCGGCAATGGCGAGAGCCATATGGTTGTCGCTTTATTGTATGAAATGCAAGCGCCATGTAATTGCTTTACTTTATCACTAAGCGATGGCGATAGTCGTAGAAGCAATAGTTGGCGAGACGACAACGATGCTACGATGGAGATCAAGGTGTTGCGCGGTGGCGATGGTGATCATGGCGGTGCTTGGCGATGGAGATCACAAGCACAAGATGATGATGACCATATCATATCACTTATATTGATTGCATGTGATGTTTATCCTTTATGCATCTTATCTTGCTTTGTTTGACGGTAGCATTATAAGATGATCTCTCACTAAAAATTATCAAGAAGTGTTCTCCACGAGTATGCACCGTTGCCAAAGTTCGTAGTACCCGGACACCACGTGATGATCGGGTGTGATAAGTTCTACGTCCATCTACAACGGGTGCAAAACAGTTGCACACGCGGAATACTCGAGTTAAACTTGACGAGCCTAGCATATAACAGATATGGCCTCGGAACACGAGACCGAAAGGTCGAACGTGAATCATATAGTAGATATGATCAACATAGTGATGTTCACCATTGAAACTACTCCGTCTCACGTGATGATCGGACATGGTTTAGTTGATTTGGATCACGTGATCACTTAGATGACTAGAGAGATGTACGTCTAAGTGGGAGTTTTTTAATATGATTAATTGAACTTAAATTTATCATGAACTTAGTACACGATAGTATTTTGCTTGTCTATGTTTAATGTAGATAGATGGCTCGTCTTTGTTCCGTTGAATTTTAATGCGTTCCTTGAGAAAGCAAAGTTGAAAGATGATGGTAGCAATTACACGGAATTTGGGTCCGTAATTTGAGGATTATCCTCATTGCTGCACGGAAAAATTACGTCCTGGAAGCACCGGCTGGGTAGCGAACTGCTGCGGAATCTTTGAGCGAAGTTATGAGCGTCGGCAAAGCAGAGCTGATGACTACTCTATAGTTCGATGTGCCATGCTTTACGGCTTAGAACCGGGTCTTCAACGACGTTTTGAGCGTCATGGAGCATATGAGATGTTCCAGGAGTTGAAGTTAATATTTCAAGCAAATGCGGATTGAGAGATATGAAGTCTCCAATAAGTTCTATAGCTGCAAGATGGAGGAGAATAGTTACGTCGGTGAGCACATACTCAAAATGTCCGGGTATAACAATCACTTAATTCAGCTGGGAGTTAATCTTCCGGATGATAGTGTCATTGATGTAATTCTCCAATCATCGCCACCAAGCTACAAGAGCTTCGTGATGAACTATAATATGCAAGGGATGACTAAGACAATTCACGAGCTCTTCGCGATGCTAAAAGTCAGCGGAGGTAGAAATCAAGAAAGAGCATCAAGTGTTGATGGTCAACAAGACCACTAGTTTCAAGAAAAAGGGCAAAGGGAAGAAGAAGGAAACTTCAAAAAGAACAGCAAGAAAGTTCTTGATCAAGAGAAGAAACCCAAGTCTGGACCTAAGCCTGAAAGCGAGTGTTTTTACTGCAAGCAGACCGGACCGGAAGCGGAACTGCCCCAAGTATTTGGCGGATAAAAGGATGGCAAGGTGAACAAAGGTATATGTGATATACATGTTATTGATGTGTACCTTACTAGAGCTCGTAGTAGCACTGGTATTTGATCTTGGTTACATTGCTAATATTTGCAACTCGAAACAGGGACTACGGAATAGACGAGCACTGGCAAAGGACGAAGTGACGATGAGTGTTGGAAGTAGTTCCAAGATTGATGTGATCATCATCGCACACTCCCTATACTTTCGGGATTAGTGTTAAACCTAAATAAATGTTATTTAGTGTTTGCGTTGAGCATGAATATGATTTGATCATGTTTATTTCAAAAGCGGTTATTCATTTAAAGTCAAAAGAATAATTGTTGTTCTGTTTAAATGAATAAAACCTTCAATGGTCATACACCCAATAAAATAGTTTGTTGGATCTCGATCGTGGTGATACACATATTCATAATATTGATGCCAAAAGATGCAAAGTTAATAATGATAGTGCAACTTATTTGTGTACTTTGCCGTTTAGGTCATATTGGTGTAAAGCGCATGAAGAAACTCCATGCTTTGATGGGATTTTGGAATCACTTGGTTATGAATCATTTGATGCTTGCGAACCGTGCCTTTTGGGCAAGATGACTAAAACTCCGTTCTCGAAACAATGGAACAAGCTCTCGACTTGTTGGAAATAACACATATATACCGATATATGCGATCCAATGAGTGTTGATGCTCGTGGCAAGTATCATTATTTTCTCGACCTTCACAGATGATTTGAGCAGATATGCGTATATCTTCTTGATGAAACATAAGTCTGAAATAGTTGAAAAGTTCAAAGAATTTCAGAGTGAAGTAGAAAATCATCGTAACAAGAAAATAAAGTTTACGCGATCGATCGTGAGGAGAATATTTGAGTTCTGAGTTTGGCCTTCAATTAAAACAATGTGGAATAGTTTCACAGCTCACGCCACCGGAACACCACAACGTTATGGTGTGTCCGAGCGTCAGAACCGTACTTTATTTTGATATGGTGCGATCAATGATGTCTCTTACCGATTTACCAATATCATTTTGGGGTTATGCATTAGAGACAGACTACATTCACGTTTAATAGGGCACCATCTAAATCCGTTGAGGCGACACCGTATGAACTATGGTTTAACAAAGAAACCTAAGTATCGTTTCTTAAAAGTTTGGAGTTGTGATGCTTATGTGAAAAAGTTTTCACCGATAAGCTCGAACCCAAATCGGAGAAGTGCGTCTTCATAGAATACCCAAAGGTAAATATTGGGTACACCTTCTATCACAGATCCAAAGGCAAGTTTTTCGTTGCTAAGATGGATCCTTTCTAGAGAAGAAAGTTTCTCTCGAAAGAAGTGAGTGGGAGGAAAGTAGAACTTGATGAGGTAATTGTACCTTCTCCCTTATTGGAAAGTAGTTCATCACGTAAATCAGTTCGGTGATTCCTACACCAATTAGTGAGGAAGTTAATGATGATGATCATGAAACTTCAGATCAAGTTGCTACCAAACCTCGTGAGGGTCTTCCAGAGCAAAATCCGCACTGCAGTGGTATGGTAATCGTGTTACGGAAGTCATGTTACTAGACCATGATGAACCTACGGACTATGAGGAAGCGATGATGAGCCCAGATTCCGAAATGGCTTGAGGCCATGAAATGCGAGATAGGATCCATGTATGAGAACAAAGTATAGACTTTGATTGACTTGCTCGATGATCAGCAAGCCATTTTAAATAGATGGATCTTCAAGAGGAAGACGGACACTGATAGTAGTGTTACTATCTACAAAGCTCGACTTGTCACAAAAAGGTTGTCGACAAGTTCATGGTGTTGACTACAATGAGATTTTCTCAAGCGTAGCGATGCTTAAGTCTGTCCGAATCATGTTAGCAATTGCCACATTTTATGAAATCTGGCAAATGGATGTCAAAACTACATTCTTTAATGGATTTATTAAAGAAGAGTTGTATATGATGCAACCAGAAGGTTTTGTCAATCCTAAAAGAGCTAACAAAATGTGCAAGCTCCAGTGATCCTTCTATGGGCTGGTGCAAGCATCTCGGAGTTGGAATAAACGCTTTGATAGTGTGATCAAAGCATATGGTTTTATCTGAGACTTTTGGAGAAGCACTTGTATTTACAAGAAAGTGAGTGGGAGCACTACAACATTTACGATAAGTATATGTGAATGACATATTGTTGATCGGAAATAATGTAGAATTATTACGCAAAGCATAAAGGAGTATTTGAAAGGAGTTTTTCAAAGAAAGACCTCGGTGAAGCTGCTTACAAATTGAGCATCAAGATCTATAGAGATAGATCAAGGCGGCTTGATAAGTTTTTCAGTAAGTACATACCTAGTCAAGATTAAGAAGTAGTTCAAAATGGAACAGCCAAAGAAAGAGTTCTTGCATGTGTTACAAGGTGTGAGATAGAGTAAGACTCAAAACCCGACCACGGCAGGAAGATAGAAAGAGAATGAAAGTCATTCCTATGCATCAGCCATAGGTTCTATAAAGTATGTCATCTTTGTGTACCAAGATCTATTGCATACCCTACCACTATGCTTGGCAAGGAGTGCAATAGTGATCTAGGAGTAGATCAATGGACAGCGGTCAAAATTATCCTTAGTAGAATAAGGATATGTTTCTCGATTATGGAAGTGACAAAAGGTTAGGTAAGTAAAGGATTACGTCGATGCAAGTTTTGACACCGATCCGGATGACTCTAAGTCACGATCTAGATACATATTGAAAGTGGGAGCAATTAGCTAGAGTAGCTCCGTGCGAGAGCATTGTAGACATAGAGATTTGCAAAATACTTACGGCTCTGAATGTAGCAGAGACCCGTTGACTAAAATTATCTCACGAGCAAAACATGATCATCCCTTAGTACTCTTTGGGTGTTAATCACATAGCGATGTGAACTAGATTATTGACTCTAGTAAACCCTTTGGGTGTTGGTCACATGACGATGTGAACTATGGGTGCTAATCACATACTGAGATGTGAATATTAGTGTTGAATCACATTATGATGTGAACTAGATTATTGACTCTAGTGCAAGTGGGAGATCAAGGAAATATGCCCTAGAGGCAATAATAAAGTTATTATTTATTTCCTTATATCATGATAAATGTTTATTATTCATGCTAGAATTGTATTAACCGGAAACATAATACATGTGTGAATACATAGACAAACAGTGTCACTAGTATGCCTCTACTTGACTAGCTCGTTAATCAAAGATGGTTATGTTTCCTAACCATAGACATGAGTTGTCATTTGATTAACGGGATCACATCATTAGGAGAATGATCTGATTGACTTGACCCATTCCGTTAGCTTAGCACTTGATCGCTTAGTATATTGCTAATGCTTTCTTCATGACCTATACATGTTCCTGTAACTATGAGATTATGCAACTCCCGTTTGGGAGGAACACTTTGGTACTACCAAAGCGTCACAACGTAATCGGGTGATTATAAAGGAGTACTACAGTGTCTCCAAAGGTACTTGTTGGGTTGGCGTATTTCGAGATTAGGTTTTGTCACTCCGATTGTCGGAGAGGTATCTCTGGGCCTTCTCGGTAATACACATCACATAAGCCTTGCAAGCATTACAACTAATGAGTTAGTTGTGAGATGATGTATTACGGAACGAGTAAAGAGACTTACCGTAACGAGATTGAACTAGGTATTGGATACCGACGATCGAATCTCGGGTAAGTAACATACCGATGACAAAGGGAACAACGTATGTCGTTATGCGGTTTGACCGATAAAGATCTTCAGTAGAATATGTAGGAACCAATATGGGCATCCAGGTTCCGCTATTGGTTATTGACCGAGAATGGTTCTAGGTCATGTCTACATAGTTCTCGAACCCGTAGGGTCCGCACGCTTAACGCTTCGATGGCGATTCATAATGAGTTTATAAGTATTGATGCACGAAGGTTGTTGAGTCCGGATGTGATCACGGACATGACGAGGAGTCTCGAAATGGTCGAGACATAAAGATTGATATATTGGAAGCCTACATTTGAACATCGGAAGTGTTCCGGGTGAAATCGGGATTTCTTAGATGCAGGAGGTTACCGGAACCCCGGGAGGTCCATGGGCCTTAATGGGCCATAGGAGAAGAGGAAGGGCAGGCCAAGGTGGGCTGCGGCCCCCTCCCCTCTAGTCCGAATAGGACAAGGAAGGGCGGCGCCTTCCTCTTCCCTCCTCCAATCCTAGTCCAACTAGGAGAAGGGGGAGTCCTACTCGGTGGGAGTAGGACTCCTCCTTAGTGCGCCTCCTCTAGGGCCGCCACCTCCCCTTGGCTCCTTTATATCACTGAGGCGGGGGCACCCCAATACACACAAGTTGATCTACGGATCTTTCCTTAGCCGTGTGCGGTGCCCCTTCCACCATATTCCACTTCGGTCATATCGTCGCGGAGCTTAAGTGAAGCCTGCGCCGGAGAAGTCATATCGTCGCGGAGCTTAGGCGAAGCCCTGCGTCGGTGGAGCATCAACATCGTCACCACGCCGTCGTCTTGTGGAACTCATCCCGACACTTTCTTTGGATCGAGTCCGGGATCGTCATCGAGTGAGCGATGTGCGTAACTCGGAGGTGCCGTGACGTTCGGTGCTTGGATCGGTCGGATCGTGAAGGCGTCGACTACATCAACAGCGTTGTTATAACGCTTCCGCTTTCGGTCTCACGAGTGCGTGGGCGGACACTCTTCCCTCTCGTTGCTATGCCATCACCATGGTCTTGCGTGATCGTAGGAAAATTTTTGAAATTACTACGTTCCCCAGCGGTGGCATCCGAGCCTGGTTTTATGCGTTGATGTCATATGCACGAGTAGAACACAAGTGAGTTGTGGGCGATACAAGTCATACCGCCTACCGACATGTCGTACTTTGGTTCAGCGGTATTGTGAGATGAAGCGGCCGGACCGACATTACGCCAGACGCTTACGCGAGATCGGTTTCACCGCTCCGAGCACTCGTTGCTTAAAGGTGACCGGCGGGTGTCTGTCTCTCTCACTTTAGTTGAACCGAGTATGGCTACGCCCGGTCCTTGAGAAGGTTAAAACGGAGTCTATTTGACAAACTATCGTTGTGGTTTTGATGCGTAGGTAAAGAACGGTTCTTGCTCAGCCCGTAGCAGCCACGTAAAACTTGCAACAACAAAGTAGAGGACGTCTAACTTGTTTTTGCAGGGCATGTTGTGATGTGATGTGGTCAAGGCGTGATGCTATATTTTTGTATGAGATGATCATGTTTTGTAACCGAGTTATCGTGGCTGGCGAGAGCCATATGGTTGTCGCTTTATTGTATGAAATGCAAGCGCCATGTAATTGCTTTACTTTATCACTAAGCGATAGCGATAGTCGTAGAAGCAATAGTTGGCGAGGCGACAACGATGCTACGATGGAGATCAAGGTGTTGCGCCGGTGGCGATGGTGATCATGGCGGTGCTTGGCGATGGAGATCACAAGCACAAGATGATGATGACCATATCATATCACTTATATTGATTGCATGTGATGTTTATCCTTTATGCATCTTATCTTGCTTTGTTTGACGGTAGCATTATAAGATGATCTCTCACTAAAAATTATCAAGAAGTGTTCTCCACGAGTATGCACCGTTGCCAAAGTTCGTAGTACCCGGACACCACGTGATGATCGGGTGTGATAAGTTCTACGTCCATCTACAACGGGTGCAAAACAGTTACTGCAGCGGAATACTCGAGTTAAACTTGACGAGCCTTGCATATAACAGATATGGCCTCGGAACACGGAGACCGAAAGGTCGAGCGTGAATCATATAGTAGATATGATCAACATAGTGATGTTCACCATTGAAACTACTCCGTCTCACGTGATGATCGGACATGGTTTAGTTGATTTGGATCACGTGATCACTTAGATGACTAGAGAGATGTACGTCTAAGTGGGAGTTTTTTAATATGATTAATTGAACTTAAATTTATCATGAACTTAGTACTGATAGTATTTTGCTTGTCTATGTTTAATGTAGATAGATGGCTCGTCTTTGTTGTTCCGTTGAATTTTAATCGTTCCTTGAGAAAGCAAAGTTGAAAGATGATGGTAGCAATTACACGGATTGGGTCCGTAACTTGAGGATTATCCTCATTGCCGCACGGAAAAATTACGTCCTGGAAGCACCTGGGTAGCGAACTGCTGCGAGATCTTTGAGCGGAAGTTATGAACGCGTCCGCAAAGCGTAGCCGATGACTACTCTATAGTTCGGTGTGCCATGCTTTACGGCTTAGAACCGGGTCTTCAACGACGTTTTGAGCGTCATGGAGCATATGAGATGTTCCGAGTTGAAGTTAATATTTCAAGCAAATGCGGATTGAGAGATATGAAGTCTCCAATAAGTTCTATAGCTGCAAGATGGAGGAGAATAGTTACATCGGTGAGCACATACTCAAAATGTCTGGGTATAACAATCACTTAATTCAGCTGGGAGTTAATCTTCCGGATGATAGTGTCATTGATGAAATTCTCCAATCATCGCCACCAAGCTACAAGAGCTTCGTGATGAACTATAATATGCAAGGGATGACTAAGACAATTCTGAGCTCTTCGCGATGCTAAAAGCAGCGGAGGTAGAAATCAAGAAAGAGCATCAAGTGTTGATGGTCAACAAGACCACTAGTTTCAAGAAAAGGGCAAAGGGAAGAAGAAGGAAACTTCAAAAGAACAGCAAGAAAGTTGCTGATCAAGAGAAGAAACCCAAGTGCGGACCTAAGCACGAAATCGAGTGTTTTACTGCAAGCGGACGGACCTTTGGAAGCGGAACTGCCCCAAGTATTTGGCGGATAAAAAGGATGGCAAGGTGAACAAAGGTATATGTGATATACATGTTATTGATGTGTACCTTACTAGAGCTCGTAGTAGCACCTGGGTATTTGATACTGGTTCTGTTGCTAATATTTGCAACTCGAAACAGGGACTACGGAATAGACGAGCACTGGCAAAGGACGAAGTGACGATGAGTGTTGGAAGTAGTTCCAAGATTGATGTGATCATCATCGCACACTCCCTATACTTTCGGGATTAGTGTTAAACCTAAATAAATGTTATTTAGTGTTTGCGTTGAGCATGAATATGATTTGATCATGTTTATTTCAAAACGGTTATTCATTTAAAGTCAAAAGAATAATTGTTGTTACATTTAAATGAATAAAACCTTCAATGGTCATACACCCAATAAAATAGTTTGTTGGATCTCGATCGTGGTGATACACATATTCATAATATTGATGCCAAAAGATGCAAAGTTAATAATGATAGTGCAACTTATTTGTGGCACTGCCGTTTAGGTCATATTGGTGTAAAGCGCATGAAGAAACTCCATGCTGATGGGATTTTGGAATCACTTGGTTATGAATCATTTGATGCTTGCGAACCGTGCCTTTTGGGCAAGATGACTAAAACTCCGTTCTCCGAAACAATGGAACAAGCTACTGACTTGTTGGAAATAACACATATATACCGATATATGCGATCCAATGAGTGTTGATGCTCGTGGCAAGTATCATTATTTTCGACCTTCACAGATGATTTGAGCAGATATGCGTATATCTTCTTGATGAAACATAAGTCTGAAATAGTTGAAATGTTCAAAGAATTTCAGAGTGAAGTAGAAAATCATCGTAACAAGAAAATAAAGTTTCTGGGATCTGATCGTGAGGAGAATATTTGAGTTACGAGTTTGGCCTTCAATTAAAACAATGTGGAATAGTTTCACAGCTCACGCCACCGGAACACCACAACGTTATGGTGTGTCCGAGCGTCGTAACCGTACTTTATTTTGATATGGTGCGATCAATGATGTCTCTTACCGATTTACCAATATCATTTTGGGGTTATGCATTAGAGACAGCTACATTCACGTTTAATAGGGCACCATCTAAATCCGTTGAGACGACACCGTATGAACTATGGTTTAACAGTAAACCTAAGCTGTCGTTTCTTAAAAGTTTGGAGTTGTGATGCTTATGTGAAAAAGTTTTAACCTGATAAGCTCGAACCCAAATCGGAGAAGTGCGTCTTCATAGAATACCCAAAGGTAAATATTGGGTACACCTTCTATCACAGATCCAAAGGCAAGTTTTTCGTTGCTAAGATGGATCCTTTCTAGAGAAGAAAGTTTCTCTCGAAAGAAGTGAGTGGGAGGAAAGTAGAACTTGATGAGGTAATTGTACCTTCTCCCTTATTGGAAAGTAGTTCATCACAGAAATCAGTTCCCAAAGTGATTCCTACACCAATTAGTGAGGAAGTTAATGATGATGATCATGAAACTTCAGATCAAGTTGCTACCAAACCTCGTAGGTCTTCGAGCAAAATCCGCACCAGAGTGGTATGGTAATCGTGTTACGGAAGTCATGTTACTAGACCATGATGAACCTACGGACTATGAGGAAGCGATGATGAGCCCAGATTCCATGAAATGGCTTGAGGCCATGAAATCTGAGATAGGATCCATGTATGAGAACAAAGTATAGACTTTGATTGACTTGCTCGATGATCGCAAGCCATTTTAAATAGATGGATCTTCAAGAGGAAGACGGACAACGATAGTAGTGTTACTATCTACAAAGCTCGACTTGTCACAAAAGGTTGTCGACAAGTTCAAGGTGTTGACTACAATGAGATTTTCTCAAGCTGTAGCGATGCTTAAGTCTGTCCGAATCATGTTAGCAATTGCCACATTTTATGAAATCTGGCAAATGGATGTCAAAACTACATTCTTTAATGGATTTATTAAAGAAGAGTTGTATATGATGCAACCAGAAGGTTTTGTCAATCCTAAAAGAGCTAACAAAATGTGCAAGCTCCAAATGATCCATCTATGGACTGGTGCAAGCATCTCGGAGTTGGAATAAACGCTTTGATAGTGTGATCAAAGCATATGGTTTTATACAGACTTTTGGAGAAGCTTTGTATTTACAAGAAAGTGAGTGGGAGCACTACAACATTTCGATAAGTATATGTGAATGACATATTGTTGATCGGAAATAATGTAGAATTGTTAAGCAAAGCATAAAGGAGTGTTTGAAAGGAGTTTTTCAAAGAAAGACCTCGGTGAAGCAGCTTACAAATTGAGCATCAAGATCTATAGAGATATATCAAGACGCTTGATAAGTTTTTAGGTAAGTACATACCTTGTCAAGATTTTGAAGTAGTTCAAAATGGAACAGCCAAAGAAAGAGTTCTTGCACGTGTTACAAGGTGTGAGATTGAGTAAGACTCAAAACCCGACCACGGCAGGAAGATAGAAAGAGAATGAAAGTCATTCCCTATGCATCAGCCATAGGTTCTATAAAGTATGTCATCTTGTGTACCAAGATCTATTGCATACCCTACCACTATGCTTGGCAAGGAGTGCAATAGTGATCTAGGAGTAGATCAATGGACAGCGGTCAAAATTATCCTTAGTAGAATAAGGATATGTTTCTCGATTATGGAAGTGACAAAGGTTAAATGCGTAAAGGATTACGTCGATGCAAGTTTTGACACCGATCCGGATGACTCTAAGTCACGATCTAGATACATATTGAAAGTGGGAGCAATTAGCTAGAGTAGCTCCGTGCGAGCATTGTAGACATAGAGATTTGCAAAATACTTACGGCTCTGAATGTATGCAGACCCGTTGACTAAAATTATCTCACGAGCAAAACATGATCATCCCTTAGTACTCTTTGGGTGTTAATCACATAGCGATGTGAACTAGATTATTGACTCTAGTAAACCCTTTGGGTGTTGGTCACATGACGATGTGAACTATGGGTGCTAATCACATACAGATGTGAATATTAGTGTTGAATCACATTATGATGTGAACTAGATTATTGACTCTAGTGCAAGTGGGAGACTGAAGGAAATATGCCCTAGAGGCAATAATAAAGTTATTATTTATTTCCTTATATCATGATAAATGTTTATTATTCATGCTAGAATTGTATTAACGGAAACATAATACATGTGTGAATACATAGACAAGCAGAGTGTCACTAGTATGCCTCTACTTGACTAGCTCGTTAATCAAAGATGGTTATGTTTCCTAACCATAGACATGAGTTGTCATTTGATTAACGGGATCACATCATTAGGAGAATGATCGATTGACTTGACCCATTCCGTTAGCTTAGCACTTGATCGTTTAGTATATTGCTAATGCTTTCTTCATGACCTATACATGTTCCTGTAACTATGAGATTATGCAACTCCGTTTACGGAGGAACACTTTAGGTACTACCAAACGTCACAACGTAATCGGGTGATTATAAAGGAGTACTACAGGTGTCTCCAAAGGTACTTGTTGGGTTGGCGTATTTGAGATTAGGTTTTGTCACTCCGATTGTCGGAGAGGTATCTCTGGGCCTTCTCGGTAATACACATCACATAAGCCTTGCAAGCATTACAA
Source organism: Aegilops bicornis (assembly GCA_021605145.1). Lineage (NCBI taxonomy): Eukaryota > Viridiplantae > Streptophyta > Magnoliopsida > Poales > Poaceae > Aegilops > Aegilops bicornis. The sequence continues at coordinate 513,330,208 of CM038672.1, read as the reverse complement.
CTAATGAGTTAGTTGTGAGATGATGTATTACGGAGCGAGTAAAGAGACTTACGGTAACGAGATTGAACTAGGTATTGGATACCGACGATCGAATCTCGGGTAAGTAACATACCGATGACAAAGGGAACAACGATGTCGTTATGCGGTTTGACCGATAAAGATCTTCGTAGAATATGTAGGAACCAATATGGGCATCCAGGTTCCGCTATTGGTTATTGACCGAGAATGGTTCTAGGTCATGTCTACATAGTTCTCGAACCCGTAGGGTCCTTGCAACAACGTTTCGATGATGAGTTCATAATGAGTTTATAAGTATTGATGCACGAAGGTTGTTCGAGTCCCGGATGTGATCACGGACATGACGAGGAGTCTCGAAATGGTCGAGACATAAAGATTGATATATTGGAAGCCTACATTTGAACATCGGAAGTGTTCCGGTGAAATCGGGATTTTACCGAGATGCAGGAGGTTACCGGAACCCCGGGAGGTCCATGGGCCTTAATGGGCCATAGGAGAAGAGGAAGGGCAGGCCAAGGTGGGCTGCGGCCCTCCCCTCTAGTCCGAATAGGACAAGGAAGGGGCGGCGCCTTCCCTCTTCCTCCTCCAATCCTAGTCCAACTAGGAGAGGGGAGTCCTACTCCGGTGGGAGTAGGACTCCTCCTTAGTGCGCCTCCTCTAGGGCCGCCACCTCCCCTTGGCTCCTTTATATCACGGGGCAGGGGGCACCCCAATACACACAAGTTGATCTACGGATCTTTCCTTAGCCGTGTGCGGTGCCCCTTCCACCATATTCCACTTGGTCATATCGTCATGAGCTTAGGCGAAGCCTGCGCGGAGAAGTCATATCGTCGGAGCTTAGGCGAAGCCCTGCGTCGGTGGAGCATCAACATCGTCACCACGCCGTCGTCTTGTGGAACTCATCCCGACACTTTCTTTGGATCGGAGTCCGGGATCGTCATCGTTTGAGCGTGTGCGAGAACTTCGGAGGTGCCGACGTTCGGTGCTTGGATCGGTCGGATCGTGAAGACGTCGACTACATCAACCGCGTTGTTATAACGCTTCGCTTTCGGTCTCACGAGTGCGTGGACGGACACTCTTCCCTCTCGTTGCTATGCCATCACCATGGTCTTGCGTGATCGTAGGAAAATTTTTGAAATTACTACGTTCCCCAACACAAGCTCCCGGCGTAGCCTGGGCGTGGACGGCGTACATGCGCGCGGAGGCTCTAGATGTGTGCGTGGGGCGCGGATCGATTGCCGGCGCTGGCGGCGTTAGCGACGTCAGGCGGACCGACCGACCGATCGGGCGCGGCGACCGCTGGTTTCTCCGGGCGCGAGGTGTGCTACGGGTGGACGGCCTGCTCTCGCTTTCGCCGCTCGAGCGGCTCGATCTGGTGCTACTCTGGCGATTCTGCGGTGGTGGTGGCTACGGTGGTGCGGTGGTGGGCGGCCCGGCTAGGGGTGGTGCGTGTGCGGTCGCGGTGGATCATGGGATCCCGTGGCGTAATGAGGTCGGCCTCGGCGGTGGTGGCGGTGGGGCGGTCGGTGGTGGAAGGTGGTCGGCGCATCTCCGGGAGAAATCTTTGTTTCAGCCTTCTTCGGTGCCGGCGGCGGCGGCACCCGCGGGTGCCGTGATCTTTCTTGAAAGCGTAGTCGTGAAGGTGTGCTCCTCCTCCCCACGGCTTTTGCTCCGGAGGGAAACCTCAGATCCGTTGGGTCGGGCGATGGAGGCGTCTTCGCACCTTTCTTCTTTTTAGGGGCATCGTCTCGGAGCCGGCTACGATCGAAAGACTGGTGGATTGCGGCATCTTCGCCGTGGATGGCGGCATCTTCGCCGCATGGTTTGCTGAGGCAGGGCGTTGGTTTCTGTTTGGCAACGATGATGTCATCGAGAGGAGCTCGGGTCGCGGCGTGGACTTCGGTAGCCGGTTCTTCCCGACGTGTCCAAGGTGCTCTTATGTGGGCACGGTCGGCGCAAGTCCTGCATATTTCCTTGGTGAGGCTCGTCGTCAAAGTCAATGTCCGGTTGCTTCTTGCAGCGTGGCCTTCTGGTGGCATATGCCGTCATGGCTTCTATGCAGCTGTTTGCGGGTTGGCTTCGAGGTTGGAGCTCTATGATGAAGTCGGAGTCGCTCGTTCGAGGCAGCCGGTGATGATGATGACGCTTGCGACTTCTCAGCGAATGTCTTTCTTCTTTGCAGCTTTGTGTCTCATGCAATATTTTAAATAGCGCGCTACAAAATATAGCGAGACCCTTCTTTAAATGGTACACAAGTTATAGCGCGCTAATAGCATGCTATATTTCAAAATAGCGTTTGCAAAAAAAATCAAATATATCTAAAAATAAAGTATTTAAGCAACTAAATTTTTCATAGGAGCAAGCAATATATGCATCGATAAAAGGAGTGAGAAAGCTAGTGGGAGAATCGATAAAAGGGTGAGAAAGCTAGTGATCGTGGGTTGGTTTTGGCTTTCTTTGGGCTTTCTTTGAAATATCTTATTTCGATTTCGTAGATGCGCCACGTTATAACGTTACAATGTTACAACGTTATAGCGTGTGTAGCGCGCTAATTACGCGATTAGCGGCGTAGCGTCCGATTTTGCCAAAACGTAACGTCTCCCTTCCAAATATGCTATAACCGCGTTATAACGGCGAAATAGCGTGCTATTTAAAATATTGGTCTCATGTCGGTGGCCAGGTTGGCTGGTGGTGCCCATATCATGTGGGTTGAGTTGTATGGGTTTTAGCCTGGTTTTCCGCCAATTAACCGGACAATTCTTTTCTTCTTAATCAATGAAAATGGCAAATCTTTTGTCTCGTTTTAAAAAAAAAGATGGCGGGGGATTGAGCAGCTAGCCCTGGCTTTTCCGCCTCGGCGAAAGTTGGAGGCTGGGACAATCACAACGATTCGGGGCCTTGGTTGAGCCTTACGACAACTGTAAAGCCAAGAGAATTTTCACAGCTCTATCTTTCCCTGACTCTCTGAAGATTCACCGCCGTTACAGACAGTAAAAGATGTTTCATGGTTGCCTTTTGCACTGGACGTAGCAGGCAGTGTGTGCCCCTCACCAATTTTTCACCGCATAACTAATTACAGTACTGTGCCAAATGTGATCCTTCAGGATCTGCGCATATCCGAACCTAGAAAACTCGTAAAGAGCCAGCGACAGGAGAGTCCCTTTCGCGTCGCTATCGCAGCGGCCCAGGGGGAAAACCTAGCGCCGCCGGCCCCGCGCCCCTCCCCCTTCTCTCCTCCTCGCCGCGGCGGCGGGGCCCTCTCTCCCCTCTGCTGGTGGGCTCGTCGCGGGCGGTCTCCTCGGCGGGTGGCGGCGCGCTGGCGGCGGGGCGCGTTGGCGTGGTCTCGGGCGGCGACGGCGGGCTCCTGTGCGTGACCCATGGCCGCCGTGGCCTCTGGGGATCACGGGGATGGCTGCTCGAGGGCGTGCCCGTGGTGCCCGCGGCCCTCCATCTGGCGCGGCCAGATCTGGTCGTCGGCGTCTCGGGTGGTGCGTGGCTGCCCTCGACGGCGGGTGGCTGGCTTGGGCTGGTGGTGCTCCGGCTGGTCCTCGCGATGGGGGCAGCTCTGGTGGTGGTGCTGGTTGTCGGTGTGGTCGCGGCACGGCGATTGGACTCGACGGCGGGGTGCGGGGGGTGGAGGTGGCTCTGGTTGGTGGTGGCAGCGGGGCCGGCTGGTCTCTTGCTGGATCCGACGGGATCGGGCGTTGGGGGTCGGCCCGTGGCATCAGTGGTGCGTGCCCGGTGGCTCCGGCGCTTGGAGCTCGCCGGGCGAGCGGGTAGGGCAGCGGTCGGGCGTGGCCGCTGCTCCGGCCGTGGGCGGCGGCGTGGGGAGGTCCGGCGGTGGTGGCCTCCCGTTGGCGTACCGGCTTCACGGTGGCTCGATGGTTCTGCCCGCGGCAGCGGTCGGCTTCTCCGGCGTCGGCTCGTCTGTGTTCAGACCGTCACGACCTTCGGCCCATCTCCTCGGCGCCCGAGCGCGACTCCCATCAAAGGGGGGGTCCTCTCCTAGCTGCGGTCCACCGCTCGTCTCGCGCTCGGTGCTGCAGGACCGAGCTCGTCTCGCGCACGGTGCAGCAGGATTGACCTCGTCCCCCTCTCTGTGCTGCAGAACCGAGCTCGTCTCACGCTCGGGGCAGCAGGACGGATCGGCGGATGCCAGTTTTGGCCGGCCTATTGGGTCTCAACGCTGGGGGTCGCTCAGGGGTACGAAAGGTGGGACCTTTCTGCTCGTTGGGTGAGGTGGTGTCAAGGTCTTGGATGCCGGGCGGCGGCCCTGGTGGTGGCAGCACGGTGCTCTTGGGCGGAGCCCGTGCCTTGGTGCTGCCCAGTCACCATGGCCGTGTGGGCGGCGTGGTGGTCGGGGTGTGGCGGTCGGTGGCGGTGGGTGTTGGCCAAGGTGAAAACCTGTTCTATTTTCAGACGAACCGGCGGAGGCGAAGATCGTTCCCTTCTTGAAGGCGTTGTCGCGGTTCTCACTGCCCAGCATGCGGCTCCAGGGAAAACTCTGATCCTCGGATCGGGCGGTGGCGGCGCTCCGATGTCGTGTCCTTTCTCAAAGCACTACCTTGAAGCTCATGGTCCATCATATGTCTTCATCCCCTCGTCGTGGTAGTGCTAGGGATGGTGTTGCTGCGCTCAGCGCCTATGTATCCTACTCTTGGTGTGTGCGTGTGTTACGGTGGCGTGTGTTTGTACTGGATGCCTGATGATCGATGCTTTATATATAAAGCGGGGCGAAAACCTTTTCGGTAAAGAGCCAGCGACTGAACTTTGAAGACGTAAAAATGTTATTATCCGGACCGAACGCCCCTGCGACCGTATCTGAAACCACCCCGATCGGTGGAGCGACGTGCACTACGCCTAACACGGAGTCTTGCTCCCTCCTCGGGCAGCCACTTGGGCCATGCGCGAGCTTATGATGCGTGGGAGTTGGGTTCGCCAATTAGGGCCGAATCGTCGTCATCCCCGGCAGAGTGGGTTTGCTTCCTTCACTAGTAAGCATGCACATGCAATGCACGTCTTGTTAGACTTTAAAATGTGAATAATTTAAAGCTTAAATTGTCAATGCAATTTGGATGCTTTCCATAAACTCTACAAATTTAAATTTCGATGAGATCTCCTACAATGTACCGAGATTAAATACATCACCAACATCTATCCCTATTGCCACTCGGATAGAATAGCTATAAAATTCCAAGACTCTTGTGAGGCATTACGGAATCAACATCAAAGGCATCTGACCACCAACTGGTCTCATGCACATATATGACTTCTCAAAATTCCATATTTGAATGTTATCAAACATGCCCCTTCACAGTTTCACCTAAAACAGTCTAAACCCACTATACAAGTTTAAAGAGACACATCAACTGAATGGCATTATAGATTTTTTATTATAAGATGACAAGGTCTTAAATGAATTCACAATTTAGTATTTGTTCTACAAGAAAAGCTAGGAAGCAACCAGAAAATAGTGAGATAAAATAATAACACCAAAAAAATATGTGCCAATAAATGTGAAGATAAAATATCATAGTATTAGCTCATGTTTTTCTTCTTTCTACAGTTACCACTAAGCTTAAAGAAAAGATGATTTCAAGTTTTGAGTACATTAGTCAGCAGGCCATTAGCATTAGCTCATGTTATCAATGGTAACATGATACTGTAGCTCAGGTCACAAACCTTCAGATTGTACAGACTATACAAAGCAAAGCAACATCTACAGTACATTGATTCAAATAATTTCATGTACATTTTGTCCCAGAAGCTTGCACTGTGATTTTGTGGCTTCTTGATCGACGCAATCTGAATTTTGTTTGGTTTTCAACACGAGAACCGGGGCGACACATGGTCGATCTTCGGATGCGCTCCACTTGTCTCGCCGACCGGACTACCCACCGGTTCTGTCTTGCCTCGACCCTTGCCTACTTCTTGGTCATGATGTTCTTCGTCCGCGCCTTCATTTGGTCGGCATGCACCTGAAATAAAATTTGTACAATTACAGACAGTCGAGATTTGTTTCACAGTTTTGTTAGGGTACAAAATTTAGAGCAAAGCTGGCTGAGGGATGGCGTGGCGGCACCGGCCAGTGCCGCTCCTTGATTGCTCCTGGCTACACTCTGGGTTGTGGCGAACTGTGTGGATCAGGAACCTTGTGTTGGATCCTGCTGTTCTCCTCGTCGCAATTGAAGATGTTCCTCGCCGATTCTGCTTTGCATGAACGGCGATATGTCGCCTGGTAGTCTACGGACCACAAAGAAGACATGTCGACCAAAGCGAAACCCTCAATTCGTAATCCTATGAGCCCCAAAACCTGGCCCGAACGCTCGGCGGAGGACGGACGGGCGTATATGCGAGGGTGGGCGATGGGCATACGTCTCAAAGAATAGACAATCGAGGATGCGGTAGCCCTCAACGCCCGGCGAAGAGGAGGCTGGCAGAACGCTTGGCCTTGTGGTAGGGAGCACCGCCCGACTTCATTGGATCTCCGCATCTGCTTGACGCCACGGGAATCAACCCCGCTTCGCGGCGAGCAACGGCTCGGGACGCTGTTGGTGGTTAGCCTTAGTTTTTTTTTTGCGGAACCTGGGAGGGCAGTTTTCGTCTGCCCTTGTTGGCTCTTTTAATAGTAGTAGAGATAGAGAAGAATCGAGCTTTCTGTTTTCAAGGAACAACGTGATGTGACGGGATCATGGACTTCGTATTCTGTAGAGCATGGTGAACGGAGTCGGCACGAGGTAAGTAAAACATATTTAGTTCTGGCTTGGTAGTTCGCAGACCGCAGTTGCGATCGGGATAGAGGGTAGGTTATTATTGTTACTGCGCTTGTGTTTTTTAAAGGGGCGAGAACTGTTATCTAGATAGGCCCCCAAGAGACGCCAAAGGGGGGGCACCCGACACCGTACCGTACCAACGGAAAGAATGTCCCCGGACCAGGTAGCCGCGCCCTCTCGCCGCACCGCGCACACACCCAAACCCTGGTTAACGCTCGAGTAAAGTCTGTTTTAAACCTTAAACTCGTAGACCTTGTTGGAATTCAACCTCCATCTCTGAACCCTGAAATCTGTACCCTAACCTTTCTAATCCCGGTCAACATCAACCCTGGACCAATTTGGCGCACCGGGAAAATATCAATCCTGCCCTGGATCATAGTCTGCTCTCACTAACATCTCTGTCCCACATGTCATATTCATCTTCTATCCTCAATCCTCTCTCCTGAAATCAACGCGGCACTGAGAAGCAGGAGGCTGGGCATTGCAGATGAAGGGCGTCGGGTGCGGGCGTTTCCTGGCTCGCATGGCCCACGCGGGGAATCTATGAAGGTGCCCTTCATGCAGAGCATGATGTCACCGGTGCGCGGCGAGTCGTCACTCGTCAGAGGAGGAACGGGAGCTGGGAGGACGGCACACGATGGCGTGCACGGTGTGGGGATGGCCGCGCTCACGTCGACTTGGCGGAACCGTGTTTGCGCGTTCAGGAAATGGTAGAGCAGCGCGACGCGAGCTTCCAGGTCGAGACGGCGGACCTGTATGCCGGCGAGCTCCGTCACAGTGATGGCGGCAGAAGGTGCACGATGCTGTGTGCACGTACAACAGACATGATCCCGCTTACTCGACTGCGTGCTCAAGTCCCCTCGGCAACCACATCGCTGGCTACCACGTGATGCAACGCGCCATGAACATGGTTACCAAGGTACTCAGGTACTGCCTCGAGACGTGTCTAGCTAGCGTATTCCCGGCGGCAGGCGAAGCCGGCGCCGGCATGCCGTTGGACCACGGCAAGACAAGGAGCTGACTCATCTGATGCTTTTTTTTAACAACGTACTTTCACAGGTTCACGTACATAGAAGCTGGCTTGATTTTGAACGAGTGAAGTCTATTTTAAACCTTATATTCATAGAGCCCGTCGGAATTAAACCCTCAAGTCTGAATCCCTGAAATCGATACCCTGACCTTTCTGATCCCGGTCAATATCAACCTTGCACTGATCCTAAACCTGTTTGTCGCATGAAAATAGGCAATCCTGACTGGGATTACTAGGTTCTCTCACCGATTCAAGGTCCCTACATGTCATATTTTTCTTTCTCGCTGTTGTTGCTTCGAGCTGCCCGAGCAACTTTGCTTACCTCGTTGCAAGCACCTACAACAGCTAGCAGTGCGGTGCGTAACAAACTCCATGGTATACCCCAACGTTCCCCCAGGTGTCTTTCCGCCGGTCGCCGGCAAGGGGTGCGCCGGTCCCATGTCACCTGCAGATCGTGCCGCCGGCCGTGGCCGCATGTTGAAGACCCCGAAGCGACGCAGATCGATCAAAGATAGAAGGCGTGTAAATTTCTACATATGTACGTGAGCTAGCTTAGAATATATTATACATCCACCTGCCTACCTGCTTAAAGCCAGCTTCTATGTGTTCAAAAAGAGCTCCGAAGGCACGCTGCCACGAGGGGCCGCTACGCCGTGTCACCGATGGGCTCACATGCATACTTGCATAGTGCTCACCGGCGGGCATGAGCAGGTGAGAACGGAAGGGGGGCAAAAGTTCTACGGGAAAAGGCTAACTCACGCGCCGCATGGCAGAGGCCCCAATCATGCGCCGTAATCCTTGTGGACTTCTCTTCTCTTCTTCCCGCGCGCCATGCCTAAACTCGTGCAACTGTGCAAGCGCGAAGGTTTTTGAGTAATGATTTAGTTTTTTTGGCAGGCAATAATCTAGTTTATTTTAACAAAACATCTCCACGCATTAACTAATTATTACTAAAAGAACGCCTATGCGTTGCAACGGGGCCACATTAACTTTAAGAGTTCAATATTAATATTCTCATACATATCAAGTGACATTGACGACCTATTTTATCATCAAATCCTCACACACACTCTCTTCCCCCTCTTCCTCACTCTCTCTCCCCTCTCCCTCTCTCTCTCTAACACACACACATATCCATCTTATTGGGTACGGGACCATAATCCATCTATTTCACACACACGCTAGTGCATAACAATATGGATTATGTGTATTATTTGCCACCACAACTGAGGAAATTAATTTCATGTAAATCGGCCAGCCACATCTCCAACAATACGCGGAGGAGGTGGCCCGGGTCGGCGTCGACACCGTCCGGCGCGGGCCACGGGCCCGCTTCCAAGTGCGTCTGCGCGCCGGTCACCCACGCCAGGTCCTTCAAGTGCCGCTTCCACCGCACCAACTCCCAGGGCCACGGCCACGGCCAGGGCCAGGGAAGCCGCCCTTCTTCGCCCCCTTCATCGACCGCGACCAAAGCGGTGCCGCGGCACCCGGCCTCGCCGTCCTCGTCCTCCGGCACCGTCGCGACCCACTGAGCAGCCCAAGCATCGGCCTCGAGAATCAAGAACGCTCGACAACGGAGAGGAAATGGAAGATCATATACATGTCATAAGAAAGGGAGTTTATTTACTGCTCCCTCGATGTATTGTTTCCTTTGTTTGGAGATTGATTACCATCCATAAGTTAAGATAAGGTTAATGTGATTGAGCTATTTTATCTGAAAATCAATTATTTTTTTTAATTAATGTGATTGAGTGATTTAAGGTAAGGTTAATTAATTTAGATTTAATCTTTAGAGATTGTTCGTGATTGATTCTACATACTAAATAACTTGCGACAGTATGGAAAGTTTTGATCTGTTCAGATTTCTTTCGTTGTGTGAGAGGCTAACGCGAAAATAAACCGATAAAGTGGGGGAGGGGACGAAAAAAATCTATGAAAAAAACCAGCGAAGGTGGGAGGAGGTATAAAAAAACCATGAGAGGTGGGACGAAAATAACCTGAAAGCAAGACTACCAACTGCTCAATTAGGAGTAAAGATAATCATGCATTATAGCATACGACACACAGGGCGAAAAACTATCAATAAGAACACCATTCGGCTTGCCGAGGGCTGTCCCCCCTTGGCTTGGCCTTTGTTCTTTTATTTTAGGGCTTGTTGAGCTATGTCCTTAGCAGAACCTGTCATATTTTGTTTGTGCGTGTGTATGGTGTGAACTTGTACTTGTTTGTTGAAACTCTGTGACTTGGATGTTGTGCTTTACTATAAAACGGGATGGAAGTCTTTTTCGGTATAAAAACACCATTCATCCTAGTATGAAAACTGTACTTATGGCAATCCAATGCGCCATATCATTGGCCTGCCCATTAATTTTAGACACCTCGAAACCCCTTCGTAAGCCTGGCAATACTCAGCACCTTCTTCTTTAGATCAACCAGAGGAGATCGATCAAAGTTTTTCTTTGCAAAAAAGAGGAAGCCATAAAATACTAGTCAGTCTCCAAACCTATTTGCCTTATGAATGGCATACCAATATAAAGACAGGCAGGACATGCCCTCAATTCCACTTCTTCAATACCGGTGCAACACCCAATAGTGTCCCACGATGACATGATGATACTTCCAGCAGGAGTCCGTAACGACAAGACCACGCTACTAGTGCTCATACTCTCCACAAATGTACTTTATTTTGTACTCTCTACATTTTAAAATATAATTTATTTTTATTTTTTGTGAGAAAATCAACTATTAAGACAGTACAAACAACACCAGAAGTAAAAAAAAATTACATCCAGATTCGTAGACCACCTAGCGACGACTATAAGCACATAAATGAGCCGAAGACGCGCCACCGTCACGATCCCTCCCTTCGGAGCGGGGCAAACCTTGTAGTAGATAATCGAGAAGTCGTCGTGCTAAGACCCCATCGGACCAGCACACTAGAACAACAACCGCCTTGATAAAGAGAAGCCTAGAACGGAAGGATATCCAACCTGTAGACACACAAACGTAGATGAACGAAGACCGGAAGGAAGCGTATCCATCGAAGGCAAACACCAATTAAATCTTGTGAGATCCATCGGAGACAAACCTTCACACGGCCTCCAACGAAGCTAGAAGCATCGATGTGGACATGGGCTAGGCGGGAAGATCTTTATTCTATAGTCACGGAGTCACTGCCGCCTCGCCTCCTGAGCAAGCCACAAACCCTAATGAAAGTCAAAATATAGCTAAAAACAGAGCCATCCCACCGGCAAGGGCTAGAATCCACTGTGCCTCCATGGCCCTAAGACCACAAGAGATGAGGGAGACCAGCAGCGGCGCTGGTTGGAGGCTGGTCAAACCCTACAACCCGGATGCCTTGGGTCACGAGCGAAGGGGTACAGGGAGGAAAAATATAGTTTATATTATTTTTGAGTAACTCCAAATAACCTAGTTTATATTATACTCTCTACATTTAAAATTATAGAGCATACGAGTTTTGAGTTTATAAACTTTGACCATATTTATATGAAATTTTTTTCATATCACGGGCATATATTAGATCCATCATGAATTACATTATTCATATTTATTATTTGGTATTATAGATATAATATTTTATTGTAAACTTATTTAAACTTTATAAGAGATGACCTAAAACAAAAAATGTATGCACTATATTTTAAGAAGGAGAAAGTGTTAAGTAAATAGAATAGCGGATATGACCAAATGATACAGTAAACCAACAAAGTAAAACGACCCTAAACAAAAGAGAAACTCCAACCAAGACTCGAGGCCCCAAAATTCTCACCAACACGTGAACCGAACTTGTTGTGTTGTTACCCTATCTCTCGCCTGCGATGGACAACATAAAAAATTAAGCTTTTTTTTATAAAAGGGTGATTTTTATTGACTCATAACGAATAGTAAAGAAGATATCATGATAGCACAATGAGAACACACTTGCTCTCTGCATTATTAGGATGCACACATATACAAAGGATCACAATGACAAAAGGAAAAGTTATACAAGACCAAAGCTATGCTTAGGTGGAAAAAAGAAAAAAATGAAGCGATGGACAGAGTGTAGCTACCACCATAGGCACCAACCATATCATGACAACGCAACGACTGCGAGTAAGGTACTCTAGAAGCATCGCCTTCAGGAAGGGAACGGTGTGCGAGGGCCGTAGTCGCCGGATCCAACCATGGAAGGTCAAATCGTGGGTTTTAACCCTTAAGATCATGTCTGAACAAACTCTAAGCAAAACCTTCAGCAAGGTAACAACACAAAGCGCCACCATTGCTAGGTATGACCAATTAGGGCCAGTATAGAGTTTTCACCCTAGAGTTTGAGACTAAGTACTCGAGAAGCACGACCAAATCGAAATCCTCATATGATGTCGCCTCCACTTTCCATGACCCTAGCAGCTACATAAGTGTAGACATGAGATGTTGACAATATGCCCTAGAGACAATCATGCGATGATGTTATTTTTCCTATGTATTCATGAGTTATTTATATTGTCCTTGAATATCATCACAAATGTCCTTAGTCTTGCTGATCATTTCTCCATAGATTTTGAGATGTCAAGAACCATATCTTTTGGAACCAAATTGAGCAAAGATTTAAATAAAAATATTAGTCCCCCATTCTTGTTGTCATGAGAATAATCAAAACTCACTATGGGGGCCTAAGTGCACTAAGAAACCTAGACCTATCTGGTATCAAGCTAGATGCAACTGTACTCTACTCTGCTAACCAGATATATATGTTTAGCTTGTAGGTGTATTTAGACATGTGGTAAATCAAGAGAAAGAATCGAGAGAACTTAGAAACAATCAACAAAAAAGGAGAAGGAAAAATATAATATTCCAAACCATTACAGAGATTCTCCAAGTTTTAAAAATGCATGGCATCCATGAATATTATGAAACAACCAAAGATTTCAATGGCATCACAAAAGTTTCATTTTTGTAATATTCTCCATCTTGAAACTCTCAAGTTTTCGTCAACTAGTATATAATGTTTTGGGTTTCTATTTTTTGTTTTCAATATTTTTTGCATTTGCCATAAAAAACTACTTCTTTGTGTTTCCTATGTGTGTTTTGTACTGTTAAGTTACAGGTAAAATTTCAATTTTGCAAATAAAAATATTTTCCTATTAAGGCAATATTTTAATCTCATCCCCGCCACCCCCAAAAGAATCTGAATAAATTGATTCTTGTAAAACAATATTTCAAGTTTCAATTGCTTGTGTATCTTTGTTCATCATATTTTTCTGGCTTGATCTTCAATTGTTTGTGCTAGCCAATCTATCAAGTATGTATAACTCACGTCACATCATTAGCCAAATTGAGTATACAAATTAAATCCAAAATAGTCTTTGTATGTTTTAGCGTTCTTGGCCCCGAGCCCCCGATAAAGATGAGGTAATTTTGTTGAGTGCTCTGTACACTTGTGTCAGTGGAGGCACAATATGCAAAAGGTTTAACATAGGAACAGATACCACCATCTTTAACATGCATATCTTTGAAAAATGATTAAGAGAAATATGGCTACGTATGCTCTGTTCAGAAAACACAAGAGCTTAAAATTTTAAGCTACATCACTATTTATTTAACACCTTTATCTTTGTATATGTACAAGTATTTAAGTTTAATTTGAAGCGACTAATATATGAGTGGGGCGTTTTGATGACCGGGCTCCATGGATCCCAAAATGTAAAAAAAATCAAACTTCAAACTTTTCGGTTACAAAAAAATCTGAAAAAATATGCAAATATAGAAGGACGAAATGTATATGTATGTAAAATTCCTGGATGAAATACCTTGAAATGCGACTTGTATAAAAAAACCAAATTCATGGACATTGAGGATGAATAGTATCATGTGTTGAAAAGCCCCAGATTTTGTTATTTTGCACAGCCCTGATTTCAACTTATTTCGTCCTGAACATTTAAACACATGTAATACTTCCATGTATATCTCAATTTTTTCAGAATTTTTGAAACGTAGAAATATAAATTTTGAAAATTATGAATATAGGTATGACGCCCGGATAGTTATGATACAGTAATCCCCTGCTAATGATGCCACATCACCACACTTACTGTTGTTAAACTCGCGTTGGTTCGGAACCGATGCGTTGGTTCGGAACCGATTCAAATTCAAAATTAAAAATCAAGTCAAACAAAAAGGTTTTCTGATATTAGAAAAACAAAAATGTTCGAAGTGTTGCAAATGATCAATGGAAAAATGTCATGGTGGAACCAACATTTTATAAGATGTTAAAATACACAAGAGTAATTAAATCAGTGGCTAAATAATAATTTAAATGCCTTTCTTTTGTGTGTACAAATTATAAACTAATTATTTAAATGCTAAAACTCAATGTGGCAGTAGCACAGAATATAATAATGAAATTAGGTGCTAGATTTAAATTTTATAAGACTAAACTATTTTGAAACTAAAACAGAAACAATATAGACAAAAATAAAAAAAATGAGGGAACCCCCCTGGCCCATTTGTCCCACCTGTCCACTAGCAGGCCGGCCCAGCCGCCCCTCCATAACCCCACCTCACCCGTAACCCTAGCTACCGGTCGCCCCCACTCCCCCTTCCCACGATCCCACCGCCTCTCCTCCTCCTTCCCCATTTTGGATCTGGGTGGAGCGCCCGACCTCGACGCCCCTCGTACCATCGCGGCCACCATGCGCCTCGCCGCCTAGGAGCTCGACGCGTGCCTCGTCGTCGACCACTTCCTCGCCTCCGACAGCGCGTATGAGCCAGGACGCCCCAACGACGCCGCCCCATGCTCGGCTTCCTCCTCGGGCCTCCGCACGCCGCCGCCGACTCCGGCGACCCCGAGCCTCCCTTGAGCCTGCTGCCATGCCCTACGGCTTCACTGTGAGCTCCGCCGCGAAATCCCTCTCCCCCCGTGCTAGATTTCGCCGCCTAGCCATCATCCCGTTGAGCACCGAGCTCCGGCCGCCGCCATGGGCGAGGAGCATCGCTCCCTACCTCCTCCCCCTCGCTACTTTCCTCGCCCACACACGTCGCCCGTGCGTGGCCACATGCCCGTGCTGTCCCCGTAGTGGTCACCATCCCCTCCTGGCTCCAGTGCTCGCCCACGCGCTATCCTCGCCGGCCTCGCCCACTGCGCGCAGCCCTGGCCGCCAGCGCCCTGCCGCTCTGCCACGCCTCTCCCCGCTGCGGCCATCCCTCTATCGCCTCCCCTGACCCCGGCCGCTGGCGTCGGCATGCCGTCGTGCCAGCCTTGGATTCGCCGTCGCCCATTAGGCCTCGGCCCTATGACATATGGGTCAGCGCCAAAAAAGAAAAGGAAAATATAATAATAGTAATAAAATTAATTAATTGGTAATTTAATTAATTAACTTAATTAATTGCCTAATTAGCTAACAAATTAGTTAGTTAACTTAGTTAAACTAATAGATAAACCTAAACAGTCAATGACAGGAGGGCCCACCCCCTGTTGACCAGTCAAACATTGACTGGTCAACTTGGTCCCCCTGGCCCACATGTCAGCCTCTGTGTACATTCTGTGTACACAGGGTTGGGTACCCATAGCATTTACCATTTTATTTTCGAATTAATAAATAACCCATAAATTGTTTTAAACTTTGAAAATTAATATAAAATAATCTGTAACTCGGATGGAAAAACTTTGTACATGAAAGTTGCTCAGAACGACGAGACGAATCCGGATACGCAGCCCGTTCGTCCGCCACACATCGCTGGCATAGCAAATACGCAACTTCCCCCTCCGGGTCATCTGTCCGAAAACGCAAAACACCGGGAATACTTTCCTGAATGTTTCCCCCCCTTCGTCGGTATCACCTCCTACTACGTTAGGTCACGCCTAGCACCATGTATCGCCATGTTATGCTTTGTGTTGCTTTGATTGCTCTGTTATTTATCGTGTTCCCCCTTTGTTCTTCTCTCCGGTAGACCCCGAGACCGCTGACGACCCCCAGTTCGACTATGGTGTTGACGACCCTTCCTTCTTGCCAAAGCAATCAGTCAAGCCCCCCTCCTGATCACCAGATATCGCCTATTCCTTCTCTCTACTGCTTGCATTAGAGTAGTGTAGCATGTTACTGCTTTCGGTTAATCCTATTCTACTGCATAGCCTGTGATTGTTGCTACAATTGTTGATACCTTTACCTGCTATCCTAATGCTTAGTATAGGATGCTAGTGTTCCATAAGTGGCCCTACACTCTTGTCCGTCTGCCATGCTATACTACTGGGTCGTGATCACTTCGGGAGGTGATCACGGGCATATGCTATATACTTTATACTGTTACATTACTTTTGATACTGTTCGGAGATGGAAATTTGAAGGGCGGTGGCTCCATCCCGGTAGAGGTGGGCACAGGTTCCCGACGGCCCCGATTGTTACTTTGTGGCGGAGGCGGCAGGCGAGTTGAGACCACCTAGGCGAGAGGTGGGCAGCCTGGTCGGCGTCATGATTACTTCAAAATAACACGCTTAACGAGTTCTTGGTATTTGATCTGAGTCTAGCCATTTGGTCTATACGCACTAACCAACTACGCGGGAACATTTATGGGCACTCGGCGTCGTGGTATCAGCCGAAGCCTTCATGACGTCAGTGATTGAGCGGCGCGCGCCGGATTGGACTGGAATGCCTGCTAGGCTAGGTCTGCTTCCGGCCGCCCTCGCAACGTGCAGGTGTGCAATGGGCGATGGGCGGACCCTGCACCATAGGATTTAGACCGGCGTCGACCTCTCTGTTGTGCCTAGTTAGGGCTGCGGCGTGTTGATCTTCGAGGCCGGGCACGACCGAGAAAGTGTGTCGGCCAAATGGGATCGGCGTGTTGGGTTATGTGGTGCACCCTTGCAGGAAGTTTATCTATTCGAATAGCCGTGATCTTGATAGCAGGACAACTTGGAGTTGTACCTTGACTTTTGACAACTAGAACCGGATACTTAATAAAACACGCCTTCCAAGTGCGGATATAACTCGGTGATCGCTCTCTAACAGAGCGGCGAGGAGGGATCACCGGGTAGGATTATGCTATGCGATGCTACTTGGTGAACTTACCATCTACTCTCTTCTACGTCTTTGCAAGATGGAGGTGGCGAGCGTAGTCTTCGACGAGGATTAGCTACCCCCTCTTATTACGGCATTCTGCGATTCGATCCACCGATATGGCCCTTTACACATATACCCATGCATATGTATTGTAGCTCCTTGCTTGCGAGTACTTTGGATGAGTACTCAGGTTGCTTTTCTCCCTCTTTTCTCCCTCTTTTCCCCCCTTTCCCTTCTACCTGGTTGTCGCAACCAGATGCCGGAGCCCAGGAGCCAGACGCCACCGTCGATGACGACTCCTACTACACTGGAGGTGCCTACTACTACGTGCAGGCCGCTGACGACGACCAAGAGTAGTTTAGGAGGATCCCAGGCAGGAGGCCTGCGCCTCTTTCGATCTGTATCCCAGTTTGTGCTAGCCATCTTATGGCAACTTGTTTAACTTATGTCTGTACTCATATATTGTTGCTTCCGCTAACTCGTCTATGATCAAGCACTTGTATTCGAGCCCTCGAGGCCCCTGGCTTGTATTATGATGCTTGTATGCCTTATTTTATTTTAGAGTTGTGTTGTGATATCTTCCCGTGAGTCCCTGATCTTGATCGTACACGTTTGCGTGTATGATTAGTGTACGATTGAATCGGGGGCATCACAAGTTGGTATCTGAGCCGACTGCCTGTATGAATCCTCCTTCCACACTCCTTGGCCAAAGTCGAGTCTAGTCATTGCTAAACTTTTACTAACATGGCTGTGTGGCTTACGGGCCCACGTCGCCATTGGGTGGTATTAGGATCTTTTATTCCTCGTCTATACTCTGGGACTCTGATCTCTCTTCTATTCGGGTTAAATGATTTTACTAAATTTGACTCTAGGTTCTCGTAACTACTACTTCCCGGAGAGCCCCTTATTGCAAATGATCGCCTGCTGCACCAGAAGGTTCTGAAGATGCTATTCGTTGTTTTTCTGAGACGCTTGTGCCGACCGCCTTTGCAAATTCCCTACCACTATTATATACCTATGGATAACTGCATACACTTTCCTACATTCAATCCCATTGATCTTGTTATTACAAGATGCCCTGAACTGCTCTCCGTTGTTCTAAGAATCCTTTGAGCTTACTGCCCTGCAGTTCTTGTCTAATGAATACCCCCTACGGATAATTCCTCGCACTTAACGAGTATCCGTTCTTTCCCCATTGTTCATATGATTCACAAGATACAATGAAATACTATCCGATCTTTCGATAATCCTCTACCCGCTATTGCTCTGCAAATATTTGTCTGCTTGCATTATGGATGCATTCCATATGACTAGCAGTATTCTTAGTTTCCTTTGTCATTATCATTGTGAGTCCCTTGATTCAATATGTTGCGAATTCTCGCAATCCTCAATTAGTTCCTAGATTCATCCTTCCAGCTCAGATGTCATTTAAACATGAGCTGGATCTCGACCAATCAAATTGCTATCGATTGCACCCCTAAGTCTACTCAACTTATCCATCCTCAATCAGAACACTTGCTTCTGATACCTTGATTTGTAAATCATAATTCCTTTGCATTTAAGCTTTGAATTTGTCAGTTGATTCTACAATCCAATGCCTTTGCATTATTCTTCCTCTAGTTGTGTGCCGATGCTCACATCAGCTTCGCTGAGGATCGCTAGATCCATTGTTGGATTATTATCTGACAATGTCGTTCGTATTCAATAACCTTGTGAGCTTTTCCTCAGATACATAATGTCTTTGGTAAATTGTATCATCTGCCTTGTCAACCATGCTCTGCTTTTGAGCTCGAGTTATTTAATCCTGAAGTTTGTGGAATATGTTCCTAAGACGCCCCTATGGGTTGAACCTATGCCTTCCCTAATCCGTGTGGACCTGAGAGTTTTCACGAGTTATACTCTACTGGCTTTTAAATCCGATAAAATTTCAACACCTACAACTTCTTCAAAAGCGAGCAATGAATGAAAAGTTGTGCATTGGAGAAGTGGGAGTCGACCTTGAACTTTGTGTTCATGCCCATGGACACGATGTAGATCTTATCATTAAAGCCCTCTTCAATTAAATATTCCCTTGGTATAAGTTCATCTTATATCTGGGATCTGGCCTTTTGCAATCGTGGTCCCGACCACATTTTCTCCTTGATTCCATTTCTCAGACAAGTTAAAGCACTTGTCTTCTATTGATAGATAAATCTCCGCTACCTCTATTTTGATCTGCCTTCGAGTAATACCCCCTGGTATGTCGAGGATATCATGCCATCGCACTACATCTTATGAATTTCTGATGAAGTAGTACCTTTCCTGTCATAGTCACTCCAATGGTTCTGGGTTGTCGTCAACCGAAGACTTCGAGAATTGAACCGAATCCGCACTGCCATTCTGTACTCCTAGTACTTTGTTGGTGAGAAGTTTAATACTCCATCATGTCATCCCTAGCGTGATCGGCTACATCATTATTGTGCTAAATTTAACTGTGCTACCTGGTTCTTCTTCCCGGAGCACAAAATTCGACGGTGAGCTAATCTTACGTCGATCTTTCTCGTCATATCATTTCTTCTTGAAAAACATACTTGATTTCAAGTTTGTGTCGTACCCATGGTTCCAATAACCTTTTGGTTCATCATTCCTTTGACTTGATGTCATCGCCGACTGATTACATCTTCATGAAGCCTCTCGACAAAATTTGCCGTGAACATCATCAACATTTTGACTCCTTCCAGGATATCAATCGAATTCATGATGGTAAGTACCATACTCGTCCCTTGGTAATTTGAGTTACCATCGACAACATCTTTACCTTCCTCTCATCACAAACTTGTTCATGTTATGGATGCAACTTGCTATGCAGTTTGTATTATGTTATATCTTGAAGTATTATTGTCCTTTATATTGCAAGGATTGCTCCACCTCTTAAGAATTCTTGGTATAGTGATACTTTTCACCATCACCATTCTTTCTTGGTCCCCGTGTTGAATTTAACCGGGATACCAACAAGTGGACAATGCTGCTTGGATTCTGTACTCCTAGCAACCCTATTACTTTGAAGTTAATGGCCGACATTTCATCCTCAGACTATTGGTTATTGAATCACCATCCTAACATTGATCATGCTACATAAGCCCATATTTCGGGTGCACCTTCCAACCAATGTTTAGTTATGTATGTTTTCCTCGAGCATACCTCATTATATCATTTGATCCGATAAAGTGTATCTCCTTGTTCACATAATCGTGGAAATCCATCTTTTGGAAATCTCAATGGAATGTCGCTGAGTCCATCAGCCACCTCCTCACCCTCTCTTTAGTTTAATGATGAACTCTTGTTTCGGAGCTCGCTTTCATAGTTCATTTCCCCGGGAATCTTACAATGTCATCTCGTCAATTTGCGTTGCACCTTTTCTTCTCAGGCATCCCGTGTCTGAGGTATCTTGACACCAATCAGATCTGAATCTCGGTCAGATATGATGGTTGGAACATATTTTCAAGGGTTATAACATTGATCCTCATATGACCTGGTAAGGTGATGTCATGCCTAGCACACCTGACCGGAGGACCTAGTGTTATAGTTTCCTTTTTAACAAGGTTAACCTTTTTTTTCCATGAGGAAATTGAATGCCTTGTTTAATAAGTTTAACCTAATGGATCCTTTGTGTATCCAAAGTCTGACCTTTGCTTGGAGACCATGTCAATGCTATCTCGAAGCATGTCTGTGGTACTCCGATTTTCAATAAGAACATTTGAAGCACAAATGCTAAATTTTCCTTATCAATTACCCTAGCACCGTTGTATGGGTAATGTCATGAAAATTCTCTCCCCTACCTAAAGAGTTTTCTACATTCTATCCTGTCATGGATATCATGCTCTGCTTGTCCTTGGGAAGGGTATATCCCTGAAATATGTGTTTAAACACATTTTCCTTTCCATGGTTCTGTTTAACCAGATAAACACCTTTTCCTTTCCATTGTTTTGTTTAACCTTTCTTATGATCTATATGACATAAGCAGTAATATTCTCCTACTTATGTAAACACCTCGGTGTACAATTCTGTTAGCAAGACCCTGTTACTATGTTGATAAAATTCCGGTAGCCACCGATGGACGAGATCTTTGCCTATTGGTCTGCCTCGTTCAACGAGCAGGAAAATGGTTCTCTTCGTCCCTCGCCCTTGGTACCGACGTTGTTGCCGACATAACTGATAGGCTATGCTCTGGCATGTCTTTGTTACACGATCATGCAAGACATCACCGCCCTTCCTACATTGATCCACATGGTGGGCCCATAACCCATAGTTCCACAGGATCGAAACCTGACTCTCCTGTACATCCCTGCTTCGAAGTTATCCCTTACGTTTGGCTTCGTATGAGATTCACGAGCCACCTTCCTAGGGATCTATTTTGGTTTCAGCCACAATACTTATTCATTGCTCTGAACCCCTTCCACGCCCTGTTTCAGGCGTCGAACGATTGCCTGCCCGCTCGAAACTTCCCACGGTACCTCCTTACTTTGCTCTCGATATTTTCTTAAGTTTCAATTCGAGAGTTACTTTCCGCCACCTTCCCCGATGTTATCGACCAGATAGTCAACCTTGCAGAGGTCCGTTCTCCTGAAATACCCCCTTTATTCTTTCGTAAGTATGATGGAGTTCCCGAAGAAAGAATGACAACTTCATCGTGACGACCTCAAGCAGAGGGATGGAGACATCAATGTAAGGGATCGACCTCTTCGAGAAGAGCAACCAAGGACGAGAAGATCCGTTAGAATTTCGTAACTAGACCTTTCCCCCTTCTCTACCTCTTAAATCTCGGGACGAGATTTCTTGTAGTGGAGGAGAATTGTGACGCCCAGATAGTTATGCTACAGTAATTCCCTGCTAACGATGCCACATCACCACACTTACTTTGGTTAAACTCGCGTTGGTTCGGAACCGATGCATTGGTTCGGAACCGATGCATTGGTTCGGAACCGATTCAAATTCAAAATTAAAAATCAAGTCAAACAATAAAGGTTTTCAGATATTAGAAAAACAAAAATGTTCAAAGTGTTGCAAATGATCAATGAAAAAATGTCATGGTGGAACCAACATTTTATAAGATGTTAAAATACCCAAGAGTAATTAAATCAGTGGCTAACATAATAATTTAAATGCCTTTATTTTGTGTGTACAAATTATAAACTAATTATTTAAATGCTAAAACTCAATGTGGCAGTAGCATAGATTATAATAATGAAATTAGGTGCTAGATTTAAATTTTATAAGACTAAACTATTTTGAAACTAAAACAGAAACAATATAGACAAAAATAAAAAAAATGAGGGAACTCCCCTGGGCCATTTGGCCCACCTGTCCACTAGCAGGCCGGCCCAGCCGCCCCTCCATAACCCCCCCTCACCCGTAACCCTAGCTACCGGTCGCCCCCACTCCCCCTTCCCACGATCCCCACGCCTATCCTCCTCCTTCCCCATATTGGATCTGGGTGGAGCGCCCGACCCCGACGCCCCTCGTCCCACCGCGGCCACCATGCGCCTCGCCGCCTAGGAGCTCGACGCGTGCCTCGTCGTCGACCACTTCCTCGCCCCCGACAACGCGTATGAGCCAGGACGCCCCAACGACGCTGCCCCATGCTCGGCTTCCTCCTCGGGCCTCCGCACGTCGCCGCCTACTCCGGCGACCCGAGCCTCCCTCGAGCCTGCTGCCATGCCCTACGACTCCACTGTGAGCTCCCCCGCAAAATCTCTTTCCCCCCGTGCTAGATTCCGCCGCCTAGCCATCATCCCGTTGAGCACCGAGCTCCGGCCGCCGCCATGGGTGACGAGCATCGCTCCCTGCCTTCTCCCCCTCGGTACTTTCCTCGCCCACACACGTCGCCCGTGCGTGGCCACGCGCCCGTGCTGTCCCCGCCGCGGTCACCATCCCCTCCTGGCTCCAGTGCTCGCACACCGCACCAGCCGTCTCTGCCTCGACCCGCTCCCGCCGCGCCCGCTTTGCCGGCGGTCGCCCGTGTGGCGCCTACATTTCTTGCCCTCCGTCCATCATGCGCTTGTCCTCGCCGACCTCGCCCCACTGCGCAACCACAGCCCGGCACCTGCCACTCTGCCACGCCACTCCTCGCCAGGCCATCCCTCTGCCGCCTCCTCGACCACAGCGCGGCGGCATGCGCCGTGCGTGCCCAGCGCCCGTTCGCCCGTGCGCCCATTAGGCCCCGCTGGGCCTATGACATATGGGTCCAGCGCCAAAAAAAAGAAAAGGAAAAATATAATAATAGTAATAAAATTAATTAATTGGTAATTTAATTAATTAACTTAATTAATTTGCCTAATTAGCTAACAAATTAGTTAGTTAACTTAGTTAAACTAATAGATAAACCTAAACAGTCAATGACAGGAGGGCCCCACCCCCTGTTGACTAGTCAAACATTAACTTGTCAACCTGGCCCCCTGGCCCACATGTCAGCCTCTGTGTACATTCTATGTACACAGGGCTGGGTACCCATAGAATTTACCATTTTATTTTCGAATTAATAAATAACCCAGAAATTGTTTTAAACTTTGAAAATTAATATAAAATAATCGGTAACTCGGATGGAAAAACTTTGTACATGAAAGTTGCTCAGAACGACGAGACGAATCCGGCTACGCAGCCCGTTCGTCCGCCACACATTCCTAGCATAGCAAACACGCAACTTCCCCCTCCGGTTCATCTGTCCGAAAACGCGAAACACCGGGAATACTTTCCCGAATGTCCCCCCCTTCGTCGGTATCACCTCCTACTACGTTAGGTCACCCCTAGCACCGTGTATTGCCATGTTATGCTTTGTGTTGCTTTGATTACTCTGTTATTTATTGTATTCCCTCTCCGTTACTTCTTTCCGGTAGACCCCGAGACTGCCGGCGACCCCCAGTTCGACTATGGTGTTGACGACCCTTCCTTCTTGCCAAAGCAACCAGGCAAGCCCCCCCCCTTGATCACCAGATATCGCCTATTCCTTCTCTCTACTGCTTGCATTAGAGTAGTGTAGCATGTTACTGCTTTCGGTTAATCCTATTCTACTGCATAGCCTGTGATTGTTGCTACAATTGTTGATACCTTTACCTGCTATCCTAATGCTTAGTATAGGATGCTCGTGTTCCATCAGTGGCCCTACACTCTTGTCCGTCTGCCATGCTATACTACTGGGCTGTGATCACTTCCGGAGGTGATCACTGGCATATGCTATATACTTTATACTATTACTTTACTTTTGATACAGTTCGGAGATGGGGGCTGAAGGGGCAGGTGGCTCCATCCCGGTAGAGGTGGGCCTGGGTCCGCGGTTACTTCAAAATAACACGCTTAACGAGTTCTTGGTATTTGATCTGAGTCTGGCCATTTGGTCTATACGCACTAACCAACTAGGCGGGAACAGTTATGGGCACTTTCGGCGTCGTGGTATCGGCCCGAAGCCTTCGTGACGTCGTGGCCCGGCGGTAGCGGATTAATTTGGATCGAACGCCTGCTAGGCTAGGTGCTTCCGGCCGCCCTCATAGCGTCTTGGTGTGCAATGGGCGATGGGCCCAGACCCCTGCACCATAGGATTTAGACCGGCGTGCTGACCTCTCTGTTGTTCCTAGGTAGGGCTGCGACGTGTTGATCTTCCGAGGCCGGGCACGACCCAGGAAAGTGTGTCCGGACAAATGGGATCGAGCGTGTTGGGTTATGTCGTGCACCCCTGCAGGGAAGTTTATCTATTCTAATTGCCGTGATCTTCGGTAACAGGATGACTTGGAGTTGCACCTTGACCTTATGATAACTAGAACCGGATACTTAATAAAACACACCCTTCCAAGTGCCAGATATAACCCGGTGATCGCTCTCTAACAGGGCGACAAGGAGGGGATCGCCGGGTAGGATTATGCTATGCGATGCTACTTGGTGAACTTACCATCTACTCTCTTCTACCTCAAGATGGAGGTGGCCAGAAGTGTAGTCTTCGACATGATTAGCTATCCCCCTCTTATTCTGGTATTCTGCAGTTCAGTCCACCGATATGGCCCTTTACACATATACCCATGCATATGTAGTGTAGCTCCTTTCTTGCGAGTACTTTGGATGAGTACTCACGGTTTGCTTTTCTCCCTCTTTTCCCCCTTTCCCTTCTACCTGGTCGTCGCAACCAGGATGCCGGAGCCAGGAGCTGTGACGCCACCGTCGACGGCGACTCCTACTACTACACCTGGAGGTGCCTACTACTACGCAGGTGCCGACGATTTACCAGGAGTAGTTTAGGAGGATCCCAGGCAGGAGGCCTGCACCTCTTTCGATCTGTATCTCAGTTTGTGCTAGCCATCTTATGGCAACTTGTTTAACTTATGTCTGTACTCACATATTGTTGCTTCCGCTGACTAGTCTATGATCAAGCACTTGTATTCGAGCCCTCGACGCCCCTGGCTTGTATTATGATGCTTGCATGACTTATTTTATTTTAGAGTTGTGTTGTGATATCTTCCCGTGAGTCCCTGATCTTGATAGTACACGTTTGCGTGTATGATTAGTGTACGATTGAATCGGGGGCGTCACAATAGGCGTACATGGAGCTCGGCCTCCTGTTGAATATATGTGTTGCATGTATAGTTGAGGTTAAAGCCCACTTATACTTTTTATATATGTGCATCTGCACCCGACCAATACATCGAGTATTGCATTGCCAAACCGTTCTCCAACATGGTTCATCCCTAAAGTTTCTAACCTTAGTCAAGCTGCCGCCGCGCGCGCCCTCCCGCGTGGCCCCGCCGCATCCTCCTCCGATGCCGCTTCCGCTCCTCACCCACCGCGCCGACCCACCGCAGTCGCCGCGCGTGCCTACCTTCCCGTGCCGCCGCTGCCCCGTCATGCCGCCGCTGGCCCGTCATGCCGCCGCTTCCCCCGCCGCCGCTGCCCTCCCGCAGCCGCCGCAATACCCCGTCGCTGCTGTCCACCCACAGCTGCCGCACCCTGCAGCCGCCGCACTACCCTGCCGCCGCTGCCCACCTCCTCCCTCTCCCTACAACCCTAGCCGCCTCTCCACCATAATCCTAGCCGCCGCCATGGACTCCCCGGGCTCTTCCGCTACCCGTTCGTCGAACCCTTTCGCCGGCCCCGAGCCCTCCACAGCCGCCATCCGTGACCTCGACATCGAGGCCCGGGTCCCCATCCGCCTCGATGGCTCCAGCACCTTGTACTACATGTGGAAGACCTACTTCAACCTTGTCTTTCACGAGTACTATCTCACCGAGCCATCGATGGTTCTGTGGATGGTGACTATATGAAGGGTGATCCGAAGTGGTCGGCCATTGAGGCCACACTCATATGATGGTTTTATCAGACCTTCTCGAAGGACATCTTCCACACGGTCGTCGCCGAGGACGATGACGCTTGCGCCGTGTGGACCAAGATCAATGCACTCTTCACCGACAACAAACTTCAGTGCCTTGTTTTCTTGCAGCAGGAGTTATTGGACTGTCACCAGGACAACTCCACCATCGGTGAGTACTGCATGTGGCTAGATGCTCGCCGATGAACTCAGCGACATCGGTGCCAAAGTGTCCGACGACCTCATGCTGAGCACCCTCACCGCCGGCCTCAACGAGGATTTCGATAACGCGACTTCTAACATCACTTTGCTGCTGCAGACCACCGTTCAGCGCGTCGTCACATACCTCAGGCTCGAGGAGCGCCCAATGACGAAGGTGAAACAGCGGGTCCAGCACACCGCCCTCTCCGCCGGCACTGTAACTCCCCCAGTGTCATGCTACAGTAATCACCTGTTAATGGTGCCATGTCATCAGGTTACTGTTGCTAATCTTCACTTGATCCAAATCACCATTCAAATTCAAATCCAATCTAAACTCAAAAATTCTTTTTGTCAGACATCAAATCTAAAATGTTCATTTTGTGGAAAATAATCATTTGTTAATATTGGTGGTGGACCAACATTTTTGCAAGGTGTTTAAATGGCCTAAACCAATTAAAGCAGTGGCTAAAACAATAGTTTAAATGGCTTTTTAATGTATAAAAATTGCTACCTTTTTCACAAAGCCTCACAATCTTTTTGTAGCAATGCAAAATAATTCTTTGGGATTGTTTTAGCCAGTGGCATAATTTTGCAAAGTCATTAGTGGCTAAAAGAAAAATGCAAAAGCTGCTGAAAAAAAAACAAAAGCAAAAGTTAAAACAAAAACAAATGGAGAGAAAAAGGGCTAGAGCCCCTGGCCTCCCCTTGGGCTTCGGCCCACCCGATCCAACTGGCCCAGCTAGGCCGGCCCACTCCCCCTGGCGTCTTCCCCCTCCCCACTGTGCCGAGGGGATAAGGCAGCCCGCGCCCCCTCGATCACCTCTCCCACTGCTCCCACTCACCTACCCTCCTCGTTCTCTCTCTCTCTCTCTCTCTCTCTCTCTCTCTCTCTCTCTCTCTCTCTCTCTCTCTCTCTCGCCTGCGCTCTCTCCCCTCTAGATCCGCTTCGGCCGCGCCTCTCCGTCACCGCTCAGCGCACTCCACCGCGGCCACCGGCCGGCCTTTGCCTAGCCGACGTGCCCCCAGGCTCTGCCTCGACCTCCTCATCCTCCCTTGAGCCACGCTTGGACGGGACGGCCCCTTGACACCGCCGCAATCTCTTCTTCCTCCTCTGCTCCGACGAACGCCGGCGTCGAATTCGGCCACCTCGCGCCTCCCCGAGCACACTGCCACCTCCCTACGGCTCCCGGTGAGCCACCGCGTCTTTCCCCTCCCTCTCCCGTACGTTTCCGCCACCGTAGCCGTTGTTGCCATCACCGCTCGAAGCAAGCGCTGCCGTGCAGCTCGTCGCCGTTGTTACGGTCATTGCCATGCTCGACCGAGCACGGGAACATGCTCAGTGTAGCTCGCCGAGGCCGCCCGCGCCGCTTGTCCACCTCGTCATCCCCCGTAGCGCCGTTCCCGATCGTGGCCGAACTCCGGCGAAGTACCCGAGCTCGCCACCGTCGCCGTAGGGCCTCCCTGGCCGCGAGACCACCGCAGTTCGAGGCGCAACATCGCTAGCTATCGAACGGGAGTAGCCACACCCGTTTTGGGCCACCGTGGTGGAATCCCGAAGCTCACCCGTGCCTCGCCGCCGCGTTGGAGCTCGTTGGAGCAACTCCGACGAGGCCGGCGTGGCACACACAGGGCCCGCCCATACAGGTCCTTGCCGATGGTGGCGCCCGGACCCGATTGGTAGGCTGACCTAGTCAACATGTTGACTGGGCACCGTTGCCCACTGACATGCGGGCCCCCTCTGTTAATTAGGCTAATTAAATGTTTTTATAAATAAAATTAATTAGTTAACCTAAACAGTCGCTGACATGTGGGGTCCTACTGCTAATTAACTCTATCTAATTAAAATAAATTACTGTTAGTCCCTCTGAGTATGACATGTGGGACCCACTGGTCAGGTTTGACCTGGTCAGCCGCTCTGTTGACTACTGAGGTCATCAACACGTCATGCTGATGTCATATTTGTTTCTTTTAATATTAAAAATTCCAGAATATTTTAAACTTTGAAAAATTATAGAAAATAAACCATAGCTCGGATGAAAATGTTTTCTATATGAAAGTTGCTCAGAAAAATCCAACGAATCCGAATATGCGGTCCGTTCGTCTGTCACATGCCCCTAGTATGCTGAACATGGAACGTTCCCCCTCCGGTCATCTGTCTAACACAGGTCTAGAGCCGGGAAAACATTCCCGGTTGACTTCCCCCTTCGCCGGTATCGTGTAGCACCGCGTTAGAACACGTCTAGCTCTGCCGCTAGTCCTGTTATGCACTTGATTGCTATGTATTTACTGTTTCTCCCCCCTCTTCTCTTTGGTAGACCCCGTGACGATGCTGATGCCCCTGTGGTCGACTACGTCACCGACGACCCCTCCTTCTCGTCTGAGCAACCAGGCAAGCCCTCCTTGATCATCCCGATATCGCCCATTCCATTCTCTCATGCTTGCATTAGATTTTTCTACTGTTATTGTTTGCTCCTATTGTGATGCATAGCCTACTTTTGTAACCTGCTTATTGTTAGCTACCTGCTTATCCTAAACTGCTTAGTATAGGTTGGTTAGTGATCCATCAGTGACCCCCACCTTGTCCTTGTCGCCCCTGCTTCATCATTGAAGACCCGATCAATGGGATCGAAGACCAGGCCCCAGCACCACACATCACTTTCCCCTTAGTTGCTTGACACCGCTAGGTTACTATCGAGTGCCGAGGGTGGGACCTCTTCAGCACTTCTGATGTTACCCTGTAGTGTAGCTATTTGGTCGTGGTCAGCGAGGGTGATTCCGCCTTAACCACGTCCGATACGACTCTGTCGTGCTACCCCTCAAGTGTGAACTTCAAGGGTGGTTCCTCTTACGTTCACCTTGATGATTACATCGAGTGGAATCCATCAAGGGTGATTCCTCAGGTTTTCCCCTTGGTGTTAGACACACAGTTACTATGGTTACTATGAATTTACAACGGACCATGTTACTAAAGACGGGTCGGCTCTGAGGGGTACCTGTGAGCTTAATTGCAGTGATGTGGAGTCGGGTTGACACGGAGGGTGCCCATGAGATAATTACGAGGCGTGGTCGGGCATTCCTAGCCCTTGCCGCAAGTCCTCGAGACGGGCAACGGGGTCACATCTTTCGTGAGTCTCTGCTTGTTACCGCGTGCTCCTAATCCACTACGATTTGGATATTTGATCCAAGGGGCCTCTGGCCTGATAGCACTAACCATCACGTGGGCATAGTATGGGCGTTCTGCGGCGTATGCATCAGCCGAAGCTTAATAGATGTCAACGACTGAGCACCACGCGCCGGGTTGGACTGCGTAAGCACCTGCCTTGGTGAAGGAGGTAGCTAGGTCTGCTCACCGTCCGCCCACGCAACATGCAGGAGTTCCCGAGCGATGGACCATGACCCCTGGGGGCATAGGTTTAGTCCGGCGTGCTGGCCTCTCTATTAAGTCTAGGTCAGGTTGCGGCTTATTGTTTGGCCGAGGCCGGGCATGACCTAGGAAAATGTGTCCGGGCGGAGTTAATCGAGCGCGATGGGTAAGTTGGTGCACCCCTGCAGGGAAGAAAACATCTATCGATAGACTGTCCTAAGGTAACGGACACTTGGAGTTGTATCCCGATTGATACAACTAGAACTGGATACTTGAGATGAGACATGAATATGAGGTGATAACTGGATAGTATGGCTCTGGGATTGCTTTCTCGCAGGGAGTCGAGAAAGGATCTATGGCCGAGGTTCATAACACTTCTACTACTTTACTTTATGCTACTCTACTCCCTCCTGTTGCTGCAAGATGGTGGTTTTCAGAAGATGCTAGTCTTCGATAGGACTAGGTTCTCCCCTCTATTACGGCATTTGCAGCCCAGTCCACATATCTGACCTTCCTTTGATAATGTTGCATATGTAGTGTAGATCCTTGCTTGCGAGTACTTTGGATGAGTACTCACGGTTGCTTTGCTACCCCCTTTTCCCCCTTTCTTCTTCTTTTCGGTTGCTGCAACCAGATGTCGGAGCCCAGGAGCCAAATGCCACCGTTGATGCCTATTACTACGTGGAGGCCGCCGACGACCAGGAGTAGTTAGGAGGCTCCCAGGCAGGAGGCCTTGCCTTTTCGATCGATGTTGCTTTTGTGCTAGCCTTCTTAAGGAAAACTTGTCTAACTCATGTCTGTACTCAGATAATGTTGCTTCCGCTGACTCTTGTGTATTAGAGCTTATGTATTCGAGCCCTCGAGGCCCCTGGCTGGTAATATAAAGCTTGTATTATTTTTAATTTGTGTCTAGAGTTGTGTTGTGATATCTTCTCGTGAGTCCTTGATCTTGATCGTACACATTTGCGTGTATGATTAGTGTACGATTGAATCGAGGGCGCCACAAGTTGGTATCAGAGCCGGCTGCCTGTAGGATCCCCCTTTCTAACTCCTTGGCCGAAGTTGAGTCTAGAAACCGAAAACCATTTTACTAGCTTGGCTGTGTGGCTTACGGGCCCACGTCGCCAATTGGGTGGTACTAGGATCTTTTATTCCTCGTTTATACTCTGGGATTCTGAATTCTCTTCCATTCGGGTTAAACGATTTTGCTAACTCTAACATTAGGATCTCGTAACTACTTCCTCCCAGAAAGCCCCTTATTACAGATGGTCGCTTGGTGCACCAGAAGATTCTAAAGATACTCTTCGATGTTTTCCCGAGACCCTTGTGCCCTTCGCCGTTGCAATTCCCTTCCACCGTCAACCCCTATGGATAACTACATACACTTTCCATTCTTACATTCGTCCCCAATTGCTCTTGCTACTACAAGATACCCAGAACTTCTCCCTATTGTTCTGAGAATACTTTGTGCCTACTGCCTTGCAGTTCTTTGCCACCTGAATACCCGTACAGATAATTTCTCGCACTTATCGAGTATCGTCTTATCCCCAGTTGATTAATGTATTTCACAGAAGTCTTCAAAATACCATTCGATCTTCCGAAAATCCTCAACAGCCTATTGTTGTTGAAATTCTTGTTTTCTTGCATTATGGTTAATTCCATATTTCTAGTAATCTTCGTTGACATCCTCTGTCACTATCGTTTCGAGTCCCTTTATCCAATATGTCGCGGATGCTCGTAATCCTCAATCAGATCCTAGCATTCATCCTTCCGGCTCAGACGTCACTCCAAACATGAGCTTGTTCTTGTCAAATCAAACCTTGATTGATTGTTGATCTGTATCGATTCAACTCAATTATCTTTTGATCAGAGCTTCTGCTTCAGATCTTCTAATTTGAAAATCGTAATTCCTTTGTATTCAATCTTTGAAGTTATCTAGTTATATCTATAACCCGATGCCTTTGCACTCTTTCTTCTTCTGGGTGAGTATCGATACTCACATCAGATCTTTTATGGACCGCCATATCCTTGGTTGGATTATTATCCAACAATGTCCTTCATATTCATTAAACTTGTGAGTTTTTCCCTGACACATAATGCCTTTGGTAAATTCTATCATCTGCTTTTGTCAACCATGCTCTGCTTTTGAGCTGGTATATTTTAATCCTGAAGTTAGTGGTATATGTTCCTAAGATACCCCTACCGGTTGAACCTATGGCTTCCCTAATCCGTGTGAACTCGAAAGAGATGTGAGTCATACTCTTCTGGTGCTTCACCAGATAAATCTTTCGCATTACAAATTCTTCAAAAACCAGGAGTGAATGAAAGGTTATGCATTGAAGAAGTGGGAGTCGACCTTGAAACTTTGTGTTCATGCCCATGGAACTGATGTAGAACTTATCATGGAAGCTACTCGTAAAAATAATTACCCCTTGTTATAAATTCATCTTGTATCGATGGTTTGATCATTCATAATCATGGTTCCGACCATAGTTACTCCTTAATTCCATTTCCGGGACAAGTTAAAATACTTGTCTCCTGCAAGTCATTTCACCTGTCCAACCTCTAATTTGATCTACCTTCAAGTATTGCCTCATGTTATCTCGATGATATTGTGTCATTGAACTACCTCTTGTAAATTCTTAATTGGAGTGATACTCCGTCACATCATTCCTAACCTGATCGGCTATATCATTATCATGCTAATTTAACTGTGCTACCTGGTCCTTATTCCCGGAGCACAACTTTTCGACGATGAGCGAAGCTTACGTCGATCTTCCTCATTTTATCAATTCACCTCGAACAACAAGCTTGATTTTGAGCTTGTGTCGTATCCGTGGTTCCAATAGCCTTTCGCTTCATCCTTCCTGTTGCTTGACGGCATCGCTCCTCGATGGCATCTTCATAGAGCCTCTCGACAAATGCATCATGATCAGCATCAACATTTTGACTTCTGTTGAAATGACAATTGAATTCATGGTGAGAAATACCATCCTTGACCTACGATGATTTGAGTTATCATCGGCTACCCCTCTTGTATTATTTCCAGCACATGTTTGATCATGTCTTGGTTAAACCTTGGACTCCTTGCTATTCCTGCAATTGTTCTTTGAGTATTTCTTGTGATCTTCAACCCCAACCCCTACTTGTAACACCATGTTAATGCTACCTCGAAGAATGACTGAGGTATTCCGAATATCAACAAAAACATTGGAAGCGCAATGCTAAATGTTTCTCGATTTATTATTCAAACACCGTGATGTGGGTAATATCATGATTCTTCCCTGGCCCCCTGTATCTAAATGCTTTCGAACTTGCTGTCATATCATGTATATCTTGCTCCGCTTCCCCTTGGGAAGGATATACTCCCAATTCTTGTGTGTAAACACATTTTCCGTTCCAATGATCTGATTAATCTAATGATCGCCTTTTCCTTCCATTGTTTTGTTTAACCTTTCTTGTGATCTATATGATCTAAGCAGTAATATTTTTCTGCTTATGTAAACACCTTGGTGTAGAACCGTGTCAGTAAGACCCTGTTACTATAGTTGATGACATTTCGGTAGCCACCGATGGAAGAGAACTTTGCCTATTGGTCCGCCTTGTACAACAAGCAGGAAAATAGTTCTCTCCGTCCCTCGCCCTTGGTACCAACGTTGTTGACAATATAACTGACAGTCTATCATGTGACATGCCTTGCTATCGGCCCCCTTTCTTCTTTTAACCCACATGGTGGGCTCATAACCCACAGTTCCATTGGATCGGAACCTGACTCTCCTGTATATCCTTTATTCCAAAGTATCATTTGCTCTTGGCTTTGTGTG
Source organism: Aegilops bicornis (assembly GCA_021605145.1). Taxonomy (NCBI): domain Eukaryota; kingdom Viridiplantae; phylum Streptophyta; class Magnoliopsida; order Poales; family Poaceae; genus Aegilops; species Aegilops bicornis. The sequence continues at coordinate 513,296,617 of CM038672.1, read as the reverse complement.
TTATCACAAGCTACCTTCTGAGAGATGATCTATTCTCGATGCTCTGAACCCCCTTCTCACACTCTGTTCAGGTATCGATCGTTTGTCCATTCGCTTGAAACTTCCTACTGTACCTTTATATTTTGCTCTCGATGTTTTCTTAAGTTTCAACTCGAGAGATACTTCTTCCACATTCCCTGAATTGTTCACCAGATAATTAACCCTATAAGGGTCAGTTCTCCCGAAGTTACTCTTTACTTCCGCACTTAAATCTCGGGACGAGATTTCTTGTAGTGGAGGAGATTTGTAACACCCCCAGTGTCATGCTACAGTAATCACCTGTTAATGGTGACATGTCATTAGGTTACTGTTGCTAATCTTCACTTGATCCGAATCACCATTCAAATTCAAATCCAATCTAAAGTCAAAAATTCTTTTTGTCAGACATGAGACCTAAAATGTTCATCTTGTGGCAAATAATCATTTGTTAATATTGGTGGTGGACCAACATTTTTGCAAGGTGTTTAAATGGCCTAAACCAATTAAAGCAGTGGCTAAAACAATAGTTTAAATGACTTTTTAATTTATAAAAACGGCTACCTTTTTAACAAAGCCTCACAATCTTTTTGTAGCAATGCAAAATAATTCTTTGGGATTGTTTTAGCTAGTGGCATAATTTTGCAAAGTCATTAGTGGCTAAAAGAAAAATGCAAAAGCTGCGAGAAGAAGAAAAACAAAAGCAAAAGTTAAAACACAAAAGGAGAGAAAAAGGGCTAGAGGCCCTGGCCTCCCGTTGGGCTTTGGCCCACCCGAGCCAACTGGCCCAGCTAGGCCGGCCCACTCCCGCCTGTCGTCTTCCCCTCCCCACTTTGCAAGCGACCGTGCACGCGCGTCTCCGCCGAACCCCCTCGCCGGCTCTGCCGAGGGGATAAGGCAGCCCGCGCCCCCTCGATCCCCTCTCCCACTTCTCCCACTCACCTGCCATCCTTGCTCTCTCTCTCTCTCTCTCTCTCTCTCTCTCTTGCCTGCGCTCTCTCCCCTCCAGATCCGCTTCGGCCGCGCCTCTCCGTCACCTCTCACCGCACTCCACCGCGGCCACCAGTCGGCCTTCACCTCGCCGACGTGCCCCCAGGCTCTGCCTCGACCTCCTCATTCTCCCCGCCGAGCCACGCGGACCGGGACGGCCCCGCAGCACCGCCGTGACCTCTTCTTCCTCCTCTGCTCTGACGGACGCCGGCGTCGAATTCGGCCACCTCGCGCCTCCCCGAGCACACTGCCACCTCCCTACGGCTCCCGGTGAGCCACCACGTCTTTCCCCTCCCTCTCCCGTACGTTTCCGCCACCGTAGCCGTCGTTGCCATCGCCGCTCGAAGCAGGCGCTGCCGTGCAGCTCGTCACCGTTGTTACGGTCATTGCCATGCTCACCCGAGCACGGGAACGTGCTCAGTGCAGCTCGTCGAGGCCGCCCGCGCCGCTTGTCCACCTCATCGTCCCCCGTAGCATCGTTCCCGATCGTTGCCGAACTCCGGTGAAGTTCCCGAGCTCGCCACCGTCGCCGTAGGGCCTCCCTGGTCGCAAGACCACCGCTGTTTGACGTGCGACGCCGCTAGCTATCGAACGGGAGTAGCCACACCCGTTTTGGGCCACCATGGTGGCATCCCGAAGCTCACCCGCGCCTCGCCGCCGCGTTGGAGCTCGCCAGAGCAACTCCGACGAGGCCAGCCGACGTGGCACACCTGGGGCCCGCCCCTGGGTCACTGCCAGTGGGGCGCCCGGACCCAGTTGACTGGGCTGACCTAGTCAACATGCTGACTGGGCACCGTTGCCCACAGACATGCGGGCCCCCTCTGTTAATTAGGCTAATGAAACATTTTTATAAATAAAATTAATTAGTTAACCTAAACAGTCACTGACATGTGGGGTCCTACTGCTAATTAACTCTATCTAATTAAAATAAATTAATGTTAGTCCCTCTGAGTATGACATGTGGGACCCACTGGTCAGGTTTGACCTGGTCAGCCGCTCTGTTGACTACTGTGGTCATCAACACGTCATGCTCACGTCATATTTGTTTCAGTTAATATTAATAATTCCAGAATATTGTTTAAACTTTGAAAATTTATAGAACATAAACCGTAGCTCGGATGAAAATGTTTTCTATATGAAAGTTGCTCAGAAAAATCCAACAGATCCGAATATGCAGTCCGTTCATCTGTCACATGCCCCTAGCATGCTGAACATGGAACTTTCCCCCTCCAGTCATCTGTCTAACACAGGTCTAGAACCGGGAAAACATTCCCGGTTGACTTCCCCCTTCGCCGGTATCGTGTAGCACCGCGTTAGAACACATCTAGCTCTGCCTGTTGTCCTGTTATGCACTTGCTTGCTATGTATTTACTGTTTCTCCCCCCTCTTCTCTTGGTAGACCCCGTGATTTATGCCGATGCCCTGTGATCGACAACGTCACTGACGACCCCTCCTTGTTGTCTGAGCAACCAGGCAAGCCCCCCCTTGATCATCCTGATATCGCCCATTCCATTCTCTCATGCTTGCATTAGATTTTGCTACTGTTATTGTTTGCTCCTATTGTGATGCATAGCCTGCTTATTGTTACCTACCTGCTTATCCTAAACTGCTTAGTATAGGTTGGTTAGTGATCCATCAGTGACCCCCACCTTGTCCTTGTTGCCCATGCTTCATCATTGAAGACCCGATCAGGATCGAAGACCAGGCCCCGGCACCGCACATCACTTTGCCCTTAGTTGCTCGACGCTATTGGGTTACTATCAAGTGCCGAGGGTGAGACCTCTTCAGCACTTCTGATGTTACCCTGTAGTGTAGCTATTCGGCCGTGGTCATCGAGGGTGATTCCGCCTTAACCACTTCCGATATGACTCTGTCGTGCAACCCCTCAAGTGTGAACTTTGAGGGTGGTTCCTCTTACGTTCACCTTGATGATTACATCGAGTGGAATCCGTCAAGGGTGATTCCTCAAGTTTTCCCCTTGGTGTTAGACACACAGTTAGTATGGTTACTATGACTTTACACTGAACCATGTTACTAAAGACGGGTCGGCTCTGAGGGGTACCAGCCATGAAGCTTAATTGCGAGTGATGTGGAGTCGGGTTGACCTGGAGGGTGCCCGCGAGATAATTACGAGGCCTGGCCGGGCATTCCTAGCCCTTACCGCAAGTCCTCGAGACGGGGCAACAGGGTCAAATCTTTCGCGGGTCTCTGCTTGTTACCGCGTGGTCCTAATCCACTACAATTTGGATATTTGATCCGAGGGGCCTCTGGCCTGATAGCACTAACCATCATGTGGGCATAGTATGGGCGTTTTGCGTCGTATGCATCAGCCGAAGCTTAATAGACGTCAGCGACTGAGCGGCGCACGCTGGGTTGGACTGCGTAAGCACCTGCCTTGTTGAAGGAGGTAGCTAGGTCTGCTCACCGGCCGCCCATGCAACATGTAGGAGTTCCCGGGGCGATGGCCATGACCCCTGGGGGCATAGGTTTAGTCCGGCGTGCTGGCCTCTCTATTAAGTCTAGGTCGGGTTGCGGCTTATTGTTTGGCCGAGGCCGGGCATGACCCCAGGAAAGTGTGTCCGGCCGGAGTTAATCGAGCGCGGTGGGTAAGTTGGTGCACCCCTGCAGGGAACAAAACATCTATCGATAGCCTGTCCTACGGTAACAGACACTTGGAGTTGTATCCCGATCGATACAACTAGAACTGGATACTTGAGATGAGACATGGATATGAGGTGATAACTGGATAGTATGGCTCTGGGATTGCTTTCTCGCAGGGAGTCGAGAAAGGATCTCTGGCCGAGGTTGATAACACTTCTACTAATTTACTTTTACGCTACTCTACTCCCTCCCTGTCGCAAGATGGTGGTTTTCAGAAGATGCTAGTCTTCGATAGGACTAGGTTCTCCCCTCTATTCTGGCATTTCTGCAGCCCAGTCCACATATACAGCCTTCCTTTGATAATGTTGCATATGTAGTGTAGATCCTTGCTTGCGAGTACTTTGGATGAGTACTCACGATTGCTTTGCTACCCCTTTTCCCCTCTTTCTTCTTCTTTCCGGTTGCTGCAACCAGATGTCGGAGACCAGGAGCCAGATGCCACCGTTGATGCTTACTACTACATGGAGGCCGCCGACGACCAGGAGTAGTTAGGAGGCTCCCAGGCAGGAGGCCTTGCCTTTTCGATCGATGTTGCTTTTGTGCTAGCCTTCTTAAGGCAAACTTGTCTAACTCATGTCTGTACTCAGATAATGTTGCTTCACGACTTGTGTATTCGAGCTTATGTATTCGAGCCCTCGAGGCCCCTGGCTTGTAATATAAAGCTTGTATTATTTTTAATTTGTGTCTAGAGTTGTGTTGTGATATCTTCCAGTGAGTCCTTGATCTTGATCGTACACATTTGGGTGTATGATTAGTGTACGATTGAATCGAGGGCGTCACAGGCACCACCTGCGGCGGCCCCGCTCCCCTGGCCGCGCCGGCCGAGCCGTGCCCTCCCGTGCCAGCCGGGTATTACCCGCTGCCGCCCGCGCCTGCCCAGCAGCCGCAAGGAGGAGGGGGGGGGGCGGCGCAACCAGCGGGGCAGCGGGGGTCGCCACTAGCAGCAGCCGCCGCAGCCGTCCCATGGCGCAGGGGGTGTCGCGCTACCAACTCCCCCCTCCGCCGTGGGCAGCCGGGCGGAAACAATGGACGGGTGTTGTGCATGCCGATCATATGCCCGTCCCACGGGCTCCGACGCCGGGTCTTCTCGGTCCTCGCCACACGGGCCACCAGGCGTTCCTCGACGCGCCTTACCAGCCGGCTGGCGCCAGCTTCGGTGCCCCTCTAGCGCCGCCGTCTCTTGGTGGTTATGGTCCACCCGCCCCGGTGAAGGAAATGTGCCCTAGAGGCAATAATAAAGTTGTTATTTACATTTCCTTATATCATGATAAATGTTTATTGTTCATGCTAGAATTGTATTAACTGGAAACTTAGTACATGTGTGAATACATAGACAAACATAGTGTCCCTAGTATGCCTCTACTTGACTAGCTTGTTTATCTAAGATGGTTATGTTTCCTAGCCATAGACATGTGTTGTCATTTGATGAATGGGATCACATCAATAGAGAATGATGTGATGGACAAGACCCATCCGTTATCTTAGCACTATGATCATTTAGTTTGTTGCTATTGCTTTCTTCATGACTTATACATGTTCCTCTGACTATGAGATTATGCAACTCCTGAATACCGGAGAAACACTTAGTGTGCTATCAAATGTCACAACGTAACTGGGTGATTATAGAGATGCTCTCTGTGTGTTTCGATGGTGTTTGTTGAGTTGGCATAGATCGAGATTAGGATTTGTCACTCCGATTGTCGGAGAGGTATCTCTGGGCCCTCTCGGTAATGCACATCACTATAAGCCTTGCAAGCAATGTGACTAATGAGTTAGTTATGGATGATGCATTACGGAACGAGTAAAGAGACTTGCCAGTAATGAGATTGAACTAGGTATGATGATACCGACGATCGAATCTCGGGCAAGTAACATACCGGTGACAAAGGGAACAACGTATGTTGTTATGCGGTTTGACCGATAAAGATCTTCGTAGAATATGTAGGAGCCAATATGAGCATCCAGGTTCCGCTATTGGTTATTGACCGGAGATGTTCCTCGGTCATGTCTACATAGTTCTTGAACCTGTAGGGTCCGCACGCTTAACGTTCGTTGACGATTTGTATTATGAGTTATGTGATTTGATGACCGAAGTTTGTTCGGAGTCCCGGATGAGATCACGGACATGAGGAGGAGTCTCAAAATGGTCGAGAGGTAAAGATTCATATATTGTAAGGTTGCATTCGGACATCGGAATGGTTCCGAGTGATTCGGGCATTTTTCCAGAGTACCGGGAGGTTACCGGAACCCCCCGGGGAAAGATATGGGCCTTATGGGCCATAGGAGGGAGGCTAACCAGCCTACAAGGGGCTGGTGTGCCCCCCCCCCCCCCCACAAGGGAGGAGGCTGAATTGGACTTGGGAAGGGGGCGCCGCCCCCTTTCCTTCTCCTACTCCCTTTTCTTCCCCTTTTCCCCCTCCGGTAGAAGGAAAAACGGGTGGGGCCAAATCCTACTAGGACTGGAGTCCTAGTAGGGCTCCCCTCTTCCTGGCGCGCCCGTTGTCGGCCGGCCTCCTCCTCCCCTCCTTTATATACGGGGGCAGGGGGCACCCCAAAGACACAACAGACAATTGTTTTAGCCGTGTGCGGTGCCCCCCTCCACAGTTACACACCTCGGTCATATCGTCGTAGTGCTTAGGCGAAGCCCTCCACTGGTAACTTCATCATCACCGTCACCACACCGTCGTGCCAACGAAACTCTCCCTCAGCCTCAACTGGATCAAGAGTTCAAGGGACGTCACCGAGCTGAACATGTGCAGATCGCGGAGGTGCTGTGCGTTCGGTACTTGGATCGGTTGGATCGCAAAGACGTTTGACTACATCAACCGCGTTAATAAATGCTTCCACTTTCGGTCTACGAGGGGACATGGACACACTCTCCCTGCTCGTTGCTATGCTTCTCCTAGATAGATCTTGCATGATCGTAGGATTTGTTTTTGAAATACTATGTTCCCCAACAGTGGCATCCGAGCCAGGTCTATGCATAGATGTTATATGCACGAGTAGAACAGAAAGAGTTGTGGGCGATAATAGTCAGACTGGTTACCAGCATGTCATACTTTTATTCGGCAGTATTGTTGGATGAAGCGACCCAGACCGACATTACATGACCGCATTCATGAGACTGGTTCTACCGCCGTGCTCCGCACACAGGTGGCTAGTGGGTGTCTGTTTCTCCAGCTTTAGTTGAGTCGAGTGTGACTACGCCCGATCCTTGTTGAAGGTTAAAACAACACACTTGATGAAAAATCGTTGTGGTTTTGATGCGTTGGTAAGAACGGTTCTTGCTAAGCCCGTAGCAGCCACGTAAAACTTGCAACAACAAAGTGGAGGACGTCTAACTTGTTTTTGCAGGGCTTGCTATGATGTGATATGGTCAAGACATGATGATATATAAATTGTTATATGAGATGATCATGTTTTGTAACAGTAATCGACAACTGGTAGGAGCCATATGGTTGTCGTTTTATTGTATGAAATGCAATCGCCATGTATTTGCTTTACTTTATCACTAAGCGGTAGCGATAGTCGTAGAAGCAATAGTTGGCGAGACGACAACGATACTTCGATGGAGATCAAGGTGTCAAGCCGGTGATGATGGTGATCATGATGGTTCTTTGGAGATGGAGATCAAAGGAACAAGATGACGATGGCCATATCATATCACTTATTTGATTGCATGTGATGTTTATCTTTTTATGCATCTTATTTTGCTTAGTACGGCGGTAGCATTATAAGATGATCTCTCGCTAAATTTCAAGGTACAAGTGTTCTCCCTGAGTATGTACCGTTACTACAGTTCTTCATGCTGAGACACCACGTGATGATCGGGTGTGATAAGCTCTACGTTCACATACAAAGGGTGCAAGCCAGTTTTGCACATGCAGAATACTCAGGTTAAACTTGACGAGCCTAGCATATGCAGATATGGCCTCGGAACACTGAGACCGAAAGGTTGAGCTTGAATCATATAGTAGATATGATCAACATAGTGATGTTCACCATTGAAAACTACTCCATCTCATGTGATGGTCGGACATGGTTTAGTTGATATGGATCACGTGATCACTTGGATGATTAGAGGGATGTTTATCTAACTGGGAGTTCTTAAGTAATATGATTAATTGAACTTTAATTTATCATGAACTTAGTCCTGATAGTATTTGCATAGCTATGTTATAGATCAATAGCTTGCGATGTAGCTCCCCATTTATTTTTGATATGTTCCTGGAGAAAAACTATGTTGAAAGATGATAGTAGCAATAATGCAGACTAGGTCCGTGATCTGAGGATTATCCTCATTGCTGCACAGAAGAATTATGTCCTTGATGCACCGCTAGGTGACGGACCTATTGCAGGAGCAGATGTAGACGTTATGAACGTTTGGCAAGCTCGATATGATAACTACTTGATAGTTTAGTGCGCCATGCTTTACGGCTTAGAACCGGGACTTCAAAAATGTTTTGAATGCCACAGAGCATATAATATGTTCCAAGAGCTGAAATTGGTATTTCAGACTCATGCCCGAGTCGAGAGGTATGAGACCTCTGACAAGTACTTTGCCTACAAGATGGAGGAGAATAGCTCAACCAGTGAGCATGTGCTTAGAATGTCTGAGTACTACAATCGCTTGAATCAAGTGGGAGTTAATCTTCCAAATAAGATAGTGATTGATAGAGTTCTCTAGTCACTATCACCAAGTTACTGGAACTTCGTGATGAACTATAATATGCAAGGGATGACGAAAACGATTCCCGAGCTCTTCGTGATGCTAAAATCGACGAAGGTAGAAATCAAGAAAAGCATCAAATGCTGATGGTTGGCAAGACCACTAGTTTCAAGTAAAGGGGCAAGGGAAAGAAAGGGAACTTTAGGAAGAATGGAAAGCAAGTTGCCACTCCCATGAAGAAGCCCAAAGCTAGACCCAAGCCTGAAACTGAGTGCTTCTACTGCAAAGGAAATGGTCACTGGAAGTGGAACTGCCCTAGATACTTGGCGTGTAAGAAGGATGGCAAAGCGAACAAAGGTATATTTGATATACATGTTATTGATGTGTACTTTACTAGTGTTAATAGCAACCCCTCGGTATTTGATACTGGTTCAGTTGCTAAGAGTAGTAACTGAAACGGGAGTTGCAAAATAAACAGAGACTAGTTGAGGGTGAGGTGATGATGTGAGTTGGAAGTAATTCCAAGGTTGATAAGATCACCATCGCACACTCTCTTTACCTTAGCGATTAGTGTTGAACCTAAAATAAATGTTATTTGGTGTTTGCGTTGAGCATAATATGAATGGATCATGTTTATTGCAATACGGTTATTCATTTAAAAGAATAATTGTTATTCTGTTTACATGAATAAAACCTTATGTGGTAACACACCCAAGGTGAATGATTTATTGAATCTCGATCGTAGTGACACACATATTCATAATATTGATGCCAAAAGATGCAAAGTTGATAATGATAAGTGCAACATATTTGTGGCACTGCCGTTTAGGTCATATTGGTGTAAAGCGCATGAAGAAACTCCATGCTAATGGGCTTTTGGAATCACTTGATTATGAATCACCTGATGCTTGCGAAGCATGCCTCATGGGCAAGATGACTAAGACTCTGTTCTACGGAACAATGGAGCGAGCCACTGACTTATTGGAAATAATACATACCGATGTATGCGGTCCGATGAGTGTTGAGGCTCGCGGTGGGTATCGTTATTTTCTGACCTTCACAAATGATTTGAGCATATATGGGTATATCTACTTGATGAAACATAAGTCTGAAACATTTGAAAAGTTCAAAGAATTTCAGAGTGAAGTGGAAAATCATCGTAACAAGAAAATAAAGTTTCTACGATTTGATCGTGGAGGTGAATTTTTTTAGAAAAGGAGGATGACCCCCGGCCTCTGCATCTGGACGATGCATACAACCACTTTATTAATTATTCTCACAAGACCTTACAAAGTCATACAACAGTAAGACTAAAGTCGCCGTCTAAGCAACAAATTGTCGCTACACCTATCTAGTTGATGAAGGGGCGCAGATAGCCTGGGCCTAATACCAAAGAGACATCACAGCCAATCCTAACATCTAAGACCCGAGACCCCAACCTAGCGACTTGCCGGGTCTGGGGCACACACTGGTCTGGCGTGCTCTCAGAGGCCGCCGCCGTCAACTGCCACCGCTCCATCTTCAGAACTGTATTGGTGCATCAACCTTGCTCGGTGTAGCTATCGTCGACGCCACCACGGAGCCCAATGGCACCACCTCCCTGCATGGAAACAGCTGAGCACGTCACGGTCTCCACTGATACACCTCAGCGCCATGCTGTCAAGTACCACCAGCCGACACAGCTTAAAGTCCTTGGAAGATCTGTCATGCGTAGCACCTGTCGACCAGGCATGACAAAGCGTAGCACCTGTCGGTCAGGCATGACTTGACATCTCCACTGAGGCTCCGTGCAAGACGAAGTCACTCCACCTCCTGCCTCTGACTTCCAGCGCTCCTCCACAAATGATGCTCCCAAGAGAGAAACGACACCGCAGTGCCGCCATCGTCCGATCTGGAGCACCAGATCCTAGGGTTTCCCCCGGAGCAGCACGAGTGGGTCGACAGTAGTTACACGACGATGCCTTCATCAAGGTAACGGTATAGAACGCCACCATCGCCTGTCGTCGGCTCCGTTTTCACCGGCAACCATGTCTCCCCAACTCGCAGCCGGGACTAGATGATGGATCTCGAGATCCGATCACCAAGCCTCTGGCCGGCCACCGCCGACGAAGAAGATGACCACCACCACTGGCTACACCGGCCAGAATAGATCTGCCATGGGTGCCACCAAGCATTCCACCAGGCCCTCGATGCCGCCGCCGATGTAAAGCCAGATGACATGTCGCCGAAGACCGCATCGCGTCGCCGCCCAATCCAGGCCAGCTACCGTAGCAGCCGCCCGTGGCCCGAGGCAAGGCCAACCTCTGCCGCCGTCAAAGCCAACGCCGTCGCTTCTAGATCGAACGCACCTCCACGCATGTTGGGGCCCCGCCACCCCTGAGATGCGGGAGGGAGGAAGAGCCCCCGCCACCACCGTCGGCCTCCGGGCGCAAGCCGGCGGCGTCCTCCGGCGGCGGCGGGAGGAAGGGAGGAAGATGGGCTAGGCCCCAGCAGCGGCTAGGGTTGGGGAGCCACCCGAGTCGCCCGAGCGGGGGGCGACGCGGGGGCTTGAGTGAATATTTGAGTTACGAGTTTGGTCTTCATTTGAAATGATGTGGAATAGTTCCGCAACACACGCCACTTGGAACACCACAGCTTAATGGTGTGTCCGAACATCGTAACCGTACTTTATTAGATATGGTGTCGGTGTGGAACGACACCTATGGGATCACAAGAATCCCTACTACGGTTGCCGGGGCGCAGGGTTGCAAGGAGAGCAGGGCTAGTAAACAACACAAGGATCGTTTACGCAGGTTCGGGCCGCAGGATGCATAAAACCCTAGTCCTGCTTTGGTGGGTATATTTCTGAGAGTTCTTGAGCTCTCGAACTAGCTGGGGTCAGCGTGTGGTTCGAAAGAGCCGAATCCTTCCCTGGTCGCCTTGGGCCTCCATTTATAGGAAAAAGGGGTTGCCACAGTGGCACACAGGAGGTGGAAAGGTCTACAGTGGCGCGATGTTATCCCTCGTATTACAGGACAAGGTGCATTTAATGCATTGCTTAGGTGTCCTCTTGCTTTATCGGGGACGGGGGCGAGGCCCGTCCCGTCCGTCGCCGCTCCTCCTCGCTTTGACACGCGCCTCGGCCAGGGATGCGTGCGGTGCCATGTAGGCAGGCAGGCAGCTGAGTTGGTGTGGTGGTGGAGCCTTCACGAAGATCTGCATGCCGCCACGCAGGCGCTTGATGACTTGGCCTGGGGGCGGCATGTTGCCACGCAGGTGCCTGCCCAGCTGGTTGGGCTGGCAGCTGCATGTGAACGGGGTGGAAGCTTGGTTGACGTGGGCTTGGCGGTTGCCTCGCCGGCGTCTTTGGTGAGGGCCTTGCCGGGTGGCCTAGCAAGGGTCTCGCCGTGGTGTGCTGTCGTCCCCGACAAGGATCTTGCCGGGGGTCTGGTGGCCTTCCTCGACAAGGATCTTGCTGAGAATCATCGTCTTCTAATCCTCATCTGATCTTGAATATGTCTTCACAAAGATCTACATGCCACCACAGAGGTGCCATCCCGAGCCCTGGCCCCATGCTGATGATGGCGCTGGGGGCAGTGTGCTCAAGGTGTGGCTCGCTCTGTTGGTGCGGGGCGAGCAGTCCCGGCGAGGGTCTAGCTGGGGCCGCTGAGGCCGCCCGGCAAGGCTCTTGCCGGGGGAACCTGCTTCGTCCCTCTGCTCTTTGCGGTCTTGGCCTTGGCGTTGCTTTGATCGTCTTGGGTTTCGGTCTTACCTTGGCTCACCTTCCTCGTTCTGTTTGATGTGGCCGTGGGCGACTCTGTTGCCGTGCACGGGTAAAGGGGTACAAAAATGCGCCCCTATTTTTGTACACCGACAGGAGCCCCCGGGCCTGGGCCACACATAAGCGCGACGCGTTGTTGGGCCAGGCCCAAAACGGTGCGCGGGCAGGTGGGGCGGTTTTTACCGTGGTAAGACTCTTCACGCGCTCCGCCTCCCACGACCCGTGCACGGGTCGCGGCGTGGAGGGGTGTGCGTGACGTGGGCGGCATGCGTGGGGCGGTTTTCGCACGCATGCGTCACGTCGCAGTAAAGAGGCGGCTCGCGCCTTCCCCGGATGGTGGCCCTCCACTCGTCGAGTTTCTCCGCGGCAGGAGGGAAATCGAGGAGCAGCTGCGCGCGCGCCAAATCTTCCGCTGGCGTGGGTGGTGGCGACAGCTGCGCGGATCGCGGCGCGCTTCGACTTCTAACTATGTTAGAAGGAGCTCCGTCACGACCCAGCTGCTGCGTACCATTTTTGCCGGTGCTTCGGCGAGCGTGCTGAACCCCTTCATCTTGCTGACGACGCATAGGGCTCTTCCCACGGCGGTGTCCAGGGTCACCGACGTGGTGACGCTGTTCGGCGCGCACACCATGGGAAGAACGCGCGGTGGTCGCCGGTGTATGCGTCCTGGAGGCCGCCGTGCCGCCCGGAGTCGGCAGGACGACACCCCCGGAGGGCCAGCGCGCCGCTGCGGGGCCCAGCTCCGTCTTCGATCTGGCGGCATGTAGCGGTCATCCGGCGCCTGAGCAACGCCGCTTCGCCAGTTCGACTGCACAGGTGAAGCTGGTGCTCGCGGGCCGCGGCACGGGTCCTGTCTGTGACTGGTCCGCTGCTCGTCCGCACCGGCATGGGCCATTCGGCTCCCAACGAGCCGATTGCCGTGGTCGTCTTCTTCTTAGGGGCCATGGCGACGAAGAACTGCTAGGCTGGCTACCAGACCAGATTCTCACAATTGCCCCCCTACCTGGCGCGCCAAAGATGTCGGTGTGGAACGACACCTATGGGATCACAAGAATCCCTACTACGGTTGCCGGGGCGCAGGGTTGCAAGGAGAGCAGGGCTAGTAGACAGCACAAGGATCGTTTACCCAGGTTCGGGCCGCGAGGATGCGTAAAACCCTAGTCCTGCTTTGGTGGGTATATTTCTGAGAGTTCTTGAGCTCTCGAACTAGCTGGGGTCAGCGTGTGATCTGAAAGAGCCAAATCCTTCCCCTGGTCACCTTGGGCCTGCTTTTATAGGAAAAAGGGGTTGCCACAGTGGCACACAGGAGGTGGAAAGGTCTACAGTGGCGTGAGGTTATCCCTCGTATTGCAGGACAAGGTGCATTTAATGCATCGCTTAGGTGTCCTCTTGCTTTATCGGGGACGGGGCGAGGCCCGTCCCGTCCGTCGCCGCTCCTCCTCGCTTCGACACGCGCCTCGGCCAGGGATGCGTGCATTGCCATGTAGGCAGGCAGGCAGCTGAGTTGGCGCGATGGTGGAGCCTTCACGAAGATCTGCATGCCGCCACGCAGGCGCCTCATGAGTTGGCCTGGGGGCGGCATGTTGCCACGCAGGTGCCCGCCCAGCTGGTTGGGCTGGCAGCTGCATGTGAACGGCGGTGGAAGCTTGGTTGACGTGGGCTTGGTGGTTGCCTCGCCGGCGTCTTTGGCGAGGGCCTTGCCGGGTGGCCCGGCAAGGGTCTCGCCGTGGCGTGCTGTCGTCCCCGGCAAGGATCATGCCGGGGTCTGGTGGCCTTCCTCGGCAAGGATCTTGCCGAGAATCGTCGTCTTCTAATCCTCATCTGATCTTGAATATGTCTTCACAAAGATCTGCATGCCACCACAGAGGTGCCCTCCCGAGCCCTGTTCCCATGCTGATGATGGCGCTAGGGGCCGTGGACCCAAGGGTGGCTCGCCCTGTTGGTGCGGGGCGAGCTGTCCCGGCAAGGGTCTTGCCGGGGCCGCTGAGGCCGCCCGGCAAGGGTCTTGCCGAGGGAACCTGCTTCGTCCCTCTGCTCTTTGCGGTCTTGGCCTTGGCGTTGCTTTGATCGTCTTGGGCTTCGGTCTTACCTTGGCTCACCTTCCTCGTTCTGCTTGGTGTGGCCGTGGGCGCGGCTCTGACTACCCATGCACAGGTAAAGGGGTACAAAAATGCGCCCCTATTTTTGTACACCGAGAGGAGCCCCCGGGCCTGGGCCACACATAAGCGCGACGCGTTGTTGGGCCAGGCCCAAAACGGTGCGCGGGCAGGTGTGGCGGTTTTTACCGTGGTAAGACTCTTCGCGCGCTCCGCCTCCCACGACCAGTGCACGGGGCGCGGCGTGGAGGGGTGTGCGTGACGTGGGCGGCATGCATGGGGCGGTTTTCGCACTCATGCGTCACGTCGCAGTAAAGAGGCGGCTCGCGCCTTCCCCGTAAAAAGAGGGAGGCGTGGAGGCGCGGCTCATTTACTGAACGAGGCCGGGGCGCGGTCTTCAAGGCGTCCACTCCCCACGATCATGGAGTGGGGAGATGTCGCTTAGCCTGTCCCCTCAGTTCTGCACGTCCGCCACGCGTCCCCCATGCGCTTGGGGTAGCAAGCGGCGGGGGCGGGAAACCGGGCCGTCGCTGTTTGGGGCAGCGGCTCGGTCCCCATTCCGCGCGCCTCTGGTGGCTGGATTGGCTGAACAGGGCGGCCGAGCCCCGGCCCCGCTCCTTTATAAGGAGGGGAAGGGGGGATGGCGTCCCGCACTCTTCTGTCATCTATCTCCTCTTGCTTCTGCTTCTTCCTTTCACTCGCCATGGAGAAAGGGAATCCTGGTCCTTCGACGGTGGCGGCGAGGGTCGCCGCTCGATAGCGCGTCCCTCCTCCTCCTGAACCCATGGTGGTGGAACCTACTGCGAGGGGAAGGGGGAGGGGGCGAGGCCGGGGCAGAGGCCGTAGCGCTCGGGGAAGAGGAGGACGGGGCGGCACGCCGGCCTCGCCCCCGCCAATGATGCCCTTCCCGATGGAGGGCCACGTTGAAGACCAGCCTGGCGAGTTCTTCATTAGGCTCCGCCGGCCCCCGCGTCGTCATCTTCGTCTCCCCACCCCCGGGTGATGGAGCGTGCCCCGCCCCAGACCCTCAGGTTGCACATGAGGGGCTGCGGGAACGGGGGCACGCGGGTCAATGTTGACTTCCCGGCTCCTCGAGTTATGTATCTCCGCCGTGGATGGAAGACGTTCGCCCGCATCCATAGCTTACGACGGGGCTCGTCCTCTACTTCAAGTTAATGGAGGACGGCTTGCTTTCCGTCAAGGTCTTCGGAGAGTTTGGAACTTGTCTGAAATGCTGCGTGGAGAGCTCCTCTGATGGAGATTCTGACGATGGAAGCTCGTCCTCGAGCGAAAGTGACGAGGAGGACAGCGGGGCGGACAGCGGGGACGAGTCCGACTAGGCATCGGACGCCCCGCGCCTGGGCGGGTGCGGCCGCAGCAGCATCTGCACCTGGCCGCTCCTCCGACAGAGGTTTGCCGGGGGCGGGGCCAGCTCCTTGAACTTCTCGGGGCCGTCTCCTTGGGCGGCCGGCGTTGGGAGGCTGCGGAAGAGGAAGAGGGCGGGCGGCAAGGCCGTCAACTCGGAGTACGCGGGCACTGACGCCTTCATCGCATATCGCCGGTCCTGCCGCCTCGTCTTCCAGCTCCTTTCCCGGCACCGTCATCATCGGCCCGCCCGTGGGCGGCCACCGAGGTGTTCTCTTGGTGCTTTCTGCTGCTCGTAGCTTGCCTAGGCGCCCCTTTTGCCCTTTCGCCTCCTTGACCTACCTCCTGAGGAGAGGGACAAGAAAGGGATTACGGGCATCTTATCTCTTTTTTAGGTTGTAAGCCTGCGGGCCTTTGTTAAATTTAAAACTTGTAATCCCCTTGCCCATGTTTTTCATCTCGCGCGAACTATACCTGTATGGGATGTTTTTAATGAAAAAGGGATGCTTGCCGGGCTTTTCGTTCGCGGGTAAATCCCGTGACAAGGAGCGAACCCTTGTTATTATTTAAGATAAACGTTTTTCGCCCGGCAACAGGCCTCGCCGTCCCCCCACTCCACTCGACCGTTCTCGCGCTCTGGGCGGAGGCAGGGATGAAGTGGGCTTCGGGCTCCTCGTCTCACCTGCTTGCCACCGCGGCTACGACCAAATCCGGACCCAGGAAATAATCCTTAGGTATAGGAAAAAGGGGAGCACAACGGCTTAGAGATAAGAACGAGGTTCCACATACCCCAGTCCGGTTCCGAAATGCATGACAGAGGATAAAAGACTTATCTGGATCTGCAGCCCCCGGCAATCTCATCTTGCCGCGGTTGGATCCTTGTGCTTGCAGCCCCCGGCAACTCTGGTTTGCCGGGGTCGGGGCGCCGGTCCGTTTCCTTCTTTCCGAGTAGCTCAGCAGAAGTGCTCATGTGCCCTGCGAACCAAAGGAGGACAGAAAAGGAACAGATAGACGCGCACTCAACCTCTAGGCTAGGGGTTAGTCGCCACTAAGCACTATCAACCCTAACCAAGGAAGAGACTCGACCTAGCATGCATGCTATAACTTAGGGCGCCAACGCTTCATTTATTTATGCTCAGGGTCTCATACCGCTCTGCATAAAGGGTCACATGCCTTGCCAACAAAGCTTGTACAAAAGGTGGCTTGCCGGGAGGCCCGCAAGCCGCCTCTGAGTAAAACTTGCGAAGATGCTCGATGTTCCAGGAGTTGCTCACTGGGACGACATCTTCGGTCTCCAGGCAGACTGCACCAGGCCTGGTGACTCGTATTACCCTATAAGGGCCTTCCCACTTTGGCGTCAACTTGTTGGAATTCTTGGTCGACTGAACGCGCCGAAGAACAAGGTCGCCTTCCTCAAAGCTTCGGGCATGAACCTTGCAGCTATGGTAGCGGCGCAAGGCTTGCTGGTAGCGTGCCGCTCTCACAGCCGCCCGAAGACGATCTTCCTCAAGGAGCGTCGCGCCATCTTGGCGCAATGGCTCTTGCTCAAGCTCATCATAAGCGAGCACTCGAGGTGACCCGTATATGAGTTCCATGGGGAGAACTGCTTCTGTCCAGTATACCAGGGCAAAAGGTGTATGGCCGGTGGCTCGATTTGGCGTCGTTCTGATCGACCAAAGAACCGCCGGCAACTCATCAATCCAGCGCCTTCTACTCTTGTGCAGCTTGTCAAAATACTTCGTTCTTAGGCCTCGCAACACTTCAGCATTAGCCCTCTCCGATTGGCCGTTGCTCCGTGGATGTGCCACGGAAGCAAAACAGACCTTGCTGCTGAGGTCTTGGATGTACTGCATGAAGGTGTGGCTCGTGAACTGCGTGCCATTGTCGATGATGACTCTGTTTGGCACACCAAAACGGCAGACCAGTCCTTTGAAGAACTTGACGGCTGACTGAGTAGTCACCTTCCTCACTGCTTCCACTTCCGGCCACTTTGTGAACTTGTCGATTGCAACATACAAGTACTCAAAGCCCCCGACAGCATGGGGAAAATGGCCCAGTATAACAAGGCCCCAGACCGAGAATGGCCAGGAGAGAGGGATTGTTTGAAGGGCTTGAGCTGGCTGATGAAGCTTCTTTGAATGGAACTGGCACGCTTCACACTTGGTTACTAGTGCCGTCGCATCCTGGAGGGCGGTGGGCCAGAAGAAACCTTGCCGGAATGCCTTCCCGGCAAGGGCCCTTAACCCTATGTGGGAGCCACATACGCCTCCATGTATCTCCACCAACAGCTCCAGTCCTTCCTCCCGGGGGATGCACTTGAGTTTCACACCGTTGGTCTCCTCCGGTACAGGACGTTATCGACGAACTGGTACAGGGCGGACCGACGGGCTACTTTCTCTGCTTCTTCCCGCTCCTCAGGAAGCTCCCCTGTTTGGAGGAAACGAACGGTATGCTGCGCCCATGCCGGAGCCTGGGGCTCGACGGCAAGGACCAAAGGCATTTCTTCTGCCATGGGAGCGGCTGTCTCTACAGCCAGTGCTTGACGCCCTGTCGGAGCCAGTTGCTCTTGGGAAGGCTCAGCGTCCGTGGTAGCACCCTTGCCGGCAGCCCCAGGGGGCTCGGTAGGAAAGTACTTGTCGGGACCTGATTTCCTCCGCTTTCTCTGCCCCGCTGATGGATGGTTCGACGGATGGTTGAGTTAACCGGAGCAAATAGGTACCTGGTTCCACAGGTAGCTTGAATGCAACACGCTTTGACAGGTAACCGGCAACATTGTTTTTTGCTCGGGGGACGTGCTCCGCCTGGATACCGTCAAAGCGTTCCTCCAGCTTCCTCACCTCATCTACGTAGGCTTACATCAATGGGATCTGATAATCCTTGTTGACCTGCCTGACAACGAGCTGCGAGTCGCCTCTGACGATGAGCTTCTTAACCCCGAGGTCTGCTGCGATCCAGAGACCGGCAAGCAATCCCTCGTACTCGGCAGTGTTGTTGGTGGACATCTCCCTGGGGAAGTGCATCTGGATTACGTACTTGAGGTGTTCTCGGGTGGGCGCGACGAGCAGCACGCCGGCACCGGCGCCTTGTAGCGAGAAAGCCCCATCAAAGTACATGATCCAGTTGTGGTCTGCTTCCTTGCCGGGGAGAGTGGTCTCCTGGATCCTTCGTCAGGCATCGAGGTCCATTCTGTGATGAACTCTGCCAATACTCTGCTCTGAATTGTCGAGGTACTTACAAACTTTAAACCGAAGCTTGATAGCTCCAAGGCCCATTCCACAATCCTTCTGGTTGCGTCCGGGTTGTGCAGTATCCGTTGCAACGGGAGGCGGGTGACAACAGTGATCTTGTGGGCTTGGAAGTAGTGACGCAGCTTCCTCGAGGCCATAAGGATGCCGAAGAGCAACTTTTGGCCTCCCCGACGGGCACCTTCTTGGTCTGCGGCGGCTCGGCTCTGGTTCTCTTGCTCTTGTCGGTAGACCTCTCTGCCGCGTCCTCAACGGTAGCACAACACTCCGAGGAGATGCGCTTGTGTAGGACCTTGAAGTATGTCTAGAGGGGGGGGGGGTGATTAGACTACTTGACCAATTAAAACTTAACCTTTTCCCAATTTTAGACTTTGGCAGATTTTAGCTATCTTTGAGCAAGTCAAGAAATCTACACACAATTCAAGCAAGCATGCAAAGAGTATATAGGCAGCGGAAATTAAAGCATGCAACTTGCAAGAATGTAAAGGGAAGGGTTTGGAGAATTCAAACGCAATTGGAGACACGGATGTTTTTGTCGTGGTTCCGATAAGTGGTGCTATCGTACATCCACGTTGATGGAGACTTCAACCCACGAAGGGTAACCGTAGCGTGAGTCCACGGAGGGCTCCACCCACAAAGGGTCCACGAAGAAGCAACCTTGTCTATCCCACCATGGCCGTCGCCCACGAAGGACTTGCCTCACTAGCGGTAGATCTTCACGAAGTAGGCGATCTCCTTGCCCTTACAAACTCCTTGGTTCAACTCCACAATATTGGCGGAGGCTCCCAAGTGACACCTAGCCAATCTAGGAGACACCACTCTCCAAGAAGTAACAAATGGTGTGTTGATGATGAACTCCTTTCTCTTGTGCTTCAAATGATAGTCTCCCCAACACTCAACTCTCTCTCACAGGATTTGGATTTGGTGGAAAGAAGATTTGAGTGGAAAGCAACTTGGGGAAGGCTAGAGATCAAGATTCTTGTGGTTGGAATGGAATATCTTGGCCTCAACACATGAGTAGGTGGTTCTCTTTCGTAATCGTAAGTTGGAAGTGTAGGTTTGTTCTGATGGCTCTCTCCATGAATGAAGAGGAGGTGGAGGGGTATATATAGCCTCCACACAAAATCTAACCGTTACACACAATTTACTAAACTCGGTGGGACCGAATCATCAAACTCGGTCGGACCGATTTAGTAAACCTAGTGACCGTTAGGGTTTTCGGTGGGACTGACATGCAACTCCGTAGGACCGATATGATTAGGGTTAGGGCATAACGTAATCTCGGCGAGACCGATTACACAAACTCGGTGAGACTGATTTTGGTAATTAGCTAACCAGAGAGTTGGTCAGGTAAACTCGGTGGGACCGATTCGCTCTTTCGGTGAGACCGAAAAGTTACGAAGGGGAAATAGAGAGTTTACATTGCAATCTCGGTGGGACCGATCGCTCACTTCGGTTAGTCCGAAACGTTACGAAGGGAAACAGAGAGATTACAATCCCATCTCGGTGAGACCGAGATCCCTATCGGTGAGACCGATTTGCCTAGGGTTTTGTGGCAATGGCTATGACATCCGAACTCGGTGGTGCCGGATAGAAAGAATCGGTAGGGCCGAGTTTGACTTTAGGTTTAGGTCATATGTGGATGTGAGAAAGTAGTGGAGGGTTTTGGAGCATATCACTAAGCACATGAAGCAAGAGGCTCATTAAGAAACACCTCATCCCTCCTTGATAGTATTGGCTTTTCCTATAGACTCAATGTGATCTTGGATCACTAAAATGTAAAATGTAGAGTCTTGAGCTTTTGAGCTTGAGCCAATCCTTTGTCCTTAATATTTTGAGGGATCCACTTTCATCATCCATGCCATGCCATTCATTGAGCTTTCCTGAAATATTTGTCTTGGAATAACATTAGCTCGATGAGCTATATGTTGTTATGAATCACGAAAACCACCTAGGGATAGTTGCACTTTCAATCTCCCCCTTTTTGGTAATTGATGACAACATATAAATCAAAGCTTCGACAAATGATAATAAGATTGAAAAACATCGTCGCTTTGAGAAGTATGTGATAAGCAAGAGCTCCCCTAAATTTGTGCATATTTTAAGATTTGCTTTGGACTGCAAATGCACAAGGAATTAGGCTCATGGGTTACTCTTCCATGTCACATACATCTTGGTGGAGCGCTCAAAATAATAAAGATTGAATACATGCACTCATCACCAAGCAAAGTGAATGATCATATACGGATAAGTAAGATAATAACATATAACAAGCATAAGTGTAGCTTATGATCAAACACATGATCATCAATGTCTCACAGTAATTGCATAGTATCTCAAGCAATCAAAAGCAAACAAAGTTCAACCAAGAAGACAAGAGAGAACAAAAGCAGCAAATCTCTCTCTCGAAGCCTATGATCTATACATTTTTCTCCCCCTTTGGCAAAAAGTTACCAAAAAGTTCCTAGAAAATGCATAGGACTATATCGTATCTCAGGCTTGGTCTTCTGGTGGTGGTGTCCGGAGAACTCCAAGAACGAAGGCTTCAGTCGATGTAGATGGAGCTGAATGAGTTGGTGCTGGAGCTGGTTGCGCTGGAGCTGTAGCTGGAGCTGATGAAGTAACTCTGGTGACTGGCTCTGCAGCTGATCTCTGAGCTCGAGGCACTCTGGCAAATGCATCAGTTGTTGTCCTGCCCTTCCTCTCCTGCATGTCATCCTGTAGCTGCTCCACAGCTGACTGAATCTCAGTTACCTTGACATCAAGATCATAGAATTTTTGTTCCATGATTCTTTCCAGGATCTCCTGGTTTTGAGTTAGGGTGGCCAACCCCTTCTCAATCCGCAGAGTTTATGCTATCAAGTAACCAAGCTGCTCCTGCTTGTTCTTCAGAAAGTACTCAGATGCCTCTCGCTTGAGTTGGCATCTTGGCAGCCTTCTCTTTCCTTGCCTTCTCCTTCTTCTCTTGAGCTTGTATTGATGATGGTTCATTCTCAGTCATGACAACTTGATTGTCCTCAAATTCAGGATAGAGAACCAAGTGTTCCTTATCCAACATATACTTCCCTATGCCCATCTTTGAGTTAATCAACTCCTGAATCTGTGGGGCATATCCACAACTCCTCTTTTGGTCTGCTGCTGTCCTCTTGATAGTCTCAACTATGAGGCTTATGACCTTGAATTTCTGGGGCACATAAAAAATGTGAAGCAAATTAATTGCATGCCCTCTGATCATGTTGTGGTCACCTGATTTGGGCAACAAAGTGTGCCTTAGGATCCAGTTGATCGTAGGCAGCCCTGAAAGAAGAAAATGAAATGACCCAAACTTGAAAGTCTCAAGTGCATCATGTGGGATCTCCTTGTACATCTGTGACATTGAGTTATGATCCATTTTCTTCTTGGCATAAATTTCCATGTCATTTTCACTCTAGTTGGGGGCATTGATCAGACTTGCCCATTCCTCTATGGTTGATTGGTATCTTGTTCCTTCAGACATCCAAACTATCCTGCCATATGGATAGAAATGTGCTGTGGAGTAGAATTGCATAATGAGCTCGTCATTCCAGTTTGTGAGCTTCTGCCCAACAAAATCTGCAACTCCACACGCACTGAAGCTTTCATATACTCCAGGATAGTGTTCTGCATTCTCCTGAATGTAGGTCCAAATGACCCACCTCATATCACAAACTATGGGCTTCTTATCCAATAAGATGGTCTCATAGAAGTCCTGCTGCTCCTTGGTGTGGAACCTATAATCTACAGCAGTCCTTCTCCTGGTGGCATATGGATCTGACTCTCTCCATAGCCTCAACCCTAGATCTATCCTGATCTTCATGTTCTCGGCCACAGGATGAGCATCATTGTGGTCTAGAATCTTGGGTTTAAGCTTCCTTAAGATCTGCACTTCTTCATCTTCCTCAGCAGCAACATCAGGCATTGGGGCCTTGTTCTTCTCAGCTGCTGGTATACTCCTGGTATTCCTCTTTGGTGCACTCTTGGGCTTGGGGGCAGCTTTGGGCTTTGAAGTTGCAGCCCCTGACTTTATGGCATCACCCATCAGCTTCTGTGCCTTGGGTGCTGGCTCAGCAACCTCTTCTTCTTCCTCTTCTTCCATCATGGAAGGCTTCCCAATCACTCTGGCCATGGTCTTCTTGACCCTTTCCTTCCTTTTCTTTCCTTCAGCAGTAGCAGGCTCTTTGGGTTGGGATTCCAAAGAAGCTTGAGTGGAGACTCTGGTTTGGACATTGGTTGTCTACCTGCAGGCCTTTTGATCTTCATGCCTGGCTTTACTGCAGTTGAGCTATACTCCTTCTTGAGCACTTTCTTCTTTGAACTTGCCTCATCCTCAACTGCCACATAATCCTCATCCTCGGACTCGAGGTCTTCTTCTTCCTTGTCCTTGTGGCAGCCTTGGGCAGATTGCTAGGAGTGCTTCGCTCCCCTCATCTCGAGCTGCTAGAGGGACTAGTGCCCTCACTCATGTGAATATGCTCTTGACTTGTTCTGGCTGTCACTTTGGTGCGACATGCTGCACACACCGATTTGACCTGTGAATAGTTATAGATGAGGTAGAGTGGATGAGCATCACAAAATGCAGATTTTTGCAAAAGAATGATCCAAAAACTTAGTTTTAGTTTTCCACAGAAAGCATTTCGGGTCTACCGATTTTCAAAATCGGTGATACCGAAGCAGTTTTGGAACCTAAACTAGTGAACTCGGTCAGACCGAGTCACAGTTCGGTGGCACCGAGACTGCTAAGGTTTCACAAAGTTCTAAAATCGGTCACACTGATTTGTAATTCTTGGTCAGACCGAGACTTACTAGTGCAATGGCGTTAGCCAAATCGGTGGGACCGAGTTTTTCAACTCGGTGGGTCCGAGATGGTTTCGGCGGAAACCTAACCCTAAATTTTCGAATCACACCTATTCTAATGATCGTTTTGACTGGATAGAAGTGTTTCAATCGTGGCAAGATGCATTACGAACACAATGTGCCGAGAATCTGACGAGGATAGCACTGTGATCGAGTTCATACCCTAGTTCGGCGGTGAACTCGCTACGGCGGCAACGACGGAGAAGAATTCCGTTGACGGCGGCGAAGACCAGTGACAGGAGGCGACTTGCGACGAGGTCGACGATCCGTAGACCTAGTAGGCAGAGCGAGCTATGCGTGGGCGAGGAGTTTTGGAGAAAGTTTTCCAAAATTTGCCCATGAGAATATATAGCCCGACACTGTCGGTGTGACCGAGTGGAACAACTCGGTGGCACCGAGATGCATAACTGTTAACAGTTACAGCAACTCGGTGTGACCGAAAAGTTCAAATCAGTTGCACCGAGATGAAAACCTAGATCGACTTAGTGATCTCGGTATGACCGAAATGGAGGAATCGGTCAGACCGAAAAGCACAAAGAAGTTTTGGAAGTTTAAGTCTATGACAAATCGGGGACTCCAAGTGCTCCTCACGCAGAGTGGTTCGAATCTGACTTGATCAAATTTTGTGATGTAGCATGAATAGAGTTTGAGACGAGAAAATCATAGATAGCTAGAGAAGGTTCTTAGGCATTCTTGTCCATCCACTTGGCCAAAGAAAAGGAGCCAATCAATCAAAACAACAAGTGGATGTCCTCGAATGAGTAAAATATGCATCCAACATGCTCACACAATAAAATGACAAATGAAATATGTGACAAAGCATGCACAACCAATTCTAGCATCTATCAAACAATTGGCGATGACTAGGTCATCTATATATGAGTATATTGACTTAGGAGTCAAATGAGAACATTTGATTATAGGTCATACTCATCGTTTAAGCTCAAGTGGGGTTACCACTTTTACATAAAGCATTTATGTGTTCACATCATTATAGTTGCTTTGACTCAATTCTTAGAGTTAAGCTCCCCCTAGATGTGAGATCCCCCCTAGAGGGATAAACTAACCTTGGGTTTTCTCGATGATGACTTCATGTAGGTGTTGAAGATGTGGATGCTCAATGTTGATGTAGATCTCTTGGAGCAATCCTTTGAAGTGAGTTGCACTTTCAATACCTACATGGGTTAGTCCCACAAGGAACAAACAAGAATATCCATAGACATAGAGTGATGCACACACAAAATGATGTCCATGAAAACATTAGGTTACCTTGTCCCTTGCCTTACCAACATGAGGGTTTGTGACTCCTTGAACTAGTGCAAGATATGGAAGGTGGTTGCACTTGTCCTTGCCATAATGATATGAGTGAAGAATGCTGGCGGAGTCACCCTCAAGAACTCTCTAGTTCTTCTTGTTCGGGATCCACATCAACTTGATGGGAATCCTTGGTGTAGTAGTTGTGCTTCATGAAGTAGAACTTGACGTAGTCTTGGGAACCCACTTGACCAAGCCTTAGGTGCTTCTTCAAATGCATCAATCTCCTCTTGAAGCTTGTCCTTGCCTTTGTTCTTCTGGTCTTGTGGTGGAAGATCATCTTGTTCTTGTGTTCCCTTGAAGGAAGTAGGATCATACTTCTCTTGTTGAGGAACAAACTTCGTCTTGGGGTATTGATCTTCTTCCCACTCAACTCCATTGGTATTGAACTTTCGTTCAAAACCAACACCTTGACTCTTCCAGTGCCTTCCTTGCTTGCGTACAATTTCCTCAAATTGCTTACTCCTGGCAAGGCTCTTGTAAACACCTTTCTCTATAATTCCCTTCAACAAGCTGTTTTCTTGCTCAAGTGTAACTTGGCTAAGAGAATCATTAGTGGAATCAAGAGAACTACTAGAAGCAACAATATTGGATTTAGCATTGCTATTGTTACTACTAGAAGAAGAATCTTTCTTGTTCTTGTTTCTAGACTTGACTTGAGGCATGTAAGTAGATAAGAGTAAATGCTTGGCAATATAAGAAGAACTTTTCTTACGGACATCATCATTGATTGCTTTTAGGAACTCATGCTCTTGCTCAAGATTGAGCTTTTCAGAGCGTAACTTCTCATGAGCCCTTAAAAGTTCTCGATGATCTTCGAAGATAGTTTCATGAGCTAACTTAAGAGTGTTTAGTTCTTTAGTTAGAGATCAATCTTCTCCTTATCATTGTCATTCATTTCATCTTGATTAGCATGATTAATTGACGTTCATCATAGTATTCATCACTAGAGTTGTCAATAAGTAAATCATCATCACCTAGCAAGACATCTTCATCACTATTAAAATTAACATACTCGGGGTGTGTTACCTTAGGACCTTTGGCCATGAAGCATCTTCCAATTCCTTCATTTGGTGATTCAAATATGTCATAGGAGTTGGTTGACACAAGTGCTAAACCGGCAACACCTTCATCTTGAGTGTATTCGGAGTCGGAGTGATAGCTTCTCTCGGAGTGATTGTCGGAGTCGGAGCCGGATACCCATTCACCAACATGAGCTTGATGTCTTCGTTTTGTGTAGCTCTTTGAGGACTTGTCCTTCCTTGCTTCTCCGTGAGGGTCTTCGTTAATAACGATCATCTCTACTCCTTCTCTCTCTTGGTGGTGATTCTTCCTTCTACTTCTTCTCTTTGGAGAATCTTCTCTTCTTTTGTAGGGTGCCGTACACTCATTGGAATAGTGTCCGGGTCTCCCACAATTGTAGCAATTGCGCTCTCGACTAGAAGATCTTTTGTCATTGTAGGACCTTGACTTAGAGCTTCTTTCGTTGCTTCTACTCTTGTAGAATTTGTCGAAGTTCTTCACCATTAAGCTCAGTTCTTCATTGAAGGTCTGTTTCTCACTTGATGATGTGGGGGCTTCACATGAGGCTTTGTAAGCACCACTTGACTTGTTGTGAAGTTCCTCCTTATCCTTGAGTGACATCTCATGAGCAACAATTCTTCCAATGACTTCTGTTGGCTTGAGATCTCTGTAATTTGGCATCATTTGGATCAATGTGCACACGGTATCATATTTTCCATCCAATGCTCTTAGGATCTTCTTGATGATGAATCCGTCGGTCATCTCTTCACTTCCTAAGCTGGCAATCTCATTTGTGATAAGAGCAAGCCTAGAGTACATTTCAAATGACACCTTCACCATCCTTCATTTTGAACTTGTCAAGTCGACTTTGGAGCACATCCAACTTGGATTCCTTGACGGAGTCGGTACCTTCATGCATATCAATCAAAGTATCCCAAATTTCCTTTGCATTCTCAAGACGGCAGATTTTGTTTAATTCTTCGGGGCACAAGCCATTGAAGAGGATATCACAAGCTTGAGCGTTGTATTGCAACATCTTCAAATCTTCTGCGGTAGGTTCACGGTTCGGTTCTCTCCTATCAAAGAATTCACCTTGCAAACCAATACACACAATAGCCCAAACGGCGGGGTTATGTCCGAGAATATGCATTTTCATATTATGCTTCCAACTAGCAAAATTAGTGCCATCAAAGTAAGGACCTCTACGGTGATAATTTCCTCGCTAGACGCCATACTCTCCTAGGTTGTGAAACCAAGGCTATGACCACCAAAAGCTATGTAAATCAAAGCAAATGGAGACAAAAGCTCTGATACCACTTGTAGGACCTTGAAGTATGTCTAGAGGGGGGGTGATTAGACTACTTGACCAATTAAAACTTAACTTTTCCCAATTTTAGACTTTGGCAGATTTTAGCTATCTTTGAGCAAGTCAAGCAATCTACACACAATTCAAGCAAGCATGCAAAGAGTATATAGGAAGCGGAAATTAAAGCATGCAACTTGCAAGAATGTAAATGGAAGGGTTTGGAGAATTCAAACGCAATTGGAGACACGGATGTTTTTGTCGTGGTTCCGATAGGTGGTGCTATCGTACATCCACGTTGATGGAGACTTCAACCCACGAAGGGTAACAGTTGCGCGAGTCCACGGAGGGCTCCACCCACGAAGGGTCCATGAAGAAGCAACCTTGTCTATCCCACCATGGTCGTCGCCCACGAAGGACTTGCCTCACTAGCGGTAGATCTTCACGAAGTAGGCGATCTCCTTGCCCTTACAAACTCCTTGGTTCAACTCCACAATCTTGTCGGAGGCTCCCAAGTGACACCTAGCCAATCTAGGAGACACCACTCTCCAAGAAGTAACAAATGGTGTGTTGATGATGAACTCCTTGCTCTTGTGCTTCAAATGATAGTCTCCCCAACACTCAACTCTCTCTCACAGGATTTGGATTTGGTGGAAAGAAGATTTGAGTGGAAAGCAACTTGGGGAAGGCTAGAGATCAAGATTCTTGTGGTTGGAATGGAATATCTTGGCCTCAACACATGAGTAGGTGGTTCTCTCTCAGAACTGGTAAGTTGGAAGTGTAGGTTTGTTCTGATGGCTCTCTCCACGAATGAAGAGGAGGTGGAGGGGTATATATAGCCTCCACACGAAATCTAACCGTTACACACAATTTACTAAACTCGGTGGGACCGAATCATCAAACTCGGTCGGACAGATTTAGTAAACCTAGTGACCGTTAGGGTTTTCTGTGGGACTGACATGCAACTCGGTAGGACCGATATGATTAGGGTTAGGGCATAACGTAATCTCGGTGAGACCGATTACACCTCGGTGAGACCGATTTTGGTAATTAGCTAACCAGAGAGTTGGTCAGGTAAACTCGGTGGGACCGATTCGCTCTTTCGGTGAGACCGAAAAGTTACGAAAGGGAAACAGAGAGTTTACATTGCAATCTCGGTGGGACCGATCGCTCACTTCGGTTAGTCCGAAACGTTATGAAAGGAAACAGAGAGATTACAACCCCATCTCGGTGAGACCGAGATCCCTATCGGTGAGACCGATTTGCCTAGGGTTTGTGGCAGTAGCTATGACATCTGAACTCGGTGGCACCGGATAGAAAGAATCGGTAGGGCTGAGTTTGACTTTAGGTTTAGGTCATATGGGGATGTGAGAAAGTAGTGGAGGGTTTTGGAGCATATCACTAACCACATGAAGCAAGAGGCTCATTAAGCAACACCTCATCCCTCCTTGATAGTATTGGCTTTTCCTATAGACTCAATGTGATCTTGGATCACTAAAATGTAAAATGTAGAGTCTTGAGCTTTTGAGCTTGAGCCAATCCTTTGTCCTTAATATTTTGAGGGATCTACTTTCATCATCCATGCCATGCCATTCATTGAGCTTTCCTGAAATATTTGTCTTGGAATAGCATTAGCTCGATGAGCTATATGTTGTTATGAATTACCAAAACCACCTAGGGATAGTTGCACTTTCAGCTTGCCGGAGTGGGTGCGAGAGGTCTTGCCGCACTCCTTCTTCCCTCCCGGGCCTTCAGCGGCAGGAGCAGGTGCCTTGACGGCAGCTGCTACAACTGCTTCCCGGTAGAGTTGGTCGGCGCAGATCAGCGCGTCCCTCTTGTCGGAGGGGACGGAGATGATGGTCAACGTCCCAGGCATCTTTAGCATGTTGTAGGCGTAGTGCGACGCCGCCATGAACTTGGCTAGTGTCGGGCGGCCGAGGATCCCGTTGTAGGGCAAGGGGATCTCGGCCACGTCGAAGGCGATCCTCTCCGTCCTGTAGTTCAACTCTCCTCCAAATGTCACATGGAGTGTTACCTTTCCCCTCGGCTGGCTCCTCCCCGGATTGACCCCTTGAAACGTGCCCGTTTCCTTGAGGTCTCCATCAGGGATTTGCAACTTCTTGATCACGACAGGCGAGATCAGGTTCAGGCCGGCCCCGCCGTCAACCAACATCTTGTTCACTCTGAGGTTGCGTATCGTTGGTGAGACCAACAATGGAAACACCCGACCGCGGTGGTGCGGTCAGGGTGGTCCTCGGCGTCAAAGATGAGGGGCGTGCTGGACCACTTCAGCGGCTTCTGAGCGTCGAACGACGGCTCTGCTGCTGTAATCTCACGCGGCCACTGCTTGAGCTGGCGGTGAGAGGTATCGCCATCGACAAGGCGAGGCGCCGCCATCGACGCACATGGCCTCCGTAGCCTTCTGGAACCCTTGCTCACCATACTCGTCGTCCTCGTCGTCTTCCTGTTTCTTGTCGCGGCCCCGGGCGGGCCTCTCTTGCTGGTTGTCCTTGCCGGGGCGGCCTCCTTGGCCGCCACGCTTCTTGCCGGACCCCTCCGCACCGTCCTGGTCCTTCTCCTTGTCCCGCCTTTCATACTCAGCCTTTTGCGTCTCAGCAAGCAGCTCGACTTGTCGGCAGTTCTGGAGGTCGTGGCCCTTGGTGCAGTGGATCTGGCAGTATTGCTTGCCGGAGCTTCCGGGCTTGTCGGTAGCCGCCAAGGCTCGGCAGGCGGCACACCCGGCAATCTCCTTGCCAGGGGCGCCTGCTTTGAACTTTTTGGCGGCACCGGTGTCGTCGGACCCCTCAACGGCGAGCACGGCCTTACCCTTGCGTTTCTTGTTGCGACGCCGGCCCTTCTTCGTCAGGGTAACGGCGTCTCGACGGGGTACTTCCTTCCCTCTTCAGCCCGGGCGTCCTCGCCGGGGTACTTCCTTCCCTCTTCAGCCCGGGCGCACCTGTCGGCCAGAACGTAGAGCTCGGCCATGTCCTTAACCTTGGTCATCGCCAGTTCTTCGCGCATCTTGCGATTGCGCATGTTCTGGTGGAACACCCTAATCACAGTGGCAGGATGAACGTTGGGGATGTTGTACTGCACCCGGCTGAATCTCTGGATGTACTTGCACATGGTCTCCCCTTCCTTATCGGGAATGATGTGCAGATCACTGGCCTGGCCATGGGCTTGGTGGCCCCCCGTGAAGGCGCCAACGAACTCATGGCACAGATCTGACCAAGAAGAAATGGAATCCACTGACAAGTGCATCAACCAAGACATCACATTGGGCTTGAGCGCCAGCGGGAAATAGTTGGCAAGCACCTTGTCGTCGCGAGCCCCAGCGGCCTGCATCGCGATGGTGTAGATGCTGAGGAACTCGGACGGATGGGTCTTGCCGGTGTACTTCTCGCCGACGTCGAGCTTGAACGTGCGGTGGGACAGCCACTGGAACTGCCGCAACTCATGGGTAAAGGCCAGGCAGCCCACCTCGTAAGGTAGGCCCCCGGAGCCCCCCGGTGCCGGGTGGTCCATAGCGGGTCCCGCCCGCTTGTCCGACTAGCGGCGCCTTTCGCGCCGATGCTCGACGGTAGTTCGAGCATCTTCGTGAGCTCGTTCCCGAAGGACCTGGCGCTGGTCGCAGAGGGTCCGCGGGTCGGACGACGCTATTGAGATGTCATCACAAACGTCGTCACGACGGGCCGACGCTCGCGGCGGCTGACGAGGAGGAGGAGGAGAGTGCACCGTGTCCGCAGCTCCCCCGGTCCACCCAGAGACAGCACGTGGTGGCACGGTGGGGCGCCGACCCGAGGGCCCCACTGGTCGCAGATCGTCTTTGTTGGCGACGGGGACAAGGCTCCGGATGGTGGCCCTCCACTCGTCGAGTTTCTCTGCGGCAGGAGGGAAATCGAGGAGCAGCTGCGCGCGCGCCAAAGCTTCCGCTGGCGAGGGTGGTGGCGACAGCTGCGTGGATCGCGACGCGCTTCGACTTCTAACTATGTTAGAAGGAGCTCCGTCACGACCCAGCGGCTGCGTGCCATTTTTGCCGGTGCTTCGGCGAGCGTGCTGAACCCCTTCATCTTGCTGACGACGCATAGGGCTCTTCCCACGGCGGTGTCCAGGGTCACCGACGTGGTGACGCTGTTCGGCGTGCACACCATGGGAAGAACGCGCGGTGGTCACCGGTGTATGCGTCCTGGAGGC
This sequence comes from Aegilops bicornis, assembly GCA_021605145.1. Lineage (NCBI taxonomy): Eukaryota > Viridiplantae > Streptophyta > Magnoliopsida > Poales > Poaceae > Aegilops > Aegilops bicornis. The sequence goes on along the minus strand of CM038672.1, from coordinate 513,265,110 downwards.
CGCCGTGCCTCCCGGAGTCGGCAGGACGACACCCCGGGAGGGCCCCGCGCCGCCTGCGGGGGGCCCAGCTCCGTCTCTGGATCCGGCGGCATGTAGCCGGTCATCCGGCGCACGAACGACGCCGCCGCCAGTTCGACCGCTGGTGAAGCTGGTGCTTTCGCGTCATGCAGACGGGTCCTGTCTGATCGTCCGCTGCTCGTCCGCACCGGCATGGGCAATTCGGCTCCCAACGAGCCGATTGCCGTGGTCGTCTTCTTCATAGGGGCCATGGCGACGAACAACTGCTAGGCTGGCTACCAGACCAGATTCTCACAATTGCGCCTCCTACCTGGCACGCCAAAGATGTCGGTGTGGAACGACACCTATGGGATCACAAGAATCCCTACTACGGTTGCCGGGGCGCAGGGTTGCAAGGAGAGCAGGGCTAGTAGACAGCACAAGGATCGTTTACCTAGGTTCGGGCCGCGAGGATGCGTAAAACCCTAGTCCTGCTTTGGTGGGTATATTTCTGAGAGTTCTTGAGCTCTCGAACTAGCTGGGGTCAGCGTGTGGTTTGAAAGAGCCAAATCCTTCCCCTGGTCGCCTTGGGCCTCCTTTTATAGGAAAAAGGGGTTGCCACAGTGGCACACAGGAGGTGGAAAGGTCTACAGTGGCGCGAGGTTATCCCTCGTATTGCAGGACAAGGTGCATTTAATGCATCGCTTAGGTGTCCTCTTGCTTTATCGGGACGGGCGAGGCCCGTCCGTCCGTCGCCGCTCCTCCTCGCCCGACACGCGCGCCTCGGCCAGGGATGCGTGCGTTGCCATGTAGGCAGGCAGGCAGCTGAGTTGGCGCGATGGTGGAGCCTTCACGAAGATCTGCATGCCGCCACGCAGGCGCCTGATGAGTTGGCCTGGGGGCGGCATGTTGCCACGCAGTGCCCGCCATTGGTTGGGCTGGCATTGCATGTGAACGGCGGTGGAAGCTTGGTTGAGGTGGGCTTGGTGGTTGCCTCTTGGCGTCTTTGGCGAGGGCCTTGCCGGTGGCCCGGCAAGGGTCTCGCCGATGGCGTCTGTTGCCGCCCCGGCAAGGATCTTGCCGGGGGTCTGGTGACCTTCCTCGGCAAGGATCTTGTCGAGAATCGTCGTCTTCTAATCCGCATCTGATCTTGAATATGTCTTCACAAAGATCTGCATGCCACCACAGAGGTGCCCTCCCGAGCCCTGGCCCCATGCTGATGATGGCGCTGGGGGCCATGGACCCAAGGGTGGCTCGCCCTGTTGGTGCGGGGCGAGCTGTCCCGGCAAGGGTCTTGCCGGGGCCGCTGAGGCCGCCCGGCAAGGGTCTTGCCGAGGGAACCTGCTTCGTCCCTCTGCTCTTTGCGGTCTTGGCCTTGGCGTTGCTTTGATCGTCTTGGGCTTCGGTCTTACCTTGGCTCACCTTCCTCGTTCTGCTTGGTGTGGCCGCGGGTGCGGCTCTGACTGCCCGTGCACAGGTAAAGGGGTACAAAAATGCGCCCCTATTTTTGTACACCGACATATGGTGCGATCTATGATGTCTCTTACCGATTTACCACTATCGATTTGGGGTTATGCATTAGAGACAGCTACATTGACATTTAATAGGGCACCATCTAAATCCGTTGAGATGACACCGTATGAACTATGGTTTAGCAAGAAACCTAAGCTGTCGTTTCTTAAAGTTTGGGGTGGCGATGCTTATGTGAAAAAGTTTCAGCCTGATAAGCTCAAACCCAAATCGGAGAAATGCGTCTTCATAAGATACCCGAAGGAGACTGTTGGGTACAACTTCTATCACAGATCCGAAAGGGAGATATTCGTTTCTTAGAATGGATCCTTTCTAGAGAAGGAGTTTCTCTCGAAAGAAGTGAGTGGGAGGAAAATAGAACTTGATGAGGTAATTGTACCTGCTCCCGAATTGGAAAGTAGTTCATCATAGAAATCAGTTCTAGTGATTCCTACACCAATTAGTGAGGAAGCTAATGATGATGATCATGAAACTTTAGATCAAGTTACTGCCGAACCTCGTAGGTCAAACAGAATATGTTCCGCACTAGGGTGGTACGGTAATCCTATTCTGGGAATCAGGTTACTATACCATGATGAACCTACGAACTATGAGGAAGCGATGATGAGCCTAGATTCCACGAAATGGTTTAAGGCCATGAAGTCTGAGATGGGATGCATGTATGAGAACAAAGTATGGACTTTGATTGACTTGCCGGATGATCGACAAGCCATTGAGAATAAATGGATCTTCAAGAGGAAGACGGATGCTGATAGTAGTGTTACTATCTACAAAGCTCGAATTGTCACAAAAAGTTTTCGACAAGTTCAAGGTGTTAACTACGATGAGATTATCTCACTCGTAGCATTGCTTAAGTCTGTCCGAATCATGTTAGCAATTGCCACATTTTATGAAATCTTGCAAATAGATGTCAAAACTGCCTTCCTTAATGGATTTCTTAAAGAAGAGTTGTATATGATACAACAAGAAGGTTTTGTCAATCCTAAAGGTGCTAACAAAGTTTGCAAGCTCCAGCGATCCGTCTATGGATTGGTACAAGCATCTCGGAGTTGGAATATACGCTTTGATGAGTTGATCAAAGCATATAGTTTTATACAGGCTTGTGGTGAAGCCTGTATCAAGAAAGTGAGTGGGAGCACTAAAACATTCTGATAAGTATATGTGAATGACATATTGTTGATCAGAAATAATGTAGAATTTTCTAGAAAGCATAATGGAGTGTTTGAGAGGAGTTTTTCAAAGAAAGTCCTCGGTGAAGCTGCTTACATATTCAACATCAAGATCTATAGAGATAGATCAAGATGCTTGATAAAATTTTTCAATGAGTACATACCTTGACAAGTTTTTTGAAGTAGTTCAAAAATGGAATAGTCAAAGAAGGAGTTCTTGTCTGTATTGCAAGGTGTGAAGTTGAGTAAAGACTCAAAACCCGACCACGGCAGAAAATAGAAAGAGACTGAAAAGTCATTCCATATGCCTCAGTCATAGGTTCTATAAATTATGCTATGTTGTGTATCAAACCTTTTGTGTACCTTACCATGAGTTTGGCAAGGGGGTACGATATTGATGCAGGAGTGGATCACTTGACAGCGGTCAAAATTGTCCTTCGAAGACTAAGTAGATATTTCTCGGTTATGGAGGTGATAAAGAGTTCGTCGTAAAGAGTTTCGCCGATGCAAGCTTTTACAACGATCCAGATGACTCTGAGTCTCAATCTGGATACATATTGAAAGTGGGAGCAATTAGCTAGAGTATCTCCATGCAGAGCATTGTAGACATAGAAAATTTGCAAAATAGATATGGCTCTGAATGTGACAGACCCATTGACTAAGCTTCTCTCACAAGCAAAACATGATCACACATTAGTACTCTTTGGGTGTTAATGACATAGCAATGTGAACTAGATTATTGACTCTAGAAAACCCTTTGGGTATTAGTCACATGGCGATGTGAACTAATCACATGGCGATGTGAACTAATCACATCGTGATGTGAACTATTGGTGTTAAATCACATGACGATGTGAACTAGATTATTGACTCTAGTGCAAGTGGGAGACTAAAGGAAATGTGCCCTAGAGGCAATGATAAAGTTGTTATTTACATTTCCTTATATCATGATAAATGTTTATTATTCATGCTAGAATTGTATTAACTGGAAACTTAGTACATCTGTGAATACATAGACAAACAGAGTGTCCCTAGTATGCCTCTACTTGACTAGCTTGTTTATCAAAGATGGTTATGTTTCCTAGCCATAGACATGTGTTGTCATTTGATGATCGAGATCACATCATTAGAGAATGATGTGATGGACAAGACACATCCGTTAGCTTAGCACTATGATCGTTTAGTTTGTTGTTATTGCTTTCTTCATGACTTATACATGTTCCTCTGACTATGAGATTATGCAACTCCCGAAAACTGGAGGAACACTTAGTGTGCTATCAAACGTCACGACGTACCTGGGTGATTATAAAGATGCTCTACACGTGTCTCTGATGGTGTTTGTTGAGTTGGCATAGATCGAGATTAGGGTTTGTCACTCCGATTGTCGGAGAGGTATCTCTGGGCCCTCTCGGTAATGCACATCACTATAAGCCTTGCAAGCAATGTGACTAATGAGTTAGTTGCGGGATGATGCATTACGGAACGAGTAAAGAGACTTGCTAGTAACGAGATTGAACTACGTATGATGATACCAACGATTGAATCTCGGGCAAGTAACATACCGATGACAAAGGGAACAATGTATGTTGTTATGCGGTTTGGCTGATAAAGATCTTCATAGAATATGTAGGAGCCAATATGAGCATCCAGGTTCCGCTATTGGTTATTGACGGGAGATGTGTCTCAGTCATGTCTACATAGTTCTCGAACCCGTAGGGTCCACACGCTTAAAGTTCGATGACGATTTGTATTATGAGTTATGTGATTTGATGACCAAAGTTTGTTCGGAGTCCTGGATGATATCATGGACATGACGAGGAGTTTTGAAATGGTCGAGAGGTAAAGATTCGTATATTGGAAGGTTGCATTCGGACATCGGAATGGTTCCGAGTGATTCGGGCATTTTTCCAGAGTACCGGGAGGTTACCGGAACCCCTCGGAGAAAGATATGGGCCTTATGGGCCATAGGAGGGAGGCTAACCAGCCCACAAGGGGCTGGTGTGCCCCCCACAAGGGAGGAGGCCGAATTAGACTTGTGGAGGCGGCGCCACCCCCCTTTCCTTCTCCTACTCCCTTTCCTTCCCTGTTCCCCTTCCGGTAGAAGGAAATAAGGGTGGGGCCGAATCCTACTAGGACTGGAGTCCTTGTATCGATCCGACCTCAGACGGTGAAATCTCTGTGTTCAGTGTCATCCCTGGATCGGTAATGCTGACACACACAGTACTCGAAGGATTTATAACAGAGTAGCAACCACACACTTATTACCTTGAATGTCTCAAAAGAGAACTTATTAACATAAATATGGCTTAAGGCCATCTAAATAAGACAAAAGCGGAAGGCTTGGAAGATAAAGTGAGTCCATCAACTCCAACAGCATAGCTGAGTGCATGACAAACGACCTATGGCACCTTACTCATCGTCTGAAAAGTCTGCAACATGATATGTTGCAGCCCGGAACGGGTTAGCACATGGAATATGTTGGCAATATAACAGAGTAGAGAAATGAACAGATAAATGCTATCACTACATGCATATATGGCTGGTGGAGGCTCTATGGTTATAAAGTTTTTGCGAAAAGCCAATTTTTCCCTACAACAAAGGAATATATTTTATTTAACTATCATGGTTGTTGAAACATCATTGAGAAGGTTCCTCCAACTCAATCCCAATTAAAAATGATTATCAACCCAACAGATTAAATTAGAGTGATGAGATCCATATGATAATCCAAGAACCAGATACTCAAGATGTCCATAACCGGGGACATGGCTAACCATGATTAGTTTATACACTCTGCAGAGGTTTGCGCACTTTTCCCCACAAGACTCGATCTCCTCCATTTGATTTCTCGCACTACATGGTGTTTGAGAAATGGACGACCGAGACACAGTCTTTCAGAAGCATTAACTCTTTACTCTCGGTAGACAGTTACACCTACTTTCCCTCTACATCTGCTAGCCTACCACTTAAAGAGGTCACTCAACATACTCAACTATGCCAGATCCCATAATGGCTTGTGGCTGCACACGGAAGTTTCTAGCATGAATAATCTTATGATCCCTTTGAGCCTGGGTGGCGGACCATAGGATGATCACACGGGTACTCCAGGATATCCTAGGACAACACTGGTTTCTCCAGGTGTCCGCGAGCAATCCACCCAGATGTGTATTAAAGTTGCCACCTTAAGTTAACCATTAATTAACAACTCACATCGGTCATGGATTCACTCACCCAAACCACGTCTACGAGCATAGCATGGCAATATAAGCATAACGTAGAAGTAACTCCCAAGGGTTTGATAATAAAACAGGTAATAGGTTCTACCTCATCAGCTACTTCCCAGACCCACATGTTAAGAGATCCTACTCATGCAATCTGTGAGGGTTGAAACTAATGCATAAAAACTGGGTAATAAAAGGGCATGATCAAAGTGTTACTTGCCTTGCTGACGATCCACAAAACTGAAGGAAATATGCCCTAGAGGCAATAATAAAGTTATTATTTATTTCCTCATATCATGCTAAATATTTATTATTCATGCTAGAATTGTATTAACTGGAAACATAATACATGTGTGAATACATAGACAAACATAGTGTCACTAGTATGCCTCTACTTGACTATCTCGTTAATCGAAGATGGTTGAGTTTCCTAGCCATGGACATGAGTTGTCATTTGATTAACAAGATCACATCATTAGGAGAATGATGTGATTGACTTGACCCATTTCATTAGCTTAGCACTTGATCGTTTAGTATGTTGCTATTGCTTTCTTCATGACTTATACATGTTCCTATGACTATGAGATTATGCAACTCCCGTTTACCGAAGGAACACTTTGTGTGCAACCAAACGTCACAACGTAACTGGGTGATTATAAAGGTGCTCTACAGGTGTCTCCAAAGGTACTTGTTCAGTTGGCGTATTTCGAGATTAGGATTTGTCACCCCAATTGTCGGAGAGGTATCTCTGGGCCCTCTCAGTAATGCACATCACTATAAGCCTTGCAAGCAATGTGAATAATGAGTTAGTTGCGGGATAATGCATTACGGAACGAGTAAAGATACTTGCCGGTAACGAGATTGAACTAGGTATCGAGATACCGACGATCGAATCTCGGGTAAGTAACATATCGATGACAAAGGAAACAACGTATGTTGTTATGCGGTTTGACCGATAAAGATCTTCGTAGAATATGTAGGAGCCAATATGAGCATCCAGTTCCGCATCGGGTTATTATTGACCGGATACGTGTCTCGGTCATGTCTACATAGTTCTCGAACCCGTAGGGTCCGCATGCTTAAAGTTTGGTGACGATCGGTATTATGAGTTTTTGTGTTTTGATGTACCGAAGGTAGTTCGGAGTCCCGGATATGATCACGGACATGACGATGAGTCTCGAAATGGTCGAGACGTAAATATTGATATATTGGACGACTATATTCAGACATCGGAAATGTTCCAAGTGGTTTCGGAGAAAACCGGAGTACCGGGGGGTTACCGGAACCCCCCGGGGAGTTAATTGGGCCTCATGGGCCTTAGTGGGAGAAGAGTAGGGGTGGCCAGGGCAGCCGCACGCCCCATCCACCTCTAGTCCGAATTGGACAAGGAGGGGGGCGGCGCCCCCTTTTTCCTTCTCCTCCTTTCTCCCTTCCTTCCCTCTCCTACTCCAACAAGGAAAAGGAGGAGTCCTACTCCCAGTGGGAGTAGGACTTTCCCCTTGGCGCGCCCTCCTCCTGGCCGGCCGCCTTCCCCGCTTGCTCCTTTATATACGGGTGCAGGGGGGCACCTCTAGACACACAAGTTGATTTGTTGATCTATTCCAGCCGTGTGCGGTGCCCCCCTCCACCATATTCCACCTCGGTCATATCGTAGCGGTGCTTAGGCGAAGCCCTGCGTCGGTTGCAACATCATCAACCTACATCACGCCGTCGTGCTGGCGGAAATCTCCCGTGAAGCTCTGCTGGATCGGAGTTCACGGGACGTCATCGAGCTGAACGTGTGCTGAACTCGGAGGTGTCGTACGTTCGGTACTTGGATCGGTCGGATCGTGAAGACGTACGACTACATCAACCGCGTTGTGCTAACGCTTCCGCTTTCGGTCTACGAGGGTACGTGGACACACTCTCCCCTCTCGTTGCTATGCGTCACCATTATCCTTTGTGTGCGTAGGGAAATTTTTGAAATTACAACGTTCCCCAACAGTGGCATCCGAGCCTGGTTTTGTGTGTAGATGTTATATGCACGAGTAGAACACAAGTGAGTTGTGGGCGATACAAGTCATACTGCTTACCAGCATGTCATACTTTGGTTTGGCGGTATTGTTGGATTTAGCGGCCCGGACCGACATTACGCGTACGCTTACGCGAGACTGGTTCTACCGACGTGCTTTGCACACAGGTGGCTGGCGGGTGTCAGTTTCTCCAACTTTAGTTGAACCAAGTATGGCTACACCTGGTCCTTGTGAAGGTTAAAACATCATTAACTTGACGAACTATCATTGTGGTTTTGATGCATAGGTAAGAACGGTTCTTGCTCAGCCCGTAGCAGCCACGTAAAAATTGCAACAACAAAGTACATGACATCTAACTTGTTTTCGCAGGGCATGTTGTGATGTGATATGGTCAAGACATGATGCTATATTTTATTGTATGAGATAATCATGTTTTGTAACCGAGTTATCGGCAACTGGCAGGAGCCATATGGTTGTCGCTTTATTGTATGCAACACAATCGCCCCGTAAATGCTTTACTTTATCACTAAGCGGTAGCGATAGTCGTAGAAGCAATAGTTGACGAGACGACAACGATGCTACGATGGAGATCAAGGTGTCGCGCCGGTGACGATGGTGATCATGACGGTGCTTCGGAGATGGAGATCACAAGCACAAGATGATGATGGCCATATCATATCACTTATATTGATTGCATGTGATGTTTATCCTTTATGCATCTTATTTTGCTTTGATTGATGGTAGCATTATAAAATGATCTCTCACTAAAATTTCAAGATAAAAGTGTTCTCCCTGAGTATGCACCGTTGCCAAAGTTCGTCGTGCCGAGACACCACGTGATGATCGGGTGTGATAAGCTCTACGTTCATCTGCAACGGGTGCAAGCCAGTTTTGCAGACGCAGAATACTCGGGTTAAACTTGACGAGCCTAGCATATGCAGATATGGCCTCGGAACACTGAGACCGAAAGGTCGAGCGTGAATCATATAGTAGATATGATCAACATAGTGATGTTCACCATTGAAAACTACTCCATCTCACGTGATGATCGGACATGATTTAGTTGATATGGATCACGTGATCACTTAGATGATTAGAGGGATGCCTATCTAAGTGGGAGTTCTTAAGTAATATGATTAATTGAACTTTAATTTATCATGAACTTAGTCCTGGTAGTATTAACATATCTATGTTGTAGATCAATAGCTCGCATTTAGCTCCCCTGTTTTATTTTTAGATGTTCCTAGAGAAAACTAAGTTGAAAAATGTTAGTAGCAATGATGCAGACTTGGTCCATGATCTGAGGATTAACCTCATTGCTGCACAGAAGTATTATGTCTTTGATGCACCGCTAGGTGACCGAACTATTCTGGGAGCAGATGCAGACGTTATGAACGTTTGGCAAGCTTGATATGATGACTACTTGATAGTTTAGTGCACCATGCTTTATGGCTTAGAACCAGGACTTCAAAATTTGTTTTGAACGCCATGGAACATGTAAGATGTTCCAAGAGTTGAAATAGGTATTTCATACTCATGCTTGTGTTGAGAGGTATGAGACCTCTGACAAGTACTTTGCCTACAAGATGGAGGAGAATAGCTCAACTAGTGAGCATGTGTTCAGAATGTCTGATTACTACAATCGCTTGAATCAAGTGGGAGTTAATCTTCCAGATAAGATAGCGATTGACAGAGTTCTCTAGTTACTATCACCAAGTTACTAGAACTTCGTGATGAACTATAATATGCAAGGGATAACGGAAACGATTCCCAAGCTCTTCGTGATACTGAAATTGACGGAGGTAGAAATCAAGAAAGAGCATCAAGTGTTGATGGTTAACAAGACCACTAGTTTCAAGAAAAGGGCAAAGGGATAGAAGGGGAACTTCAAGAAGAACGGCAAGCAAGTTGCTGCTCATGTGAAGAAGCCCAAGTTTGGACCTAAGCCTAAAACTAAGTGCTTCTACTACAAAGGGACTGGTCACTGGAAACGGAACTGCCCCAAGTATTTGGCGGATAAGAAGGATGGCAAAATGAACAAAAGTATATTTGATATACATGTTATTGATGTGTACTTTACTAGTGTTTATAGCAACCCCTCGGTATTTGATCTTGGTTCGGTTGCTAAGAGTAGTAACTCAAAGCAGGAGTTGCAAAATAAGCAGAGACTAGTTAAGGGTGAAGTGATGATGTGTGTTGGAAGTGGTTCCAAGATTGATATGATCATCATCACACTCCCTATACTTTCGGGATTAGTGTTGAACCTAAATAAATGTTATTTGGTGTTTGCGTTGAGCATGAATATGATTTGATCATGTTTATTTCAATACGGTTATTCATTTAAGTTAGAGAATAATTGTTGTTACATTTACATGAATAAAACCTTCTATGGTTATACACCCAATGAAAATGGTTCGTTGGATCTCGATCGTAGTGATACACATATTCATAATATTGAAGCCAAAAGATGCAAAGTTAATAATGATAGTGCAACTTATTTGTGGCACTGTCGTTTAGGTCATATTGGTGTAAAGCGCATGAAGAAACTCCATGTTGATGGGATTTTGGAATCAGTTGATTATGAATCACTTGATGCTTGCGAACCATGCCTCTTGGGCAAGATGACTAAAATGCCGTTCTCCGGAACAATGGAGCGAGCAACAGATTTGTTGGAAATCATACATGCTGATGTATGTGATCCGATGAATATTGTGGCTCGCGGCGGGTGAGGGAGTCCTGGATTAGGGGGTGTCCGGATGGCCGGACTATGACCTTTGGCCGGACTCCTGGACTATGAAGATACAAGATTGAAGACTTTGTCCCGTGTCTGGATGGGACTTTCCTTGGCGTGGAAGGCAAGCTTGGCGATGCGGATATGTGGATCTCCTCCCATTGTAACCGACTCTATGTAACCCTAACCCTCTCCGGTGTCATTGTAACCAACTCTATGTAACCCTAACCCGAACCAAGTAGGTCAACCAGAGTGAGATCATGTTACTTGGCAATGATGAACCTACGAACTATGAGGAAGCGATGATGAGCCCAGATTTCGCGAAATGGCTTGATGCCATGAAATCTGAGATGGCATCCATGTATGAGAACAAAGTGTAGACTTTGGTTGACTAGTCCGATGATCGGCAAGCCATTGAGAATAAATGGATCTTCAACAAGAAGACTGACGCTGACGGTAATGTTACTATCTATAAAGCTTGACTTGTTGCGAAAGGTTTTTGACAAGTTCAAGGGATTGACTATGATGAGACTTTCTCACCCGTAGCGATGCTTAAGTCTGTCCGGATCATGTTAGCAATTGCCGAATTTTATGATTATGAAATTTCGCAAATGGATGTCAAAACTGCATTCCTGAATGGATTTCTGGAAGAAGAGTTGTATATGATGCAACCAGAAGGTTTATTTGATCCAAAGGGAGCTAACAATGTGTGTAAGCTCCAGCGATCCATTTATGGAATGGTGCAAGCCTCTCGGAGTTGGAATAAACATTTTGATAGTGTGATCAAAGCATATGGTTTTATACAGACTTTTGGAGAAGCCTTGTATTTACAAGAAAGTGAGTGGGAGCTCAGTAGCATTTACGATATTATATGTGGATGACATATTGCTGATTGGAAATGATATAGAATTTCTGGATAGCATAAAAGGATACTTGAATAAGAGTTTTTCAATGAAAGACCTCGGTGAGGCTGCTTACATATTAGGCATCAAGATCTATAAAGATAAATCAAGACGCTTGATAATTTTTTTCAATGAGTACATACCTTGACAAATTTTTTGAAGTAGTTCAAAATGGAACAGTCAAAGAAAGAGTTCTTGCCTGTGTTGCAAGGTGTGAAGTTGAGTAAGACACAAAGCCCGATCATGGCAGAAGAGAGAGAGAGAATGAAAGTCATTCCGTATGCCTCAGGCATAGGTTCTATAAAGTATGCCATGCTGTGTACTAGACCTATTGTATACCCTGCCCTGAGTTTGGCAAGGGAGTACAATTTTGATCTAGGAGTAGATCACTGGACAATGGTCTAAGGAAATATTTCTCGGTTATGGAGGTGATAAAGAGTTCGTCGTAAAGAGTTACGTCGATGCAAGCTTTGACACCGATCTGTATGACTCTAAGTCACAATCCGGACACATATTGAAAGTGGGAGCAATTAGCAAGAGTAGCTCCGTGTAGAGCATTGTAGACCTAGAAATTTGCAAAATACATACGGATCTAAATGTGGCAGACCCGTTGGCTAAATTTCTCTCACAAGCAAAACATGATCACACCTTAGTACTCTTTGGGTGTTAATCACATAGCGATGTGAACTAGATTATTGACACTAGTAAACCCTTTGGGTGTTGGTTACATGACGATGTGAACTATGGGTGTTAGAATCATTGCTGTGTAATCTGGATTATTGACTCTAGTGCAAGTGGGAGACTGAAGGAAATATGCCCTAGAGGCAATAATAAAGTTATCATAATCCTCATATCATGATAAATGTTTATTATTCATGCTAGAATTGTATTTACCGGAAACTAAATACATGTGTATACATAGACAAACATAATGTCACTAGTATGCCTCTACTTGACTAGCTCGTTAATCGAAGATGGTTGAGTTTCCTAGCCATGGACATGAGTTGTCATTTGATTAACGGGATCACATCATTAGGAGAATGTTGTGATTGACTTGACCCATTTCGTTAGCTTAGCACTTAATCATTTAGTATGTTGCTATTGCTTTCTTCATGACTTATACATGTTCCTATGACTATGAGATTATGCAACTCCCGTTTACCGGAGGAACACTTTGTGTGCTACCAAATGTCACAACGTAACTGGGTGATTGTAAAGGTGCTCTACAGGTGTCTCCGAAGGTACTTGTTGAGTTGGCGTATTTCGAGATTAGGATTTGTCACTCCAATTGTTGGAGAGGTATCTCTGGGCCCTCTCAGTAATGCACATCACTATAAGCCTTGCAAGCCATGTGACTAATGAGTTAGTTGCGGGATGATGCATTATGGAATGAGTAAAGAGACTTGCCGGTAACAAGATTGAACTAGGTATTGAGATACCGACGATCGAATCTCGGGCAAGTAACATACCGATGACAAAGGGAACAACGTATGTTGTTATGCGGTTTGACCGATAAAGATCTTCGTAGAATATGTCGGAGCCAATATGAGCATCCAGGTTCCGCTATTGGTTATTGACCAGAGACGTGTCTCCGTCATGTCTACATAATTCTCGAACCCGTAGGGTCCGCACGCTTAAAGTTTGGTGACGATCGGTATTATGAGTTTTTTGTGTTTTGATGTACCGAAGGTAGTTTGGAGTCCCGGATATGATCACGGACGTGACGAGGAGTCTCGAAATGGTCGATACATAAAGATCAATATATTGGACGACTATATTCAGACACCGGAAATGTTCGAGTGGTTTGGGAGAAAACCAGAGTACCGGGGGGGGGGGGTTACCGGAACCTCCCGGGAAGTTAATTGGGCCTCATGGGACTTAGTGGGAGATGAGGAGGGGCGGGTAGGGCAGCCGCGCGCCCCCTCCCCCTCTAGTCCGAATTGGACAAGGAGGGGGGCGGTGCCCCCCTTTTTCCTTCTCCTCCTCTCTCCCTTCCTTCCCTCTCCTACTCCAATAAGGAAAAGGAGGAGTCCTACTCCCGGTGGGAGTAGGACTCCCCCCTGGCGCGCCCTCCTCCTGGCCGGCCGCCTCCCTGTAGGAGATATGCCCTAGAGGAAATCATGTATGATGATATTTCCTATGTGTTTATGAATAAATATAGTCCTTGGACATTATCAATGATGTGTATCAGCAAGTATGTGACTTGTTTGTGGGACTATGTATTGTATGATGACTGTCCTAAAAGGTCCCTAGTCGAAAGGGCTGTGTGGATGCTGTGACCGACTAGGCTGCATATGACACGGTCGATGGCTTGGTCTCACTAGCCATGGAGCATTGGATGCTAACCGGATAATATGGACTTGGAAAGGTCTGGTTGGATTCGACGTAGTCGGATCCGAGTCGAGATAAGGTCCGAGTCGGACAGACCCAACTATGAGACACAGCGATATGTCATCTGTGAGTCTCTAGTACAACATACATTCTATGTCCTAAGACCTGAGCAAATGCATGTACTCGGGATGGTGACAGACTTGCTTTGGGCCGACCAAATGCTACTCCGTGACTGGGTAGTTACAAAGGTAGGTTTTGGGTTTGTCGATCCCATCTTTGCGAGACATGGTCGAGCAAGATGGGATTTGCCCCTCCGACCAGGAGAGATATACTCTGGGCCCCTCGTGTGATTCTACCAGGATAAGCATGGCCATGCGACAAGGATTATGAGATAATCCGGTTTGTGGTCGGTATCACTGGAACGAGAAAGAGGTCCGGCTAGCACAAGGATGAAAGTCTCGCCTTGAGCCCGACAACATATATCGTGTGGCAAAGGGAACAGAAGTGTGACACGTTGTACAGGTTTGCCTAACCAGCTTCATAGTCTGTTTGGTGGTCGGCACGCCTTGCTAGAGGCCGCTACCAACCGTGCCGGTCGGAGGTGATCCGAACTGTGACCAAGCCGACTTGAACCTAAGGGGTCGCGCGCTTAAGGGAAGGAACCTACGAGGTCGGTTCATAGGACACTGGTCGGATGTGATCCGAACTGGACTAGGAACGTTCCAACTAGACTTTGGGCTTTAGGGTCCGTGCGAGGCCCAAGTGTTGAGCCTGCGACGGACGCCTATATAAAGTGGAGGTGCGGCACATCATGTGGTTGATCGCTTCGGCGCTGCGACTAGGGTTTGCATGTGTTGCGAATAGCCACCCCCACTCGCCGCCGACTGTGTGATCGGACCTAGCAGTCCGCCGCACGGTGTTCCTCCTGCACGCGCGGATACCGTTAGAGGTGGTGCACTTGCGCCGCTCCGGCGAACTCGTACGTGGGATCGGACGACCGGCTGTTCGAGGGAGATCGAAAAAGGAGGAGACGATCCACGCGGACGCGCTGCCCCAACTCTTCTTCCGCTGCACGACACTGCGCGTCTAGTGGTAACGAACTATGATCCATCTCCCGTAGCATGTTCCTAGATGTTCTACGCGTAGGAAAATTTAAATTTGCAGTCGATGCACCCTACCATAGAACCCAACAGTGGTATCAGAGCCTGTGTTGTAGGATTTGGATTCAGATCGTATGCATATTAGATATGCGGATGCGGCAGATGAGATCTATTGTCGTTGATAAGATCGGCTATGTGCACGGTTGATGTTATCAACTGCACATGGGGATCGTTGAGGCTATGTTTTCTGTAAATCGGGATCGATGAGGTCGTGACACGAACTACCCCTACCGGTCGGTTATCCGCCATCGGGGTTAACAGTGAAACGTAAATCCGAATCGTATTCACGATGATCGATAAGATCGGCCAGATCAGAGAATTCGACGTGATCGGAGTTCATATGTGATCTGTGATTTCCGAAAGCGGGACCGCCGTGTGCGTAGCGCCGTGTATTTCGTACCCGACACACAAACCGCTAGAATGTGATTCTATGCATAAATTTGTTTTGCAGGTTTGATGTGAATAGTATGGCTCATGTGTATGTGATGCATGTGTGTAATTTATACGTGGCCTGCGTGTCATGTTTGTCGTGGCGGCGAGAATAAAGTGGTGTCATTATATTGTATAACGACCTGCGTGTCGACTTGTGACTCTACGTAAATTAATTACTAGTTGTAGTAGTTGGATAATAGAGATCTGGTTGGCGGCTTGGCGTCCCGACGTGACAAACAAGATGGAGTTCGTAGATGGTCATCAGAGTCAGAGCCGACCTGGAAGAACGTCCATGAAGGAGCCATACTATTTCACAATATGTGTTATATTTGTGATTGTTATGCTTCTTTGTTTCTATGCATGTTAGAATGATAGAATGATCACTCATGAATATCAAGCGAATTGCCATCCCCGATGTTGCACCTTCGCACGTCAAGTACGTCTAGTAGTGGGCTCATAAAAATGAGGTGCTGTTGGGTGTCCTTGAACTGAAGGGTTCGTGTCGGACACGGACATACCTTCGCATCAAAGTTAACAGCGGGGCTATCTAAGCGGTTTTGGGCCTTGTGGCAAAGAAGGTTGGGAGCCGGGTATGAGATACCTTCTCAACCAACAGAGTCGTATGGAGATACGATTAGCAAGGAGTTGCTTACGGATAGGTATGTTGGCTAGCGATGATGCTAAAGCTCACTAGTCGCATGCACTAGTCGGATCTGAATCACCGAGAGTTTGCGGAGGGATCTTGACTTGGTGGGAGTATTTACATTTAGGCTAGAATTACTCTACATAAAAAAAAACACATTGCTTAGTGATTGCATATTTTCTGTTGTAGATCAATGGCACCACCTGCTCAACCCAACTTTGCATTGAAATCAATTCTGGAAGAGAAACTGTAGCAAGTGGCTTGCAGAGCATGGCAAGAAGGCCGGAAATGCTTCTTCAGGCAAAGGTACACTTGTTGCATATGTTATAGACATTTACCTTGCTGACATACCTAGTAGCTCTTGGGTATTTGATACCGGATCGGTTGTTCATATTTGCAACTCGATCACGAGGCTGGTAAGAACTAGGCGTGTGGCGAAGGGAGATTGACATCGTGGTCGGCAACAAAGCAAGAGTTGCTGCGTTGGAGATCGGCACGATGCAGCTCCAGCTTCCTTCCGGATTCATTATGGAATTGAATAATTGTTATTACATTCCTGCACTTAGTCGGAACATTATTTCTGCCTCATGTTTGATGAGTCAAGGTTATGAATCAATTTAAAGGACAATGGTTGTTCGATATTTTTGCATGGTATGTTCCACGACTATGCACCCATTGTTGATGGGCTATTTATATTGAGTCTAGAACAGG
This sequence comes from Aegilops bicornis, assembly GCA_021605145.1. Taxonomy (NCBI): domain Eukaryota; kingdom Viridiplantae; phylum Streptophyta; class Magnoliopsida; order Poales; family Poaceae; genus Aegilops; species Aegilops bicornis. Next base: position 513,248,271 of record CM038672.1, on the reverse strand, counting down.
AACCGGTCTATAACGTGAATGTCAAGAGGCATAAGCCTAATGAGATAAATCCGACATACTTCTGGCATTGCCGGCTTGGACACATTAGTCTGAAGCATGAAGAAGCTCCATGATGATGGGCTCCTAACCCGTCCGACTTCGGTCGTTCGATACATGTGAATCATGCTTGCTCGGCAAGATGACTAAGTCTCCTTCGCAAAGAGTTGCGAGAGGGCGTCCGAGCTATTGGAACTTATACATAGTGATGTGTGTGGTCCAATGAGCACAACCGCCAGAGGTGGCTATCAGTACATCGTGACTTTTACCGACGACTTGAGTAGATATGGATAAGCATGGCCATGCAACAAGGATTATGAGATAATCCGGTTTGTGGTCGGTATCACTGGAACGAGAAAGAGGTCGGGCTAGCACAAGGATGACAGTCTCGCCTTGAGCCCGACAACATATATCGTGTGGCAAAGGGAACAGAAGTGTGACACGTTGTACAGGTTTGCCTAACCAGCTTCATAGTTTGTTTAGTGTTCGGCATGCCTTGCTAGAGGCTGCTACCAACCGTGCAGGTCGGAGGTGATCCGAACTGTGACCAAGCCGACTTGAACCTAAGGGGTCGCGCGCTTAAGGGAAGGAACCTACGAGGCCGGTTCGTAGGACACTGGTCGGATGTGATCCGAACTGGACTAGGGACGTGACCGAGTAGACTTTGGGCTTTAGGGTCCGTGCGAGGCCCAAGTGTTGAGCCTGCGACGGACGCCTATATAAAGTGGAGGTGCGGCACATCATGTGGTTGATCGCTTCGGCGCTGCGACTAGGGTTTGCATGTGTTGCGAATAGCCACCTCCACTCGCCGCCGACTGTGTGATCGGACCTAGCAGTCCGCCGCACGGTGTTCCTCCTGCACGCGCGGATACCATTAGAGGTGGTGCACTTGCGCCGCTCTGGCGAACTCGTACGTGGGATTGGACGACCGGCTGTTCGAGGGAGATCGGACGAGGAGGAGACGATCCACGCGGACGCGCTGCCCCAACTCTTCTTCCGCTGCACGGCACTGCGCGTCTAGTGGTAACGAACTGTGATCCATCTCCCGTAGCATGTTCCTGGATGTTCTACGCGTAGGAAAATTTAAATTTGCAGTCGACACACCCTACCGTAGAACCCAACACTCCCCCCTTGCTCCTTTATATACGGGGGCAGGGGGCACCTCTAGACACACAAGTTGATCTATTGATCTATTCCAGCCGTGTGCGGTGCCCCCTCCACCATATTCCACCTCGGTCATATCAAAGCGGTGCTTAGGCGAAGCCCTGCATTGGTAGCAACATCATCACCGTCATCACGCCGTAGTGTTGACGGAACTCTCCCGTGAAGCTCTGCTGGATCGGAGTTCGCGGGACATCATCAAGCTGAACGTTTGCTGAACTCGGTGGTGCCGTACGTTCAGTACTTGGATCGGTCGGATAGTGAAGACTACATCAACCGCGTTGTGCTAACGCTTCCGCTTTAGGTCTACGAGGGTACGTGGACACACTCTCCCCTCTCGTTGCTATGCATCACCATGATCCTGTGTGTGCGTAGGATTTTTTTTTTGAAATTACTACGTTAACCATGACCCTTGTTGGCCGGCCTCCTCCTCCCCTCCTTTATATACGGGGGCAGGGGGCACCCCAAAGACACAACATACCATTGTCTTAGCCGTGTGCGGTGCCCCCCTCCAAAGTTACACACCTTAGTCATATCGTCGTAGTGCTTAGGAGAAGCCCTGCGCCGGTAACTTCATCATCACCGTCACCATGCCGTCGTGCTGACGAAACTCTCCCCTGGCCTCAACTGGATCAAGAGTTCGAGGGACGTCACCGAATTGAACATGTGCAGATCGCGGAGGTGCCGTACGTTCGGTACTTGGATCGGTTGGATCGCGAAGACGTTCAACTACATCAACCGCGTTAATAAATGCTTCTGCTTTCGGTCTACGAGGGTACGTGGACACACTCTCTCCGCTCATTGCTATGCTTCTCCTAGATAGATCTTGCGTGATCGTAGGTAATTTTTTGAAATACTACGTTCTCGAACACCCGGTGCCACCCTACGGGGGCCTCCTGCCACCGCAGGTCCCTGCGGCATGGGACCCCGCCCTCCTGGCCGCCCTGCACTCCGTGCCGTCGCCGAGTAACTACGTTGGTGGAGGCGGCTGGTACATGGACTCAGGTGCTACTGCACACATGATAGCTCATCCCGGTGACCTAACCTCCTCCACTCCTGTTCATACCCCCACCCGTATCACCGTTGGCAATGACTCCTCTTTATCCATTACTCAGATCGATAGCACTAGTTTTCCCTCCACTTCCACACCCATCACTATGTCTAATGTTCTTGTTTCGCCTGAATTAGTCACGAACTTAGTTTACGTTCGTCATCTTACTCGTGGGAACCGACTTACTATTGAATTTGACAGTGTTAGTTTTTCTGTGAAGGACGCTTGTACCCGAATGGTACTTCACTGATGTGATAGCCCTGATGAACTCTATCCCGTGCACGTTGGCACCTCCACACCCTTCACCCTCGTCGCCGGCGTCAACCTTTGGCATGCTCGCTTGGGCCACCCCCAACCCCACTGTTTTGCGTCAAATTCTTAGGAGTTTTTCATTCTCATGTAATAAGCTCGACGAGCATACTTGTGAGGCTTGTCGTTTAGGCAAGCACGTTCGTCTTCCCTTTAGTGTGTCTACAACTGTTTCCACTTTTCCGTTTCAATTACTTCATAGTGATGTTTGGATGTCTCCCGTTGCAAGTAACACGGGCTACCTATACTATTTGGTGATTTTAGATGATTATTCTCATTATGTGTGGACTTTTCCTCTTTGTCGCAAATCTGATGCCTTAGCTACACTCACGTCCTTTTATTCCTATGTCACCACACAGTTCGGTCGCCCCATTCTTGCACTCCAAACCGACAACAAAAAAGAGTTTGATAGCGTTGCTCTACGCAATCTTCTCGCCTCTCATGGCACCATCTTTTGTCTTACTTGTCCATACACCTCACAGCAGAACGGCCGCGCCGAGCGCATTCTTCGCACTCCTAATGACTCCGTTCACACGTTACTCTTTCGCTCTAACGTGCCCGCCCGGTTTTGGCCTGATGCTCTTGCCACTGCTACCCTTGTAGTTAACATCCGTCCGTGTCGTCCTCGGTCGAACTACGCCCATCACCACCTACTCTTCAGTGCACCACCGTCCTATGACGGTCTTCACATTTCCGGTGTCTTTGCTATCCTAGCACCGCGTCCACGACTCCACACAAACTTGCACCACGCTCAATCACATGCGTCTTTCTTGGCTATCCCTCTAACACCAAAGGTTACCGGTGCTATGATCCTGTCACTCATCGCGTGTACACCTCGAGGCACGTGTATTTTCTCGAGACGGTGTTCCCTTTTTTCACGTCTTTCCGGTTCCGGCTCCCTCGGCGCCGCCCCCGCGCCCCCTGCTTGGCGTGATGCGCGGCCGCGACCCCAGGCGGTCCCACCAGCCTAGCGCCTTTTGCCGCCGACCGGGTTCCCGACTCCCTCCCCGAGGTCGAGTTAGACCGGGCCCCTGTGTCTCTGACTCCCTCCTACGAGGTTGAGTCAGACCTAGCCCCCCACCCCAGCGTCGCGACGGGCACCTCGCCCACCACCCCGGCCGGCGCCGCCTCTCTGGCGACGGGCGCGACATCCTCCACGCCCTCCGCCGCTCCCACGACTGCTGGTCCGGCCGCTGCTGCTAGCCCGACCACTGCCATCGCCATCGCCCGACCGCCACCGCTGGCCTGGCCGCCGCCGTTGGCCCGGCCACCGTTGCAGGCCCGGCCGCCGTCGCTGGTCCGGCTCTTGGCGTGACGACCCGCGCTCGGGCTGGTGTGCATCGGCCGAGCACGCGCTACTCTTCCGACGAGCATGTGTGCGCTGCCTCGACATCGTCACCATCACTCATCCCTACCTCCGCTCGCGTTGTCCTTCGAGATCCCCACTGGCTCGCAGCGATGCAAGAGGAGTTCAATGCCTTACAGCGCAACCGCAAGTGGCATCTTGTTCCGCGACCCCCTCGTGCCAATGTCATCACTCGCAAGTGGGTGTTCCGCCACAAGACCCACACGAATGGTTCTCTTGAGCGCTAGAAGTCTCGGTGGGTGGTTCGTAGTTTTCAGCAACGTGCGAGCGTGGACTTCACCGACACCTTCCCTCCGATTGTGAAACCGGGCACGATCCGCACCGTGCTTCAGTTGGCGGTCTGGTGAGCCTGACCTGTGCATCAGTTGGATGTCTCCAACGCCTTCTTGCGTAGTTATCTTGCCGAGGAGGTGTTCTGTGAGCAGCCCACTAGCTTCATCGACGCCGAGCATCCAGACTTCGTGTGCTTGCTCTCCCGTTCTCTTTACGGGTTGAAGTAGGCGCCACGGGCTTGGTACCAGCGTATCCCCGCCTTCCTGCAGTCTCCGGGCTTTTGGTCCACTCACTCCGATGCCTAACTCTTTGTGTATCATCAGGGAGCTGACACTGCATATCTGATGCTCTACGTCGACGACATCATCTTCACGGCGTCCTCCCCCGAGCTCCTTTAGTGGATCACGACTCGTCTTCGTGATGAGTTCGCACTCAAGGACTTGGGGCCTCTACACTACTTCCTCAGCATCGAGGTGGTACGTCGGGCCGACGACTTCTTTCTGCGTTAGCAGAAGTACCCCCACGAGCTTCTGGAGCGCGCTGGTATGCTTAACTGCAAGCCAACACCCACTCCTGTCGACATGAAGGCGAAGGTCTCTGCCCTGGAGGGGTCTACCGCGTCCGATGCAGCGTTTTATCGCTCCATTGTTGGTGCCTTACAGTACCTGACGCTTACCCGCCCGGACCTGCAGTACGCTGTTCAGCAGGTGTGCCTCCACATGCACTCCCCGCGTGACTCCCATTGGACCTTTGTGAAGCGTATTCTCCGTTACATACGCGACACTATGTCCTCGGGACTCACCCTGATGGCCTCCGTCTCCACCGACCTCGTCGCCTACTTGGACGCCGACTGGGCAGGCTGCCCCGACACCTGGCGCTCTATGTCCGGCTAATTTGTCTACCTTGGGCTCTCGTTGATCTCTTGTTCATCCAAGCGACAGCCCACAGTCTGCCGCTCCAGTGCCGAGGCAGAGAGTATCGGGTCGTGGCTAATGCCGTGGCCGAATGCTCTTGGATCCGTCAGCTACTCCAGGAGTTGCTTTGTGATGTTCACAAGGCCACACTTGTCTACTGCGACAACGTCAGCGCGGTCTACCTCTCCGCCAACCCGATGCACCATCGTCGTACGAAGCATATTGAGCTCGATATTCACTTCGTTCGTGAGCAGGTTGCACTTGGCCGTGTTCGGGTTCTCCATGTTTCGACGACGCAACAGTTTGTTGACGTGATGACTAAGGAATTGCCTCCCGTCTTCAAGGAGTTTTGGTCCAGTCTCTGTGTCTCCGGCGACGCTTCGACTATGGGGATGTTGAATATATTTGTTGCATGTGTATATCTTGGTCCACCTCCTAGTCTTGTATAGTTGGGGTTAAGACCCATTTGTATTCTTTATATAAGTGCACCGGCACCCGATAAATACATCGAGTATTGCATTGCCAAACCGTTCTCCAACACCTCCAAAAGCAATTTTCGTTAATATACCCACTATGCAAATTCTCCAATTTGAAGAGAGCTGGGTCTTCTCGGCATGCTGTTCTGCTTCCCCTGACACTTTTCCCTAGAAGCACAGAGCATACGCTTAAAATAAGGTTAGCTGCTTCACTGAGTCACTGCCTCACGTTTTCTTTGTCCCCTCTCTCTCTCTCTCTCTCTCTCTCTCTCATCAGTAGCGAAAAGAGCTCATGGAAAGAAGCAGAGAGATTATGAGAAAGCCATTTTTCTTTAAGCTCGCCTTCGTGCTTTATTCATCCTCCCTGCCAGCAGCCAAGCACCCCGTTTGCATCTGCATATATATGGCACCGCTCCCCCTCTTCTCAGCATACCGACCTCAGGGGCTCTACTACACGCTCGATCAACGAAACACAACGCTAGTCTACCTCAAGAACTAGCAGACAGGACAAGAACAGTCGAGTGACCATGGCCGCAGCAGCCAACGATAGCACCGCCGACGAGAAGGCGCCGGGGACGATCGGCGTAGGCCGGTACGAGGAGATGGAGCAAGACGGCTCCTCGAGCACCGCAAAGTCGCGGCTCTCCGGCCTCCTGTGGCACGGCGGCTCCGCCTACGACGCCTGGTTCAGCTGCGCTTCCAACCAGGTGACCGCCATTACGCAGCCATGCATTTTCTCGACATCTGATGCCATTGTATGAGCTAGCTAGTGCTTACTTTGTGTTGTCGCCGGTGCGAATGTTTTGGTGACCCTCAGGTGGCCCAGGTACTGCTGACCTTGCCCTACTCCTTCTCGCAACTGGGGATGCTGAGCGGCATACTGTTCCAGCTCTTCTACGGCCTCATGGGGAGCTGGACCGCGTACCTCATCAGCATCCTGTACGTGGAGTACCGGACCAGGAAGGAGAGGGAGAAGGCCGACTTCAGGAACCATGTCATCCAGGTGAGCTAGCGATCGAGGGGAGAGACCACCACACCACGTTCATTTCAGTTCTTGCTTCGCCGTCCGTCCGTCCGTGTTCCATCTTCCGTGTGGTGTGGTGTGGTGGATCTGGACTGAAATCGCCGCTGATGCGCAGTGGTTCGAGGTGCTGGACGGGCTGCTGGGGAGGCACTGGAGGAACGTCGGCCTCGCCTTCAACTGCACCTTCCTCCTCTTCGGCTCCGTCATCCAGCTCATCGCCTGCGCCAGGTACGTACGTGCGTGCGTGCTCATGAGCGTTCATCATTATCAGTACTCATCAGTGTTTGCTTAAAGGCAGACACCTGAAAAAAAAAAAGACGTACACAAAAGTCGATCGTCTCCAAGCTCCGTTTTGTTGTTGGCTCTTTTGTTTCTTGGTGTCCATGGAGAGTGGCTCAAGAGAGTGTATGTATGATGCATGGTGTGCAGCAACATCTACTACATCAACGACCGGCTGGACAAGAGGACGTGGACCTACATCTTCGGCGCGTGCTGCGCCACCACGGTCTTCATCCCGTCGTTCCACAACTACCGGATCTGGTCCTTCCTGGGCCTCGTCATGACCACCTACACGGCGTGGTACCTCGCCGTTGCGTCCCTTCTCCATGGCCAGGTACGTACCTTCCTAGCTACGTGTGGCCAGCCGTGTGGATACAATCATACAAAAGTGACAACTCAATACAGTGACTAACATGCATGTATCGGGCGTACACTGCAAACGTGTGTTCCATATACTGAAGGAATAACACTTGTGTGCTGTCCATTTCGTGGGTGCATAATATGTATACGGTACTGTACGCAGGTTGACAAGACATGCATGTATCAGGCGTACACTGCAACTTGTGTTCTACTTCTATATACTGAAAGAATAACACTTGTGTGCTGTCCATTTCGTGGGTGCATAATATTTACATGTACTGTACTCAGGTTGATGGTGTGAAGCACTCTGGCCCGACAAAGATGGTGCTCTACTTCACCGGGGCCACCAACATTCTCTACACCTTCGGCGGCCATGCAGTTACTGTGTAAGTTTTTTTTTTAACTGAAGTTACTGTGTAAGTAGCTAACAAAAACCCCGCCCTTTCGTCAATTTCAATTTACTAGTAAAGTAGTAGTATTACATTAGATAGTGGAGTACTAGTGTACTACCTTCGTCCGAAAATATTTGTTATCAAAATAGATAAAAAGGGATGTATCTAGAACTAAAATACGTCTAGATACATCTCTTTTTATTTATTTTGATGACAAATATTTTCGGACGAAGGGAGTACATGTCAAAAGGGAAAAATGAATACACAAAATGGGCACGCATCGTCACATGCCATGTCAAGTTTTGGACACTGGACTGCTGGCCTGTGTGTGCACCAGGACATGGCCAGCTCCGCCAATATTTCGTGTATTACCGGGAGAGCGCAGCGTCAGCGAGCCCACTCTCTGCCGGTGTACATTCTGCTACGGTAGTGCCGACGTCCCAGACATGGCCGTTGCTGAATAGACTCCGTAGTTTATGTTTACCAGCAAGCTAGGCTGCACATTTGTGTCACCACAAGCGTACACGCTTAGTCCATTTCTTGCGTGCTGGGTATGAGCAAGACAGCATTGGCCCACGGCAGTTCTGGGAAGGCACCCTGAAGCTCGTGTAGGTACAAGTAACTAGTGAGCGAGCTGACGACGCTACACACATGCACTGTGCAGTCTTGGCAGCAAACTCGTACAGTTTCCTTCGCAGCTAATGGCTGTGACCTGTAGTAGCCTTTGTTGATCATTCTCGCCCGCATACGCACTGGCAGGCCGGGCATCTCTGTGTCTGCGGCCTTGGACTCCGGCCGTCTCATCACAGTCAATGTCTGTACAGTCAAAGGGAAAGGCGCCACTCCACCCCAGCAGTAGGGCTCCGGCTCCTTTACCCGTGCCGGATACGATAACCCTGTCACAGACGCAAACAGCACGAAAGTTCGATGCGCCCAAAAATGGCGCACTTGTCCATGTAACTCTGTAGACTGCACCACACCAGCTTGCAAAGTTGCAGTCATCCACGCCTCAGCTCGGTCAGAGGCAGAACAGAGTCCGGTCCTCTCGCTCGCTGCATGCAGGGTTGCAGTGAAAGCATCGGCCGTCTGTCTAATGTTATGTTAATTCAGCTGTGTATGCAAGCGATTAACTATCCATTAAAAGGGTGTTTGTTTTCAGGGACTTATTGGCTTAGGGAATTAAAAAAGTCTCTATAAGTCCCATCTAAACCAAACAGGAGGAACTTATAGGGACTTAAATTGAGCATTTGGGACTTATGAAATAAGACTCTCAAGGAAGGACTTATAAGGACTTATAATTGTAATATGGTCTTATAGGGACTTATAAGTCTCAGGAACCAAACAGACAGGAACTTTTTAAAGACTTGTGACTTATAAATTGGGACTAAAAAAAGTCTTAGGACTTATGAACCAAACATGGCCTAATATATGGTGTGGTGCAGGGAGGTGATGCACGCGATGTGGCGGCCGCAGAAGTTCAAGGCGATCTACCTGATGGCGACGGCGTACGTGCTGACGCTGACGCTGCCGTCGGCGGCGAGCGTGTACTGGGCGTTCGGGGACGAGCTGCTCACGCACTCCAACGCGCTTTCGCTGCTGCCGCGCACGCCCTTCCGGGACGCCGCCGTGGTGCTCATGCTCGTCCACCAGTTCATCACCTTCGGCTTCGCCTGCACCCCGCTCTACTTCGTGTGGGAGAAGCTCATCAGCCTACACGACTGCCGCAGCCTCTGCAAGCGCGCCGCCGCGCGCCTCCCCGTCGTCGTGCCCATCTGGTTCCTCGCCATCGTCTTCCCCTTCTTCGGGCCCATCAACTCCGCCGTCGGCTCCCTCCTCGTCAGCTTCACCGTCTACATCATCCCGGCGCTGGCGCACATGATCACCTACCGCTCCGCACACGCCCGCGAGGTAACTAGTACCGATTACTATCTTTTTTACGTTCAGTTAATTCATTTTACTGTCTTTTCAAGTGCTGCTAGTACGCACTAACTAAAAGTAGCTACTTTTGCTTTCACTTTTAGCTTGGGAGTTTAGCATGCAGTAGGTAGTAGGGTTTGTGGCGTTTGCACTGCACGCCTATGTTCTTTGGGTATCTCGCAGCAGTTTGCTTGCTTTATTACAGCGGCATCGATGCGTGCCACGCCCAGCTAGGTCCTGATTAGCCTAGCATAGGAGCACAACTTTTCAAGAGACCGGCTGGCTTGAGTGTTAGCATAAAGCTATGGCAATGATTAAGCGTGGAGCATAATTAATGTCTGTACTGAACGTGAGACAAAACCGCATGAGTTGTCAGTGTCAAAGTGTTAATTCTCTGACAATGGACACCATTAGTTTGTACTGTCAGAAAGAAGAGCAGAGTGATGAGATATGTTCGACATGCGTGTCAGTGGTGCTGTAATGTGGTAAGAACTCTGTATTGCCATGGTCTAATGAAGTCTTGCCTGAACGCTTGACATGCAGAGAGCCGTGGAGCAGCCGCCGCGGTTCGTGGGGCGATGGACGGGCACGTACGTGATCAACGCGTTCGTGGTGGTGTGGGTGCTGGTGGTCGGCTTCGGCTTCGGCGGCTGGGCCAGCATCACCAACTTCGTCCGCCAGATCGACACCTTCGGCCTCTTCACCAAGTGCTACCAGTGCCCCACGCCGCCCATCCCGGACGCTTCCTGGCCCTTCCCCGGCGGCCTCCGCAACCTGACGATGCTCCCGCCGGCGCCGGCTCCTTTGCCGGCGCACTTCTTCCGCCACCACCGGCACCACAGCCGCGGGCTCTGAAGCTTAAGAAGCCTCCGAGGTTGCTGCTCTGGTTAACCCTAGTTAATTAGCGCTGCTACTGATTGATCAGTCTAGTAAGAAAAACTACCCGTGCGTAGGGAGCGAGCTTGTTGTTTCTTTTCTTCTCTTGGATTCAGAGAGAGGGTGATGGCTGATGTTTGTCTGTTGTTCTGTGCTATGGCCTGGCGTGAAGCATCTATTCCCTCCGTCCGAAAATACTTGTCATCAAAATGAATGAAAATAGATGTATCTAGAATTAAAATACATCTAGATACATCCATTTCAATGACAAGTATTTCCAGACGGAGGAAGTAGCTGTTGCTTTCTCTTATTCTCATGCATATGCTTTGTTTGCTTGAAGCTCCTCTCTTTTGGGGTACCATTCAGTGCTGTATCATTGGCAGTACTATATGGTGTTAAATTTATGCGCTGAGGAATCAGGAATCACGACTTCAGGAGCTCTTTGCCTTATGTCTTGGCTGTCGTGAACTTTACTCGCTCCCAATGACAAATCTAGGAGTAGCGCAGTAGTTGCTAAGATGGTTGCTTTATAAGGCCCTTGTGAATAATCTATAATATCTAAATAGTCCATCCTTATTATCCTATTTCTCTTAACATGCAGCCCATCCACCTCAGCAATCTTGCCATGTCATCAACTCAAAACATGCACGCATGCCATGTCATGCATTCAGTTTTCAGTCATACCCAACCGACAGAGACAAACCACAAACCTCCTCAAGCGTTTCATTTTCTGTAGAAGCACTGATAGCCGCAGCGTTTCCTGTCCCCTCATCCTGCACCTGTTCCTCTCCCCCACCGTGGCCTTTTATTATGGCTTTTAACAAAGAGACAAGTGCATACACAAACCCAAAGAAATACTAGCAACTACATACAGATAAGAACAGGGCCTGAATCTTTTCACTTCATCTCCCTCCCACGGATCTGCAACAATTCTCCACCTGACCAATCCATATGTTGCTCTGCGCCTTCATATGAGCTTATAGATCACCCATCTTCTTAAACTGAATCACGAGACAGACTGTCATCTCTTAATTTTTTAATTTACATTGGGTGAGCGCATGTATCCTCTAATCTTTCTCTTATGTTACTCCATCACGCAAGAGATGTGCTCTGTTGAATCTCCAAAACCCAGCGGTTGACAGGGTCGGAGATGCTTCGCCGTGGCGACGGAGGACCTAATTGGGTCGCGTCCGTGCCTGCCTGAGGCGAGGTAATGAGGCCTCCACCACAGGCGCTTCACGCACGAACTTGGCGCGAGCAGAGAAGAGCTGCTGCCTGCTGTAGCTCTACCACCCCGATCTCCGGTGATGTTCGGTCCTCCAGCACCACTGCCGACCCATCTCGCCTCCGTCAGCTCTCTCGGGTTGCAGTTCCGCTACTGGTGAGATTGATCTGGTTCCCATGGCGGTGGTGTTTATATGTACATACATCTTTCTTCCAAATCATATATTCAGTTAATTTCTTTTCAAGAAAATGTATTCAGTTCTGCTCTTATACCTCTGGCAATCCTTCAATGTCAAGCGGCTTGGACGACGACAGGTCACATGGCTGGTAAGCTATTTTTCTTGGCTATGTTATGCAGTGAAGTTTCTTGCATGCCTGGTTGTTTGGTTCTTATGCATCCGGATTGGTTGGTTCCTGCAGATGTGTGCATCACGGCTGCTGTTGCTGTTGTTCACTGAATAGGTTCCAGCAGTGAACGATCAGCGCTGACATATCATCAAGACCCATTTCGTGTTGTATTTTGTTTTTCTCATGTTATATTCTCCTACGGTTCTTACATTCTTCCTTCTCTGTGCAGCGCTGCAAACACCGCACATTGCTTCTTGCAAGTTGCAACCAAGTGGCTGAACTAGCAATCCAATTTTTTTCATTCAGATTACAAAAGCAACGACCCTTGAATTTTCAGTCATATATATTAACATCATTCTCTCTTGCATACATTTTCCAAATTTTGGTTGTAATAATTGTTTGTTTTCCATGCATTACCAGGATGTGGCCATGAAGATCAAGAGGCGACTTGCTCTCCTTTCTCATAAAAAATAAAGTATTTACAACAAATTAGTAAAATCTAAGAAAAGAAAGAGGAGAACAAGGTAAAACTGTTTACTTATCCTCTTGCTGTAGCTTGAATTGTAGATATCCTTTAGTACAAAGTCTATGTGGAATGATGTAGAGTATATTTTTGTTGGCATGCTTTTGAGTTGAGGAACCTATAAACTTCCTTCGTCAGATCCTGGGAACAAGTAGAATTTTTTCTTACTATAGTGACACTAGAAACGTCTCTTTCAATTAATAATAACGCATCTGCTTTTTTGTATACCTCCTAACACCACAGGTACTGACACTTGAATATCCTAAGGTATGTTCTTAGTAGCTTTGTTTGGCCCAGTAGCCAGCAAGTGGTCAGTTTTTTAGGCCTGTATTCTGTTGTAGTTTCGTTATCATGATCTGATTTGTATTGACCTTTTGCAATCACTTTTGATACATCTATGACCTCTACTCTTTTTGTTTGGTCTAGGAAGCATCTATTCTCTATGATGCTACACAATAAACTGAAGCACTGCTTGTGCCTTCGGTAGCATGGTTCAGTGTTCAAGGTCTCGCATGAGAATCACATAACAAGGATTTTCAACGTCAACTGAAACCTAAAATGAGAAGCATTGGTGGAGTTTGTCTAAAAAAATAACCAACAGTGGAAATAGATCAAATACAGATTCCATTGACGTTTTGATGTACATGTTTACATTCCCAACCAGGTTGAACAGATTACCACGACTCTCATTGTTCATCCTTACTATGATGTTTCCTCTTGAGTATAAAATCATGTCTCTACAAAATTGATGATGAATGAGCTAAGCTTTTTCACTTGGAAAGAAGACGAATTTGGTCACGTCATTTTTCTGCTATTGGTCAAATTTTGTTTGGCATCATTGGTATGTCGATTTGATGAATACAAGTATATAACATCTATCTAGCGGGTTTAGTTGAGTTCATCTTTTAGTTTGATACTTAGAATTAACTCTCCGTACATCCTTCTTTGAGATGTTAATTGCTAACTAATTCAAAGTTTCTATGTAAATCAAATACAATATTTGCAACAACATGTAAGCGAAGATTTCCGCCGCAACGCGCGGGGAATCATCTAGTTAAGAAAATAGCTGCATGCGTCGTTTAGATACAGAGGCCGGGGGTAATCCTCCTTTTCGAAAATAAAAAAAACAAATCAAGAAGTAGGTGGCTAACTGTGGTATGTAGAGGCTGAAAAGGAGTAAAGCTTCCATATTCTGCATATTGTGTATCACTACACGTTTGCTGACATCATTCACCTGAAAATTTTGCTCGTCAATCCCCGACGAGACCAAGACCGGGTGACATGATGAGAGTAGCGTCGACACCGACGAGGCCAAGCCAGGAACTCGCAAGAGACAGGGATGGTATTGCGAGCGGCAATGAGCTGCGACCGTCTTAGGTGAAGGCAAGGAAGCGGATTGACCGGTGAGGATTGGTGCAGGGTCGTTGCTAGAGAACTGGAGGTCGTCGTCCCTCATGGAGGGGGGATCGGCGATCCGGCTGGGGTCGGAGGGGGATCACATGAGGTGAAGTGGAAGAAGAGAGCTGATATTGGACGTGGAAAAAAAGAGCTTCCACAAAATTGACCGGCAGCCAAAGAAAATTCAAGTACCTGATGAATATGCTCTTCCGCGTTATTGACACATCGACAAAATACTACTCCCTCCGTCCCATACTGTAAGACCTTTTCTAACACTAATGTAACACTTTTTTAACACTATATTAGACGTTTTTTAACACTACATCAGTGTGAAAAAACGTCTTACATTATGAGACAAAGGGAGTAGTAGCAGCCATTTCAAATAACTTACATTGTTCGTCCAAAATGTGAACAAAACTGACGATACAAAAGTGTGAGTGGCAGTGTGACAACAATGTTGTCTGGTTTTTTTAGCAACTGTTGTCTGACTGGCTTGGCCACAGGCTGTGAGGATAGAGGCCATGATTACAACACCAGAGAAGGATCCATGATGCGGCCGCACTAGGAGAGAGGTTATTTACAATGCTGAGCAGATCTAGCATGTTATGCTCCGTTTGGATGTTTGCATTCAGACCTGGTATTTGGTATTGGCATTAGTTTGGGCCGAATATCCCCAATGTCACTGTTTGGTTGGCCTTAGCATTCGGGCTCGATATGGAGCAACCTGTCGCTAAGGCAAAAATAAAAATAAAAAAACTCCCGGCCCAATTCAATGCGTATATTCTTGACATTGCTAGGTACCCCTGAAAGCTATTTATCGCATTACGCAAGACGGTAGAGACCCCTCGCTGAAGCTCTTCAGTACTTGGGCCAGCCCATCTTCTCGCGGATTAAAGGAAAAAAAAAATTAAAAGGGAGGTCCGGGAGGTCGAACCCTGGGTGAGGGTGGTAGCCACTCCACCTAGTTCTACTTAGTTGGTAGTTGTAGGGATGCTACCTACTTGAGGCGACCCGAGACAGTCTTTTCCGTATTTCTTCTTTTTCTTCTTCTTTTTTGTTTTTTTTCTTCTCTGATTTTTCTTCTTCTATTCTTTCTCCTCCGATTTTTGTAATTTTTACAATACATGGTCAACATTCTTTCTATACACATTTAACATTTTTGAAATGCTTGGTTAACATTTTTAAATATTTGTTCAATGTTTTTTTTAAATGGTGGATTGCCATTTTATATACATGATCAATAAAATTCATCATGTTTTAATACATGCTCAACATTTTATATATACATATTTAAAAATTTCAAATGCTTGATTAATATTTTTAAAATACTTGTTCAACATTTTTTTTGAATGCTTGATTAACATTTTTATATACATGATCAACTTTTTTTGAAATACTTGTTCAACATTATCAAATACTGGATCAACATTTTTCAAATACTCGTTCAACATGTTTCAAATATTGTTTATATACATGATCATCATTTTTTGAAATACTGGTTCAACAGTCAAAAAAATCAACATTTTTCAAATACTTTTTTCTATATTTCCTTTTTCTTTGAATGCTTGATTAACATTTTTCTATACATGAACAACACTTTTCAAATACTTGTTCAACATTTGTAAAATACTTGTTCAACATGTTTCAAATGTTTTTTGTAGACTTTAAAATTTTTTTAAAGTATAAACAAAAGTACAAAAGTAAATTAAAAAAGAAATCAGAAAACCTAACAAAAAGAGGAAAATGAGGCTGTGGCCTCTCTCGCGCCTGGACCGGCCCAGTCGGCCCTCTCCTTCAGCAAGCACTCCCCTCGCTGTGGCGGAAGCGAGAAATTGGGGTGCTTGGAGGCGGATCCTATTTGACGAGAGCAACTAGTTAACGAGCGCTCCTTCAGGAGCCTCTCAACGATCAGCGCCACTTGGGGCGCTCTCAGTTATTCGCCACGTGTCGCACTCTGGACGCTCCCTCCGAATTTTGTTTTTTTACTTTTCCGCGCGTGTTTTCGGCTTTTTAAACGTTTTTTTTGACGTTCTGGTTTTCCCCCGGTCTTACTTAGCTTTTCGATAAAAAAAATACAGAAAAAAAAATTTACGCGAAAAAAACGTGTTTTCTTTTTTTCCTTTCGTGAAATTCACGGTTTTTCTTCCGCGAGAGGTACGGTTGTGCTTTAGCGAGAGTCATGGCCGTGCCTTTCGAAAACCAAAAAACGCGTTTTCTGTTTTTTTCTTTCGCGAGAGTAACGGTTTTGCTTCCGCGAGAGGCACGGTTTTGCTTTCGCGAGAGTCAGGCCGTACCTCCCGAAAAGAGAAAAATAAAGCGTGTTTTCTGTTTTTTTCTTTCCGGGAGTCACGGTTTTGCTTCCGCTAGAGGCACGGTTGTGCTTTCGCGAGAGTCACGGCCGTGCCTCTCGGAAAGAGAAAAAAATACGTGTTTTCTGTTTTTTTTCGCGAGAGTCACGGTTTTGCTTTCGCGAGAGGCACGGTTGTGCTTTTGTGAGAGTCACGGCCGTGCCTCTCGGAAACGGAAAAAAACGTGTTTTCTATTTTTCTTTTTTCCTTCAACGAGAGTCACGGTTTTGCTTCTACGAGAGGCACGGTTGTGATTTCGCGAGAGGCACGGGCGTGCCTCTTTCGGAAAGGGAAAAAACCGTGCTCCCGGTTCCGTTTTTTCGCCCGGATTTTTTTGTGAATTTTTTTTTTGTCAAAACCTATCAACATGGGATCTAGTTTTGAAGATCTCGATGCAAGGAATCCAATAGTGAACACGGTTCGAGATTTGGACGCACGGTTTAAGAGATAAAACGTTTTGAATAAACGGATCTACGAAAAAGGGAAAACTCCCAGATTGCGACAAATGACGCGTTGCATGTGCGCCGCTTGTCGCGACCTGGAAAAGTGGAGTGTTCTTTGCAACGAGTACTCCTTAATTAGTGATTTCGCTATTTGACGCTTAAGCGCCCGTTCGCAAATGGCCGCTGATGCGCACCCCGCACTGCTGCGAGCTGGGCCGGCCCATGAGCTGCGATCTGTTTATTCGTTAAAAGGGTTCAAAAAGGGTACGCAACGGGAGTTTGAACCTGCGACCACTTCCTTCAGCGCCAAGGACAGTCATCATTACGCCATCAAAAACAAATTGTTTCAAACATGTTGTTTTATTTTTATTTGCCCCCTTGGTCGCGGGAATCCTCCAGTTTTATTCAGTATTTTTTTCCAAACCGATTTTCTCCCGGTTCACTGGTCATTTCCGGAGCAATTTTTTATTTTTTTATTTTTATCTTTTATATTGCATGACTTTTTAAAAATTCTAGTTTTTGTTCAAAAGCAATTATTTTATTTTTTTATAAAAATAGACAAACTTTTTTCTAAAGCAATAAACTTTTTTAAATGTGATGGCTTTTTTTCAAATTTGATGAACTTTTTTCAAATTCAATGAATTTTAATTTGCATTGAATTTGCAAAAAAATCATCAATTTGAAAAGAGTTCATAAATTTCAAAATAATCATCAAAAAGGAAGAAAAAACAAAAAACAAAAAATGGGAAAAAGGAAAAGGCAAAGAAGAAACAATACAAAAAGGAAAAGATGTAACCTGTCAGACCCTCCTAGGTGGTCGAGTGGTTAGCGCACTTGTTCGATTCACTCCACGCGCCATTTTTATCCTTAATTTTCCTTTTGGAAGCACCCCCATTTTGGGCCGGCCCAAGAGCACGGCTGCGTGGGCGCCGAAACTCCTCGTTGGCGCGGAAGGCGCTGACTAGGAGCTCCCGGTATTGGAAACCAACGCCGTCCCTCCCATCTCCATTCGTGACATGTCTCGCTTGTCCGGCTGCGCGTGCCCAGGAACGGCGGCGACACACGTAGCCCATCCCGCCCACCTGCACCCCGAGCTCCAGCGGCCGGTGCCACCCTCCCGACCCGCCTCCACCCGAGATCCGCCGGCTAGCGTGCCTCCATCCCGAGCTCCAGCGGTCGGCACCACCCTCTTGCCCCGCCTCCATCGATCCCGCCAACCTCCATCCCAAGCTCCAGCGGCCGGCGCCATCCTCTCGCCCTGCCTCCATCCTGATCTCCGGCGGCCGGCCGGCATGTCTCCACTCTTCCTCACTTTGACCATCCAAACAACATTTGGCATTCGAGCTCAATATCAAGTATGTGTTCCGAATATCTAAACATTCAAACAAAAATATTGGCTTTCAATCTCAATACCAATATACTGTGATATTGGTATTCAACCCAATGCAATGGCAAGGCTCCCAATGCAAACATCCAAACAAAGCTTTAGTGTATTCCATGAACAAGAGGGACAGTCAAAATACTCCGCAAGGGCCTCGTGACTAAGGCTTGTTTTTTTCCTTAAAAGAGGGGGCGACTAATCCAGGAACAAGAAAAAGGCGCTTCGCTGGCAGACTCCATCAATCTGAGATTCTTTCTCTCTTGTAATTTCACCAGCCCATTCCACTTCTGCGTGGGAGGAAATGTGATTTGAACCCATGATACAATCTTCTTGCATGTTGACAAGAAATGGGAATTCTATCCTATCCTAACCCCAATTCCAAAAAAAAATGATTGTGTCGAGGTTCGTGCAGGGATATAATAGAAACTAACAACGATGGAGCAAGAAAAAGAACGTGCTAACGTACAACGGTTTTCACGCTAGTTTCTCAATCTATTGCTTGTTTGGTTTGAGGTTGAGCTCACTCGCCACCCTATGTCATTAGTCTTCCTAATATCTATTACTCTCTTTTGGTCTATGATAAGGTCTTTCATGAAGAAGGATCACAACGAGGATCCGAGGAAATATTGTCTGCCCGTATGTGCCGGGCTCAACGAGGATCCGAGGAAATATTGTCTGCCCGTATGTGCCGGGCTGTGAATATTTATAGGTCAGGCCTTTTACACGAAAACCACAATACTAAACTACAAAGAAGTTAATTAATCAAGTAACTATAATTTGAATTCACTAGTCGTGTTGAGTCTAGGTTTATTTCAATATAACAATATGCCAGTCCCAATAGTTCTGCATTTTATTTTGGTCTAGTGTCCATTCCTGAATGAAAGAGACAGTGGCGGACCGTGACATGAAAGTAAGGAGGGGCCAAATGCTAAGCTTGAAGTGGGAACACCGGGCACTATTTATTGATTTTATTGAGGCAAATAGTCATGTTTTTGTTGGGAAGACCGGGCTGTGGCCCGATATGGTCCCCAAGAGGACCCGTCCCTGAAAAGAGACGAGCTTTTTCTACGCCCCATCACCCAGTTTAAAATGACTCCTTTAATAATATATTTTTATCAAAAAAATAGAAAAAATACCACAATCTTCTTCCACCCTTCCTCCCGTCATCGAAGGATGCAACCTTCCCCTAGAACGGAGCTATTGCTTGGTTGTCCAGGCAGTGCCGCGGTGCGTGCTTCCCCCCATGGGAGCCATTGCGGTGTGATTTCTTCTCATGGTGGGTTAGTTCTTCCCGGCGGCCGATGCGCTTGTTGGCGCCCAACACCTTGCCACACAACACTGCGACAACGGCAGCGCCCAACTTCAACCATTTTCCAATTGAGAAGGAGAGGACCTCCTTAAATAGGACGGGAGTTCTTGAGGGCTTTTGTGCTAAAGAAAAGAGAGAAGTTGGGCTTATAGAGAACATGGGAAGAAGTGGCCCGGTTAGATATGTTTATTTGCAACCTCGTTTAATATTTAGATCAGCTATATGCCTTCCATATTTAAAGGCTTGGGCAGTAAACGGAATTCGATTCGGACGACATTTGACGTGCAGCCCCGCTGTAATATAATATGACCACGCACAAACTTCCAAGCGAGAACATTCAATACTCGTTTATAAAATAATTTTAAATGGTCTTGTGGCCAAGTGCAAGTGTCCGGTTGGTATCCGTGTAGAAGGGAAAAAGAACCGAAGAGGATACTATTCACCTTCTGAAAGAAGAACGAACTATAATGATGCTCGAGGTTTAATAAAAACACCCAGAAGACCCGGTATGAAGGCAACGTGTTGCCGATGCAATACTGATGATGCACAAATAATAACAACAACATTAATAATGATGATGATAATAATAGGTAAATATAATAGTTATGATTACTGGCTATACAAAACCCTAGGTTCGAGTTCCCCGGATCGGATGAAGGCATGCATAGTGCTAATGTTTCCATGTCTATTTTCTGCATGCCAAGTCCATGCCATAATTCGAGTAGGTAGTCAAGTTGGTAGTGAATAGACGTGTTATTTTTATCACACGGAATATATAATAGCATATTCATGTGAGTAAAAACACAAAAAAATCATAGTTACTTCTAAACTTTTCCGATCAATATCCAAGTATTCACTTAAATGCCATAAGTGAAAATATATAAATAATAAAAACTTTGAGAGCAAAATTTTAGTTGGTCGAAAACAAATTACCGACACTAACAAAATTATACAAAAAAAATCTATGTAAAATAAAAATGTTGATATGGTTTAACTAATATCTATGCACAGTTTCACACTTCAATTTCAGATTTTTGGGAGATCAAATAGTTTTACGTGACTAAGAGTGAAATTAATAGAAATGGACCGCAATATCTCGCTAATGTCTGAAACCCTGAGCGAACAACTCGTTCGCTAGGGGAGGGAGGAGGCAGCGAACCCCTCACCCCTGGAAAAAGTCCATTTTGAACCTTGAATTCGTAGGTATTCGACGAATCAAACCCTAGAGTTGAAATCCCTGTCGTTCGCACCCTAAACTAACTAATCTCGGTCCAAATCAAACCCTAGTGTCGTTTTAGCCCAAAAAATGTTGACGCGGCAAGTGTCAACCAGGATTGCTCTAAGTGGTCGGCCAGGTTATAACCGCAACGCGCGAGGGAGAACATCAAACAGATTGGGGATTTGGGGGAAGAAACTAGGGTTAGGAGGTGGTGGAGGCGATTGCTGAGTGGGGCGAAGGCCACATCACAGGGGGCGGCGACGGCTGCATCGAAGGCAATGTCATGGTCTTTGGGTCGTTCTTCCGCTCCCGGCTTCCGTCGAGCCACCGGAAGGAGAGGGGAGGAATCGAGGTCGCCGGTGCCCTACCAGGAGAACCCGATGGCGTATGAGCCGGGGAAGCTCTGCTGGTGCAACCTGCGTCGGAAGGCGCTGAGATGGATCTCATGGAGCCGTCAGAACCCAGGCAGGAGGTACAACGCATGCGTGGATGCCATGGTGAGCTTCATTTTGGTCTCATTTTTCTGTTCATTTGTTCTTCTTCCCTGTCAATGATTTCTGTTGCTACAGTTGAACAACATGGTGGTTGTGGCTTTGTTGAATGGCATGATGGACCTCTGCCAAAGTTCTCGAGTGATTTGATTGGAGATTTGCGAGATGAAGTGCGTAGGTTGAGAGGTGAAGGAAGTGTTGTCGTGTTTGAAGATCCCACTGCAGTTGTGGCTCTGCTTGAAGCTCAAACATGAAGAGAGGTGGTGGCTATGTCTCTGTAAGATGAGCTCAAGGAGAAAGGTGTAGAGATAGATGCACTGTAGGGGAAATATCAAAATGTTGTCTTGCTTTTTGTTCTCTTTGTGGTAGGTTTAGTGGCAGGGAAGATGCTACTGCATTAAGGTTGTTAAGTGTTAGTTGTATGCAATGTAGTACTGGTCAGTGGTTTAGATTGAAGTGATCTTTTGGCATTGAAGATGCAAGTTGTATGCCCTGTTTAACAAATCTGAAAGTTGTATGCATGCACTGTTTAGACAGAATTAAAGTGGAAGTTGTGTTATGGCCATCATTTGTAGTGATGTAAATTTGTATAATGCATATAACCACTGAAATGTGTGCTGTCAAATTTGTACCTCTGAAATGAAACTTGAAAATAGCAAGATCATGCAGATTGTAACCACTGAAATTCTACTAAAACCACTACTGGCATTTAGTAACCACTGAAATAGCACCTCTAGATATTGTGTTCTTGCAATACTTTTCTTGAGCTTCTTAAACACAGCAGGGCATATTTTCCTTGTACACTTGGCACCCTTCTTTCTTTGTTCTTGAATTATCGCAAGCACTTTCTTCCTAATTTTCTCATTCATAGAAATAATTGGATAAAACCTAGCATCAACTATTGCATGGTTGAATGACTCACAAAGGTTGTTGTCAATTGACTCATAGTTTGAACCAACTGGGAAAAAAGCCCTTGCCAGTGCACTTTCTCAGTTCTCATGATGTCCTAAGCCCCTTCAGGTGTCACCTTTGCAAGCTTGGCCTTGCAGTTATTGAAATCTTGCCTATTTGAAGCCTTAGCAATTGCCTAGAATTTCTTCTTCCACTCACGATCTCTATGTTTCTTCCTCCAATTAGCATAAATGTGCCTAGCACACATCCTGTGCTCTCCTTCAGGCAGGTGAAAGATCAAGAAGAGAGGTCTAGAGGGGGGGTGAATAGACCCTTCACTATCAAAAGTGGTAGTTTTTATAATTCTCAAGTTAAGGTTGAGTTTAGCACATATTAAAGGGCACACAATACATTTTATACAAGCATATCATGAGTATGGGGAGCAGAAAGAGTAAAGCATGCAAGTGCAAGAATGTAAAGGGATGGGAGTTGGAAAGTGCAAACACAAAGGAGACGCGAAGATTTTTGGTGTGGTTCTGATAGGTGGTGCTATCGTACGTCCACATTGATGGAGACTTCAACCCAAGAAGGGTAACGACTGTACGAGTCTACGAAGGTCTCCACCCACGAAGGTCCTCCAAGAAGCAACCATGTCTATCCCACCATGGCCATCGTCCACAAAGAACTTGCCTCACTCAGGTAGATCTTCACAAGGTAGGCGATCTCCTTGCCCTTACAAACTTCTTGGTTCAACTCCACATCATGTCGAGGCTCCCAAGCGACACCTAACCAATCTAGGAGACACCACTCTCCAAAAGGTAATAGATGGTGTATTGATGATGAACTCCTTGCTCTTGTGCTTCAAATGATAGTCTCTCCAACACTAAACTCTCTCACACGGGTTTGGCTATGGTGGAAGAAGGATTTGACTGGAAAACAACTTGAAGAAGGCTAGAAATCAAGATTCAAATGGTAGGTGTCGGTGTCAAAACCGGCGGATCTCGGGTAGGGGGTCCCGAACTGTGCGTCTAGGCGGATGGTAATAGGAGACAAGGGACACGATGTTTTTACCCAGGTTCGGGCCCTCTCGATGGAGGTAATACCCTGCTCCTGCTTGATTAATATTGATGATATGGGTAGTACAAGAGTAGATCTACCACGAGATCAAGGAGGCTAAACCCTAGAAGCTAGCCTAGGGTATGATTGTTGTTCGATCCCCACGGACTAAAACCCTCCGGTTTATATAGACACCGGATAGGTTAGGGTTACACAGAGTCGGTTACAATGGTAGGAGATCTACATATCCGTATCACCAAGCTTGCCTTCCATGCCAAGGAAAGTCCCATCCGGACACGGGACGAAGTCTTCAATCTTGTATCTTCATAGTCCAGGAGTCCGGCTAACGATGAGAGTTCGGCTATCCGGACACCCCCTAATCTGGGACTCCCTCAGTAGCCCCCGAACCAGGCTTCAATGACGATGAGTCCGGCGCGTTGATTGTCTTCGGCATTGCGAGGCGGGTTCTTCTCCAAATTCCATATACTTGTCGAATAGTGTCCGGCTCGATAAATGCTGCGCTCCTCGGCTTCTACGCCCAATAATGGCCATCTTCCATGTGTTTGAATGAATGCGAAAAGCAGGTATTTTTACAATTACCCCCTAGTCCATAAATGAGCCGCCTATAAAAGGGCAAGGATCTAGATCTGAGTCACACCATCCCCCTTTGCGAAGCTTTCATCAAGCGCCTCGACCAAAGCCCATTCCATCATGGACGGTCGACTGGCTCCTCCTCTCGCGCCCCCAAATTTCACCAGAAATTGGGAGAGATGCTCAGTCCCGCATAGCTAGCTAGTTATACTACAAGCCAAGGGATTTCTCCCACAGGCCTTCATGGTTCTTCTTAGAGCCGCACTTGCCACCTACAATGGCGTAAAGCAAGACGAGAGACTCCCCGATCCATCTATAGGAGAGTGGGTATGCTTCATCTCTTATCTAGTAAGAGGACTCGGATTTCCAATCCATCCGTTTCTCCGGGGGCTCTTGGAGTTCTACGGCCTCCAATTGCACCACCTTACTCCTGCCTCCATCCTGCACATCGCGGGCTTCGTGGCCCTTTGCGAACTGTTCTTGGGCGTCGAGGCTCATTTCGGGCTATGGAAGAGAATATTCTGTCTAGTACCTCGTTCTCATGAGGGGTCAATATATCAAGTGGGCGGAGCCGAGCTATGGCGCATCGCCGGGACCGGATACTTACCCGGAACCCCAAAGAAGGCGTCCGAAGACTGGCCTTCGGAATGGTTTTACATGGAGGACGTCCCGCTGCCGGATCATGTTCGGATCGGCCTTCCGGAGTTCAGCAATGCTCCTCTGAAGAAGCACCTAAGTTGGCGCCCTCGGAGCCCCCGGAGAGAAGATGACCGGGATGTCCTTTATTTGATGAGCCGAATAAAGTTACTGACTCATGTCGGATTGACCATGACAGGAGTCATGGCAATCTGCATTATGAGGGGAGTGCAGCCGCTCCAGTACAGGGGTCACCCCATGTGGGACTTCAACGGGGAGGACGATGCTACCCGCCATGGCCGCAAAGGGCCAGGATCGGTCACCGAACTGGTGAAGATCTTGTCTGCCATGTATAAAGGGAAGGAGGAGGATTTCCTCCGTGTCAATCCACTGAAGGAGTTTTCCTTGAATAATCCTCGAAGCTAGGTAAGCAAACATATTTGTGACCTGTCCGATCCATGTTCCCATGGTTAAATATCTCATTTCGTGGTTTCTGCGCAGGAACTGCGCCGGACTGTGGAGAAGATACACAGCCCGCCCCCACAACCCGAGGATCCGGAACGGTCCCTCGATCCGACCTCTGAAGAGGATCCGGATATAAAGGTGGAGTTGATCGACGGGGTATTCCACCAACTTAGCATCGACAATGCTTTGGTTGCCATCACGGCTGATTACCCCGGAATACTTCCAGCCTCACAGGTAAATGAGACCGAGATCCCAAAACCCTGATAATGACCAATCCATGCTTATTTTTTATCACCGTATACCAATGGTGTTTCGCAGGGGGTACCTTTGAGGCAGGAAGCCGAGCCCGCGACGGCTGGCCAACAAAGGGTAGTGCGGCCCCGCAGGTTAAAAAGAAGTGCGGTCCGGATCGAAACTCCGCCGCAACGGTATGGCGTGTCACCATACTCCCAGGATTGATTCCTGGAAGGCGTACTGACGCTGGTGCTCTTTTCAGGAAAAAGAGCGCTTGCCGGACTGAGTCCGAAGAGGTTGCCAATCGAACCTTCACTGGCCAAGCTTCAAAGCCGGGTCCGGAGGCTGAGACGAGCACGAGACGTGCGTCGGATGCTCCTCCGACAGAGGATGCCGACAGGTTATCCGCCACCAACTCTGAGGTGGAGAGCGCCTTGAATCATAGGCGCCGCCGGACAGTTCTTCGTGACACATGTTTCTCCCAGGAGGCTTTGAATGCCTTCGATTCGGGAGATGCGCACCTCCGTGCCGCTCAAGATGGTCTAGCCAGAGCCACGGAGCAGTATGTAAAGGACATACGGGTAAGGAAATTTGCGATTATATATGCCAGTAGCACCCGAGACTTAAAATAGTTAGAATAACTGATTTAAGGATCATTTGTTATGCAGGATCTTACAGAGAAGAATACCCGATTGTCCCAGGAGCTTGAAGAGTGCAAGGCCCAACTTGAGGCCGCACTAGCCGCTACAGGGGGAGCCGCAGAGACCCCCACTTGTAATATACACTTTAAAAGATAAATAGGTTATGAAGTGTGGCAGGTGTATAAATCTGACAAAAACATTGCAGATGGCGCCGGACTGGATCCGGACAAGCAACAGCTCTTGCGCTAGCTAAAGGCCGGCGAGAGCGTGCTTACAAGGGTGCGGCAGGAGAAAAATAACCTCCTGGATGCCAACACCAAGCTGGGTGAGGAACTAAAAGATGTTCGTGCCCAGTTGTCCGACTCCGTAAGGAGAATCGGCGGCTTCATCGGCATTTTCAAGAAGTGCTTGAGCGAACTTTGAAAAGAGTTCGGCGAGGAAGGCGACTAACATAAACATGTATGTAGGTTTGCTCACAGGTTGTCACGAGGAGGAGATGCCCAGTTCTTGGGTGACCTTCTTCCCGAATCGGCTACCGCACGAACGAGTCCGGCAGGTGATGAAAGGCATCGGCCAAGCCTTGTGGCCATCTATATCCCCGCCTCAAGGCATTGGGGAGCTGGCAGAGCGGCTTCAAGGAGCACGGTGGCGCTTAGGCTATGGAAGATATCGGCTGCCGTCAAGGCGCCAGGAGGCTGGGCCATGGTAAAGATGCGGTACACGGTGACCCAAACCACATGGCCGTGGTCGGACTGTGGGGCGGATGGGATTGAGATCCTCAGTAAGCTTAGTGTACGACCAAGTAGAATTGGCCGCCAAGTATTCTGACAAGATTGTAAATTAGATAGCCTATTAGATGGCATTGAGGAGGAATACAATGAGTCGAGTTGACTATGTAAAAATATGACATGAAAGAATGTCTTCTAGCCGGATTGTAGATCATTTGTCATAGCGGACCTTTTCGCTTCGACCTCCGGACCCAATAGTCTGGAGTGTGTCCGAATACCTTCGTGGTTATATAAGAACCGTGGTATGCATGGAGACAAGGCGTAGGGGTCATTGTTGCTGTATCAGAAAAGTGCCCAACTAGTTATGTTATATTACATGGGTAGTAAGAAACATCTTCCAGGAGAATAGTTCCGTTAAGGGTTCCTTTCGCTGGGATGCATGCCCTAAAGTGCATGTCAAAGCTGCTATGAAAGCGAGAAAATCATCCGGGGCAGATGGGTAAATAGTTAAAAATCATCTTTCAGTTCAACGACCGAATATTCCCTTAAGGACGCTAGCTTTCAGCTTCACCCAGTTTGAGGTACACATCCGGCTGACCCGGCAGTAACAATCGCACAGGTGCTCCCTTTACCACCTAGCCGAACAATCGGGAACGTAGGGGTAAGCACAGGAGCCAGGCAACCCAGCTTGGCCAAAACTTAAGTCATATCGATGCATATAATGGTGAATAAAAGGTACATGCGGAAGTTTAACGCATGTGTTGGGCATGAAAGCCCTTATAAATAAGCTTCTGTTAAAGAAGCCCCCAGGTATAATGAGCGCGAACAACGCGTCAAGTGTGTGCGAAAAAAGCGCAAACGAGCCTCTAGATGCTCTAAGAAGAAGAAGGAGGAAGGAGAGAAATGAAAGACAACAAAAATAAAAAATGTGGACGGAGGAAGGAGATGAACTTGGAGTCCGGCACTTATGCGTAGAATCGTCGAAGACGGGTTGCGTTCCATGGGTTCGGCTCGAGTCGGTTATCCGATGCGTTTCGCAGACGGTATGCTCCGCCGGTCAGGACCTGGTCGATGATGAAGGGACCTTCCCATTTGGGCTTGAGTTTGTCCTTTTTCTTGTCCGGCAGCGTAGAACTAGTTCGCCAACGTTATAAGCTTTGGCCTGCATTTCCTGCTTTGATATCTTCGAGCTGCTTTGTTGATAGAATGCGGAACGAGCTTTTGCCACGTCGCGCTCCTCCTCCAATGCATCCAAACTGTCCTGCCGATCAAGCTCGGCTTCTCTTTCTTCATACATGCGCACGCGAGGTGAGTCATGTATTATGTCGCAGGGCAAGACTGCCTCTGCGCCGTACACCATGAAGAATGGTGTGTATCTGGTAGTGCGATTCGGCGTGGTCCGCAGCCCCCAGAGTACGGAGTCGAGCTCCTCAACCCAGTGCGTGTTAGATTCCTTGAGGGACCGCACTAGTCTGGGTTTAATGCCGCTCATGATTAGACCATTTGCCTGCTCGACTTGGCCGTCGGTTTGAGGGTGATAGGCGAGGCGTGTCGAGCTTGATGCCCATGTTTTTGCACCATGATTTGACCTCACCGGCCGTGAAATTGGTGCCATTATCAATGATGATACTGTGGGGGACACCGTAATGGTGAACTACCCCTGATATGAAGTCTATCGCTGGTCCGGATTCGGCCGTTTTAACAGGCTTGGCCTCTATCCATTTGGTGAATTTATCCACCATGACCAATAGGTATTTTTGCTTGTGGGTTCCTCCCTTGAGGGGTCCAACCATGTCAAGCCCCCAGACCGCAAACGGCCAGGTGATGGGTATAGTTTTGAGGCGGTGGGTGGCATGTGGCTTTGATTAGCAAAAGGCGGCAACCGACGCATCGTTGGACTAAGTCCTGCAGATCGCGCCTGCGGCCGTCGGCCAATAAAATCCTGTCACGGAAGGCCTTGCCAAGGGCCGGGCTGCGGCGTGGTGCCCACCCAGTCCGGCATGAATTTCAGCCAGGAGGTTTCGCCCTTCCTCTTCGGAGATACACCTTTGAAGGACTCGGTAGTGCTTTTCTTATAAAGCTCTCCCTCATGGACTTTGTAGGCTTTAGATCGCCGTACTATGCAGCGAGCCTCATTTTGGTCTGGGAGTTCCTGCCTAGTTAGGTAGGCTAGGAATGGTTCCGTCCACGGGGCGATAACCGCCATTATTGCGTGAGCGGAGGGGGTTATCTCGGGGCAGAGCCTCCGGTTGTGTCAAAGTGTTCGGCGTCAGGCAGTGCGGTTGGGTCCGGATTGTTATTGCCGGACTCCCCTTCCCATAGTACGGATGGCTTGAACAGCCGTTCCAGGAAGATGTTGGGTGGGACGGCATCGCGTTTTGCACCGATGCGTGCCAATATATCCGTCGCCTGGTTGTTATCTCGGGCTATATGATGAAATTCGAGCCCTTCGAACCGTGCTGACATTTTTAGGACCGCATTGCGGCATGCTGCCATTTTCGGATCTTTGGCATCAAAGTCTCCGTTTATTTGAGATATCGCGAGGTTGAATCCCCGCGCACTTCTAGGCGTTGAATGCCCATGGAGACTGCCATCCGGAGGCCGTGCAGAAGGGCCTCATATTCGGCTGCGTTGTTGGAGTCCGTATACATTATCTGAAGGATGTATTGGACTGTGTCCCCGGTTGGGGACGTCAGGACGACGCCAGCCCCCAGGCCGGCCAACATTTTGGAGCCGTCAAAGTGCATGATCCAATTGGAGTATGCTCGTACTCTTTAGGGAGTTAAACACATTCCATTCGCCACGAAGTCGGCCAAAACCTGCGACTTGATAGCTCGTCGTGGCTTATAAGTTATATCGAACGGAAGGAGCTCTATGGCCCATTTAGCAATCCGGCCCGTCGCGTCGCGGTTGTTTATAATGTCGTTAAGAGGTACTTCGGAGGCTACCGTTATCGAACACTCTTGAAAGTAGTGTTGCAATTTCCGGGATGCCATGAACACCGCGTATGCTATCTATTGATAGTGTGGGTACCGGGACTTGCATGGAGTTAGGACAGTGGACACATAATAAACCGGTTTTTGAAGAGGGAACCGGTGTCCGTCCGTTTCTCGTTCGACAACGAGCACTGGCGACAACTTGATGTGTTGCGGCGATATATAATAGCATTGGTTCGCCCACGTTAGGCGCGGAGACCAGATTCGTTGCCAAAATGGCCTTTATTTCTTCGAGTCCGGCCGTGGCGGCATCAAATCCACTCGAAGTGTTCGGTGCGGCGGAGGAGGCGGTAAAGGGTAACGCCTTTTCCCCAAATGGGAAATAAAGCGGCTTAGAGTCGCCACGCATCCCGGCCGATTTTTGTATTTGTTTGAGGCCTTTTGGAATATCCAATTATTATGAGCTCGGATCTTGGCTGGGTTTGCTTCAACTCCTCTACGGACACAATGAAGCCCGGAGCTTTCCTACCGGAACGCCAAGACGCATTTTTCTGGATTGAGCTTGATGTCATATTTTGAAGATTGTCGAATGTGAGCCTCAAGTCGTCTACTAGAGTTTCGGCGTGCTTGGTTTTTACGACCACGTCATCTACATATGCTTCCTTTGTTTTGCCGATCTGGTTTGCGGACAAGTCCGAATCATGCGTTGATATGTTGCGCCGGTGTTTTTGAGCCCAAAGGGCATTGTATTGAAGCGAGCGGGCCGTATGGGGTGATGAATGCTTTTGCAGCTTGGTGCAGCTCCGCCATCTTGATTTGGTGGTAGCCGATGCAGCGTCGAGGAAGCACAATGAGTCGTGTCCTGCTGTGGCGTCAATAATTTTATCAATTCGAGG
Organism: Aegilops bicornis; assembly: GCA_021605145.1. Taxonomy (NCBI): domain Eukaryota; kingdom Viridiplantae; phylum Streptophyta; class Magnoliopsida; order Poales; family Poaceae; genus Aegilops; species Aegilops bicornis. Next base: position 513,218,079 of record CM038672.1, on the reverse strand, counting down.
AGGGGAAGGGATCCTTCGGGCAAGCCTTATTAAGGTCTTTAAAATCAACACATAGGCGCGGGACTTATCCTTCTTTGGTACCATCACCAGGTTTGCTAGCCAGTCCGGATGTTTTATATCTCTGATGAATCCGGCTTCCAAAAGTTTGGGTAGCTCCTCTCCCATGGCCTGTCTCTTGGGTTCGGAAAAGCGCCGAAGAGCTTGTTTGACTGGCTTGAATCCTTTTCGGATATTTAGGCTGTGCTCGGCCAACTGACGTGGGATACCTGGCATGTCTGAAGGGTGCCAGGCAAAGATGTCCTAGTTTTCTTGTAGAAATTCTCGTAGTGCGGCGTCTACATCAGGGTTTAATTGTGCCCCAATGGAGGCCGTCCTTGCAGGGTCCGTTGGGTGGACTTGGAGTTTGACTATTTCATCCGCTGGTTTAAAAGAAGTGGACTTGGATCTTTTATCAAGTATCACATCGTACCTGTTCACCGTGGAGCGCATCACGGCGAGTTCCTCGGTCGCTAGGGCTTCGGATAGTGCCTCGAGGGCTAGTGCGGCTGTCTTGTTTTCGGCGCGGAGTGCTATGTTTGGATCACTAGCGAGAGTGATGATTCCGTTAGGTCCAGGCATTTTAAGCTTCATGTACCCATAATGGGGTATTGCTTGAAAAATTGTGAATGCCTCTCGTCCTAATAAAGCATGATATCCGCTGTTGAACGGGGCCACTTGAAATGTGACCTCCTCGGACTGTAATTGTCCGTGAGCGAACACTACGTCCTGCGTGATTTTTCCTGTGCAGCATGCTTCCCGGCTAGGGATTATTTCTCTAAAGGTTGTGCTGCTTCGCTCAATGCGGTTCCAGTCTATTTCCATTTTTCGGAGGGTTTCCTCATAGATGAGGTTTAGTCCGCTGCAGCCATCCATGAGTACCTTAGTAAGGCGAAGCGGCAAATCCTTTGTCGGGCCGAGGACCAATGCGGCTGGTGCCCGGGCAGTTCGAATTTAGGTTAAATCATCGGCATTAAAGGTAATAGCCGTGTCCTCCATGGATTTATTGTTGCTACTTGGTAGACTTGACAAGGTTGCGGAGTGTTCGTTTCGCATGTTATTTGATGCTAAAGTCTCGAAGACTATTAACACCGTCTTGGTGTTGCTGGGCTGGGATTACGAAGCTAGAAGCTCCTCGCCACTTTTGGCCACCTGTAGTAGTATCCAACACGCTCGAAGGCTATGAGTTGGAGTGGCGCCCTGTGCTATGAATTTTGCAGTGGTCCGTTTAGCCAACCCTCTAATGCAGTTCCATTACCCTTTAGGGGAGTTTTGGTTTTTGGTATTTGACCCGGTGCTTGATAATGGTGCACCCTTTTGTTTCGGACTAGGGATGTATTCGGGGCGGATTATCCCAAAATTTACTTTTGGTTTTCGAGCGCTCTCCATCGCACAGTACTTTTGTACTATGGTCACCAAGTCAGTAAAGCGTGTAATTTCGCGATGACTTATGGCGTTTAGGATTCCCTTGTCCGTGCAATTATTGCAAAAAATTGGGATTGCGTCCTCCTCTCGGCAGTCCTTTATCCTGTTCATAACCAGGAGGAATCTGGCCTAGTAATGATGTACTGTTTCAGCGGGCTCTTGCCGAATTCGAGAGAGATCGCTAATGTTTAGGTGGGCGGGTGGAACTAGATCCGGAACCCCGTCCAATTTAGGACTCAGAGGCCAAGAAGTTTCCGAACTCGGAAGTTTGGATTTTTAAGTGTTATCCAATGAGTCCGACCCGCCGCCTGACTTTAAGTTCAGGGCTTGATCGACATCCGTCCCTCCGCGGGAATCCGGCATGGAGGGATCGGGAATCCAGACGTAGCTAGTCCTTAAGATAGAAGAAGAATCGCCGCATTGTTCCTCTATCACAGCAACATGATGGGTAGCTTGGGGAGAGTTTATCTCTCTCAGATCGGTTTTAGGCCCGATCCGATCGTAGTCTGTGGCGACTCCCAGGGCGGCGATTCGATCCAAGAGCTCGTTTACGGAGGAGAGCTCGATCGGATCTAATTGTTCGGCAAGTTCCAAATTGACATGGAGATTGGTTTCGATGACTCGAGAGGTCATCGTTGGCATGGTGGCCGGACTGGTGGTCATAAGAAAACCACCTAGCCGAAGAGTCTGGCCAGCGGCCAAGGCTCCTTTGGCGATGGTATCGTCTTTAAAGACGAGATGAGGCATCCTACCTGATGGCGACGACACAGAGGAACTCTCAATGAAAGCACCAATGTCGGTGTCAAACCGGCGAATCTCGGGTAGGGGGCCCCGTAACTGTGCGTCTAGGCGGATGGTAACAGGAGACAAGGGACACGATGTTTTACCCAGGTTCAGGCCCTCTCGATGGAGGTAATACCCTACTCCTGCTTGATCAATATTGATGATATGGGTAGTACAAGAGTAGATCTACCACGAGATCAAGGAGGCTAAACCCTAGAAGCTAGCCTATGGTATGATTGTTGTTAGTCCCTACGGACTAAAACCCTCCAGTTTATATAGACACCGGATAGGTTAGGGTTACACAGAGTCGGTTACAATGGTAGGAGATCTACATATCCGTATCACCAAGCTTGCCTTCCACGCCAAAGAAAGTCCCATCCGGATACGGGACGAAGCCTTCAATCTTGTATCTTCATAGTCCAGGAGTCCGGCTAACGATGAGAGTTCGGCTATCCGGACACCCCCTAATCCGGGACTCCCTCAGTAGGATTGGAATCTCTTGATCGCAACACATGAGCAGGTGGTTCTCTCTCAGAAAACGAATGATGGAAGTGTGGCTTCATTCTGATGGCTCTCTTACTAAGTAAGACAGTCCAACCATTACACACATTTGACCAAACTCGGTGGCACCGACTAGAATTCTCGGTGAGACCGACCTGTGCAAAAGATGTGAAGGTTGGAGGTCTCCGTGGGACCGACTGGATCATCTCGGTGGGACCGAAGTGCAATGGCAAAGGCAGAACTGTGTTTTGGTAATTCCGATCAGTTTGGCTTGGTGATTTTGAGATGAAGTGATTTCATGACAGAAACTTGGCACGGCCATCTCGGTGGGACCGAGAGCCGTTTCGGTGAGACCAAAATGTTAGGGTTTGGCTGTGGCAATGTCCAGATGAACTCAGTGGGTCTGGATAGGTCGAATTCGGTGGGACCGAGTTGGCTTGAAGGAGTTTTGGACATATTTGGATAGAGAAGGTGGTTGAGTATTTTGGAGCAATATCGCTAAGCACATGAGCAACCAGATCATTATCAGCACCTCATCCCCTTTTAATAGTATTGGCTTTCCTATGGACTCAATGTGATCTTGGATCACTTAACCAAAAATGTAGAGTCTTGAGCTTTTGCCAATTTATGTACTTAGCATTTTGAATGTTTCCACATCCTCACGTTCTTGCCATGCCACTGTTGAACTTGTCTGAAATATACAAGATAATACCATTAGTCCAACAAGAAGTATGTTGACATTAATTAACAAAACAACCAAGGGAGCACATGTGCTTTCAATCTCCCCGTTTTTGGTAATTGATGACAACATACATCAAAGCTTTAAGTTAGAATATGATGAGTAGATCATTCAAGCTTTTAAGGAATATTTAACATGCATAAGCTCCCCCTATAAGTGTGCAATCATGTTTATGATACAAGTTGAAGACATGTGAATGCACAACATGATAGAATTATTAATGAGTTACATATATCTTGGCTATATGCATCAGAATAAAAATGATGAAAGATGTACCTTCATGTTTATGACTCATTTTGGCAAACAATATGTGCAGTAAGGAAGAGATCATCATGTACATGAGTGTGATGCATATACTTACCTTGTGGTCCTTGAAGAAATAGGCTTGAGGAAATAAGGTTATATAACACAAGGAAATTTCAACAAGAAGGCAACCACAAGACCCACAAGAGTACCAAGACTAGGATGACATGTGTTAGATAAGTATCACTAGGTGAGTACTTCTTTGGATATAGACATGTTCCCACGAAACTAAAGATTTGCAATAAATTTCCAAGAATTTTTCTCCCCTAAGATTGAACTTCCTCTCCCCCTGAATCTAACATAGGATAGTGGGAGTAGGTAGGGTGAGACAAAATCAGAGCAAGATAGAAAAATCAGAGCAAAATAAGCTCAAAGAAAATGATTAACATATCTCTCCCCTCTTAGAGACAGGAAGATTCTCTCCTCTTTTTAGAAAAGCATCTCTTTCTGGAGGCTTTGATGTGCACCTTTCTCTCCCCTTTTGGTAGATAAGCTTGGATAAGCTTTGATGTGCACCTCTCTCCCCCTTTGACATTAATTTCCAAGAAGGGTAGGCTTCATGGTTGTGAGTTAATAGAGTATGATCCTCGAGGGACACAACTAGGCAAAATGCAGCTTTAGATGCAAATAGAGGGAAAGAATCATTGAGTGGAGCTGGAAGAAGAAGAAAACATAAGTGGTTTTGGCGAAAACATTCTTTCAGCAGTGAAATCAGTGGCTCCGATTGATTTCGATCGGTGACTCCAAAGTTAAGGAATCACAGATAGAGCGCATCGGTGGAACCAAATTAGTCCTTTTCGGTGGAATCGATAAACTGCGTGCAAGATTTAATTGCACTTCGGTGTGGCCGATGGGTTCAAGTTGGAGAGACCGAGTTCAACACAGAAGGAAAGAATTTGTCAACATAGCTCACTTGCAATTGAATCTTCATAAGGATTTTCAAGGAATTTGAATAGGATTTGCAATGAATTTAACTAAGACCAAACTGAAAGAATACAAAAGAGATAATATGATCTAGATGAAGTTTTTTTTGGATAAAAATAGGAAAACACTATAGCAAAAAGAAGAGCAAAAAGAAGAAAGGCACTAGGAAACTTCATCTAGAGAGGTCGGTGACAAATTCACCTATGTTAGAGCATATTGACTTAGGAGTTAAGTGAGGTCACTTGATCATAGGTCATACTCATCATTTAAGCTCAAAATGGGGTTGCCATTTTTCATTTTAAGTGTTTCAATGTATTCACGTCTTGTTCAGTTGCTTTGACTTGTGACTTGGAGCAAAGCTTCTCTAAGATGTGAGTACATACCTTGGGCTTGTTGTCGAATTTGATAATGTAGTTGAATTTGTGGTAGATGCTCCTATGATGTGAGTTGAGAGCATCTCTCATCTATTTGAAGCTCATCTTCCTACATGGGTTAGCTTTGCAAGGAACAACGCTCATATATCCAAATTGACAAGAGTGAAATTCATCATAATGAAATTGTCAAAGGATATGTTGAGTTTGTTCTTGCTCCTAGAACACAACTACCAAAGGCATAGATACTTGGTCATGACAAATTGCTCATGATATGACTGATTTTCTATCTTGCGAAGTTAGGCTCATCCAAGTACTTACAAGGGGTTAGATGCAACACAAGGGTGCAAATGTATCTAAGACATATGATCATTATCATAAGAGAAGTATCAAGGATTAGTCATATAAGCTCATCCCTTGCATACATCCAAAGGAGTTTATACTCCAAATTTGAGGCATCAACGATATTTAATTCACTTCTCAATCGACAAAATATACTCTCATCAAGAGGTTTGGTGAAGATATCCACCAATTGCTTGTCGGTGCGAACATGTTTAAGATTATGTCACCTTTAGCAACATGATCACGAATAAAATGATGACTAACTTCAATGTGCTTAGTTTAAGAATGTTGCATGGGATCGTGTGCAATATTAATAGTACTCTCATTGTCACATAGAAAAGGAACAGTTCTCACATGTATTCCATAATCTTTGAGAGTTTGAGTCATCCAAAGTAATTGAGCACGACATGATCTCGCGACAATGTATTCCGCTTCGGCGGTGGATAATGATACCGAGTTTTGTTTCTTGGAGGACCAAGACACAAGGGATCTACCAAGAAATAGACATGTACCCGAAGTGGATTTTCTATCAACCTTGTCATTGGCATAGTCCGAGTCGGAATAGCCAACAAGATCAAAAGATAACCTCTTAGTGTACCAAATGCCAAAATTTGGTGTATGTATCATATCTCACTATCCTTTTCACGGCCTTAAGATGAAATTATTTTGGGGCTCCTTGATACCGTGCATACATGCACACACTAAGCGTAATGTTAGGACTGGAGGCGCAAAGATATAATAGAGATCCAATCATAGATCGGTAAACCTTTTGGTCAACCGGGTTGCCATCCTTAGTCAAGTCAAGATGTCCACTAGTAGGCACGGGTGTTTTCATACCTTTTGAAAGTGCAACTATCCCTGGGTGGTTTTGGTAATTCTAAAAAACATATAGCTCATTGAGCTAACATCATTCCAAGATGAATATTTCAGGAAAAGCTCAATGAATGGCATGACATGGATGAGGAAAGTGGACCCCTCAAAATACTAAGGATAAAAGGATTGGCTCAAGCTCAAAGCTCAAGAGTCCACATTTTATATTTTAGTGATCCAAGATCACATTGAGTCTATAGGAAAAGCCAATACTATCAAGGAGGGATGAGGTGTTGATTAATGGCTTGCTTGCTCAAAGTGCTTAGTGATATGCTCCAAAACCCTCAACTACTGTCCCACATCCACATATGACCTAAACCAAAAGTCAAACTCGGCCCCACCGACTCTTTCTATCCGGCGCCACCGAGTTCAGATGTCATAGCCACTGCCACAAACCCTAGGCAAATCGGTCTCATCGATAGGGATCTCGGTCTCACCGAGATGGGATTGTAATCTCTCTATTTCCCTTCGTAACGTTCGGTCCCATCGAGATGAGCGACCGGTCCCACCGAGATTGCAATGTAAACTCTCTGTTTCCTTTTTGTAACATTTCAGTCTCACCGAAATGAGTGAATCGTTCCCACCGAGTTTACCTGACCAACTCGCTGGTTATCTTATTACCAAAATCGGTCCCATCGAGTTTGTGTAATCAGTCTCACCGAGATTACGTTATGCCTTAACCCTAACCATATCGGTCCTACCGATTTGCATGTCGGTCCCATCGAAAATCCTAACGGTCACTAGATTTGCTAAATCGGCCCGACCAAGTTTCTCAATTTGGTCTCACCGAGATTGGTAAATTGTGTGTAACGGTTAGTTTTTGTGTGGAGGCTATATATACCCCTCCACCCACTCTTCATTCGTGGAGAGAGCCCTCAGAACGAACCTACACTTCCAATACACATTTTCTGAGAGAGAACCACCTACCCTTGTGTTGAGGCCAAGATATTCCATTCCTACCATATGAATCTTGATCTCTAGCCTTACCCAAGTTGCTTTCCACTAAAATCTTCTTTCCACCAAATCCAAATCCTGTGAGAGAGAGTTGAGTGTTGGGGAGACTATCATTTGAAGCACAAGAGCAAGGAGTTCGTCATCAACACACCATTTGTTACTTCTTGGAGATTGGTGTCTCCTAGATTGGCTAGGTGTCACTTGGGACCCTCCGACAAGATTGTGGAGTTCAACCAAGGAGTTTGTAAGGGCAAGGAGATCGCCTACTTCGTGAAGATCTACCGCTAGTGAGGCAAGTCCTTCATGGGCGACGACCATGCTGGGATAGACAAGGTTGCTTCTTCGTGGACCCTTCGTAGGTGGAGCCCTCCGTGGACTCGCGCAACCGTTACCCTTCGTGGGTTGAAGTCTCCATCAACGTGGATGTACGATAGCACCACCTATCGGAACCACGACAAAAACATCCGTGTCTACAATTGCGTTTGAATTCTCCAAACTCTTCCCTTTACATTCTTGCAAGTTGCATGCTTTACTTTTCGCTGCTCATATACTCTTTGGATGCTTGCTTGAATTGTGTTAAGATTGCTTGACTTGTGCTAAGATAGCTAAAATCTGCCAAAGAATAAAATTGGGAAAAGGATAAGTTTTTATTTAGTCAAGTAGTCTAATCACCCCCCTCTAGACATACTTTCGATCCTACAAGTGGTATCAGAGCTTTGGTCTCCATTTGCTTTGATTTCCATAGCTTTTGGTGGTCATAGCCGTGGTTTCACAACCTAGGAGAGTATGGCGTCTAGCAAGGGAAATTATCACCGTAGAGGTCCTTACTTTGGTGGTACAAATTTTGCTAGTTGGAAGCATAAGATGAAAATGCATATTCTTGGACATAACCCCGCCGTTTGGGCTATTGTGTGTATTGGCTTGCAAGGTGAATTCTTTGATGGGAGAGAACCGAACCGTGAAGCTAGTGTGGAAGAGTTGAATATGCTGCAATACAACGCTCAAGCTTGTGATATCCTCTTCAACGGATTGTGCCCCGAAGAGTTCAAAAAAATCAGCCGTCTTGAGAATGCAAAGGAAATTTGGGATACTTTGATTGATATGCATGAAGGTACCGACTCCGTCAAGGAATCCAAGTTGGATGTGCTTCAAAGTCAACTTGACAAGTTCAAAATGAAGGATGGCGAAGGTGTCGCTGAAATGTACTCTAGGCTTGCTCTTATCACAAATGAGATTGCCGACTTTCATCATCAAGAAGATCCTAAGAGCCTTGGATGGAAAATATGATACCGTGTGCACATTGATCCAAATGATGCCCAATTACAAAGATCTCAAGCCAACGGAAGTCATTGGAAGAATTGTTGCTCATGAGATGTCACTCAAGGATAAGGAGGAACTTCACAACAAATCAAGTGGTGCTTACAAAGCCTCATGTGAAGCCCCCACATCATCAAGTGAGAAACAAACCTTCAATGAAGAATTGAGCTTAATGGTGAAGAACTTCAACAAATTCTACAAGAGTAGAAGCAAAGAGAGAAGCTCCAAGTCAAGGTCCTACAATGACAAAAGTTCTTCTAGTCGAGAGCGTAATTGCTACAATTGTGGAAGACCCGGACACTATTCTAATGAGTGTACGGAACCCTACAAAAGAAGATAATATTCTCCAAAAAGAAGAAGTAGAAGAGAAGAGTCACCACCAACAGAGAGAAGGAGTAGAGATGATCGTTATGAACGAAGACCCTCACGGAGAAGTAAGGATTCAGAAAGGAAGGACAAGTCATCAAGGAGCTACACAAAACGAAGACATCAAGCTCATGTTGGTGAATGGGTATCCGGCTCCGACTCCGAAAATCACTCCGAGAGAAGCTATCACTCCGACTCCGAATATATTCAAGATGAAGGTGTTGCCGGTCTAGCACTTGTGTCAACCAACTCCTACGACATATTTGATTCACCAAATGAAGGAATTGGAAGATGCTTCATGGCCAACAGTCCAAAGGTAACACATCTCGAGTATGTTGATTTCAATAGTGATGAAGATGACTTGTTAGGTGATGATGATTTACTTATTGACAACTCTAGTGATGAATACTATTGAACCTTACTCCTTGTCTGAAAAGTCTGCAACATAATACGTTGCAGCCCGAAAACGGGTAGCACATGGAATATGCTGGCAATATAACACAGTAGAGCAAGAATAATACTATCACTACATGCAATATTTGGCTGGTGGAAAGCTCTATGGTTATAGTTTCGCGAAAAGCCAATTTTTTCCTACAACAAAGGAATGTACTTTATTTTAACTATCATGGTGGTTGAAACATCATTGAGAAGGTATAACCCCAACTCAATCCCAATTAAGGTAATAAACATTGCAGCAATATTAATTGAGAGTGATGAGATACATGCGAATACTCAAGTACTAGATACTCAGAATTGTCCATAACCGGGGACACGGCTAACCATGATTAGATTGTACACTCTGCAGAGGTTTGCGCACTTTTCCCCACAAGACTCGATCACCTCCGTTGATTTCTCGCACTACATGGTGTTTGAGAAACGGATGACCGAGACACAGTCTTTCAGAAACATTAACTCTCTACTCCGGGTAGACCATACCAAACCTACAAAACCCACTACATTATGATCTAACTCTTCAAGATCTTCACGTAAATTACTCAAATATTCAATAGCACATAATATCTTGTGGCGGAAAACGGAAGTTTATAGCATTAATAAACTCAGTTCCTTTGAGCACGGGTGGCGGTCCATAGGAAGATCACACGGGTACCTCGGGATTTCAAAGATAAAGCAGTAACACCTTTGGGTTCCCCAGGTGCCTCAATCCACCCAGATGTGTATTAAAGTTGCCACCTTAAGTTAAACCATTAATTAACAATCTCACATCTATCATGGAATACACTGAAACCCAAACCACGTCTACGAGCATAGCATAGCAATATAAGCGACACGTAGAAGTAACTCCCAAGGGTTTGATAGTAACAGGGCAATAGGTTCTACCTCAACTACTACTTCCCAACCCACAAGTTAATGGCATCCGAATCAATGCAATGTCTGAGGATTGGAACTAATGCATAAAAACTAGGTATGAAAAGAGTATGATCAAAGCGTTCCTTGCCTTGCCGACGATCCGTGAATCCTAGAGACTCGTAGTAACACGCTTCGCACTCCGGGAATTCTATCGCAAGCAGACAATAACATACATAAGCAAAAGTCAAAGATGCACAAGAAAACTTCAACTGAAGGAGGCTGACCAGAAAGTTCAACTTAAGAACTCCGGTTCGCAAAAAGAATCAAACCAAACCGAGCAACGAAACTCAAACGGCGAAAGAAATAAGATCCGTTTACTAATCTGAACTAGGGTCAAATTTTACAGAGGCAAAAACTTGTTTGAGTTGGTTATTCGGAAAGAGGGTTTCGAGATGAAACTCCAGCGCTTGAATAAATGCGATTACGATAAACGAGCGAAAAGTTATACTAGTTCGAACATCGGATCAGAAATCGCGATCAGGAAAATCACGGAATAAATCCGATAAAAAGAAAAACGACGAACAGTTTAACGAACAAACGTTCGTTAACTGAACCTAAACGAAGAACGCGTTCGTTAAAACGAACGAACGAGCGGACGCTCGCTAAATAAATAAACCGGAGAAAAAAATGATCTATTTAAAAAAACAAAACTAGGGTTTTCTAAAAAAACGAAGTGGTTTTTCTAAAAAAAACCGGCGACTCGGGCGGTACCTCCGTGAGCCCTCCCGTGAGTGGGGCTCGTGAGCTAGCGAGGGGCTCCGTGACAGGGGTGGGGTGGTCTTGGTGTGTGGCCTACGTGGCAATGACAATGTGATCGTGGTGGCTCAGTGCTGTGAGGCTTGGCGGGTGTTGGTGGGGCTCGGTGGCGGAGATTTAAAGGGGGGCTTGGCTTGGGCGAGGCGCCTGGGGAGTCCTAGCCGGACTCTCCTCGGCGTCTGTGCCAAGCACTGGCCTTGTGTGAGGAGGCGGTCTTGTGAGGCGTGGCGGCTGCTCAGTGGGCCTTAGGCCCAGTCGGTATGAATTTTTAAATAGTTTCACTGATAGAAAAATCCTATAAAATAAAATAAAATCTAAAAAATACCAAAATATTTTTCACCGTCTAAATGGAATATTTAGAACGAGATGAACATTTTCTTGGCCCTAAAATGCAATTTTTAAAAGCGTGCAAATTTTTCTAGGGCAAATAAAATTCCAAATAAAATCAAATAAAATCCAAATAATGATTTTAACATTTTCCCTCCAATATTTCAATTATTTTGGAGAAGTCATATTATCTCCCTCATTTATTTTTAATATGAAATATTTTAGGAGAGAAGAATAATTAATATAAAAATCCTCGTTCTCAGTATTTGATAAAAATCAAATATGAAAACCGGAAAATCCCCAACTCTCCGAGGGTCCTTGAGTTGCTTAGGATTTCGAGGATTGCGGAACGAAGATGCAATAAAATATGATATGCATAGATGACCTATGTATAACATTCCAAATTGAAAATTTGGGATGTTACAAACCTACCCCCCTTAAGATGAATCTCGTCCTTGAAATTCGGGTTGGCTAGAAAATAGGTGCGGATGGTCCTTGCGAATATCATCTTCCCGTTTGTGTGGCTTCTTCCTCGGTATGGTGGCTCCACTTGAACTTTGCAAAACTTGATAACCTTCTGCGAGTGACTCATTGTCAAAGTCAAGAATCTTCTTGGCTTCTCCTCATAGGTCGATTACTATCCAACTGAATCGACTCAAGGGGCACTGTATCTCTTAACGGTATATCGGCCATCTCAGCATGACACTTCTTCAACTGCGATATGTGGAACACGTCGTGAACTCCTGACAATCCTTCAGGTAACTCCAGCTTGTAGGCAACTTCTCCCATCCGTTCCAAAACACGGTATGGTCCTACAAATCTTGGAGCTAGTTTTCCCTTAACTCCAAAACGTTTCACTCCCCTCAAGGGTGATACTCACAGGTAGGCTCTGTCTCCAATTTCATAGGTTACTTCCTTGCGTTTTGAATCTGCATAACTCTTCCGCTCGGGTGAGCAATTTTAATCTGTCTCGGATCAGTTTAACCTTCTCCTCTGATTCTTTGATCAAATCTGGTCCAAACAACTGACGGTCTCCTACCTCATCCCACATCCATTCGGGTATTGCCATAGGCTGTAACAGTCCTGCTGGCTTCTGATGCTCTGCCTTCACTCTCTGACATACATCACATACGGCTACATACTCGGAAATATCCTTCTTCATACCAGTCCACCAAAAACGTTCCTTCAAATCCAAATACATCTTGGTGTTTCCGGGGTGTATCGAGTATGGTGAGTCATGGGCCTCCCGAAGTATTAACTTCACGATCTACGGGTTATTGGGCACATAAACTTGGTCCTCAAACCACAAGGTATCGTGCTCATCCTCGCGAAAACCTTTGGCTTTACCTTTGCTCATCTTCTCTTTTATCTCAGCAATCTCTTTGTCTTCCTTCTGAGATTCTCGAATCTTGTCCAACAATGTCGACCGAACCTCCATTGTTGCAATGAAACCTCTTGGGACAATCTCCAACCGAAGTTCCATGATATGCTCAGCTAACTCCTTTGGCAATCATTTACTTTCAAGGATATTAGCATAACTCTTCCGGCTCAAAGCGTCTGCTACGACATTGGCCTTTCCTGGATGATAGTGCATCTTCATATCATAATCCTTTATAAGTTCCAACCATCTTCTCTGCCTAAGGTTCAACTCCTTTTGAGTGAAAATGTACTTCAAACTCTTATGATCCGTGTACATATCACAACGGTTTCCAATAAGATAATGTCTCCAAGTCTTCAATGCATGCACTACCGCTTCTAGCTCCAAATCATGCGTGGCATAGTTCAACTCATGAGGCTTCAGTTGTCGTGAGGCATACGAAACAACCTTTTCGTCCTGCATAAGCACACATCCCAGTCCCAAGCGTGAGGCGTCACAATACACTTGAAACTCCTTATGTATATCTGGCAATGTTAGCACTGGGGCTGTAGTCAAACGTTTCTTCAACTCCTGAAAACTTGCCTCGCAATCTTGTCCATTTAAACTTAGTATCCTTCTTGACAATTCAGTCATTGGCTTAGCAATCTTGGAAAAATTCTCAATGAATCTCCGATAATATCCTGCGAGTCCAAGGAAACTGCGGACCTCGCCAACTGAAGTGGGTGCCAACCATTCGGTGTTGGCCCGAACCTTCTTGGGATCTCTTGCTATACCTTCTCCCGATATAACATGCCCAAGAAATCAACTTCCTTCAACCAAAACTCGCACTTGCTGAATTTGGTGTATAATCGGTGTTCCTCGAGTTTCTCGAGAACCAAACGCAAATGCTCCTTGTGGTCCTCTTCGTTCTTCGAGTATACCATAATATCATCAATAAACACCACAACAAACTTGTCCAAATACTCCATGAACACCTTGTTCATCATGCTCATGAAATAGGTCGGGCGTTAGTCAGTCCAAATGACATGACCGTATACTCATATAATCCGTACCGCGTGGTGAATGCTGTCTTTGGTATATCCTTCTCTCGAATCTTCAACTGATGGTATCCTGAACGTAGATCGATCTTCGAAAACACCTTAGCTCCTTGCAATTGATCAAACAGATCGTTAATCATCGGTAAAGGATACTTGTTCTTTATTGTTACTTCGTTCAAGGCTCGGTAATCAACGACCATCCTCAGGGATTTATCCTTCTTCTCGACCAAAAGTACTGGTGCTCCCCAAGGTGATGAACTTCTTCAATGTAACCTTTCTCCAATAACTCCTTGATCTGCTTCTTAATTTCCTCCAGATCATTTGCGGGCATCCAATAGGGTCTCTTGGATATTGGCCTGTGCACGGCAATAGCTCTATCAGAACTCGATGTCTCGATCCGTGGCATGCACAGTAACTCCTCCGGGAAAACATCCGGAAAATCTTTTACTACATGCACTTCCTCTGTACAACTCCGTGAGGGCATTCACTTAGCTCCTATTCGGCACATGCCTAGATACATACTTAATCCTTTTTCCTCCGGTGGTAAGGTAAATTGACTTGTTAGCACAGCCAATACTTCCTCCATACTTTGACATCTAGTCCATACCTAATATCACATCCAATCCTTGCGACTCCAAGATGATTAGGTCAGACGGAAAAACATGCATCCCAATGGTTAGTGGTATCTGGGTGCAACATCTGCTAGCCATGTACTGCCTCCAAAGTAGCTCACTAAAAGAGGGGTCCTAAGGGTTTGGGTTGGTAACTTAAACTTATCCACAAATCCCCTTGATATGTATGAATGCGATGCACCAAAGATTTAAAAAGAACAAGAGCGGTAAATGACTTAACCAAAAACTTATATATTACCGCGTCGCTGCTCTTCAACTTCCTCCATGTTAACGTGGTTCACTTGTCCTTTGTTGAATGGATTTGGCTTTTCCCAGCGCCCCATTTCCGCTTTCCATTCCTCCCTTGAGGCAGTCATTGGCATAGTGCCTGTCTTCCCGCACTTAAAGCAAGTGACTTGAATTAGGTCTCTTTTGGCGGGTGTAGATGGGTTAGAGCGGTTCTGATTGTTATTGACTCCGTTCCCATTCCCATTCTTCACACCATTTTGGTTATGTGATCCTCCTCCAGCATGGTTATGACCTCCATGGTTATGAATAAGTCCTCCCGAGTTCGGGGTTAAGTGAGGCTTCTGGTGAGCTCCTGAGTTGTACTTCCCTTGTCCATACTTCCTCTTACGGCTCTCAATTTGTTGCTGCTTTCCTTCAATCATAAGGGCCTTGTCTACCAACTCCTGGTAGTTATTGAAAGTTGCCACCATCAGCGCATACTCATCTCATCATTCAGCCCTTCCATAAACTTCTCACCTTGGCGGCATCTGTGGCCACATCATCGTGGGCATAGCATGATAACTTGCTAAACTCATCCACGTCTTTGGGCCACAAGACGGTTCCCGGGCGTAAGTTGCGAAACTCACACTTCTTCATCTGCATGGCTCCGGTTGAGACATGGGCCGAAAAGCTTGTTGAAACTGGTCCCAAGTGACATTGGCTATAGGAAAAGTAGCCGGTAATTCTCCCACCATGCATTTCTTTGGTCCATCTAATTGATGTGCGGCAAAGCGCACCTTCTCAAAGATCCGTGCATCCTGCGGTGGTTAACTCCTTCCAATACGGTGTAGCCAATCATCGCAACTATTGGCTCGGTGCTCTTTGGAAAACGCCGGCGGTTGTAACCTCGTGAAACGGGCTAAATTGTCCCTTTGGCGGCGGTTGTTATTGTTGTTGTTGTTGCCCTGGTTCTGAACTAGCAATTGCATCAAGGCATTTTGCTGCTGGATCAACTGGGTGAGCTCCGGTGGTAAAACAAAACCGGTGTCACGTCTCGGAGGCATATGAGGGTTTAGATGGAAGAGATTAGAATAGAAAAAAGGTCTAGTAAGAAAACACTACCCGTATGCATATGAGGCAAACACAATCATTTCACTCAATCAATCAAGCAAGGGCATACAAATGATCTAGGACTATCGCAAAAGTGCTCAACTACTACTAGTTACATGGGGGAATACTACTAATATATGGTGGTCATCTAGAAATTTTGATCGGTGGAAGACTCCATGATGTCGGCTCGACTTCATCTTCGTAGTCATCATCACTTGGATCGGAATCGGTGTTGTCGATGATGATGTAGTTATCCGGGCAAGTGGGATCTTCTTCCTCTTCTTCCGGTGCGGATCCTCCCATGAATACTCCGATCTTCTTGACTAGATCGTCGTTCTTCTCGATGAGTATCTTGATTTCCTCCTCATATCCATCGCGTGTAAACTTGAGTTCTTCCTCCACCTCGATGATTACGGTCTTCGCCTTCTTCAACTCCATCATGTCTCACAAGACATCTGGTTCTCCTGACGTCGAATGTGCTGGTTTAGCTCCTGGACGAAAGCTGCAATGGATCTATCCTTCTTGGTGCTGATTACTTCCCATTGCTCGTCTTGGCGCCCACATATTTGGTAGATGGTGTCCATAAGCTCCCTGTTGTAGACTTCTCCAATATGTCCCATGGTAATGTGAGCTGCCATACTCTTGCCAAGACTCCAGGTGGGTGCTTCGAAAGAAAACTCTATGGGCTTAGAAGTTGGTGAGAACGTCCTTCACGGAACTTGTACTTGAATCATCCAGCGCTCCTCTTACGGTAAAGTGGCGTTATGCGTCCGGTGAAGCTTGGTATTCCAATGTTCAAGTACCTAGTGACTTCCTTCAAGTGGCGTCCAAAAGGTGTGTCTTCATCCGGTTGTGCAAACTTGTTCTTCATCTCCGTCATCCTAAAGAGTGGAAAAATGGAGAGGAGTCAGAAATGAGTAGAGAAGAGTGACCTATGGTTTATCTTAGTGGTCGTGTCCTACACTCGGCATGTGCTCGATACCATCTTGTAGCGACCCGACCTCGAGATGGTCAAGTCTACGTGTTTCATGTCATCCTCGGATCGATAATCTTTGACACACACAAGACTCGAAGGATTTATAACGAGTAGCAATCACACACTTATTACATCGAACGTCTCAAAAGAGAACTTATTACAATAATATGGCTAAAGGCCATCTAATGCGATAGCAGTGGAAGGCTTGGAAGATAAACTGAGTCCATCAACTCCAACGACATAGCTGAGCTGCACGGCAACGACCTATCGGACCTTACTCCTCGTCTGAAAAGTCTGCAACATAATACGTTGCAACCCGAAAACGGGCCAGCACATGGAATATGCTGGCAATACAACCTGATAGTGCAAGAATAATACTATCACTACATGCAATATTTGGCTGGTGGAAAGCTCTATGGTTATAGTTTTGCGAAAAGCCAATTTTTCCCTACAACAAAGGAATATACTTTATTTTAACTATCATGGTGGTTGAAACATCATTGAGAAGGTATAACCCCAACTCAATCCCAATTAAGGTAATTAACATCCCAGCAATATTAATCGAGAGTGATGAGATACATGTGAATACTCAAGTACTAGATACTCAGAATTGTCCATAACCGGGGACACGGCTAACCATGATTAGATTGTACACTCTGCAGAGGTTTGCACACTTTTCCCCACAAGACTCGATCGCCTCCGTTGATTTCTCGCACTACATGGTGTTTGATAACCGGATGACCGAGACACAGTCTTTCAGAAACATTAACTCTCTACTCCGGGTAGACCATACCAAACCTACAAAACCCACTACGTGGTGATCTACCTCTTCAAGAGCTTCACATAACTTACTCAACTATGCCAGAACCCATAGTAGCTTGTGGCTGGACACGGAAGTTTCTAACATGAATAAACTCAGTTCCCTTTGAGCCTGGGTGGCGGTCCATAGGAAGATCACACGGGTACCCCGGGATTTCCAAAGATAAAACAGACAACACTGGGTTCCCCAGGTGCCTCAATCCACCCAGATGTGTATTAAAGTTGCCACCTTAAGTTAAACCATTAATTAACAATCTCACATCTGTCATGGAATACACTCAAACCCAAACCACGTCTACGAGCATAGCGTAGCAATATAAGCGACACGTAGAAGTAACTCCCAAGTGTTTGATAGCAACAGGGCAATAGGTTCTACCTCAACTACTACTTCCCAACCCACAAGTTAATGACATCCTAATCAATGCAATGTTTGAGGATTGGAACTAATGCATAAAAACTATGTATGAAAAGAGTATGATCAAAGTGTTACTTGCCTTGCTGACGATCCGTGAATCCTAGAGACTCATAGTAACACGCTTCGCACTCCGGGAATTCTATCGCAAGCAAACAATAACATACATAAGCAACAAGCAAAGATGCACAAGAAAAACTTCAACTGAAGGAGGCTGACCAGAAAGTTCAACTTAAGAACTCCGGTTCGCAAAAAGAATCAAACCAAACCGAGCAATGAAACTCAAACGGCGAAAGAAATAAGATCTGTTTACTAATCTGAACTAGGGTCAAATTTTACAGAGGCAAAAACTTGTTTTAGTTGGTTATTCGGAAAGAGGATTTCGATATGAAACTCCAGGCGCTTGAATCGCCTGATTCCGATAAACGAGCGAAAAGTTATACTAGTTCGAACATCGGATCAGAAATCGCGATCAGGAAAATCGCGGAATAAATCCGATAAAAAGAAAAACGACGAACAGTTTAACGAACGAACGTTCGTTAACTGAACCTAAACGAAGAACGCGTTCGTTAAAACGAACGAACGAGCGAACGCTCGCTAAATAAATAAACCGGAGAAAAACCAATCTATTTAAAAACGAAACTAGGGTTTTCTAAAAAAATCAAGTGGTTTTCTAAAAACCAACGACTTCGGCAGATTTCCGCGAGGCCCTCCGGCGGGAGGGCGGCTCCGTGAGGCTAGCGAGGGCGGCGGGGCTCGGTGGGGTGGTGCGACAACAAGGTGGCGTGGCAGCGGCGAGGCGTGGTAGCGGCGGGCGGCACGGGCGTCTCGGGCAAGGGGCGGCGGTCAAGGCGGGTGGTGGTGGGGCTCGGGCGGAGATTTACAGGGGGGCTTGGCTTGGGCGAGGGGCGCCGTGGAGGAGTCCGAGCGGACTCTCCTCGGCGTCCGTGCCAAGCTCTGTGTGTGAGGAGGCGGTCTTGTGAGGCGTGGCGGCACTGCTGGGGCCTTAGGCCCGGTCGGTATGGATTTTTTAAAAATAGTTCCGCTGATAGAAAATTCCTATAAAATAAAATGAAAATCTAAAAATACCAAAATAAATTTTCACCGTCTAAATGGAATATTTAGAACAGGATGAACATTTTCTTGGCCCCTAAAATTCAATTTTTAAAACGTGCTAATTTTTCTAGGGCAAATAAAATTCCGAATAAAATCAAATAAAATCCAAATAATGATTTTAACATTTTCCCTCCAATATTTCAATTATTTTGGAGAAGTCATATTATCTCCCCTCATTTATTTTTAATATGAAATATTTTCCGGAGAGAAGAATTATTAAAATAAAAAAAAATCCTTGTTCTCAGTATTTGATAAAAATCAAATATGAAAACCGGAAAATCCCCAACTCTCTCTGAGGGTCCTTGAGTTGCTTAGGATTTCGAGGATTGCGGAACGAAGATGCAATAAAATATGATATGCATAGATGACCTATGTATAAAATTCCAAATTGAAAATTTGGGATGTTACAAACCTACCCCCCTTAAGATGAATCTCGTCCTTGAGATTCGGGTTGGCTAGAAAATAGGTGCGGATGGTCCTTGCGAATATCATCTTCCCGTTCCCAGGTGGCTTCTTCCTCAGTATGGTGGCTCCACTGAACTTTGCAAAACTTGATAACCTTCTTTGCCGCAAGTGACTCGGTGTCAAAGTCAAGAATCTTTCTTGGCTTTTCCTCATAGGTCGACATTACTATCCAACCGAATCGCCTCAAGGCCTTTGTATCTCTTAACGGTATATCGGCCATCTCAGCATGACACTTCTTCAACTGCGATACGTGGAACACATCGTGAACACCTCACAATCCTTCAGGTAACTCCAGCTTGTAGGCAACTTCTCCCATCGGTTCCAAAACACGGTACGATCCTACAAATCTTGGAGCTAGTTTTCCCTTAACTCCAAAACGTTTCACTCCCCTCAAGGGTGATACTCGCAGATAGGCTCTGTCTCCAATTTCATAGGTTACTTCCTTGCGTTTTGAATCTGCATAACTCTTCTTCCTGGACTGAGCAATCTTTAATCTGTCTTGGATCAGTTTAACCTTCTCCTCTGATTCTTTGATCAAATTTGGTCCAAACAACTGACGGTCTCCTACCTCATCCCACATCCATTCGGGTATTGCCATAGGCTGTAACAGTCCTGCTGGCTTCTGATGCTCTGCCTTCACTCTCTGACATACATCACATACGGCTACATACTCGGCAATATCCTTCTTCATACCAGTCCACCGGAAACGTTCCTTCAAATCCAAATACATCTTGGTGTTTCCGGGGTGTATCGAGTATGGTGAGTCATGGGCCTCTGAAGTATTAACTTCACGATCTACGGGTTATTGGGCACATAAACTCGGTCCTCAAACCACAAGGTATCGTGCTCATCCTCGCGAAAACCTTTGGCTTTACCTTTGCTCATCTTCTCTTTTATCTCAGCAATCTCTTTGTCTTCCTTCTGAGATTCTCGAATCTTGTCCAACAATGTCGACCGAACCTCCATTGTTGCAATGAAACCTCTTGGGACAATCTCCAACCGGAGTTCCATGATATGCTCAGCTAACTCCTTTGGCAATCCTTTACTTTCAAGGATATTAGCATAACTCTTCCGGCTCAAAGCGTCTGCTACGACATTGGCCTTTCCTGCATGATAGTGCAGCTTCATATCATAATCCTTTATAAGTTCCAACCATCTCCTCTGCCTAAGGTTCAACTCCTTTTGAGTGAAAATGTACTTCAAACTCTTTTGATCCGTGTACATATCACAACGGTTTCCAATAAGATAATGTCTCCAAGTCTTCAATGCGTGCACTACCGCTTCTAGCTCCAAATCATGCGTGGCATAGTTCAACTCATGAGGCTTCAGTTGTCGTGAGGCATACGAAACAACCTTTCCGTCCTGCATAAGCACACATCCCAGTCCCAAGCGTGAGGCGTCACAATGCACTTGAAACTCCTTATGTATATCTGGCAATGTTAGCACTGGGGTTGTAGTCAAACGTTTCTTCAACTCCTGAAAACTTGCCTCGCAATCTTCTGTCCATTTAAACTTAGTATCCTTCTTGATGAATTCGGTCATTGGCTTAGCAATCTTGGAAAAATTCTCAATGAATCTCCGATAATATCCTGCGAGTCCAAGGAAATCTGGATCTCGCCAACCGAAGTGGGTGCCAACCATTCGGATGTTGGCCCGAACCTTCTTTGGGATCTCTTGCTATACCTTCTCACGATATAACATGCCCAAGAAATCCAACTTCCTTCAACCAAAACTCGCACTTGCTGAATTTGGCGTATAACTGGTGTTCCCTGAGTTTCTCGAGAACCAAACGCAAATGCTCCTTGTGCTCCTCTTCGTTCTTCGAGTATACCATAATATCATCAATAAACACCACAACAAACTTGTCCAAATACTCCATGAACACGTTGTTCATCATGCTCGTGAAATAGGTCGGGCGTTAGTCACCCAAACGACATGACCGTATACTCATATAATCCGTACCGCGTGGTGAATGCTGTCTTTGGTATATCCTTCTCTCGAATCTTCAACTGATGGTATCCTGATCGTAGCTCGATCTTCGAAAACACCTTAGCTCCTTGCAATTGATCAAACAGATCATTAATCATCGGTAAGGGATACTTGTTCTTTATCGTTACTTCGTTCAAGGCTCGGTAATCAACGACCATCCTCAGGGATTTATCCTTCTTCTCGACCAAAAGTACTGGTGCTCCCCAAGGTGATGAACTTCTTCGAATGTAACCTTTCTCCAATAACTCCTTGATCTGCTTCTTAATTTCCTCCAGATCATTTGTGGCATCCGATAGGGTCTCTTGGACATTGGCCCTATACCTGGCAATAGCTCTATCAGGAACTCAATGTCTCGATCCGGTGGCATGCCTGGTAACTCCTCTGGGAAAACATCCGGAAAATCTTTTACTACAGGCAGTTCCTCCTGTACAACTCCCATGAGGGCATTCACTTGGCTCCTATTCGGCACATGCCTAGATACATACTAAATCCTTTTTCCCTCCGGGGTGGTAAGGTAAATTGACTTGCTAGCACAGTCAATACTTCCTCCATACTTTGACGTCCAGTCCATACCTAATATCACATCCAATCCTTGCGACTCCAAGATGATTAGGTCAGACGGAAAAACATGCGTCCCAACGGTTAGTGGTATCTGGGTGCACCATCTGCTAGCCATGTACTCTGCTCCAAAGTAGCTCACTAAAAGAGGGGTCCTAAGGGTTTGGGTTGGTAACTTAAACTTATCCACAAATCCCCTTGATATGTATGAATGCGATGCACCAGTATTGAAAAGAACAAGAGCGGTAAATGACTTAACCAAAAACTTACCTATTACCGCGTCTGGCTGCTCTTCAACTTTCTCCACGTTAACGTGGTTCACTTGTCCTTTGTTGAATGGATTTGGCTTCTTCCCAGCGCTCCCATTTCCATTTCCATTCCTTCCTTCAGGGCAGTCATTGGCATAGTGCCCTGTCTTTCCGCACTTAAAGCAAGTGACTTGACTTATGTCTCTTTTGGCAGGTGTAGATGGGTTAGAGCGGTTCTGATTGTTATTGACTCCGTTCCCATTCCCATTCTTCACACCATTTTGGTTATGTGATCCTCCTCCAGTATGGTTATGACCTCCATGGTTATGAATAAGTCCTCCCGAGTTCGGGGTTAAGCGAGGCTTCTGGTGAGCTCCTGAGTTGTACTTCCCTTGTCCATACTTCCTCTTATGGCTCTCAATTTGTTGCTGCTTTCCTTCAATCATAAGGGCCTTGTCTACCAACTCCTGGTAGTTATTGAAAGTTGCCACCATCAACTGCATACTCATCTCATCATTCAGCCCTTCCATAAACTTCTCCTGCTTCGCGGCATCTGTGGCCACATCATCAGGGGCATAGCGTGATAACTTGCTAAACTCATCCACGTACTGGGCCACAGCACGGTTCCCCTGGCGTAAGTTGCGAAACTCACGCTTCTTCATCTGCATGGCTCCAGTTGAGACAAGGTCCGTCTGAAAAGCTTGTTGAAACTGGTCCCAAGTGACATTGGCTATAGGAAAAGTAGCCGTGTAATTCTCCCACCATGTCTGCTGGTCCATCCAATTGATGTGACAAAGCGCACCTTCTCAAAGATCTGTGCATCCTGCGGTGGTTAACTCCTTCCAATACGGCGTAGCCAATCATCGACAACTATTGGCTCGGTGCTCTTTGGAAAACGCCGGCGGTTGTAACCTCAGGAAACGGGCTAAATTGTCCACTGGCGGCGGGTTGTTATTGTTGTTGTTGTTGCCCTGGTTCTGAACTAGCAATTGCATCAAGGCATTTTGCTGTTGGATCAACTGGGTGAGCTCCGGTGGTAAAACAAAACCGGTGTCACGTCTTGGAGGCATCTGAGGGTTTAGATGGAAGAGATTAGAATATAAAAAAGGTCTAGTGAGAAAACACTACCCATATGCATATGAGGCAAACACAATCATTTCACTCAATCAATCAAGCAAGGGCATACAAACGATCTAGGACTATCCCAAAAGTGCTCAACTACTACTAGTTACATGGGGGAATACTACTAATATATGGTGGTCATCTAGAAATTTTGATCGGTGGAAGACTCCATGATGTCGGCTCGGCTTCATCTTCGTAGTCATCATCATTTGGATCGGAATCGGTGTCGTCGATGATGATGTAGTTGTCCGGGCAAGTGGGATCTTCTTCCTCTTCTTTCGGTGCGGGTCCTCCCATGAATACTCCGATCTTCTTGACTAGATCGTCGTTCTTCTCCAAAGAGTATCTTGATTTCCTCCTCATATCCATCAGCGTGTAAACTTGAGTTCTTCCTCCAGCTCGATGATTACGGTCTTCGCCTTCTTCAACTCCATCATGTCTGCAAGACATCTGGTTCTCCTGACGTCGAATGTGCTGGTTTAGCTTCTGGATGAAAGCTGCAATGGATCTATCCTTCTTGGTGCTGATTACTTCCCATTGCTCGTCTCGGCGCCCACATATTTGGTAGATGGTGTCCGTAAGCTCCCTATTGTAGATTTCTCCAATACGTCCCATGGTAATGTGAGCTGCCATACTCTTGCCAAGACTCCAGGTGGGTGCTTCGAAAGAAAACTCTATGGGCTTAGAAGTTGGTGAGAACGTCCTTCACGGAACTTGTACTTGAATCATCCAGCGCTCCTCTTCTAGTAAAGTGGCGTTATGCGTCTGTGAAGCTTGGTATTCCAATGTTCAAGTACCTAGTGACTTCCTTCAAGTGGCGTCCAAAAGGTGTGTCTTCATCCGGTTGTGCAAACTTGTTCTTCATCTCCGTCATCCTAAAGAGTGGAAAAATGGAGAGGAGTCGAAATGAGTAGAGAAGAGTGACCTATGGTTTAGCTTAGTGGTCATGTCCTACACTCAGTGGTGCTCTGATACCATCTTGTAGCGACCCGACTTCAGATGGTCAAGTCTCTCGTGTTTCGGTGTCATCCTGGATCGGTAATCTTTGACACACCACGATTACTCAAGGATTTATAACAGAGTAGCAATCACACACTTATTACATCGAATGTCTCAAAAGAGAACTTATTACAATAATATGGCTTAAGGCCATCTAATGCGATAACGTGGAAGGCTTGGAAGATAAAGTGAGTCCATCAACTCCAACGGCATAGCTGAGCTGCACGGCAACGACCTATCGAACCTTACTCCTCGTCTGAAAAGTCTACAACATAATACGTTGCAGCCCGAAAACGGGCCAGCACATGGAATATGCTAGCAATATAACACAGTAGAGCAAGAATAATACTATCACTACATGCAATATTTGGCTGGTGGAAAGCTCTGTGGTTATAGTTTTGCGAAAGGCCAATTTTTCCCTACAACAAAGGAATATACTTTACTCTATATATCATGGTGGTTGAAACATCATTGAGAAGGTATAACCCCAACTCAATCCCAATTAAGGTAATTAACATCCCAGCAATATTAATCGAGAGTGATGATATACATGCGAATACTCAAGTACTAGATACTCAGAATTGTCCATAACCGGGGACACGGCTAACCATGATTAGATTGTACACTCTGCAGAGGTTTATGACTTTTCCCCACAAGACTCGATCGCCTCCGTTGATTTCTCGCACTACATGGTGTTTGATAACCGGATGACCGAGACACGATCTTCGTAAACATTAACTCTCTACTCCGGGTAGACCATACCAAACCTACAAAACCCACTACCTGGTGATCTACCTCTTCAAGAGCTTCACGTAACTTACTCAACTATGCTAGAGCCCATAGTAGCTTGTGGCTGGACACGGAAGTTTCTAGCATGAATAAACTCAGTTCCCTTTGAGCCTGGGTGGCGGTCCATAGGAAGATCACACGGGTACCCCGGGATTTCCAAAGATAAAACAGACAACACTGGGTTCCCCAGGTGCCTCAATCCACCCAGATATGTATTAAAGTTTCCACCTTAAGTTAAAGCATTAATTAACAATCTCACATCTGTCATGGAATACACTCAAACCCAAACCACGTCTACGAGCATAGCATAGCAATATAAGCGACACGTAGAAGTAACTCCCAAGTGTTTGATAGCAACAGGGCAATAGGTTCTACCTCAACTACTACTTACCAACCCACAAGTTAATGACATCCTAATCAATGCAATGTTTGAGGATTGGAACTAATGCATAAAATCTATGTATGAAAAGAGTATGATCAAAGTGTTACTTGCCTTGCTGACGATCCGTGAATCCTAGAGACTCGTAGTAACACGCTTCGCACTCCGGGAATTCTATCGCAAGCAAACAATAACAAACATAAGCAACAGGCAAAGATGCACAAGAAAAACTTCAACTGAAGGAGGCTGACCAGAAAGTTCAACTTAAGAACTCTGGTTCGCAAAAAGAATCAAACAAAACCGAGCAACGAAACTCAAACGGCGAAAGAAATAAGATCCGTTTACTAATCTGAACTAGGGTCAAATTTTACTGAGGCAAAAACTTGTTTGAGTTGGTTATTCAGTAAGAGGATTTCGATATGAAACTCCAAGCACTTGAATCGCCTGATTCCGATAAACGAGCGAAAAGTTATACTAGTTCGAACATCGGATCAGAAATCGCGATCAGGAAAATCGCGGAATAAATCCGATAAAAAGAAAAAAGACGAACAGTTTAACGGACGAACGTTCGTTAACTGAACCTAAACGAACAACGCGTTCGTTAAAACGAACGAACGAGCGAACGCTCGCTAAATAAATAAACCGGAGAAAAAACCGATCTATTTTAAAAAACGAAACTAGGGTTTTCTAAAAAAACCGAAGAGTTTTTTCTAAAAAAAACGACGACTCGGGTGGTACCTCCGGCGAGGCCCTCCGGCGGGGAGGGGCGGCTCCGGCGGGGCTAGCGAGGGGCGGCGGGGCTATGGTGA
Organism: Aegilops bicornis; assembly: GCA_021605145.1. Taxonomy (NCBI): domain Eukaryota; kingdom Viridiplantae; phylum Streptophyta; class Magnoliopsida; order Poales; family Poaceae; genus Aegilops; species Aegilops bicornis. The sequence goes on along the minus strand of CM038672.1, from coordinate 513,191,652 downwards.
CGGCGTGGGGTGGTGCGACAGTGGCGGTGGCGACTGCGGCCAGCGTGGCCAGGTGTGGGCGTCTCGGCTGTGGGCTGCAGTGGTGGGCTGGTGGGTGGTGGTGGGGCTCGGGCGGAGATTTAAAGGGGGGCTTGGCTTGGGCGCGGGGAGGAGTCAAGCGGACTCTCCTCGGCGTCCGTGCCAAGCAGCGGCGCCCATGAGGAGGCGGTCTGTGTGAGGCGGGCGGCTGCTCTGGTGAGCCTTAGGCCCGGTCGGTATGAGGATTTTTAAAATAGTTCCGCTCATAGAAAAATTCCTATAAAATAAAATGAAAATCTAAAAATACCAAAATAAATATTCACCGTCTAAATGGAATATTTAGAACGAGATGAACATTTTCTTGGCCCCTAAAATTCAATTTTTAAAACGTGCAAATTTTTCTAGGGCAAATAAAATTCCAAATAAAATCAAATAAAATCCAAATAATGATTTTAACATTTTCCCTCCAATATTTCAATTATTTTGGAGAAGTCATATTATCTCCCCTCATTTATTTTTAATATGAAATATTTTCCGGAGAGAAGAATAATTAAAATAAAAAAAATCCTTGTTCTCAGTATTTGATAAAAATCAAATATGAAAACCGGAAAATCCCCAACTCTCTCCGAGGGTCCTTGAGTTGCTTAGGATTTCGAGGATTGCGGAACGAAGATGCAATAAAATATGATATGCATAGATGACCTATGTATAACATTCCAAATTGAAAATTTGGGATGTTACAAACCTACCCCCCTTAAGATGAATCTCGTCCTTGAGATTCGGGTTAGCTAGAAAATAGGTGCGGATGGTCCTTGCGAATATCATCTTCCCGTTCCCAGGTGGCTTCTTCCTCGGTATGGTGGCTCCACTGAACTTTGCAAAACTTGATAACCTTGTTGCGAGTGACTCGGCTGTCAATGTCAAGAATCTTTACTGGCTTCTCCTCATAGGTCAAATTACTATCCAACTGAATCGCCTCAAGGGGCACTGTATCTCTTAACGATATATCGGCCATCTCAGCATGACACTTCTTCAACTGCGATACGTGGAACACATCGTGAACTCCTCACAATCCTTCAGGTAACTCCAGCTTGTAGGCAACTTCTCCCATCCGTTCCAAAACACAGTACGGTCCTACAAATCTTGGAGCTAGTTTTCCCTTAACTCCAAAACGTTTCACTCCCCTCAAGGGTGATACTCGCAGATAGGCTCTGTCTCCAATTTCATAGGTTACTTCCTTGCGTTTTGAATCTGCATAACTCTTCTGCCTGGATTGAGCAATCTTTAATCTGTCTCAGATCAGTTTAACCTTCTCCTCTGATTCTTTGATCAAATCTGGTCCAAACAACTGACGGTCTCCTACCTCATCCCACATCCATTCGGGTATCGGCATAGGCTGTAACAGTCCTGCTGGCTTCTGATGCTCTGCCTTCACTCTCTGACATACATCACATACGGCTACATACTCGGCCATATCCTTCTTCATACCAGTCCACCAGAAACGTTCCTTCAAATCCAAATACATCTTGGTGTTTCCGGTGTATCGAGTATGGTGAGTCATGGGCCTCTGAAGTATTAACTTCACGATCTCCGGGTTATTGGGCACATAAACTCGGTCCTCAAACCACAAGGTATCATGCTCATCCTCGCGAAAACCTTTGGCTTTACCTTTGCTCATCTTCTCTTTTATCTCAGCAATCTCTTTGTCTTCCTTCTGAGCTTCTCGAATCTTGTCCAACAATGTCGACTGAACCTCCATTGTTGCAATGAAACCTCTTGGGACAATCTCCAACCGAAGTTCCATGATATGCTCAGCTAACTCCTTTGGCAATCCTTTACTTTCAAGGATATTAGCATAACTCTTCCGGCTCAAAGCGTCTACTACGACATTGGCCTTTCCTGGATGATAGTGCAGCTTCATATCATAATCCTTTATAAGTTCCAACCATCTCCTCTGCCTAAGGTTCAACTCCTTTTGAGTGAAAATGTACTTCAAACTCTTTTGATCCATGTACATATCACAACGGTTTCCAATAAGATAATGTCTCCAAGTCTTCAATGCGTGCACTACCGCTTCTAGCTCCAAATCATGCGTGGCATAGTTCAACTCATGAGGCTTCAGTTGCCGTGAGGCATACGAAACAACCTTTCTGTCCTGCATAAGCACACATCCCAGTCCCAAGCGTGAGGCGTCACAATACACTTGAAACTCCTTATGTATATCTGGCAATGTTAGCACTGGGGCTGTAGTCAAACGTTTCTTCAACTCCTGAAAACTTGCCTCGCAATCTTACATCCATTTAAACTTAGTATCCTTCTTGATGAATTCAGTCATTGGCTTAGCAATCTTGGAAAAATTCTCAATGAATCTCCGATAATATCCTGCGAGTCCAAGGAAAGCTGCGGATCTCGCCAACTGAAGTGGGTGCCAACCATTCAAAGGATCGATCGAACCTTCTTTGGGATCTACTGCTATACCTTCTCCTGATATAACATGCCCAAGAAATCCAACTTCGTTCAACCAAAACTCGCACTTGCTGAATTTGGCGTATAACTGGTGTTCCCTGAGTTTCTCGAGAACCAAACGCAAATGCTCCTTGTGCACCTCTTCGTTCTTAGAGTATACCATAATATCATCAATAAACACCACAACAAACTTGTGCAAATACTCCATGAACACCTTGTTCATCATGCTCATGAAATAGGCCGGGGCGTTAGTCAGTCCAAACGACATGACCGTATACTCATATAATCTGTACCGCGTGGTGAATGTTGTCTTTGGTATATCCTTCTCTCGAATCTTCAACTGATGGTATCCTGATCGTAGATCGATCTTCGAAAACACCTTAGCTCCTTGCAATTGATCAAACAGATCGTTAATCATCGGTAAGGGATACTTGTTCTTTATCGTTACTTCGTTCAAGGCTCGGTAATCAACGACCATCCTCAGGGATTTATCCTTCTTCTCGACCAAAAGTACTGGTGCTCCCCAAGGTGATGAACTTCTTCGAATGTAACCTTTCTCCAATAACTCCTTGATCTGCTTCTTAATTTCCTCCAGATCATTTGTGGCATCCGATAGGGTCTCTTGGACATTGGCCCTGTACCTGGCAATAGCTCTATCAGGAACTCAATGTCTCGATCCGGTGGCATGCCTCGTAACTCCTCTGGGAAAACATCCAGAAAATCTTTTACTACAGGCACTTCCTCCTGTACAACTCCCATGAGGGCATTCACTTGGCTCCTATTCGGCACATGCCTAGATACATACTTAATCCTTTTTCCCTCCGGGGTGGTAAGGTAAATTGACTTGCTAGCACAGTCAATACTTCCTCCATACTTTGACGTCCAGTCCATACCTAATATCACATCCAATCCTTGCGACTCCAAGATGATTAGGTCAGACGGAAAAACATGCGTCCCAACGGTTAGTGGTATCTGGGTGCACCATCTGCTAGCCATGTACTCGCCTCCAAAGTAGCTCACTAAAGAGGGGTCCTAAGGGTTTGGGTTGGTAACTTAAACTTATCCACAAATCCCCTTGATATGTATGAATGCGATGCACCAGTATTGAAAAGAATAAGAGCGGTAAATGACTTAACCAAAAACTTACCTATTACCGCGTCTGGCTGCTCTTAAACTTCCTCCACGTTAACGTGGTTCACTTGTCCTTTGTTGAATGGATTTGGCTTCTTCCCAGCGCTCCCATTTCCATTTCCATTCCTCCCTTCAGGGCAGTCATTGGCATAGTGCCCTATCTTCCCGCACTTAAAGAAAGTGACTTGACTTAGGTCTCTTTTGGCGGGTGTAGATGGGTTAGAGCGGTTCTGATTGTTATTGACTCCGTTCCCATTCCCATTCTTCACACCATTTTGGTTATGTGATCCTCCTCCAGTATGGTTATGACCTCCATGGTTATGAACAAGTCCTCCAGAGTTCGGGGTTAAGCGAGGCTTCTGGTGAGCTCCTGAGTTGTACTTCCCTTGTCCATACTTCCTCTTACGGCTCTCAATTTGTTGCTGCTTTCCTTCAATCATAAGGGCCTTGTCTACCAACTCCTGGTAGTTATTGAAAGTTGCCACCATCAACTGCATACTCATCTCATCATTCAGCCCTTCCATAAACTTCTCCTGCTTCGCGGCATCTGTGGCCACATCATCAAGGGCATAAGCGTGATAACTTGCTAAACTCATCCACGTCATCGGGCCTGATGACAGTTCCCCAGTGTAAGTTGCGAAACTCACGCTTCTTCATCTGCATGGCTCCAGTTGAGACATGGGTCGTGCGAAAAGCTTGTTGAAACTGGTCCCAAGTGACATTGGCTATAGGAAAAGTAGCCGTGTAATTCTCCCACCATGCGCCTGCTGGTCCATCCAATTGATGTGCGGCAAAGCGCACCTTCTCAGCATCTGTGCATCCTGCGGTGTTTAACTCCCTTCCAATACGGCGTAGCCAATCATCAGCAACTATTGGCTCGGTGCTACTGGAAAACACCGGCGGTTGTAACCTCAGGAAACAGGCTAAATTGTCCACTGGCGGCGGGTTGTCATTGTTGTTGTTGTTGCCACAGTTACGAACTAGCAATTGCATCAAGGCATTTTGCTTCTTTGGATCAACTGGGTGAGCTCCGGTGGGAAAACAAAATCGGTTTCACGTCTCGGAGGCATCTGAGGGTTTAGATGGAAGAGATTAGAATAGAAAAAAGGTCTAGTGAGAAAACACTACCCATATGCATATGAGGCAAACACAATCATTTCACTCAATCAATCAAGCAAGGGCATACAAACGATCTAGGACTATCCCAAAAGTGCTCAACTACTACTAGTTACATGGGGGAATACTACTAATATATGGTGTTCATCAAGAAATTTTGATCGGTGGAAGACTCCATGATGTCAGCTCCAGCTTCATCTTCGTAGTCATCATCACTTGGATCGGAATCGGTGTTGTCGATGATGATGTAGTTATGCGAGCAAGTGGGATCTTCTTCCTCTTCTTCTGGTGCAGGTCCTCCCATGAATACTCTGATCTTCTTGACTAGATCATCGTTCTTCTCCAGTAGTATCTTGATTTCCTCCTCATATCCATCGCGTGTAAACTTGAGTTCTTCCTCCAGCTCGATGATTACGGTCTTCGCCTTTTCAACTCCATCATGTCTCACAAGATACCGGTTCTCTGACGTCGAATGTGCTGGTTTAGCTCCTGGATGAAAGCTGCAATGGATCTATCCTTCTTGGTGTTGATTACTTCCCATTGCTCGTCTTGGTGCCCACATATTTGGTAGATGGTGTCCTTAAGCTCCCTATTGTAGACTTCTCCAATACGTCCCATGGTAATGTGAGCTGCCATACTCTTGCCAAGACTCCAGGTGGGTGCTTCGAAAGAAAACTCTATGGGCTTAGAAGTTGGTGAGAACGTCCTTCCTGGAACTTTTACTTGAATCATCCAGATCTATTCTTAATGTAAAGTTGCGTTGTACGTCCAGGTGAAGCTTGGTATTCCAATGTTCAAGTACCTAGTGACTTCCTTCAAGTGGCGTCCAAAAGGTGTGTCTTCATCCGGTTGTGCAAACTTGTTCTTCATCTCCGTCATCCTAAAGAGTGAAAAAATGGAGAGGAGTCAGAAATGAGTAGAGAAGAGTGACCTATGGTTTATCTCAGTGGTCATGTCCTACACTCAGCGTGTGCTCTGATACCATCTTGTAGCGATCCGACCTGAGATGGTCAAGTCTCTGTGTTTCAGTGTCATCCCTGGATCGGTAATGCTGACACACACAGTAATCGAAGGATTTATAACATAGTAGCAATCACACACTTATTACATCGAATGTCTCAAAATACAACTTATTACAATAATATGGCTTAAGGCCATCTAATGCGGTAATAGCGGAAGGCTTGGAAGATAAAGTGAGTCCATCAACTCCAACGGCATAGCTGAGCTGCACGGCAACGACCTATCGAACCTTACTCCTCGTCTGAAAAGTCTGCAACATAATACGTTGCAGCCCGAAAACGGGTCAGCACATGGAATATGCTGGCAATATAACACAGTAGAGCAAGAATAATACTATCACTACATGCAATATTTGGCTGGTGGAAAGCTCTATGGTTATAGTTTTGCGAAAAGCCAATTTTTCCCTTCAACAAAGGAATATACTTTATTTTAATTATCATGGTGGTTGAAACATCATTGAGAAGGTATAACCCCAACTCAATCCCAATTAAGGTAATTAACATCCTAGCAATATTAATCGAGAGTGATGAGATACATGCGAATACTCAAGTACTAGATACTCAGAATTGTCCATAACCGGGGACACGGCTAACCATGATTAGATTTTACACTCTGCAGAGGTTTGCGCACTTTTCCCCATAAGACTAGATCGCCTCCGTTGATTTCTCGCACTACATGGTGTTTGAGAACCGGATGACCGAGACACAGTCTTTTAGAAACGTTAACTCTCTACTCCGGGTAGACCATACCAAACCTACAAAACCCACTACCTGCTGATCTACCTCTTCAAGAGCTTCATGTAACTTACTCAACTATGCTAGAGCCCATAGTAGCTTGTGGCTGCACATGGAAGTTTCTAGCATGAATAAACTCAGTTCCCTTTGAGCCTGGGTGGCGGTCCATAGGAAGATCACACGGGTACCCCAGGATTTCCAAAGATAAAGCAGACAACCTTTGGGTTCCCTAGGTGCCTCAATCCACCCAAATGTTAATTAAAGTTGCCACCTTAAGTTAAACCATTAATTAACAATCTCACATCTGTCATGGAATACACTCAAACCCAAACCACATCTACGAGCATAGCATAGCAATATAAGCGACACGTAGAAGTAACTCCCAAGGGTTTGATAGTAACAGGGCAATAGGTTCTACCTCAACTACTACTTCCCAACCCACAAGTTAATGACATCTTAATCAATGCAATGTTTGAGGATTGGAACTAATGCATAAAAACTGGGTATGAAAAGAGTATGATCAAAGTGTTACTTGCCTTGCTGACGATCCGTGAATCCTAGGGACTCGTAGTAACACGCTTCGCACTCCGGGAATTCTATCGCAAGCAAACAATAACATACATAAGCAACAGGCAAAGATGCACAAGAAACACTTCAACTGAAAGAGGCTGACCAGAAAGTTCAACTTAAGAACTCCGGTTCGCAAAAAGAATCAAACCAAACCGAGCAATGAAACTCAAACGGCGAAAGAAATAAGATCCGTTTACTAATCTGAACTAGGGTCAAATTTTACAGAGGCAAAAACTTGTTTGAGTTGGTTATTTGGAAAGAGGGTTTCGAGATGAAACTCCAGGCGCTTGAATCGCCTGATTCTGATAAACGAGCGAAAAGTTATACTAGTTCGAACATCGGATCAGAAATCGCGATCAGGAAAATCGCGGAATAAATTTGATAAAAAGAAAAACGACGAACAGTTTAACGAACGAACGCTCGTTAACTGAACCTAAACGAAGAACACGTTCGTGAAAACGAAGGAACGAGCGAACGCTCGCTAAATAAATAAACCAGAGAAAAAAAACCGATCTATTTAAAAAAACGAAACTAGGGTTTTCTAAAAAAACCGAAGTAGTTTTTCTAACGGGGCCCTCCGGCGGCTCGTGGGCTAGCGAGGCGGCGGTGCTCGCGACGTGGTGGTGCGACGGGCGGCGGGCGGCGAGGCGCGACGGCGTGGGCGGCTCAGGCGTGTGGCGGGTCAAGTGGTGGTGGGGCTCGGCGGAGATTTAAAGGGGCGACTTGGCTTGGGGGGACGCCGGGGAGGAGTCTGAGCCGGACTCTCCTCGGCGTCCGTGCAAGCACGGCGGCAACCTGCGAGGGGAGGCGGTGGGCGGCGGAGCCTTCCTGGGCCTTAGGCCCAGTCGGTATGAGGAATTTTTTAAATAGTTCCAATCGATGAAAAATTCCTATAAAATAAAATAAAAATCTAAAAATACCAAAATAAAATTTTCACCGTCTAAATGGAATATTTAGAACAAGATGAACATTTTCTTGGGCCCTAAAATGCAATTTTTAAAACGTGCAAATTTTTCTAGGGCAAATAAAATTCCAAATAAAATCAAATAAAATCCAAATAATGATTTTAACATTTCCTCCAATATTTCAATTTTTTTGGAGAAGTCATATTATCTCCCCTCATTTATTTTTAATATGAAATATTTTTCGAGAGAAGAATAATTAAAATCAATAATCCTCGTTCTCATTATTTGATAAAAATCAAATATGAAAACCGGAAAATCCCCAACTCTCTCCGAGGGTCCTTGACTTGCTTAGGATTTCGAGGATTGCGGAACGAAGATGCAATAAAATATGATATGCATAGATGACCTATGTATAACATTCCAAATTGAAAATTTGGGATGTTACAAGTCAAGTCTAGTAACAAGAACAAGAAGGATTCTTCCTCTAGTAGTAACAATAATCATGCTAAATTCAATGTTGTTGCTTCTAGTAGTTCTCTTGATTCCACTAATGATTCTCTTAGCCAAGTTACACTTGAGCAAGAAAATAGCTTATTGAAGGGAATTATAGAGAAAGGTGTTTACAAGAGTCTTGCTGGGAGTAAGCAATTTGAGGAAATTGTACACAAGCAAGGAAGGCACCGGAAGAATCAAGGTGTTGGTTTTGAACGAAAGTTCAATGCCAAATGGAGTTGGGTGGGAAGAAGATCCATACCCCAAGACGAAGTTTGTTCCCCAACAAGAGAAGTATGATCCTACTTCTTTCAAAGGGACACAAGCTCAAGATGATCTTCCACCACAAGACCACAAGCAAAAAGGGAAGGACAAGCTTGAAGAAGAAATTGATGCATTTGAAGAAGCTCCTAAGACCTTGGTCAAGTGGGTTCCCAAGACTACATCAAGTTCCACTTCATCAAGTACGACTACAACTCCGAGGATTCCCATCAAGATGATGTGGATCCCGAAGAAGAAGAACTAGAGAGTTCTTGAGGGTGACTCACTTGACATATTTCGGTCATATCATTTTGGCAAGAACAAGTGCAATCAACTTCCACATCTTGCACTAGTTTAAGGAGTAACAAACCCTCTTGTTGGTAAGACAAGGGACAAGGTAACCTAATGCTCTCATAGACATTATCTTGTGTGTGCATCACTCTATGTCTATGGATATCCTTGTTTGTTCCTTGTGGGACTAACCCGTGTAGGTATTGAAAGTGCAACTCACTCCAAAGGATTGCTCCAAATGATCTACATCAACATTGAGCATCCACATCTTCAACACCTACATGAAGTCATCATCGACAAAACCCAAGGTTAGTTTATCCCTCTATAAGGGGGATCTCACATCTAGGGGGAGCTTTACTCTAAGAACTGAGCTAAAGCAACTCTAATGGTGTGAATACAACAATGCATTATGTAAAAGTGGTAACCCCACTTGAGCTTAAACGATGAGTATGACCTATGATCAAATGTTCTCATTTGACTCCTAAGTCAATATGCTCATATATAGATGACCAAGTCATCGCCAATTGCTTGATAGATGCTAGAATTGGTTGTGCATGCTTTGCCACATATTTCATTTGCCATTTTATTGTGTGAGCATGTTGATTGCATATTTTACTCATTCGAGGACATCCACTTGTTGTTTTGATTTATTGTTTTCTTTTTCTTTTGCCAAGTGGATGGACAAGAATGCCTAAGAACCTTCTCTAGCTATCTATGCTCTTCTCGTCTCAAACTATATTCATGCTACATCACAAAATTTGATCAAGTCAGATTGGAACCACTCTGTGAGGAGCACTCCGGAGTCCCCGATTCGTCATAGACTTAAACTTCCAAAACTTCTTTGTGCGTTTCGGTCTGAGCGATTCATCCATTTCGGTCATACCGAGATCACTAAGTCGATCTAGGTTTTCAATCTCGGTGCAACCGATTTGAACTTTTCGGTCACACCGATTTGGTCAGAATCGCTTGCGATTATGCATCTTGGTGCCACCGAGTTGTTCCACTCGGTCACACCGACAGGGCCGGGCTATATATACCCACGGGAAAAACTTTGGAAATTTTCTCCGAACTCCTTTGCCCGCGCTCAGCCCGTTCTGCCTCCTGGGTCTCCGGATCATCCTCCTCGTCACGAGCTGCCTCCTGCCGCTGGTCTCCGCCACCGTCAACGAGAATCATCCCCGCCGTTGCCGCCATAGCGAGTTCATCACCGAACTAGGGTATGAACTTGATCACTGTGCTATCCTTATCTGATTCCTAGCACATTGTGTTCGCCATGAATCTTGCCACGATTGAAACTATCCTATCCAGTCAAAACACTCCGTAGATTAGAGATGAATTGAAAATTTAGGGCTAGGTTACCGCCGAAACCATCTCGGACCAACCGAGTTGTGGAACGCGTTACCACCGATTCGGCTAAGGCCATTGCACATGTAACTCTCGGTCTGACCGAGAATTGCAAATCGGTGTGACCGAGTTCAGAACTCTGTGAAACCCTAGCAGTCTCGGTGCCACCGAACTGTGACTCAGTCTGACCGAGTTCACTAGTTTAGGTTCCAAAAGCTGCTTGGTATCACCGAGTTTACAAATCGGTAGATCCGAAATGCTTTACGTGGAAAACTAAAACTAAGTTTTTGACTCATTCTTTTGCAAAAACCTCTGTATTTTGTGATGCTCATCCACTCTATCTCATCTATATCTACTCACAAGGTCTGTTGTCAGTGATTGCAATATGTCTGATCAAAGTGACAGCCAGAACAGGGAAGAGGAGCAGGTTCACATGAGTGAGGGCACTAGTCCCTCTAGCAGCTATTATGAGGGCAGCAGGAGCACCCCAAGCAATCTACCCAAAGCTGCCACTAGGGCCAGAAAGAAGAAAACTTCAGAATCTGAGGATGAAGACTATGTGGCAGTTGAAGATGAGGCCACTTCCAAGAAGGAAGTGCTCAAGAAAGAATATGGCTCAGCTGCAGCAAGTAAGCCAGGTCTGAAGACCAAAAGGCCAGCAGGAAGACAACCCATGTCTAAAGCCAGAAACTCCACTCAACCATCTCTGGAAGCTGAACCCAAAGAGGATGCTGCAGAAGGGAAGAAGAGTAAGGAAAGGGTCAAAAAGACCATGGCCAGAGTAATTGGAAAGCCTTCCATGATGGAAGAGGAGGAAGAAGAAGAGGATGCTGCACCAGCACCCAAAGCTCAGAAGCTTATGGGTGATGCTATTAGGTCAAGGGCTGCTTCATCAAAGTACAAAGTAGCACCCAAGGCTGCCTCCAAACCCAAGACTGCACCCAAGAGGAGTACCAGGAACATTCCAGCTGCTGAGAAGAACAAGGCCCCAGTGCCTGAAACTGCTGCTGAAGAAGAAGATGATGAGACACATGTTTTGAGAAAATTGAAGCCTAAAATTCCAGATCATAATGATGCCCATCCTGTAGCTGAGAACATGAAGATCAGGAAGGACTCAGGATTAAGGCTATGGAGAGAGTCAGATTCATATGCCACCAGAAGGAGAATTGTTGTAGACTACAGGTTCCACACAAAGGAACAGCAGGACTTCTATGAGACAATTCTCACTGGACAAGAAACCAATAGTGTGTGACATGAGATGGGTCAACTGGGAATACATTAAGGAGAATGAAGAACACTATCCTGGTGTGTACGACAGCTTGATTAAGCTTGTGGAGTAGCAGACTTTGTGGGCGAGAAGCTCACAAAGTGGAATGATGAGTTAATAATGCAATTCTACCCACAAAGACACTTCTATCTAGATGGCAGGATAGTATGGATGTCTCAAGGTACTAGGTACCAATCATCAATTGAAGAATGGGCTAATCTGATCAATGCACCTAAGGAGGAAGAGGATGACTTGGATGTCTATGCCAAGAAGAAGATGGATCACAACACTATGGCACATATGTACAAGGAGATCCCAGATGCTGCTATAGAATCACACAAGTTTGGATCAGTACATTACCTTCTGTCAGGACTGCCAACCATTAACTGGATCCTCAGGCACACTCTCTTGCCCAAGTCAGGTGATCACAACATGATCAGAGGCCATGCAATAAATCTGCTACATTTATTTGATGTGCAACAAATCTCAAGGTTATGAGTCTTATAGTTGAAACTATCAAGAGGACAACTGCTGACCATAAGAGAAGTTGTGGGTATGCCCCACAGATCCAGGAGCTGATTAACTCCAAGATGGGCACTGGCACATACTTGTTGGACAAGGAGCACATGCCTATCTATCCAGACTTTGAGGACAACCAAGTGGTTATGAATGAAGATGAACCATCTTCTGTGCAAGCTCAAGCGAAGAAGGAGAAGGCAAGGACTGAGAAGGCTGCCAAGATGCCAACAATGGAAGAGGCATCTCAGTACTTCTTGAAGAGCAAACAGGATCAACTTGGCTACTTGATTGAATCCACTCTGAGGATTGAGAAGGGGCTGGCCACCTTGACTCAAAACCAGGAGAGCCTGGAAAGGATCATGGAGCAAAAGTTCTATGACATGGATGTGAAGGTAACTGAGATCCACTCTGTTGTTGAGCAACTTCAGGATGATATGCAGGAGAGGAAGGGCAAGTCAACCACTAAGGCTTTTGCCAGAGTGCCTAGAGCTCAGAGATCAGCTGCAGTGCCAGTGACAGACACCAGAGCCACTTCATCTGCACCAGCTACAGCTCCAGTGCCACCAACTCCAGCACCTACTCCACCAGCTCCATCTACATCAACTGATGCCTTCGTCCTTGGCGTTCTGTCTACACCACCACCAAGATCAAGCACGAGAGACGATTTAGTGCTATGCATTTTCTATGAACTTTTGGTAACTTGTTGCCAAAGGGGAGAAAAATGTATAGATCATAGGCTTCGAGAGAGAGCGTTGCTTTTTATTCTCTCTTGCTTTGGTGGTTAAACTTTATTTTCTTGATTGAGATACTTTACATGCATGTGATACTTGGATGATCATGTGTTTGATCATATGCTACATTAATGCTCGTTGGATGACATTATTCTTTTATCTCTATATGATCATTCACTTTGCTTGGTGATGAGTGCATGTATTCTATTGTTATCATTTTGAGCGCTCCACCAAGATGTATGTGGCATGGAAGACTAACCCATGAACCTAACTCTTTGTGCATTTGCAGTCCAAAGCAAATCTTAAACTATGCATAAATTTAGGGGGAGCTCTTTCTTTTCACATACTTCTCAAAGCGACAATGTTTTTCACTCTTATTATCATTTGTCGAAGCTTTGATCTATATGTTGTCATCAATTACCAAAAAGGGGGAGATTGAAAGTGCAACTATCCCTGGGTGGTTTTGGTAATTCCTAACAACATATAGCTCATTGAGTTAACATCATTCCAAGATGAATATTTCAGGAAAAGCTCAATGAATGGCATGGCATGGATGAGGAAAGTGGACCCCTCAAAATACTAAGGATAAAAGGATTGGCTCAAGCTCAAAGCTCAATACTCTACATTTTATATTTTAGTGATCCAAGATCACATTGAGTCTATAGGAAAAGCCAATACTATCAAGGAGGGATGTGGTGTTGCTTAATGGCTTGCTTGCTCAAAGTTCTTAGTGATAGCTCCAAAACCCTCAACTACTTTCCCACATCCACATATGACCTAAACCAAAAGTCAAACTCGGCCCCACCGACTCTTTTTATCCGGCGCCAGCGAGTTCAGATGTCATAGCCACTGCCACAAACCCTTGGCAAATCGGTCTCACCGATAGGGATCTCGGTCTCACCGAGATGGGATTGTAATCTCTCTGTTTCCCTTTGTAACGTTTTGGTCCCACCGAGATGAGCGATCGGTCCCACCGAGATTGCAATGTAAACTCTCTGTTTCCTTTCTGTAACATTTCGGTCTCACCGAAATGAGCGAATCGGTCCCACCGAGTTTACCTGACCAACTCTCTGGTTAGCTTATTACCAAAATCGGTCCCACCGAGTTTGTGTAATCGGTCTCACCGAGATTACGTTATGCCCTAACCCTAACCATATCGGTCCTACCGATTTGCATGTCGGTCCCACCGAAAATCCTAACGGTCATTAGATTTGCTAAATCAGTCCGACCGAGTTTATCAATTCGGTCTCAGCGGGATTGGTAAATTGTGTGTAACGGTTAGTTTTTGTGTGGAGGCTATATATACCCCTCCACCCACTCTTCATTCATGGAGAGAGCCATCAGAACGAACCTACACTTCCAATACACATTTTCTGAGAGAGAACCACCTACCCTTGTGTTGAGGCCAAGATATTCCATTCCTACCATATGAATCTTGATCTCTAGCCTTCCCCAAGTTGCTTTCCACTCAAATCTTCTTTCCACCAAATCCAAATCCTGTGAGAGAGAGTTGAGTGTTGGGGAGACTATCATTTTAAGAACAAGAGCAAGGAGTTCATCATCAACACACCATTTGTTACTTCTTGGAGAGTGGTGTCTCCTAGATTGGCTAGGTGTCACTTGGGAGCCTCCGACAAGATTGTGGAGTTGAACTAAGGAGTTTGTAAGGGCAAGGATATCGCCTACTTCGTGAAGATCTACCGCTAGTGAGGCAAGTCTTTCGTGGGCGACGGCCATGGTGGGATAGACAAGGTTGCTTCTTTGTGGACCCTTCGTGGGTGGAGCCCTCCATGGACTCGCGCAACTGCTACCCTTCGTGGGTTGAAGTCTCCATCAACGTGGATGTACGATAGCACCACCTATCGGAACCACGACAAAAACATCTGTGTCTCCAATTGCGTTTGAATTCTCCAAACCCTTCCCTTTACATTCTTGCAAGTTGCATGCTTTACTTTCCGCTGCTCATATACTCTTTGCATGCTTGCTTGAATTGTGTTAAGATTGCTTGACTTGTTCTAAGATAGCTAAAATCTGCCAAAGACTAAAATTGGGAAAATGATAAGTTTTTATTTGGTCAAGTAGTCTAACCACCCCACCTCTAGACATACTTTCGATCATACACCTTTGCTTTCTTGCATGTTGAACTTCTTGAATAGATCCTTGGTATACTTTGTTTGTGAGACAAAGGTACCTTCCTTAGTTTGCTTGATTTGCAAACCATGGAAAATTTTGAGTTCACACATCATAGACATCTCAAACTTCTCTGAAATCAACCTTCCAAATTTCTCACTAAAATGGGGGTTAGTAGAACCAAATATGATATCGTCAACATAGATTTGGCACACAAATAATTCTCCATTAACCCTTTTAGTGAAGAGATTTGAATCAATTTTCCCAATTTCAAATCATTTCTCAATAAGAAACTTAGTCAAGCATGTATACCAAGCTCTAGGGACTTGTTTAAGACCATAAAGAGCTTTGTGAAGTTTGTAAACATGATTAGCTTTCTTGGGATTAACAAAGCCAGGAGGTTGTCTAACATAAACTTCCTCCTCAATTTCACCATTTAAAAATGCACTTTTAATATCCATTTTGTATAGAGTGATATCATGGTGATTGGCATGCAAGTAAAATGTGAATGGATTCAAGTCTAGCAACGGGGCATATGTCTCACCATAGTCCATACCTTCGACTTGAGTGTAGCCTTGTGCAACGAGACGAGCCTTGCTATGCACCACTTGTTGATACGTCTCCGACGTATCTATAATTTTTTATTGTTCCATGCTATTATATTATCGATCTTGGATGTTTTATATGCATTATTATGATATTTTATATCATTTTTTGGGACTAACCTATTAACCTAGTGCCAAGTGCCAATTGATCTTTTTTCCTTGTTTTTGTCTTCTATAGAAAATCAAAACCAAACGGAGTCCAAACGGAACGAAACAGTTTGAGGATTTTTCTTGGACCAGAAGACACCCAGGAACCTTCAGGAGGGGGTCAGAGGGGCCACCAGTTGGCGATAAGCTTGCGAGGCGCGCCCTAGGGGGGCGCCCCTAGGCTTGTGGGCCCCCTGATGCTCCTCCAACCCTAATCTTTGCTTTATAAATACCCAAATATTCCCCATATACCGAAGGGCACACCAAAAAAAATTCCGTCGCCGCAAGCTTCTGTTCTCGTGAGATCCCATCTTGGGGCCTTTTCCGGTACTCCGCCGGAGTGGGATTCGATCACGGAGGGCTTCTACATCAACCTTGCTGCCCTTCCGATAATGTGTGAGTAGTTTACCACAGACCTACGGGTCCATAGCTAATAGCTAGATGGCTTCTTATCTCTCTTTGATCTTCAATACAATGTTCTCCTTGATGTTCTTGGAGATCTATTCGATGTAATCTTCTTTTGCGGTGCGTTTGTCGAGATCCGATGAATTGTGGATTTATGATCAGATTATCTATGAATATTATTTGAGTCTTCTCTGAACACTTTAATGCATGATTAAGATAGCTTTGTATTTCTCTCCAGTCTATTGATTTGGTTTGGCCAACTAGATTGATTTTTTTTGCAATGGGAGAGGTGCTTTCTAGTGGGTTCAATCTTGCGGTGCTTATACCCAGTGACAGAAGGGGACATGCCACGTATTTGTATTATTTCCACTAAGGATAAAAAGGTGGGGTTTATTCATATTGATTGGATCTATCCCTCTACATCATGTTATCTTGCTTAAGGCGTTTCTCCGTTCTTGTTAACTTAATACACTAGATGCATGCTGGATAGTGGTCGATGTGTGGAGTAATAGTAGTAGATGCAGGCAGGAGTCGGGCTACTTGTCACGGACGTGATGCCTATATTCATGATCATTGCCTTGTATATCGTCATAACTTTGTGCTTTTCTATTAATTGTTCAACAGTAATTTGTTTACCCACCGTATGCGTTCTTTCAAGAGAGAAGCCTCTAGTGAAAACTATGGCCCCGAGTCTATTTTTATCATATTATTTTCATATCTATAAAACCAAAAACACAAAAATACCTTGCTGCAATTCATTTACCTTTATTTATTTTGCACTTTTACCTATCTTTTATACCTATCTCTATCAGATCTCATCCTTGCAAGTAACCCTGAAGGGATTGACAACCCCTTTTTTGCGTTGGGTGCAAGTATTTGTTTGTTTGTGTAGGTGCAATCGTTTGGGACTTGTGTGTTCCTCCTACTGGATTGATACCTTGGTTCTCAAACTAAGGGAAATACTTATCTCTACTCTGCTGCATCACCCTTTCCTATTCAAGGGGAAAACCAACGCAAGCTCAAGAAGTAGCAGGAAGGATTTCTGGCGCCGTTGCCGGGGAGGATCTACATCAAGCCTACCAAGTACCTATCATAAACTCTCATCTCTTGCACTTACATTATTCGCCATTTGCCTCTAGTTTTCCTCTCCCCCACTTCTAAAACATTTTCAGAAAACACAAAAATATTTGTGTTTTTATTTGTCTTCTTTCGGTTCGTCTTTTCGTTCGCCTTTTGTTTGCTTGTGTGCTAGATTGCTTGCTTTGCTATCATGTCTGAATCTTGGGAGGTTATCATTGAAAAAGTAGTAATAATCTTAAGTAAAAACTTGATGATTTTGCTAATGATGATCCTCATGAATAACCTACTATCATGCACACTAAAATACTCTGTGTAGGTAGTGGTAATATTATTGGAAAAGGTGTTATTCAAGATTTCTTTACTTGTGTCGGTATGTTACCTATGTTAGGAGGATCGATTCTTAATAAAACTTCTAGCCTCGCGGATGCAATATCTTTGCTTATAGTTGAACGTGAAAGACAATTTGTTCACATGCATCCATGCATACAAAGGATTCTCCTAGAATTTTCTAATATTCATGATCTTTCCGTTAAGCGTGTTACCACTATATTTCTAGCTTATGAATTTGGGCATGTTATCAAAGAAGCACGTGAAATATTTGCTCATTACAATATAAATTGTGGTTTCCCTCCTATATAAGAGATATTTTTGCTCAACGCAAGCTCAAGAGTTAAGGAGATTACAATCTCCAGATTATGCCATTTACAATGAAAATCTAAGAAAAAGGGTTCCTCCAGATGTATTGATTGATAAGATTTCTGAGCTTGATGATAATTTTTCTATACAAAATAATGGTCTAAGGCATGTTCTTAAAGAAAGGCTTAGGGATCATATTCAAAGGAACGTTTATAGTGAAGAGATAGTGATCACCTATAAAGGGCCGAGGGAGGAACTTCCTCATCCCAAACTTGATCTCATAGATCCGTACCCAATTACTTCCTTTTGATTACTTTTTCTTGCCACAAAGGAAACTTGCCGCTGAAAGGAGGGAGTATGAGATGAGCATGGATGATCTCCCTCACTTCTATTACAATGCCTAGATCTATGCATTATGCCTAGCTAGGGGCATAAAATAGTAGCGCTTGTTGGGAGGCAACCCAATGTTATTTTTGTTTTTATTCTTTTGCTTCTGTTTTTCAATAAATATGCAATTATACTTGTGTTATGATTGTGTTTAAGAGTTTTAATTAGTGTTTGTGTCAAGTAGATCCTTTGGGATGATCTATGGTGATAGTTGATTTGATTCTGCTGAAAAACAGAAACTTTTGCGCTCAGTTCTGGAATTTTGTAAATTCACAGAAACATGCTTTTGATCCGATTTTTTACAAAAGATTTATATACAAATTGCCTACATTGTCATAATTGTTCAGAATTTTTGGAGTTACAGAAGTTTGGATAAGTCCAGATTACTACAGATTGTTCTATTTTTGACAAATGTTGTTTTCATTGTGTTGTTCGCTTATTTTGATGAATGTATGGGTAGTATCAAGGGGGGGGGGGTATGAACTATGGAGAAGTTAGAATACATTATATATAATGCAAATATGAAATTGGAATGATTTTACAACACTACCTAAAGTGGTGATTTGCTTTTATTATACTAACGGATCTCGCGAGTTTTCTGTTGAGTTTTGTGTTGTGCAGTTTTACGGTTTTGGGTGAAGTTTCGATGGACTATGGAATAAGGAGTGGCATGAGCCTAAGCTTGGGGATACCCAAGGCACCCCAAGGTAATATTCAAGGACAACCAAGCATCTAAGCTTGGGGATGCCCCGGATGGCATCCACTCTTTTGTCTACAATCAATCGGTAAATTACTTGAGGCTATATTTTTATTCACTACATGATATGTGTTTTGCTTGGAGCGTCTTGTATTATATGAGTCTTTGCTTTATTTGCTTTTTAGTTTGCCACAATCATCCTTGCTGTACACACTTTTGGAGAGGGACAAACATTAATCATGAATTTATTAGAATACTCTTTGTGCTTCACTCATACGTCTCCGTCGTATCTACTTTTTCTAACGCTTTTACTCTTGTTTTGGACTCTAATTTGCATGATTTGGATGAAACTAACCCGGACTGATGCTTTTTCAGCAGAACTACCATGGTGTTGTTTTTTTTGCAGAAATAAAAGTTCTCGGATTAGACGAAACTTTGCGAGGATTTTTTTATATAATAAAATAGAATTGCTGGAGCCAAGAACCACTGGAGGAGGGGCACCTGGGTGGGCACAACCCACCAGGGCGCGCCCCGTCCTAGCGCGCCCAGGTGGGTTTTCCCCACCTGGTGGCCCCGCTGGCCCTATCTCTAACGTTATAAATTCACATTTTCGGAGAAAAAAGTCAGGGAGAAAGAATTATCGTGTTACACGAGACGCAGCCGCCGTCGCCTCTTGTTCTTCATCAGGAGGCCAGATCTGGAGTCCGTTTGGGGCTCCGGAGAGGGGGATCTTCGATCTTCGTCATCACCAACCCTTCTCCATCGCCAATTCCATGATGCTCTCCACCGAGAGTGAGTAATGCCTTCCTAGGCTCGCTGGTCGATGAGGGAGTTGGATGAGATTCATCATGTAAATGAGTTAGTTTTGTTAGGGCTTGAACCCTAGTATCCATTATGTTCTGAGATTGATGTTGCTATGACTTTGCCATGCTTAATGCTTGTCACTTTGGGCCCGGGTGCCATGATTTCAGATCTGAACCTTTTATGTTATCATCATTACATCTATGTTCTAGTTCCGATCTTGCAAGATAGAGTCACCTACTACATGTTATGATCTGCAAACCCCGGAGTGACAGAAGTCGGGATACTTTCCAGTGATGGCCGTAGTTTGAGGAGTTCATGTATTCACTATGTGTTAATGCTTTGTTCTGGTTCTCTATTAACAGGAGGCCTTAATATCCCTTAGTTTCCATTTGGACCCCGCTGCCACAGGAGGGTAGGACAAAAGATGTCATGCAAGTTCTTTCCATAAGCACGTATGACTATTTATGGAATACATGCCTACATTATATTTATGAACTGGAGCTAGTGCCGTATCGCCCTAGGTTATGACTGTTATATGATGAATATCATCCAACAAATTCACTAATCCAATGCCTACGGATTTTCCATATATTGTTCTCGCTAGGTTACTATTGCTACTGCTATTGTAACTACTACCAAACCATTGTTACTCTCACTGTTACTGCTGCTATCAAAACTATCATACTACTGTGCTAGTGATCATATTGCTACAGATAATTAATCTCTAGGTGTGGTTGAATTGACAACTCAGCTGCTAATACTTGCAAATATTCTTTGGCTCCCCTTGTGTCGAATCTATAAATTTGGGTTGAATACTCTACCCTCGAAAACTGTTGCGATCCCCTATACTTGTGGGTTATCAAGACCTTTTTCTGGCACCGTTGCCTAGGAGCATGGCTATATTTGTTGAGTCACTTGGGATTGTTATCAGTTTATCACTATGAAGAATATGAAGGATACCAAGACTAAGATATTTCCCTCTAAGATGAGGGGAGGTAAGGAACTGCCATCTAGCTCTGCACTTGGTTCACCTTCTGTTTTGAGTAGACTTCCAACACCACCACATGCTATTAATTATGATATGTCACAAGTTATTGATGATGCTACTTCTATGAATTCTACTCATGATGATGCTAGTACCTTGCTTGATGATGATGTGCCACTAGGTGATTTTCTTGATGAAAAAATTGCTAGAATTAGAAGGAAAGAAAATGTTGAGACTGATGAGATCACTGAAATTGATGAAGTACTTGAAATTGGAAATCTTGAAACACCTTCTAGACCTAGCTCTCCTAGATATGAATTGCCTAAAGTTCCTGAGGGTTATGTTATGGATGGAGAGGTAACTAGAGACATTCTAGCTTGTAAGGATAGAGATTATCTGAAAAAATTATTATGCAAGTTTAAAGAGAAGACTTTGAATGCTAAAATGAAATGTGATCCTCAGTTTGCACCTTCACCTATCTTTGTTGATGATAAGGATTATGAATTCTCTATCGACCCAGAGTTAATTACTTTGGTTGAATCTGATCCTTTCCATGGTTATGAAACTGAAACTGTTGTGGCACATCTTACTAAGTGGAATGATATAGCCACCCTATTTGCTCATGATGAAAATATTCGTTATTACTATATCCTCAAATTATTTATGTTCTCGTTAAAGGGTGATGCTAAGACTTGGTATAATACTCTTGCTCCTGGTTGTGTGCGTAGTCCCCAGGATATGATTTACTACTTCTCTGAAAAATATTTTCCTGCTCATAAGAAACAAGCTGCCTCACAGGAAATATTTAACTTTGTGCAAATTCAAGAAGAGAGTCTCCCACAAGCTTGGGGGAGGCTTATCCAATTGCTTAATGCTTTGCCTGATCATCCTCTTAAGAAAAATGAAATACTTGGTATAGTCTATAATGGACTAACCGAAGCTTCTAGGGATTTCCTAGATAGTTGTGTTGGTTGTGTTTTCAGGGAACGAACTGTTGAACAAGCTGAAGAATTATTGAATAACATATTGAAAAATTATGATGATTGGACTCTTCTCGAACCACCGCCTAAACCCACTCCGAAGAAGAGGGGTACCTTATATCTCAGCCCCGAAGATATGCAAAAGGCAAAGAAATCTATGAAGGAAAAAGGTATTAAAGCTGAGGATGTAAAAAATTTACCTCCTATTGAAGAAATACATGGGCTTGATACAACAACACCCAAGGTGGTAGAGGTAAATTCACTAATCAAATTTAATGAAAAGGACAATCCTTATAATATGCATCCTAGTCAATGCCTTTATGAGTTTGATAATTATATTAGAAAGCAAGATCATTTCAATGAAAATGTTATGAAACAACTGAAATACAACTCCGATATGATTGCTCGCTTGAGTGACTTGTTATTTAGAATTACCAATGATGTTAGAGGTGTAGGAAAACATGCCTCTATGGTTCAAACTCAACTAGAATAAGTTTCTAAATCTCAGAGCGAATTGCTTGATGAAATGAACAATAATATAAATGATTTTGCTGTTAGAGTAGCAACTAGAGGAGGTAAAATGACTCAGGAACCACTATACCATGAAGGTCACCCTAAAATAATTGAACAATACTCTAAAAGACTTAACACAAATGCACCTAGTCCTTCTAAAAAGAAAAATAAAAATAAAAATGATAGGACTTTGCATGCCTCTACTGAACCTAAAGTAGAAAAGCCTCTTGATAATGATAATGATGTTTATATTTCTGATGCTGAAACTCAATTTGGTAATAAACACTCACCTTCTGATAATGAAAATTATAATGATGAGGTTCATGAAGACACTCAAACAAATAATAAGAACTAGATAGTGATGTTGAAATAGAACCAACTATTGATCTTGATAACCCACAACCCAAGAATAAAAGATATGATAAAAGAGACTTTGTTGCTAGAAAACATGGTAAGGAAAGATAACCATGGGTTCAAAAACCTATGCCATTTCCACCTAAATCTACTAAGAAAAGGGATGATGAATAATTTGAACGCTTGGCTGAAATGCTTAGGCCAGTCTTTTTGCGTACTCGCTTAACTGATATTTCAAAGAAGGCACCTTATGCAAAATATATGTAAGACATCATAACTAATAAAAGGAAAATACCTGAAGTTGAAATATCCACCATGCTTGCTAATTATTCTTTTAAGGATGGAGTACCTAAAAAACTTGGAGATCCGGGAACTATACCTTGCTCCATTAAAAGAAATTATGCTAAGACTGCTTTGGGTGATTTAGGAGCTGGTGTTAGTGTTATGACTTTATCCTTATATAAAAGACTTGATTTGAACAAACTCACACCTACTGAAATATCTTTGCAAATGGCTGACAAATCAACTGCCATACCTATCGGTATTTGTGAGGATGTGCCCGTTGTTGTTGCAAATGTTACTATCTTGACTGACTTTGTTGTACTTGAGATGCCCGAGGACGACAACATGTCGATTATCCTTGGTAGACCCTTCTTGAATACTGCAGGGGCTGTTATTGATTGCAATAAAATCAAGGTCACTTTTCACATCAATGGTAATGAGCATACGGTGCACTTTCCGAAGAAACAATTCCAAGTGAATGGTATTAATGTTATTGAAAAATCTCCGACAATCACTATTGGAAGTTTTCAACTACCTCCACCTACTGCCAAAAAGAAATATGAAATGCTTATTGTTGGGGACGTGAATATCCCCGTTGAGGTAACTTAGTGTTTTACGAAAGTTCTTCAGCTTCATGCCAACCAAAAGTGGTTGTTAATAAGACTTGATCAACCTTGTTAATGAATCATTTTTGAGAGGTATGAAGTTGATGAATTTAGTAAGCACAACTTTCTGTTTCCAACTTTTGTTTTCTGTTTTTCTTAGTTAAATAAAATAAAATATCATGCCTTGCCTGTTTTCTGAATTTCCCGTGCACTAAAAACATGGCCCAAAAATAAAAGTTCTCAGAGTGCCCTGAAAATTTAATACGATTTTTTCTGATTATTTAAGAATTTTTAGTGCAAATAACATCAGAGGGGGGGTGCTCGGTGTAGGCAGCCCACACTGGCACGCTTGACACCTCAGTGGCGCCACTGGTGGGTTGTGGTCCCCACGTGGGCCCCCTCACTTATCTCTTTAGCCCATGTCATCACCTACCTCTAGAAAAAATTCACCATTGCTCTCTCTCTCTCTCTCTCGTGTTCTTGGTCTCAAACCCGCGGATTTCGATCTCTTTGCTCAAAGCTCCGTTTCTGAAACTGTTTTGGGGGATTGCTACTTGGTATGTGACTCCTCCATTGGTCCAATTAGTTTTTGCTTTAGTGGTTTATATTTTGAATAATTAGCTACTCTTGGTACTGCTGTAGATGAGCTTGCATGTTGAATTCTTAGAGTTCTAAGTAGTTTGAATGCTTGAAATGGCCTCTATGCATCCCTATGAGTAGTTGCTATCAATCTTGTGAAGTTTTGTTGAAAAATTTTGTGGACTAAAAATTTCAGAATCTTATCTATAGGAATAAGATGAGTTTCTTTAGGAAGTTTGCTTCCAAGAAATCTAAGTAATTCATTGGGGAGTCATCTGACAACGATCCCCGTACTCGGAGAATGGCAGAGGTGCGGCCATGTGAATGGCCGCATAACCCCTTCATGGATGGTGCCGGGACCAGTCAATAGTTCGCACAATTTGCTGCTAATGCTGGCCTCACCGACTTCATCGTAGATGAGTGTGAACAATATCGTCTCCTTACAAATTCCTTTGTGCAAAGCTTTCATTTTATGAGTAGGAATAACCCTCCTAAGGTGCAGATTAATTTATATGTCGAAACCCGTCAGATACCACTTAATGAATTTTGTGATGTATGCTTGATCCCTTCTGACAGGGAAATAAGAGAGCCTAGGACTGCAGAGTTCGTGGACTTTTATCGTACTCTGTCAATGGGCGATGAGAGAGGGGTGTCGAGTGTCACTGCCACTAGCTTGCAGTTTCCTTCTCTGCACTATTTTTCTCTATTTATCGCGAAGTGTTTACTTGCTAGAGAGAAGGTTGGTGCACTTAGTGCTCCTGATTTCGCTATCCTACGCCGTGCAATTACGGCGATAACACCTACTGTCTAGGAGCCACACGCCATCTTCACCTTAACACGAGAAAGGGTAAAATTCATGGCGGTATTTTTTCTACTCGTTTAGCGAGTCACTTTAGCATTCAAATCGGCCAGCATGATTTTCGCTTGCCCAAGGTTTACTTATATCGTCAGGCTATGCCAGCTCATCAATTTGTTGATGGCGAGAACACTATTATAGATATTCCTTACAACCTGGTTTTCAGTGTGATTACCCGTGATATTATTCCGTTGCCTGCACCTGCCATGTTTGATTCTATTGCCAAGGGCGGATACAGGATCATGCCTGAGGATATTGTCACCTATCGGAACAACCAGGAAGTGGCAGAGGAGGAACATCACGAGTGGGACACTCAAGTGCCCGCTCCCCAGCACTTCAACATGGGACCTAATGGCTACTTCGAGTGGTGATTACCAAGCTATGCCAAAAGCCTAAGCTTGGGGGAGTACGTATTTCCACCGACATTACATTCATGTTTACACATTTCATTCCAGTTGTCGGTGTCCACACTTTTTCATTGTATCATCCATGTTAGAATTATTTTCTCGCTTTCTGCTTGTGTGTTTGAAAAACTTTGAGAAAATCCAAAAAAAATTACTTACTTCTTTTTCGGTTATTCTTAGTTGTAGTGTTTAAAAGAAAACCCAAAAAGATTTCCTTGTTCTTCTTTTGCTTGTTGGGAACTTTCCTGTTTAAATAGTTTTCCTCATTTTTGTTTTTCTCCTTTCTTTGATCTTCTTTCTTTTAGAAAAAACAAAAACTCCAAAAATATTTCAGTGTGTTTCTCTAAGTTTCTTTTCTTCTTATTGAGTCATACTGAGGAGAATACCACGATGAAAATGTTGAGTGGATCTCATATGCATTATTGTTGATCTAACAAAGAACTCAATTTGCCTTGTCTTTTCCTCTTGAATAAAATGTTTGCAGATTCCATCTTAGTCCACGACACTCTTGCACTATTATTATTTTCATATCATTCGGTCGTGCAAGTGAAAGGCAATAATGACGATATTTGATGAACTGGCGGTGGTAGAGAGAAATGGGTATGAACTCTACTTGTTCTGTTTTTTAAATATGTTTAACCTAGTATCCATGATTCAACCTATTATGATCAAACATGTTTGCAATGACAATTAGAGATTATAGTTTCACATGACATGCTTAAGTAGCTAGGAGTGGATAATGATTTATCTTTGATGTCAACATTGCATTAAAATGATTGTGATGTAGGATGATGATATGGTATCCTCCTCTGAATGTTCGAGTGGCTTGACTTGGCACATGTTCATGCATGTAGTTGAATCAAAAACCAACATAGCCTCTATGATATTTATGTTCATGGTGTTCATATACTAGTCATGCTAGTATCCAATGTTACTTATGCATAATGCATGTTCATGACTGTTTTCGCTCTCTAGCTGGCCGCTTCTCAATCTATTTGCTAGCCTTCACCTGTACCAAGCGGGAATACTGCTTGTGCATCAAAATCCTGAAACCCAAGTTATTCCAGATGAGTCCACCATACCTACCTATACACGGTATTACCCTGCCGCTCTAAGTAAATTTGCATGTGCCACCTCTCAAAACTTCAAATAAATATCCTTTTTGTGTGTCTGGATTGTTCATAGAGTGACAGGAGGTAGTCGGTATCTTCCATGTTAAGCGGGTTATTCTCATGATGAGTGTTTATTCACTCGTCCTTGCATGAGAGTGGCGGTAATAGGGATTCCAGTCCTGAATTCAAATTGCAAATAATGAAACAAAACTCCCCCAGGACTGATGTTGGTATGGACGGTACCCGTGGATTCAGTTAGCCGTGGAGTGTGTTTGCTGGTGGAGAGGGAGTAAACCTTTAGTTTTATCGCTTGGGAACCACCACTAATGTGTTTAGCATGGAAGATATCGATAACTAATGGTCGCGAAGTAAACAGAAGGGTGCATTTCTCAAAATTTCATTTATCTCTGTTTAAAAAAATATGAGCTCTGGCACCGCTGCAAATCACTGCTTCTCTCTGCGAAGGGACTATCTATTTACTTTTATGTTGAGTCATCACCTTCTCAAATAAGCGCCAGACCTAAGAGCACTATTTTCATCCTCGTGCATTGTGTATAGCTAATGTTGGGTGCATCATGACTGGATCTTTTCTACCATGAATTACAATGTTTAGTCGCCGCTTGAACATTGGAGGTGCTCTACATTTATGTTTTGCGGTCTCAGAAAGAGCTAGCGAGATACCACTATTGTCATATTATATCATGGTTGTTTTGACAAAGTGTTGTCGTTTGAGATATCTTATTATTGCTCGCTAGTTGATTATGCCATTGATATGAGTTACTATAATTTTTAAGAGTTATTGTTGACATGGTTAGTTATAATGTTTGCTGAAAACCTAGGTGCTACTTAAGCTTGTTTATGTAAAAAAGAGCAGAAGAGTTTGTACAAGTTTTTATTTTTCTCTTTCAGTTTATCAACTGAATTTCTTGAGGACAATCAAAGGTTTAAGTTTGGGGGAGTTTATACGTCTCCGTCGTATCTACTTTTCCTAACCCTTTTACTCTTGTTTTGGACTCTAATTTGCATGATTTGGATGAAACTAACCCGGACTGGCGCTATTTTCAGCAGAACTACCATGGTGTTGTTTTTTGTGCAGAAATAAAAGTTCTCGGATTGGAACAAAACTTTGTGAGGATTTTTTTGTATAATAAAAGAGAATTACTGGAGCCAAGAACCACCGGAGGGGGGCACCTGGGTGGGCACAACCTACCAGGGCGCACCCCCCTCCTGGCGCACCCAGGTGGGTTGTCGCCACCTGGTGGCCCCGCAGACCCTATCTCCGACGCTATAAATTCACATTTTCGGAGAAAATAATCTGGGAGAAAGAATTATCGTGTTTCACGAAATGGAGCCTCCGCTGCATCCTGTTCTTCATCGGGAGGCCAGATCTGGAGTCCGTTTGGGGCTCCGGGGAGATAGATCTTCAATCTTCGTCATCACAACCCTTCTCCATCGCCAATTCCATGATGCTCTCCACTGGGAGTGAGTAATTCCTTCGTAGTCTCGCTGGTCGGTGAGGGAGTTGGATGATATTCATCATGTAATCGAGTTAGTTTTGTTAGGGCTTGATCCCTAGTATCCATCATGTTCTGAGTTTGATGTTGCTATGACTTTGCCATGCTTAATGCTTGTCACTTTGGACTCGGGTGCCATGATTTCAGATCTGAACCGTTTATGTTATCATCATTATATCTATGTTCTAGATCCGATCTTGCAAGTTATAGTCACCTACTACGTGTCATGATCCGCAAACCCCGGAGTGATAGAAGTCGGAATACTTTCCGGTGATGACAGTAGTTTGAGGAGTTCGTGTATTCACTATGTGTTAATGCTTTGTTCCGCTTCTCTATTAAAAGGAGGCATTAACATCCCTTAGTTTCCATTTGGGCCCCGCAGCCACGGGAGGGTAGGACAAAAGATGTCATGCAAGTTCTTTCCATAAGCACGTATGACTATTTACGGAGTACATGCCTACATTATATTTATGAACTGGAGCTAGTGCCGTATCACCCTAGGATATGACTGCTATATGATGAATATCATCCAACGAATTCACCAATCCAATGCCTTCAAATTTTCCATATATTGTTCTTGCTAGGTTACTATTGCTACTGCTACTGTCACAACTACTATAAAACCATTGCTACTATTACTGTTACTGCTGCTATCAAAACTATCATATTACCGTGCTACTAATCATATTGCTGCAGATAATTAATCTCTAGGTGTGGTTGAATTGACAACTCAGCTGCTAATACTTGCAAATATTCTTTGGCTCCCCTTGTGTCAAATCTATAAATTTGGGTCGAATACTCTACCCTTGAAAACTATTGCGATCCCCTATACTTGTGGGATATCAAGACCTTTTTCTTGGTGCGCCCTGGTGGGTTGTGCTTACCCAAGTGTCGGTGCAACAAACCCTGGGTCTGTTGCCCAACTGTGCACAGGCACAAGACCAAGATTGAAGCACCAGCTTAAGTCAGAGATTGAAGAACCAAGAGATTTGAAGAACCA
The DNA here is from genome assembly GCA_021605145.1 of Aegilops bicornis. NCBI lineage: Eukaryota > Viridiplantae > Streptophyta > Magnoliopsida > Poales > Poaceae > Aegilops > Aegilops bicornis. The sequence continues at coordinate 513,162,712 of CM038672.1, read as the reverse complement.
ACATGTAGCCCAGAGGGACCAAATCGAGCCAGAGGAGCAGGATATCGACAAGAGAAAGGCCTCCCGTGCCGGGCAGGCGAGCCCAGCAAGGGGCGAGGCCACCACCAGAAGCAAGAAACCGAGGTTCCCTGGCAGAGCCTGCCGGGGCTCGCGGGGGCTGAACCACCCCGCCAACCACTCAAGTACGATCCACGTCGTCGATCAGTGCGGTGTCAAGCCACAATGTGATTAAGTGGCAGCCATTCGCCGCATGGAAGCCATTTCCTACAGGAGAAACCCGCAGATGACACCTGTCCTGCGACGTGTCAAGAGAATAGGCACGGAGCTGGCAAGATAGCCCGGCAAGCCTTGCCGGGCAACCAGTGATGTGACACTAAGCAGCGCATTTAATGCACACTATCAGCCCACAGAGTTAGGTATGATGGCACTATTCGCTATCATATCAGTGGATAATGACCACTTTGCCACTTTGGTGACCCCTTAAGCTATAAAAGGAGGCCCATGGCACCCATAGGAAGGGTTGGAAATTGATGAACCCAAGCCACCATACGCGCGTAGTCGCTACGGCCCCGAGGCAAACCCTGTCGGGCAAGTGTACTACGCATCACCACTCTCATTCCACCATCAATCCATCAAAGCAGGAGTAGGGTATTACGCCTCGCGGCGGCCTGAACCTGGGTAAATTGCTTGTGTGCTCTCTGCCGTGCTGCCGTACGCTGATCTGCTCTTTGTGCAACGCGACGTCCCCCTGCCAAACCAGCAAGGGGCCACCCGGTCGCATAGGTGGCCGCGGATATCCTGCGACATCTTTGGCGCGCCAGGTAGGGTGCTCGCTTGCGTGAACCTGAAAGTGTATGTAGCGCGTCATCTTCATCTTCGATGACGCCATCAACCATGGTGCCTAAGAAGAAGAAGTCCGGTCCTTCGGCCCATCTGTCCACCTCGAAGGCTCTGCCGCCTGCGGCCTCTGACGCCTCGGCGGATGCGGAGGCGAGCGAGGACGTGAACGTTGCTGTGGCGTGGCTGGAGCAGGTGGCGCCGTCGCCACTCCCCTTGCGGCCAACACGGGGGCTGAAGACATCGGAGGAGGACAGCATCAGCAACGCCTTGGCAGTCACGCTCCAGTAGCTGCGGGCGGGGGTGTCACTCCGTCTGCACCCTCTCCCCCACCAACAAGCACAACCACGGCAATGGCGCTCGGTCCAGGGTGAACCACTGCTACCTCTTGAGCTTGCGTTGGATTTCCCCGAAGAGGAGAGGATAATGCAGCAGAGTAGCGTAAGTATTTCCCTCAGTTTTTGAGAACCAAGGTATCAATCCAGTAGGAGGCCACGCGCAAGTCCCTCATACCTACACAAAACAAATAGCTCAACGCAACCAACGCGATTAGGGGTTGTCAATCCCTTCACGGTCACTTACGAGAGTGAGATCTGATAGAGATGATAGATAATATTTTTGGTATAAAGATGCAAAGTAAAATAAAAAGCAAGTATAAAGCAAAGCAATAATAAGGTGATGGAAGATTGATATGATAGAGAATAGACCCAGGGGCCATAGATTTCACTAGTGGCTTCTCTCAAGAGCATACATATTTTACGGTGGGTGAACGAATTACTGTTGAGCAATTGACAGAATTGAGCATAGTTATGAGAGTATCTAGGTATGATCATGTATATAGGCATCACATCCGAGACAAGTAGACCGACTCCTTCCTGCATCTACTACTATTACTCTACTCATCGACTGCTATCCAGCATGCATCTAGAGTATTAAGTTAATGAAAACAGAGTAACGCCTTAAGCAAGATGACATGATGTAGAGGGATAAATTCATGCAATATGATAAAAACCCCATCTTGTTATCCTCGATGGCAACAATACAATACGTGCCTTGCTGCCCCTTCTATCACTGGGAAAGGACACCACAAGATTGAACCCAAAGCTAAGCACTTCTCCCATTGCAAGAACTACCAATCTAGTTGGCCAAACCAAACGAATAATTCGAAGAGACTTGCAAAGATAACCAATCATACATAAAAGAATTCGGAGAAGATTCAAATATTGCTCATAGATAATCTTGATCATAAACCCACAATTCATCGATCTCAACAAACACACCGCAAAAAGAAGATTACATCGAATAGATCTCCACGAGAGAGGGGAGAACATTGTATTGAGATCCAAAAGAGAGAAGAAGCCATCTAGCTACTAACTATGGACCCGAAGGTCCAAGTAAACTACTCACACTTCATCGGAGAGGCTATGACGATGTAGAAGCCCTCCGTGGTGGATTCCCCTTCCGGTGAACTCCTAACAGGCCCCAAGATGGGATCTCGTGGATACTGAAAGTTGGAGCGGTGGAATTAGGTTTTTGGCTCAGATGTCGATCGCTCGGAGTGCGTAGGTATATATAGGAGGAAGAAGTACGTTAGTGGAGCAACAGGGGGCCCACGAGGGTGGAGGGCGCGCCCCCTACCTCGTGCCTTCCCTGTTGGTTGCTTGACATAGGGTCCAAGTCTCCTGGATCATGTTCGGTTAGAAAATCATGTTCCCGAAGGTTTCATTCCGTTTGGACTCCGTTTGATATTCCGTTTCTTCGAAACTCTGACTGAAATAGGCAAAAAACAACAATTCTGGGCTGGGCCTCCGGTTAATAGGTTAGTCCCAAAAGTAATATAAAAATGGAAAATAAAGCCCAATATGGTCCAAAATAGTAGATAATATAGCATGGAGCAATCAAAAATTATAGATACGTTGGAGACGTATCAACCACCGCCCTCCGGCCACCCCCATCGCGGGAGCGACCGCGGCTGGCGTTCCTCCCGCAGTCGAGTCATCAAGCGCGGCCGGGCTGACCCTCGAAAGCACCACCGCGCCAAGAACCCCACTTCCCAAGTGGTCGTACCACAGCTGCGTGGACACGGCACTACCGCCGTCGCCGCCGCTAGCACCATCAGGAGCCAGGTGACGGTGCGGTCCACGTCATCAACATCTATGCCAAGCACAACCACGGAGGCAATGGCGCGAGCTCAGTTGCTGCTGAGGTTTCCGCCAGCGGCCGAGCAGATGGATGAATGGCGTGCCACCATCCAGAGCCTGCTCGGTTTCGCCGAAGCCGGGGGCTCACAATGAGATGGCCCGCCATGACCTCCCCAAGCGACAGCAACCGCCCATACTGTTGGCCGAACAGAGGGGGTCGTGCCCATCGTGCAGTCCCCACCACGGCAGCCAATGCGGGAGCTGAATCAAGACCCCAACAACGTCTTGATGGCCTCATCCAACCCTCAAGAACGTCCAGGCCAACATCGAACTCTGGAGGATAGGCGGTGGGGAGACGCACGCGTCATCATGGATCGGCTCCATGACGACCTCCGCCAGACCGACGGGTGCGGCGGCCTCAATGTCGACGAGCCTACGCACGGCGTTGGCGGGTGCCTACCTTTCAAGGTCGGCTGCCCTGCCTTTACACGAGAGTTGTGGCAAGTCCGTTGGCCGCCCGTTCGCACATTCAAGCCAGAGATACCTGAGAAGTACAACGGGAAGCTGAACTCGGCAGAGTTCCTGAGCATCTACACCATCGCTGTTCAGGATGCCGGGGGAAGAGACGAGAAGGTGTTCGCCAACTACTTCCCTTTGGCCCTCAAGTCCAATGTGAGGTCTTGGTTGATGCACCTGCCAGAGAACTCCGTTTCTTCATGGGCGCACCTGTGCCACGAGTTCATCGGTCCCTTCACCGGTGGCCACCAAGAGCCCGGCAAGCCCAGCGATCTGCAACTTCTCCAGCAGAAGGAAGGAGAAACTCTCCCTAAGTATTTAAAAAGATTCACTAAAGTTCATAGGAATATTCCAAATATCCATCCGACAGCCATTATAGCAGCCTTCCAGTCCAATGTGCGCAACCGTGCCATTCATTCTAAGATGAATGTGTGGTTGCCCAAGACTGTGAAGGAGCTATACACACTAGTGGATAAGTGTGCTCGGATGGAGGAAGGAAGGAAGTTGCCCGGAGAGGAGGATTGCATCAATGTTGATTCAGAGGATGAAGATGAATCAACCAGCCAGAGGAAGGGCAAGACGCGCAGTAAGAAGCCAAGAGATAAGGCAGTGATGACTGTAGAAGGCTCAGACACACCTAGTACCAGCAAGAAGGCTAAGGTTGAGGCGCCCATCAAGGAAGTTGCCGCTTGTGCAGCCTGCCGGGAAGCCACTGCCGCCGAGAAAGCTGGGAAAGGCAATGGCCCGTACTGCAAGATCCACCGGACCAAAGGCCACGACCTTCAGGAGTGTTATTAGATTGAGCAGCTCGTCAAGAAATAGAGGGCAGAGTATGATAAGGGTGATAAGGAAAAAGGTCAGAATGCTGCTGGTGGTAAGGGCTGAGGCACATAAGTAAATCGCCTGGCAAACCCTTTCGGAACCAAGGAAAACCCGCCAGGGGCCAAGAAAAGTAAATTTGTGATGATGTGAGTGATGAAGGAAATGAAGAGGAAACCAGTGAGCAGGAATTTCAGTAGGCCACTGACGCCCTATGCATTGATGGAGGTGCATCTTTGCACACCTCTCATCGCTGACTCAAGCGATGGGCACGAGAGGTCAATGCAATGGAACCAACGCCAGAGGCCCCGAAGCCGCTCAAGTGGTCCCGCACGCCCATCATCTTTGATGAGGAGGATCACCCTGGCCGCACCACCGCGGTAGGGTGTTTGCCATTGTTGGTCTCCCCAACAATTCGCAACCTAAGGATCACAAAAATGTTAGTGGATGGCGGGGCCAGGTTGAATCTGATTTCCCGGGCAGTCATCAATAAGCTTCAGATAGGAGAAGAAGAGCTAGAGGTTACCGACATGTTTCAAGGAGTCAATCCCGGCAGGAGCCATCCTAAGGGGAAGATTACGTTGACGGTGACGTTTGGGGGAGAGTTGAACTATCGGACTGAGAAGAGTGTGTTTGATGTGGTTGATCTTCCCCTAGCGTACAATGGGATTCTGGGACGCCCGGCCCTGGCTAATTTCATGGCAGCATCCCACTATGCTTATAACACTTTGAAGGTGCCTGAGCCATTCGGAGTCATCACTATCCCATCAAATGAGAATGATGCAATTATCTGCGTGGACAGGATGTACCGGGATGCAGTCGCAACAGAGGCTGCGGCACCAGCAGCTCTGGCCAAGGAAAGCAAAGGAAAGAAGAGGGATTGTAGGACCTCCAGCAAGGAGTCCGGGAGGCGTGCCCCCTCCCAGTGCATGGCACCCGTTGACGACGTGCCGGAGTGTTCCAACAGCAAGAGATCCAAGGTTACTGCACCCCAAGTAAAGAAGGTCCCGACAGGGCTGGCTGGCGTTGATGGTACTTCCACTATCAGCGCCACCCTTGATGACAAATAGGAAAGCACACTCGTTGCCTTCCTGCGGCCGAATATCGATGTGTTTGCCTGGCAACCATATGATATCCTCGGTGTTCCCAGGGAGGTAATCAAGCACCACACCTTGTTGTCTGCCCACATGCCCGACCCATCAAGCAGAAAGTCTGGAAGCAGGCCTTGGAACGGCAGCAGTTCATTGCCGAGGAAATCAAGAAACTAGAGGAAGCTGGTTTGGTCAGAGGAGTACTGCACCCTACGTGGTTAGCAAATCCAGTGGTGGTCCGGAAGGCGAATGGGAAATGGAGACTTTGCATTGATTTCACGGATCTCAACAAGGCTTGCCCGAAGGACCCGTTTCCCTTGCAGCGCATCGACCAGATCGTGGATTCCACTTCAGGGTGTGATTTGCTCTCCTTTCTGGATGCATACTCCGGATATCACTAGATCTTCATGTCCTAAGAGGATGAGGAAAAGACATCGTTCATCACTCCATGTGGTACATACTTCTTTGTCCGCATGCCTTTCGGATTAAAGAGTGTCAGGTCCACTTTTGCAAGAGCAGCCCAGATTGGTTTCGAGCCACAGTTGCACAGAAATATAGAAGCCTATATGGATGACATCATTGTCAAAACCAAGGATAAGACTACCCTTATCCAAGATTTGGAGGAGACATTTGCCAATCTGCGCAAGATCAACTTGAAGCTTAATCATGAGAAGTGTGTATTTGGTGTTCCCTCCGGCAAGCTACTTGGATTCTTCGTGTCCCATCGGGGGATCGAAGCCAACCCCGACAAGATCAAGGCCATTGAGTAGATCCAAGCACCAAGGATAGTTAAGGATGTAAGGCGCTTGACGGGATGCGTTGCCGCGCTAAGCAGATTCATTTCCAAGTCTGCCGAGCGCACCCTGCCGTTCTTCAAAATTTTTAAGAAAGCATGGCCTATGAAGTGGCCCCTGGAAGCAGATGCAGCTCTGCAGGAATTGAAGGCCTACCTATCGTCTGTGCCTACCTTGGTTGCACCCAAACCTCAAGAGCTGTTATTGCTTCACCTGGCGGCAACCAACCAAGTGGTCAGTGCGGCCTTGGTAGCACAACGAGAAGTGGATGAGGCAGAAAGTGGCCAGATCACGGCAGAGTCAGAGAAGGATCAGAACAGCAATGAGCATGGCAACGAGATAAACCCCAAGGACGCGGCAAGGAAGAAAGTGGTGCAGCGCCCAGTGTACTTCGTCAGCTCCTTGTTACAGGGGGCTAGATCAAGGTACTCTGGCGTGCAAAAATTGATCTTTGGCCGCATCACGACCTCAAGGAAACTGCGCCATTACTTCCAAGCCCATGATATCACGGTTGTCACTAGTTTTCAGTTGCAAAGGATACTCCGAAACCCTGAGGCCACCGGCAGAATAGTGGAGTGGGCTTTGGAGTTAACCAGCTTTGGTTTGAAGTTTGAGAGCACATCAACTATTAAGAGCAGGGCACTGGCATATTTTATTGTGGAATGGACGCCAACCCCTGATGATGAAGTGACAGAAACATCTCTCCCCGACAAGGAATCACCCCAAGAATGGATTATGTATTTTGATGGTGCTTTTTCCCTACAAGGTGCAGGGGCTGGCGTGCTTCTCGTTGCCCCCTCCGGGGAGCATTTTAAGTACGTCATCCAAATGCACTTTGCCCGGGAAGAAGCCACCAACAATGCAACTGAGTATGAAGGGCTCCTTGCCGGGCTCGGGATTGTAGCAGAATTGGGAATTAAGAAGTTGACCATTCGAGGAGATTCACAGTTGATGGGTTGCAAACAGAGCACGTACCCCGTGCGGAAAACAACATAGCTGATCACCTGTCAAAGTGTGCTGCATAGAACCTTCCTGTGGAACCAGGAACTTTTGTTCTCCATCTCTCTCAGCCCTTCGTATGAACAGCCACAGTTGTCGGCGTTCTGGGAACGGGGGTCCCCAGACTTGCCTGCCTGCGGCCTGCGGCGTGGCTCGAAGGAGGCCCAGGACAACCCATCTTCATCAACACAAGCTCAAGACCCTCGCGAGGGGCCAAGCCTCGCGGGGCGGACGACCAAGAGCTTCCTCAGGCGCAGCCTCGTCAGGCTGGCTCATAAGGAGGCGGAGAACTCAAGACGGGGTACCTCGCGAGGTGCCCGTGACGTAAGCCATGACGACCAAGGGCGCCAGTCGGGCGCCAGCCCGCGCAGCGTCCTCCTTTCCTCTTTGGTGCAAAGGGGGCAAGCGCAGGCAAGGGCATCAGGCAAAGGCATCCGTTTCGGTGCAACAAGACCAAGACCAGCCCCAACGGCTGGAATGCTGTCATCGTGGAGCCCAAGCAGGCGTCATCACCAGAGCCTTTGGCGGCGAGGACCAACTTTAGTCGGGATAAGTGTACCCGCTGTTCCCCTTCAAAATGGCTAATTGTTGGCGCCTCTTCCCGCTCAATATTTGGGAAGAGGCCCAGGGCCTTCGCCTATAAATAAGGGTAGCCACACTCAGAGGACGATGCACGATCGGATCGAGCATCCGGAATCCAGAGAGAGAGAGAAACCCGTTCCTCTAGCTAGAGCGACGGGGCACCACTTAGCAGTTCATCACACCCACCAAGAACAGACTCGCGAGGCTGTTTCTTCCTATCGTTTCTTCGTCGGCCCCAGAGGCAATCCACACACCACAAACTAGAGTAGGGTATTACACCACAACGGTGGCCCGAACTAGTATAAATCTTGCGTCTCTTGTGTTGTTCTTGTTAGTAGTTTAGGTCCCTGCGATTCGGGCGAGGTACGAGGCGGTGGAGGGTTGGATCTCCGCGCACCCTGAGTTCGAACCTTAAGGGTCCGGAACCCGTGATCCGACATTTGGCGCCCAGGTAGGTGCGCCGAGTCCGCCTTCGCCACCTCGCGTCGTCAGATCGCCATCGCCATGACCGCGACCAAGCTGGCAACCCAGATCCATGGGCGGCGTGGCCCGCCCGCAGAGCCGCCGCCTCGGGCGACCCAGCTTCAGGCAGCTCGCGGTCCGCAGGGCGCCGCGGGCGCTGGCGGCGACGCGAGCTCGACGGCAGCGCCACACCGTGGCGGCGTGGTCGGCAGCAAGAGCCCCCAACCACGCCGCGACCACATCACCCCACACCCGCCGGAGCAGCGAACCGAGGGCCGCGCCACGGTGGCCCGAGAGCTGTTGCGGTGCGAGGCTGGAGAGCGGCCGCGACGTGCTGCTGGAGCGAGTGGCGGAACTCCTGGGCTTCGCCGCCTCGGGGGCTCACCCCTTCTGCACCCAACTCCCACCTTAGGCCGAGGGCGGCCCGCACGGGGGCTCCATGCGCGCCCGCGGGCTCCAAAGCTACTCCAGCACCGGCGAAGCTGTCAGCGCCGGGCCGGTGGCGGGGTTGCCCCCGCCCCCAGCCCGCGGAGAAGAAGGACTCGACGCAACTCACGGCCCTGGTGGACCGCCGCGCCACCACCCCGCGGCGGGCGCATCGAGCAGAGCAGCGCGGCACGCTCAGCACTACGGCGTGGCCTTCGGGATGACGGCGCCGGAGGAATACGTGCCCCACATGATGGACCAGGGGCACCCGCATGAGGGAGAACAAGACTCGCTCCCCAGCCCAATATGGGGGGATGAGGCGCTAGAAGCCGCGCTCTTCCAGGAGTCTCGAGATGGTCCCACTGGTAACGCCGGGGGCGACAATTATCGGGTACCGCTACTTCCTCAAGAGCAAACATACGCTAACTATAGGTCACAGGAGGTACAGGTCGCCACGGCGAGCGGTTGCCCCGCTCCGGCAGTCTCCTACCCCTCGGGAGGGGCGAGGGGCTGCCGGAGAGGGAAGAGATCCGGCATCACCACCGCGGCTCGGAGCAAGGCGTTCTCGGAGGTAGGCCCTCTGCTGGGAGGTGCCTCAGGGCCTGCCTGGCGGAGGACCCGTGGTCGTCGGGAACTGGCTGGCGATCGCTCTACCCCACCGGGCGGCCCTGGTTCCGGGTCGTCGTTGATGTCACTAGAGTGTGGCGCATGGGTGGGGACTCGTCTGGCGATATGAAGCAAGGCCGGTACCTGTGAAGAAGGCCCAGTGCCTGTGAAGCTCGCCGCCCCGTGACACTCTCACGTAATAATGAGTGGGGCTGTACATGCCCTGGAGTCTCAGGGGTGCCGGCCTTAGGCCCTGGGGCTCCCTCCTACGCCCAGTAGCAGCACTTAGCTCCTTATTGGTGAGAAGACGCCCAAGACTAGACTAGGTGCAGACGCGCCTTTTTCTGCTTTCATTTGGTTTTCCCTCTGCTGTCGTTTTCCCCGTTGGATTTAAGTTGAATTTGAGCTTGAAGATTTGCGTGTATTCGGGGAAGGGGTGCTTAGTCTCGTTCGAGCAAATCTCTCGCGTTTTGGTTACAACTCCGCCTCAGCTGCCTCCCCTCGTGAGCCCCTCATGAGCCGGGCCAGGCCAAGCTCGCACACAGCCCAGCCTGTCGCCGCCGCGTCCCCTCCGGAGGGTTTTTGCTGCAGGTCCTACGGATTCGATCGATATACACTCGGATTGCCGCAGCCTCCCGCAGGCTATCTCGGGGCTCGTACGAAACAAAGGTAAACCATCAAACTAGCGCGTCCCCTAGCCTACCACTCCGCGCGAGCGTATGGGCGATGTAACACCTACTAATACGAAGAACACAAGTTTTACATGAGGGGCTCCCCCTCCAAAAATGCTCTCACCTCCATCAGGTCAAAACCTGAGTTCTATCCATGCAGGGTAATGAAACAAGGACAATACATGATCAATCGGATAAATCCCCCAATGCATCCTCATGGGCACCTCTCGAGCCGTTGCTGGCATCGCTGGCCTCGCCATCGCTGTCCGCGTGATCGTCGGCGGCGTCTGGGCCATTCACCACGCCGCCATCATCGGTGGCCACGACCACGCCGTCGTCATCTGAAGCGAAGGCCCTGACGAGGGCATCCATGTTGTCTTCCACCCATTGCGCCAGGTCGCCCCGGACGGCCTGGGGAACTGGGGCGATGGTTGCGTCGAAGTCGAAGTGGGGGTCCACGTCCCGGAGATGACTGAAGACACGAGAAAAGGTGCTCCCAAGCAGCACGCGGCTCCTCTCCTCCACCAACTCCGGCCCTAACCGACCAAGGCCCAGCCAAGCGCCACCACGTCGGTGAAGAACTGAATGTTGCCGGCGTAATTGGCCGCGTGCGGCTGACCTACCACCGCCTCGCAGATGTTATCCAAGGCCACGTTAGCTCTTTCTCGGAGCGTGGCGAGCATGGGTCGGCGCTCATGCTCCAAGACTCGCCGCTGACGCATCTCGTCCGCGATTACGGCGCAAGAATAGCCTCGGCCTCCTCCACCCGCTGGCGAAGAAGGAGCGCCTTGGCCTGAGAGGTGGTGGACTCCCTCTGCGCCACCTCAAGGGCGGCGTGAAGAGCATCGGCCCGCCACATAGCCTCCTCCAGTTTGGTCCTCAAGGCAGCAGTCCTGCCCTCAGCCTCGGCCTTGATCAACCCCAACCGCTCCTCAAACTCGCGCTCGAGATTCGAGCGCGCCGCCGCCACTCGACGTACGACCTCCTCCATGACGCGGGCTTCCCGTGCGGCAACCTCATCCTCTGCCGCGTCAAGCGCTCCCTCGTCTCCAAGCGCCGCGTACTCGCGCGGCGTTCGTGACTTCAGCGTCAGCGCCTCTTCACGCTTCTGGAGCTCCGCCGAGTCGCTAGAAGCCACCTTCATCGACGCAAGGGCTGCCTCGCGCAGCTCCGCTTGCTCCTCCAATGAGTGGCACCGGGCTAGGGCTTCCCGTGCCCGCTCCTCCGCCGCCTCTCGCCGCCTGTCAGCTGCCCGGGCCTCTTCGATGGCCCGAGAACAGGCCTCTTGAGAGGCTGCCAGTGACACCCTGGCCTCTTCATCATCAAGCTCGCGCTAGCGACGCGCAAGGGCGGCAGCGTCCTCCAGCTCGCGCCTCTCTGCAACCAGGCGCAGGCCCTCTGCCTCAAGGAGCGCGTCTTCGTCAGCGAGTTCTTCACCGAGAAGGCTCACCGCGTCGGCCGCCCTTCGAAGAAATCCTTGGCGAAGGGCACGACGCTCCCGGGCGCGCTCGCGCACGTCCTCCACACCACCGACCGCCCCGGACGGGCGCGGGGAGCCGCGAATCAACACTCCCCCTCCGGGCAGAGGGCTGGGGGCTGGCACCCTCGCGACGGCCGGGCGTGCCGCGCCAGAATTGCGACCTGGAGCCAGCCCATCCCCAGACGAGGGGCGCAGTAAGCGCCTCAGCCGATCACCGTCCACGACCAGGCGAGAAGCCCACGGCAGGCTAGCTATGCCTCGGGAAGGCTGACGAGGAAGGATCGCGAGGCGAGCAGGGCCACGACGCGCCTCGGGACGGCTCACCTCCCCGGTCGCCCTCACCACAAGAGCTCCGCTGCTTGGAGCACTCGAGGACTAGGGAGGGGGTGATGCCGGGGAGGACGTCTCCTCACCCGTCTCCATGAGCTCGGCAGGAAGGGGCCTGCAGGGCAAGGATCAGTACAAGCAGCATAAGGATCAGGAGCTGGAGAAGAGGAAAGCTTACTCATCAGTAGCGAAGTACTTCCTGCGCTTCAGCAGGCGACAAGGGTAATCATCGCCCAGGGCCTCCCTTCTCTTCCGGAGGGCCTCGAAGTTCACGCGAAAACGGCCCAAGATTTGGGCGAGGATCAGCTGCGGCAAGGGAGAAGCATCGAGGCGGCTTGCGCTGGGCGTCACTGACGCAGCTGCTAGTCGCCTCACCAAGAGAAGCAGCAAAGGCCTCGGGGCCCGGCCGGGCGCTGCAGCGGCCTGCCGCCCTCACCGCCAAGAAAGAAGATGAGCCTCAGGAGTTTCCCCCTCGCGAGCATCGCCAGGCGCTGACACCCCGGAGGGGGTCCCTTCAGCCTCTGGCGGCTCGTACCTCCCTGCTCCACCACTTGATGAGGAGCCGCCTTGGCCGACTAGAAGGGTTGTCGCCACCACTGGATTCTCGCAAGGCCCCTGGAGACCAGCGGGGCGCAGCCCCCACTCATCGAAGATAGGCATCTGGTTCACCAGATCACCCCTATTCCGGCAGCGGTACAGCAAGGCCCCTTCATGCTGGATGCCATCGGGGTTAGGATCGCCAGTCAGGACCGGGAGCACCTTCCTTAAGCGCTTACGGCGTCGGGTCTTCTTCACGGAGCCTCATACGATCACCAGGCCCGCCAAGGCCCACATCCGTGGAATGGCGTTGGAGAGGAGCAATGCGGCGCGTCGAGAACTCCTTCACCACCTTGGGCACTGCCATCGCGAGCGACCTCGGGAATGCGGCGGCGCCAGACGAAGAAGAGCCGAGGGCTTGAAAGCGCCTCTGGCCCCAGCCTGTAATTGGGGACAGCAGGCGAAGTTGGCTCCGATAGCAGGGGGCTGGGCACCCCCGCATCCACGTACAACCACCTCCCGCGGAACCCAGCCGCGGGCGGAGGCAGGCTGAAGTCAATCCCTGAGGCCACGGTCTCGGGCGCGACGATGAAGCTCACGCACGCCGAGCATTGAGCGGGGTCGACAAGGCGCAGAGAGAAGAAGTGGCGCAGTAAGGCAACCGAGGTAAGGATGCCCATCATTGCCTCCCAAACGAAGGCGAAGACTAAGAGAAGAGCAATGGACTCAGGACCCAGATGCATCATGTGGATCTGATAGTGGGAAAGCACGGCATTGAAGAAATCAGAGAAAGGGGGAACCAGCCCCACCCACAGGGCGTCAGCGAAATATCGGACCTCGGTGACTGTCCTGTCGATGGCAAAGTGGGACATGGGCCAGGCCGTCGTCCTCCCGCATTCATTAAAGGAAGTGGCCAGAGCCGAACTGACCTTGCCCAAGCCCTCCAGATTGATTATGATCGACGGGTCGACAGCGGAGGCCGCCGGTGGCGGCGAGCGGGGTGAAGGCGCAGGCTTCTTCCCTTTTCCCCTTCTTCGTCGCAGCCATGGCGATTGAAAGGGGGAAGGGGAGATTTGAGATTGGATTGGAAATGGAAACCGGAGTTCGAGAGAGGGAAGGACTGGAGCACACAAGCAGCAGAGAGGGGAATAGATGTGTGCAGCAGCGTGTCCGCCTAGCAAGGCACGAAATAAGGAGGCGTGGGGGAACAGTGCCGCCCACGTCCAATCAACCGCCACCACGGCGCCCAAAGGCCTTGAGCTGTTAGGAGCCTGACAACTTCGCACTTGCATTTCGCCTCTCTGCACGGCCAAGTCCGGGCGCGTCGTGGCCCCGGGGGCTACTGTCGGCGTTCTGGGAACGGGGGTCCCCAGACTTGCCTGCCTGCGGCCTGCGGCGTGGCTCGAAGGAGGCCCAGGACGGCCCATCTTCATCAACACAAGCTCAAGACCCTCGCGAGGGGCCAAGCCTCGCGGGGCGGACGACCAAGAGCTTCCTCGGGCGCGGCCTCGTCGGGCTGGCTCATGAGGAGGCGGAGAACTCAAGACGGGGTACCTCGCGAGGTTCCCGTGACGTAAGCCATGACGACCAAGGGCGCCAGCCGGGCGCCAGCCCGCGCAGCGTCCTCCTTTCCTCTTTGGTGCAAAGGGGGCAAGCGCAGGCAAGGGAATCGAGCAAAGGCATCCGTTTCGTGCAACAAGACCAAGACCAGCCCCAACGGCTGGAATGCGATCATCGTGGAGCCCAAGCGGGCGTCATCACGAGCCTTTGGCGGCGAGGACCAACTTTAGTCAGGATAAGTGTACCCGCTGTTCCCCTTCAAAATGGCCAATTGTTGGCGCCCTTCCCGCTCAATATTTGGGAAGAGGCCCAGGGCCTTCGCCTATAAATAAGGGTAGCCACACTCAGAGGACGAGGCACGATCGGATCGAGCATCCGGAATCCAGAGAGAGAGAGAAACCCGTTCCTCTAGCTAGAGTGACGGGGCACCACTTAGCAGTTCATCACACCCACCAAGAACAGACCCTCGCGAGGCTGTTCTTCCTCAGATCTTGTTCTTCGTCAGCCCTGCAGGCAATTCACACACCACAAACTAGAGTAGGGTATTACACCACAACAGTGGCCCGAACTAGTATAAATCTTGCGTCTCTTGTGTTGTTCTTGTTAGTAGTTTAGGTCCCTGCGATTCGGCGAGGTACGAGACGGTGGAGGGTTGGATCTCCGCGTGCACCCCAGAGTTCGAACCTTAAGGGTCTGCCGAAACCCGTGATCCGACAACAGTGGCCCAGAAAAATAGAAAGTTGGACTACAGTAAGCCTCTACCGGTCGAGCCGTCCGCTCCCGACAGAGACCCTGCCGGAAACAACTCCTCACAGCCTGCTGGACCACCCCCTCCAGCTGGGCCTATGGACCCCGCGAATGAGGCCGGTGCTCCCATAGCAGAGGAGGTGCCTCTAGCCCTCGTTGCCGAACCCCAGGCTCCAACTTGGGCAAGGCACATCGTCCACTTCCTCCAAACCAGAGAACTTCCCCGCGACCAAGATGAAGCTGAGAAAGTAGCCCGGAGGGCAGTATGTATCAATTTGTCGATGACACTCTGTACAGAAGGATGCCCAACAGTGTGAAATTGAAGTGTGTCTGCCGGGAGGATGGAAAGGAACTGCTGGCTGAGATTCACAGAGGAATGTGCGGCTCACACATTGGATCAAGGGCATTAGTTGGGAAAGCATTCCAGCAAGGATTCTATTGGCCCACAGCCCTCCCAGATGCAGTCGAGCTCGTCACGACATGTGAATCCTGCCAGTTCCATTCGAAGAGAACACACTTGCCTGCCCAAGCCCTTCAGACAATCCCTCTATCATGCCCATTTTTGGTCTGGGGGCTCGATATCCTCGGCCCCTTCCCCCGAGCAATCGGGGGATTTGAATTCTTGTTCGTTTCCATCGACAAGTTTACAAGTGGCCGGAAGTGATTGCCCTGAGAAAGGTGACTTCTCAGTCAGGTATCAAGTTCTTGAAAGAATTGGTGTGTCGTTTCGGAGTTCCGGCAAGGATCATCACTGACAACGGCACCCAGTACACGAGCCACGCCTTCAGGCAATACGTTCATGCCCTCGGATGCAAGATCTCATTCGCTTCTATGGCACGCCCCCGGAGCAATGGACAAGCTGAGGGGGCGAACGCTGAAGTGCTTCGTGGAGTCAAGACAAGAACTTTCGATGCGCTGCAGAAGCACGGCAGGCGGTGGATCGAGGAGCTGCTGGTAGTTCTCTCAGAATGACACCTAACCGAGCTATCGGGAAGACTCCCTTCTCCCTGGTCTACGGGACAGAAGCAGTTATCCCCACGGAACTCATTTACGGGTCCCCTCGAGTGTTTGCCTACGATGAAGTTGCACAAGATCAGCACCGGCGTGACGACGATGTGCTACTCGAGGAGAATTGTCTCCGGGCTGCTACGTGTGCCGCACGCTACCAGCAAGCCCTGCATTGCTATCATAGCCGCAGGGTTCATGCGCGGTGTTTTGAGGAAGGTGACCTTCTCCTTAGGCGCGTTCAGTCCACCAAGGGTACAAACAAGCTGTCACCAAAGTGGGAAGGCCCTTACCGGGTGGTACGAGCCTGGCGTAGTCCGTATGGAGACTGGGGATGGCACTCAGTTGCAAAACTCATGGAATATTGGGCATCTCCGTAAGTACTACCCGTAAGGCGCGAGGCTGCCGGGCACTGCCCGGCAGCCACCCTTTTGTACAGGCCTTGCCTCAGCTGCATGTAACCCCTTGTACAAAGCCGGGGCGATGACCCCGTGCAAGAGAAAATAAAGAAGCGCTGTAGGGGGCCCCAACTAAGATTGCATGCATGCACGAGCACACCCAGATCACTGCATAAGCATTTCATGAGCATTTGCATATGCATATAGATAGGATTGCATCCTGCATTCATTCTTAACTACATGGAGTTGCAGGTTCCTACCGTGGCTTCGGCAAAGGACGAGAAGATTGCACGGCACAGCGATACCGGGCAAAGCCAAACAGATAAGTTTTACCTCTTGTCCATTAGTGTTCTGTAAGGCTATAACTTTGCATAAGAAAACCTCACCTCTCTTTTTTAACCTAGGTGCTCCCATCCATGACTCGAACGTTGCTTCTGTCAGGGTGGTCGTAGTGGCCTTTGGTAAAAAGGAGCTGGCGGGGGGCTGGCCCTCTATCTGTTCCCCGGCAGACGTGGTTCTCCGGCAGACAAAGAAGGTGCCGGCAGGATAACCTGCCGGGGAAAACTCGTTTATTTTTATTAAAGAAGCACTCTGCCTCTGCATGGACATACACATGCACAGGTTCCTGACAAGGTTCATCTTTTTCATTCATATGCTGATACAAGTACAAGCATTACAGAACACAAAGATGGACTCAAGAGATTACATTATTTGAATTAAAATTTCGCAATTGTCTACATGTTTTAGATTGAAAAAATATTAGTGCTTTGTAATGCCCTTTCTTGTCCCTCTCCTCCTAGGTGGAGCCGTCGAAGGCGAGGAGGCCAAAAGGAGCGCCTGGGCGGAGGCTCAGCCGGCTCTCATCGGGCTCCAGGAGAGGTAGCCCGGGGGGAACGGAAGCGCGCGGGAACGCCTTGATGGAGAGCACAGTGAAAGGGGGCCCCGCCGACCACCATCACCAGGGCCAACAGGACCTGGCAGGGCACTGATGGAGCTGCAGCCCGAGAGGAAGCCTTCCGGAGTCCAGCTGGAAGGCTGCTGGAGGAGCCCGGCAGCACCATCCACACCTCTGCATCCAACTCCCCGGCAAATCACACTACCGGGGAGGAGATGCAGATGCAGATGATGGTGCTGCCGCCTGATGAAGATGGTGCGGGCCACGATCAGCCGGAGTCAGAGTCATCGCTCCTCCGCCCGCTGCCGTCTTCATCACCGTCACTGTCCTCCTCGTCACTTTTGCTCGGGGAGGAGCTTTCGTTGTCAGTCGAGCTCTCCGCGCAGCACCCTAAGCGACGACCTGAGCGCCCGAAGATCTTGACAGAGAGCAGGTCGTTCTCCATTAATTTGAACTGGAGAACGTGCCCCTTCGAGAAGCCGTGGGCACGGGCAAAGGTCTGCTAGCTGCGACGAAGATATATCACATGAGGAGCGGGGAAGTCGACATCAACCCTCATACCTCCATTCCCGTAGCCCTCATGTGCAGCCACAAAGCGCGTGGTTGCTCATCCATCTCCTGCGCAAAGGGAGTTGGGAGGCGAAGGTGAGCACACATGAGCTCGTACAGCCTGATGACAAACTCCCTGGGTTGATCGCCAACATGGCCTTACATCGGGGGTGGAGCCGCCGGCGGAGGCGTCACCAAAGCGTCGCCCCGCCCTCCTCCTCCTCGAGCACCACGGCGACCATGACCACGCCCCCTTCCTCCTCTCCTTGCGGAGGATTCCACTGCCTCAGGGTCCGGAGGGGGAGGGGCGTGTTGTCGAGAAGAAGCCCTCGTCCCCGCCACCGGAACTCCACCACGCCCTCACCCTCGCAGCATGATCGAATGAGAAAGGATCACGAAGGAGAAGGAGAAGTGTGTGCAGGAGAACACTGCCCCGGCCCCTTTTATAGGGAAACGGGGCAGGGGGCTGGCTCTTCCTACGGGAAACAACCGCCCATCTCCTCCAATACGGCCTCTCTGCACCCACTGTGACTCTGAAGGTCGAGGCCGCACCTCTTCTCCAACCATCGACGGTCGGATTTCAGCCATGGCACTCTTCCCCGTGTCCTCCGCATCCACCACCTACCACGCCCAATACATGCGGGACATGTGGTGAAGTGCACACGGAACATGGCAAGTGGAGTGGCAGTTTCCGTCACGTGATCTTGGGGCGAGGAGAATCCACGGGTCACGATACGAGTTCTTCCATGATGCCGCGCATAACGCGCGGGAAAATCGAAAACCGCCCCGAAATCAAGACTAATGAAGCAGCAATGGAAACCTTAAGGGGCCAACCCCTTCAGCGATCCTGCCCGTGCACTTATTAGGCCCTACCCCGACGACGCTCAGCAACGCGTTCGGGGCATGCCCTGGGGCTTCTATCGGTGCAACAAACCCTGGGTCTGTTGCCCAATTGTGCACAGGCACAAGACCAAGATTGAAGCACCAGCTTAAGTCAGAGATTGAAGAACCAAGAGATTTGAAGAACCAACATGCAGCCCAGAGGGACCAAGATCGAGCCAGAGGAGCAAGATATCGACAAGAGAAAGGCCTCCCTTGCCGGGCAGGCGAGCCCGACAGGGGGCAAGGCCACCACCAAAGCAAGCAACCGAGGTTCCCCAGCAGATCCTGCCGGGGCTCGCGGGGGTTGAACCACCCCGCCAACCACTCAAGTACGACCCGCGTCGTCGATCAGTGCGGTGTCAAGCTGCAAGGTGATTAAGTGGCAGCCATTCGCCACATGGCAGCAATTTCCTACAGGAGAAACCCGCAGATAACATCCGTCCCACCTCGTGTCAAGAGAACAGGCGTAGAGCTGGCAAGATAGCCCGGCAGGCCTTGCCGAGCAACCAGTGATGTGACACTAAGCGGTGCATTTAATGCATCCTGTCAGTCCGCGGAGTTAGGTATGATGGCACTATTCGCTATCATATCAGTGGATAATGACCACTTTGCCACTATGGTGACCCCTTAATCTATAAAAGGAGGCCCATGGCACCCGTAGGAAGGGTTGGAAAATTGATGAACCCAAGCCACCATACGCGCGTAGTCGCTACGGCCCCGAGGCAAACCCTGCCGGGCAAGTGTGCTACGCATCACCACACTCATTCCACCATCACCCATCAAAGCAGGAGTAGGGTCTTACGCCTCGCGGCGGCCCGAACCTGGGTAAATTTCTTGTGTGCTCTCTGTCATGCTGCCGTACGCTGATCTACTCTTCGTGAAATGTGACGTCCCCCCATTGAACTAGCAAGGGGCCACCCGGTCCCATAGGTGGCCGCGGATATCCCGCGACACCAGGTGCCCCCTTCCGGTGGTTCTTGGCTCCAGTAATTCTCTTTTATTATATAAAAAAATCCTCGCAATGTTTCATTCCAATCCGAGAACTTTTATTTCTGCACAAAAAACAATACCTTGGTAGTTCTGTTGAAAACAATGTCAGTCTGGGTTAGTTTAATCCAAATCATGCAAATTAGAGTCCAAAACAGGAGCAAAAGCATTAGGAAAAGTATGTACGACAGAGACGTATCATTCACTTATATCTTTTGAGCTAGGCGGTTGCTCTAGTGCTTCACTTATATCTTTCAGAGCATGGCGGTGGTTATATTTTGAAGAAATTGATGAACTCTCATGTTTCACTTATATTATTTTGAGAGCCTTATAAATAGTATGGCAATTTGCTTGGGTTGTGAATTTGGTCCTAATATGATGTGTATTCAAGAGGGATATAATAAAACTTTCATGAAGATCATTGAATATATGGGAAGTTTGATTCCTTGCATTTGTTTTGAGATATAAAGATGGTGATATTAGACTCATGCTAGTTAGTAATTGTGGTTTAGTAAGAATATTTGTGTTAAGGTTTGTGATTCCCAAAACATCCATGTATTGTCTCTCGTTAGCGATGAAATTGGAGCATGGTTTATTATTGATTGTCTTCCTTATGAGTGGCGGTTGGGGACGAGCGATGGTCTTTTCCTACCAATCTACCCCCCTAGGAGCATGCATAGTAGTACTTTGCTTCGAGGGCTAATAAAATTTTGCAATAAGTATGTGAGTTCTTTATGACTAATGTTGAGTCCATGGATTATACGCACTCTCAGCAACTCTAGTACCACGCAACTTTCGCCGATGCATTAAACCCTCCTTATACCTTTCCTCAAAACAGCCACCATACCTACCTATTATGGCATTTCTATAGCCATTCTGAGATATATTGCCGTGCAACATCCACCGTTATGATTTATTATGACACATACCATCATTGTCATATTGCTTTGCATGATCATGTAGTTGGCATAGTATTTGTGGCTTGGCCACCGTTCACAATTTTTATACATGTCATGCTAGATCATTGCACATCCCGGTATACCGACGGAGACATTCATATAGAGTCCTATCTTTGTTCTAGTACCGAGTTGTAATTATTGACTTGTAAGTAAATAGAAGTGTGTTGATCATCATTATTAGAGCATTGTCCCATGTGAGGAATATAAAAAAAGTAAAAAAAAAAGAGGCCAAATGAGCCCAAGAAAAAAGAGGCCAAAGTGCCCAACAAAAAAAGAGAAAAATAAAAAAATAATGAGAGAAAAAGAGAGAAGGGACAATGTTACTATCCTTTTCCACACTTGTGCTTCAAAGTAACACCATGTTCTTCATGATCGAGAGTCTCCTATTTCATCACTTTAATATATTACTAGTGGGAATTTTTTATTATAGAACTTGGCTTGTATATTCCAATGATGGGCTTCCTCAAATGCCCGAGGTCTTCGTGAGCAAGAAAGTTGGATGCACACCCACTTAGTTTTCTTTTGAGCTTTCATACACTTATAGCTCTAGCGCATCCGTTGCATGGCAATCCCTACTCACTCGCCTTGATATCAATTGATGGGAATCTCCACAACCTATTAATTTTCCTAGTTGATGCGAGAATTTGTTCTCCTTTTTTGTCTACTACCACCTTCTATTCCACCCATACTGCTATATCCATGGCTCACACTCATGTATTGCGTGAGACTTGTGAAAGCTGAAGCGCGTTAAAAGTATGAACCAATTGCTTGGCTTGTCATCGGGGTTGTACATGATGAATACTTTGTGTTAAGAAGATGGAGCATGACAATACCATATGATTTTGTAGGGATAACTTTCTTTAACCATAATATTTTGAAAATACATGATTGCTTTTTAGTATGCTTGAAGTATTATTGTTTTTATGTCAATATTAAACTTTTGTTTTGAATCTTACAGATATGAATATTCATGCCACATAAAATAAAGATTACTTGATAAACATGTGAGGTAGCATCCACATCAAAAATTCTATTTTTATCATTTACCTACTCGAGGACGAGCAGGAATTAAGCTTGGAAATGCTTGATACGTCTCCAACATATCTATAATTTTTTATTGTTCCATGCTATTATATTATCAATCCTGGATGTTTTATATGCATTATTATGCTATTTCATATAATTTTTTGGGACTAACCTATTAATCTAGTACAGGCAGGAGTCGGTCTACTTGTCACGGACGTGATGCCTATATTAAAGATCATTGCCTTAGATATCGTCATAACTATGTGCTTTTCTATCAGTTGCTCAACAGTAATTTGTTTACCCACCATATACGTTCTTTCAAGAGAGAAGACTCTAATGAAAACTATGCCCCTGGGTCTATTTTTATCATATTATTTTTAGATCTATAAAACCAAATACACAAAAATACCTTGCCGCAATTCATTTACCTTTACTTTATTTTGCACTTTTACTTATCTTTTTGTTGGGGAACGTAGCATGCGATTTCAAAAAAATTCCTATGATCACGCAAGATCTATCTAGGAGATGCATAGCAACGATAGTGTGAGAGTGTGTCCACGTACCCTCATAGACCGAAAGCGGAAGCGTTAGCTTAACGCGGTTGATGTAGTAGAACGTCTTCTCGATTCAGTGCGCCACTAATGGCGCACCAGGGATGCAGTGCGCCACTACTATATACTAATGGCGCACTAGTTAGTGATGCACCATTAGTGTGGAAGACACTAATGGCGCACCAGAAAAACGGTGCGCCACTAGTAATGAAGTTTTTTATTATTTTTACATACATACTAAAGGCGCATCCGATCGAAGTGTGCCATTACTAGTTCTAACTAGTAATGGCGCACTAGACAGACAGTGCGCCATTAGTATATATATATATATATTTTACTTTTTTGTAAAACTACTAATGGCGCACCACCTGCAGGTGCGCCATTAGTAAGCAGGCATACTAATGGCGCATTTGCTGGTGGTGCGCCATTAGTAACCTGGGACCCCAACAAGATATTTTGGACAGCCACACCTACCCACTCGCTTTCCCCACTTCATTCCCTCCACCTCCTTCTCCAAACTTTCGGCTGCCTCCTCCTCCTCACCTCATTTGCACCATAGATTCATCAAAATTAAGTGGTGAAATTACCTTTTTTTGAGAGGTAAGTAAGGGAAAGCTATCTTCATGTTGTAGATCTACTTTTTTTCTCCCTAGCTCGCTTCCAACAACGTGCACATGCACTTTTGTGGCCTAGCTAGATCTATGTATGTTTGTGATGTTGCATATGTTTGTGGTGTTGCATATATGTTTGTGTTTGCAGGTACCGGTATTTGAAATGCGATAGTTGCCAATATTTTGCCGGAATGTTGATTCATTTCCGTTTCTGCGAGAATTTTGACACTATGCATTCTTTTTGGTCCTATTTTTAGGGAAGGTCATGCCAAAAATTTTCTTGGTTCTAAAATATCGTTTTGCTCTACCCCACAGGCGACCATATGGTCCGCAGACGATGACCGAAGGCATCGTGAATAGGTTTTGAGCTCCTTGAAGGCCGAGATGCTTCAAAAGAACGAGGCGGAGATAAGATGTCGATGTCGAAGATGCAAGCTGAAGAGCCTTATTGCGGACCCGGATTCGGGCGGTCTTGGGACCACCTGCTCTTGCGTGGTTTCATGGATGGCTATCGGTGGCAAGGTGATGAAGATGACTATGAAGTTGTCCATGGGGGCCGGGCAAGAAATGAGGAAGGGCAACAAGACAACCAACGCGGCGAGGGCGGGTGTGAAGACGAAGAATCTCCAGGACATGATCACGACGGTGATCTTTGTACACGATCATCATGTAGAAGATGTCGTACATGATGATGAGGAAGATCAAGACGAAGGGCATGATCATGAATATGAAGATGCCGGAGCAGACGATGATGGAGGCTGGGTGCAGGACCCTCATATTCAAGAGTTGCTTCTCAAGCTGACGAATAACGCAAGAGCTGCCGCCCGAGAGAAAGCCAAGCTGGATCAACTGGAGATAGACACGGTTACTCCATTGTATGAAGGATGCAGGCCCGAGGATACCCGCCTGAAAGTAATGCTCATGGCTCTGGAGATGAAGGTAAAACACAAAATGACCGACGCATGCTTCGACGAGAACATGTCATTCTGGCACGAACGTCTTCCCAAGGGGAACAAGTACCAGTTTCGAGGAGGCGAAGAAAATCGTGTGTCCTCTGGATTTACCGCACGTGAAATACAATGTGCGCATGAACAATTGCATCATTTATCGGGACGAGCACGCGGAGTCTATCATATGTCCGGTGTGCGGCGTCACTCGATACAAGAAGAGGAAGAAAGCTCCTCGAAAATCGGTGTGGTACTTTCCGATCACTCCTCGTCTGCAGCGGTATTTCGCGGACCCTAAGGTAGCAAAGCTCCTGCGTTGGCATGCGGATAGGGAGGAGAAGAAGTGGGAAGATAGCGGAAATGATCCGGAGATAAATAAAAAGACAAGATGCTTTGAGTCACCCTAAGGATGCGAGCCGGTGGCAAGCGTTGAACTTGAATACCCAGAATTTGGGAAGGATCCAAGGAACATCGTGTTGGGCGCGAGCACCAATGGAGTCAATCCGTTTGGCAGCGGAGAAGCACACATAGCACCTGGCCTGTGTTTGTGTGGATGTACAACCTTCCCCACTGGTTGTGCATGAAGAGGAAGTACATTCACATGAGTATGCTAATTGAAGGGCCGAAACAACCAGGGAACGACATCAATCTGTATCTGGGGCTGCTGAAGGAGGAGCGAGAGCCGCTGCTGAAGGTATGGAAAACAAGGTCTGTTTTCTGGGACTTGCCGTACTGGAAGATCCATCGTGTGCCTCACAGCCTTGATGTCATGCATATCACGAAGAGCGTGTGCGAGTCTGCTTGGTACCTGCTCAACATGCGGAGAGGACCAAAGATGGGCGAAAGCAAGGGCAGACTTGAAATCAATGGGCATCGTGCAGGAGCTTCACGCTAATGATGATGATGATGATGATGATGAGGCGAAGCAGGACACGAAGAAGTCGTCGCCAAAGGCAAAAAGGCCAAGAAGACCGGAAATGACTACCCTCCCGTGCTTCACTCTAAGTCGGGGAGGAGATCGAGCAGTTTTCACCTGCCTCTTAGGAGTAAAACTTCCTTCTGATTACGCTGGGAAGATAAGCGAGATACCTAGACCCAGTGAAGCGAAGTTCAGCGGGATGAAGTCTCACGATCATCACGTCTTGATGACGCAGATACTTCCGATTGCAATCCGTGGGATCATGGACGCGCACGTCCGTGAAACGCTATTTGGCCTATGCAACTTTTTCGACGTCATCTCTCGAAGTCGATTGGCGTGAGGCAACTCGAAGGCTACAGGAAGAGATCGTGGTTATACTATGTGAGCTTGATATGTACTTCCGCCCGCATTCTTTGGCGTTATGGTGCATCTGCTGGTCCATATCGTGGGGATATCATCCAACTCGGGCAGCGTTCTGCACGGCATGATGTCGTTCGAAAAGATGAATGGTGTCATCAAAGGATACGTTCGCAACATGTCACGTCGGAGGAAAGTATAGACAGGGGCTTTTCGACCGAAGAGTGCATCTCCTCTTGCCACGAATTATCTAGGCATCGAGAACCCGTTGGTCTGCGCGTCAGCGAGCACCTCGGCAGGCTTCGCTGGATGGGGTCACCGTGAGGGTCGCCCTTGAAATGCATGTCGACTTCGAGGGTCGACTTCGCCGACTTTGAAAGAAACAAACCTAGTCGCTACAACACATAGGCGTGGTCGATTCTTGGGTGGTAGAGCACAAAACCTTTATTGAGAAGACGTACAATGACCGAGGCCAACAGAGGACGGACGGAGATATAATCAAAGAGCACAACTCATGTTTCACGCGTTGGTTCAAGCAGAAGCTTCTGTCGTACCCTTTACATGAGGATTCTGTAACGCCCCGGATACAACTTTCCATAATTGTAACTCCGACTCTTGCCTTTTCCGGAGATGCGATATATTATTTCCTCCGTGGTTGGGTTGCTGTCTTTTGTTTTGCATTTTGTTCATGTCATGCATTTCATCTCATAGCATCATTCACATTGCTTTGGCATCGTTTTCATAAAGCTTGCATCCGTTCGTAGTTGCCGCGTTCCCCCCTTGCCTTCGTTGTCCCTTTCGAGAGCAACCGTTCATTTGTTGTCCGACCGTTTGAGCCTCTCTGCACAGCCACCGACCACCTCCGCGATCTAGTCCGAAAACTTCTCCCGGTCCTAACCCGGGCTGTCACGACCGATGGATCCGGATCATCCCCAAACATCTATAAAACATCTTCGTTTTCTCTTTGGACTTCCCTAGTCTATTTTATTCTCGATGGCCCGATTAAGATCGGACGGACCGGGTTAAACCTTACCCTAATCCCCTTGCTATATAAACTAGACCCTAACCCTAAATTTTAGGAGCAAAGTTCCATCCTTCCCATTCCTCCGCCACCGCCACTCCTCTTGTCTCCTCCCACCTCGGGATCTTCCCAGATCCATCTTGCAGCCAGCCGACCAGCCTCCTTCCTCCTCGGATCAGCCGCAGCCGCCACCCATCAAATCCATCCATCCGCAGCGCCACCCCACCTCCCTCGTTTTCTTCACCACCCCAACCGGCAGCCTCCTCCCAATCCCGAAGGCGCCGTCACCTCTCCGAAATCCTCTTCGCCTCCACCTACCAGTGCACCGATCCACCCAGCCATCTCCTCCCCTGTCTCCTCGACGAGTCCGGCCGCCCGCATCTGCCTTCGTCCGCGCGCCACAGGAGCCGCAGCCGCAGCCAACCGCCAACGGCAGCCACGTCCCCCTACAGGAGCTCCGCCTCCTCTCGCGAGCGCCCAGGCCCGTGCTCCTCCTCCCTCGCCCTTCCCTTCCTCTTCTTCGCTGAAGCTTTCTCTGACCACCCCCTCGTCGTGTTTCTCTATCAGGGAACCATGGCGCCGCCGCTTGGAGCTCCATGACCGCGCCTCCCTTTTCCGTCAGATCCATGGCCAGGGACCGGATCCGCCTCAAGCTTCGCGCAGCTCCTCCCGTCGTCCTTGCGCTGCTTCCAGACCAACGAAACCCTGCCCGTCGCCTCTGCTTCCACGAGGGCGAGGAGGAGCCCTGCCGTCACACCCCGCCAAGTCCCGACCAGCCTCTGCTTCCCTGCTCCAGATCGGCGAGCCAGAGAGCGCCCGCGTTGACTTGCCTCGTCGCCAGGTGGGTCGTGCGCCCCGCAGCCCAGCGCAGCTCCTGCTATCGGCCTGCTTCCCCAAGGCCCAGCCGTGCCAGGCCTTTCCAGCCTCCCTCTCCACCGACCGGCCTCAAGGCCCAATGTGAGCAGCTCCGCCAGCCCAGTTTGTCTCAGATTCGGCCCGTAGATGTTTTTTTTACCTGGACGCATTTGCTAGTTATCCAGGAGTTTGCTGTTTTACAGAAAAGTCCTTGCACATCATGCATATGATAACTCATTAACCGTGCATCGGATTAAAATGAGTTTTGAACATGTAAAATGCTTAGATTTCTGTCTAGTTTCATAATATGCCACTTTAATCCATGTTTTAAGATGTTTAAAATGCTGTTTGTTTAAATTTGCTTAAATGCTATGCTAAAATGATTTATTTCATAACTAAATAACCGTAGCTTCAATTTTAATAAACTTTATATGTAAATGGGGTGAAAAAATGCATAGTTTAACATGGTGCGGTTTATTTTTCTGTTTAACAACATTTAACATTGTTTGGTAGCTTAAACGAGATTAAACTAAATATGTCTATGCGGTGTTTCGTCAATATGCAACTCGTTGCATATCGAGCTCCACTTAACTTGTAGCATTGTTTGACGCACTTTGCCATGCCATGCCTCATTAAACCGGACATACATCATACTTGATTGTGCATCATGCCATGTTTATGCTTGTGCATTTACCATGTTGTTTGTTTTCTTTCCGGTGTTGCTTCTTAGTTCCGGTAATGTTGCGATTGTGAGGATTCGTTCGACTACTCCCGTTTGTCTTCTTCATGGACTCGTTCTTCTTCCTTGCGGGATTTCAGG
Organism: Aegilops bicornis; assembly: GCA_021605145.1. Lineage (NCBI taxonomy): Eukaryota > Viridiplantae > Streptophyta > Magnoliopsida > Poales > Poaceae > Aegilops > Aegilops bicornis. The sequence continues at coordinate 513,135,335 of CM038672.1, read as the reverse complement.
CAAGATGACCGCTACCCTGGATCTCATTACTATCATTGCTATGCTAGTTGCTTCGTTCTATCGCTTTGCTGCGCTACCTATCACCTGTTTATCAAGCCTCCCATATTGACATGAACCTCTAACCTTTGACACCCTTCCTAGCAAACCGTTGTTTGGCTATGTTACCGCTTTGCTCAGCCCTCTTATAGCGTTGCTAGTTGCAGGTGAAGTTGAAGATTGCTCCATGGTGGACAGGATTATGTTGGGATATCACAATATCTCGTATATTATTAATGCATCTATATACTTGGTAAAGGGTGAAAGACTCGACCTTATGCCTGGTGTTTTGTTCCACTCTTGCCGCCCTAGTTTCCGTCATACCGGTGTTATGTTCCCGGATTTTGCGTTCCTTACGCGGTTGGGTGATTTATGGGACCCCCTTGACAGTTCGCTTTGAATAAAACTCCTCCAAAGAAGGCCCAACCTTGGTTTTACCATTTGCCTCACCTAGCCCTTTTTTCCTTGGGAGTCGCCCTCTCGGGGGTCGTCGTTGTTTTACCCCGGGCGGTGCTCGTCGTGAGTGTTGGTCCAACCTATCAGCCGCCGGTGGCCACCAGGGGCAACTCCGGGCTGGCCTATCGGAAGTTTGGACAATCCGGTGTGCCCCGAGAACGAGATATGTGCAGCTCCTATCGGGATTTGTCGGCACATTCGGGCGGCTTTGCTGGTCTTGTTTTACCCTTGTCGAAATGTCTTGTAAACCGGGATTCCGAGTGCGATCGGGTCTTCACGGAGAAGGTATATCCTTCGTTGATCGCGAGAGCTTATCATGGGCTAAGTTGGGACACCCTGCGGTATAATCTTCGAAAGCCGTGCACTGCGGTTATAGGCAGATGGGAATTTGTTAATGTCCGGTTGTAGATAACTTGACACCAGATCCGATTTAAAACGCATCAACCGCGTGTGTAGCCGTGATGGTCTCTTTTCGGCAGAGTCCGGGAAGTGAACACGGTTTTGGGTTATGTTTGACGTAAGTAGGAGTTCAGGATCACTTCTTGATCATTGCTAGCTTCACGACCGTTCCTTTGCTCTCTTCTCGCTCTTATTTGCGTATGTTAGCCACCATATATGCTTAGTCGCTGCTGAAACCTCACCACTTTACCCCTTCCTTTCCCTTTAAGCTTTGCTAGTCTTGATACCCATGGTAATGGGATTGCTTTGAGTCCTCGTGGCTCACAGATTACTACAACAACGATTCTGGTACAGGTTATGCGATGATCATGACGCGAGAGCGATGTTTGCTTGTTTGGAGTTCTTCTTCTGCTTCTTCTTCGATCAGGGATAGGTTCCAGGTCGGCAGCCTGGGCTAGCAGGGTGGATGTCGTTTGAGTTTCTGTTTATGTTTCATCCGTAGCCGGATGTTGATCTTGTATATGATGTATTGTTGTATTCATGTGACATTGTATGTCTGGGTTGTACCCACAATATTATATAATGTAGATGAAATGATATCCACCTTGCAAAAGCGTCTTCAAGATGCGCTTCTATCCTTGGTGGGACCTTCGAGTTCCTTTAGGATAGGGTCGCATCTTGGGCGTGACAGATTCTTCCGCGGAAGAACAACTCATATTCTCCTTGTCACAGGGCGCCGAGCACAACCTGATGACCTATGAGGCGTACGATATCAACTGCTACACATTCTACACCGAGAACAAGGACATGAAGAGCGATGGTTATCAGAACTCCGGGGTAACGATGGAATCCTATGCCGGCAACGACAAGGACAGATACTACGGAAGGATCGAGGAGATCTGGGAGCTGAGCTACGGCGGAGAGAAGGTCCCGATGTTCCGTGTCGAGATGGGCCAAGGCGTCCTAAAAGAAGACCAGTATTTCACCACCATGGTTATACCCGAAGCCAAATCCAAGACCGCCCGGTATAAGCGTCACCGCGAAAAATGAGCCATGGGTACTGGCTTCCCAAGTGGACCAATGCTTCTTCATTACCGACCCGCCAAAGCCGGTCGTGTTGTCGTGAGGAGAGGCAAAAGGAAGATCATCGGAATGGATGGAGTAGCCAATGAGCAAGACTTCGACAAGTACGGCGACCGAAGATCGAACATGACGACTGACGATGAAGTAGCAGCACACACCACAAGAAGAAGCGGGACCACCCTACCTAAAGGTCGTCCGTTCCACAGAAGAACTCCATTTGCGAAAAAGAAGGGCAAGAAGATTGTGAACAGATAGCTAGCTAAGATCGATTGTATTTAAATCGTAGTCTTCATTTCTCGGGCACTTTTTGATATCATGAATATTTTTAAATTTCATGGGCACTTTTTGAATTCATGAATATTTTGTCAAATTTGATGATATTTTTCATATTCAATATGAAAAATATTGAATATTCATGAGGACACTCGATCTCGATCCCCTCCTCTTGATAGCCTCCCCGCTCCATCACCGCCGAGCACCCCCAGCACCCTCCCGCTCCACCACCGCCGAGCACCCCTGCACCTCCCCGCTCCACCGCCGCCCGACACCCCGCACCTCCCCACTTTTTGATGATATTTCAAATAACAAATTTGATGATATTTTCAATTAACAAAAATTGATGATATTTTTCAAAAAAAAAATTGATGATATTTGATGATATCTTCTGTTTTAGTCCTCATGAAAATAACAAATTTGATAAAAAAACAAATTATTTGATGCAACAAGAAATAATGAAAGAAATTTACTAATGGCGCACCCTAGGTGGGTGCGCCATTGCTGTCAGACTAATGGCGCACCAGAGGTGGGTGCGCCATTGCTATAAGAAAAAAAAACTACTAATGGCGCACCAGAGGGTGGTGCGCCATTGCTATAGTGTGTACCCCTTCGCCCGATCCCCCCCTTCCCTGTCCCCCTGGCAGGTTCCCTCTGACTCGATCCACCGCGCCGCTCCTTCCCTCGTCCCTCCCTCCACCCGCGCCGCCGCCGCTGCCCGACCCAGCTGCGCCCGCAGCGCCCACGCGCCCGCCGCCTCCCTCTCCCCTTCCTCCCCTCGAGCCCGCGACCTCCTCGGGCCAGACGGCGGCGAGCCTCCCCAGCTCCTCGGCCAGACGGGCTCCTCGGCCAGACCCAGACGGACGGCTAGCCTCGTCAGACGACTCCTCGGCAATGGCCTTGAGCCTCCCAGCTGGCTGCTGCTCATCGACGACGGTTAGTCTCTGTCCCTCCCTCCCTCTCTCCCCCGCTCATCCCCCACGGGGCGGCGACCTAGGGTTAGGAGCAGGAGCTCGCCGCCGCCGCCCCGTCGTGCCGCTGCTGCTGCTTCTTGCAGCACACCCTTGCATCTGGGAGGCGATCGAGCTCGTCGAAGGTGCCCCTCTGGATCCGATTTGATGGTGAATTGCAGGTCCAAGCCATTGTCTTTGATCAAGATTACAGATTTCTGATAATTATACTGAATCTTGAAGTGTACTGTCAACTGAATCTATTGGCAGAGTTCATATTTAGACTAAATGTTTACTAGTCTTGTCAATAGCATCTTGAATATTTAGGCAGTTTAATCTTGAAGTATAGACTGAATGTTTAGACAGAGTTCTTATTCATGTCTAATTGTATTGACAGAGTTCAATGTACTCCTGTCAATAGAATCAAAATTGATTTATTACCTTTCCATATGAACTTTACTGAAAAAACAATTAAATTCAGTCACCATTCTGAATTTTGACAGTACTCTACAAACTGCTTCATAATTAGTCCACACAAACAAGTGCATTTTTCTAGACCTGCTTGTAAATTATTCCAGTTTGAAACTGAGATCTCCATGTACTGTCATAATTTACAGTTTGTATAATTAGAGTATTGAAGATGTGTATTTTCAATTTAGATAGGGGTAGGTTTGCTCAACAACAATCAGTAAGATCTCAATAATACTCATGCAACAACAATCAGTAAGATTGAGATCTTCTTGCAATCTTTGTTTACTGACACAATGAGATTACGGTGAACTTTTACACACAAGCATGAATTTGTGTCTTGTGACTATCTACCTAGCTACTGTTCTGAATCTCCTATGTAATCGCTTCTTCCTTCTCCAAGATTATGACATGACAAGTGCTTAAAAGTTCAATTTATCAATAGCTCATCTTAGAAATTTAATTGTAAAATGGCAAAGATTATGACATGAAAAATGCCTAACATGTTCGATGAAACTACAGTGAACATCTTTCTCCAAGTAATTATTTGTATACCATGTGATTTATATATTTGAGGTGCACAACCTTTATGTTGTGAATATCTTGTCCTTGATTGTTCAAGTAGTTACAACTTGGTCATCACCGTCTTTACCTGACCTATTGCAGATCTTGTGAGAATTGTAGTGCTCAAACTGTCTTTACCTGACCTATTGCAGATCTTGTGAGAATTGTAGTGCTCAAACTATCTGATTTAAGAATCAACTAGCAGATTTTGGTTAGCTGTAGCAGGAGAGTGCCTGCTGATTAGTGTTTATTTGCTTTTTTTGGCGCTTAGTTGGTTATTTGTCTGAAGTAGTGTTAGTTCTGATCATGATTGTTGTGCTTATGGCTTTAGAAACTGATAAACTGTTTGAATCTGATAGGCAGGTGTCCTTTTAGATTTTTTTGGTAAATCTGTTGTATTCAATGGTTATTGACAGTAGATTATCATTCCTATTTTAGGAAGGTCTATTCCTGCAATATCATTGTTACCTTTTATTGGCAAATCATTTGGTTCACATCCTAGAATCTTGTTGGATTTGTAACTTGGTCCACTCAACTTCTTTTGTACCATGTGAGTCATCATTGATGAAGTAGTAGTGTAAGGTGCATTGGGTGTACCTAAATTACTCTAGTGACAGGAGTAGTAGTGGTGGCCATCTAGTTGGACTACTACTGCTAGGACTTGCTCAGCATTTTAGTATTTCTTTTCTTTTCGGATTCATTTTCTTCTCGGACTAGGTTTTTATTATTTTTCTGTTGTGATTGTTTTTTGAGCTCTTTCTTTTTCATTTCCTACTATCATTACCCTAATTATCTTAAATTGTTATGATGTGTGTAACAGGATTATATCTTGGATTTGCTAGTGGACTTTGGGAGTTTCTTAGCCAGCTTGGTGACTCCATATTTTTCACTATTTCAGCAAGTCTTTTGTAAGCATTAAACTTTCAGCACTACATTTTTATCTAATGTGTACATCTGTTTGCTTCCTAAAATAGGAATGGGACTCCTTGCCTATATATGTGTATGATGATCCTCCTATCCTATAGTAGTATAGCACTTGCAGTAGTATGGCACTTGCAGTAGTATGGCACTTGCAGTAGTATGACACTTGCAGTAGTATGGCACTTGCTGTAGTGGTGCCTACGCAAGATACAATTCAGATTTGAATTGTTTCAGAAATTGGTATGACCAAAGATGCTATTGTATATAAATGGGCTGCTGTAGAACTGTTCTTCATCTTTCTGATCTTTGTTGTATAGAAATATGCTGAATTTTCTCGCTCTGATTGTTGCTCAAAGAAATTTAGCAAAAAAATGGGGTCCTGGGAGACGCCGCTGCTTGAGGCCCTTGAGAGGCCCTTCGTGTCGTGATGATTTTGCAGGTACCCCGAGAGGCCCTTGAGTTTGCCGGAATGTCGATTAACTTCCGTTCCGGCAAATTCGGGTACTCCATATGTCCTATTTTTAGCAAAGGTCATGCTGAAATTTTCCGTGAATTTTAGCATGACTTTGCTAAAAATCGGACATATGGGGTACTTTCTACTAATGCATGGGCCGGGGTATCTTAGTACTTAATTAAGTAGGATCAACTACCTTGCTGCATTAAACCATAGGTGGCAATAGAGCCAAGTGATTAGGCCCAACTTAGAATTCTCCTCAGCATCGATAAACCTAGATGATAAACCCAACATATGTGGCAATAGAGCCAAGTGATTAGTGCCAAGTGATTAGGCCCAACCTAGGGTGCCTCGGCATCGATAAACCCTAAATGATGAAAACTTAACTTAGCATTTAGGGTGCCTCGGCGTCGACAAACCCTAAATGATAAAACCTTGGCTTTTAGGGTGCCTCGGTGTCGATGAGAATCTAAATGATGTACACTTAGGCTTTTAGGGTGCCTCAGCGTCAACAAACCCTAAATGATAAAAGCTTAGCTTTTAGGATGCCTCGGTGTCGACAAACCCTAAATGATGAGACCATGATCTTGTTCCTTGACAATAACCAGATTTTTGACCAAACTGTTTTCCTATTTAGAGCAAAACATGGCCAACAAAGATGAGGCCTGCGGTTCGGGCTGCAAGCAATTCTGGGAGCTGTCCCAGGAAATGGAGGAACAACCTCACCGCTATGAGGACGCTGCGGAAGACACTGATCCTGACTACACAACCCCTAGTGGCGTCGGGGATGACACCATTGATGGTGCCGCCGAGGATGCCACCACTGATGATGGCGGCACACACACAGATGGCAGGCAACCGAAGAAGCAAAGGAAGGACCGGCGCCCGAATGCGCTTAGCACCCTCAAGGAGGAATTTACTCAAGTGGACTGCGACGGGCATCCAACGGAGCCCAAACATATAGTCAAGAATTTTCGCTTCAGCTCGGGTGCATTCTCCTGAGCACCGTCTCAATCAACACCGAGAACCTTAGGCATAAGGACCCGGGGAATTTCGCAACCTCCTCTTCACGAAGCTGCACTGAGCGATACAAGTTCCCGCCGATTTTGAAAACACACGCCTCTCGGGGAATAAAGTGAGCAGTGCCGCCCTCACGAGGATGAGCACGACCACTGTCTACTTGGAGAAGCGCGGTGAAGAGAATGATTGATAAAGGTGATAGTTATGAGATGATCAAGGCGAAATATTCTTCGATCAGTGAAGATGACTACAAGGAGTTCAAGATCAAGTGCGAGAGCAGCGCAACCTCCGAATCAAGTCGATTGGGGAAAGAAATGCGGGAGTTGAACTTAGGGGAACACAAACTCGGTCCCGGCGGTTCTGAGTGGCGGAGCCTATATGGGACAAGGAGGACGCGGAGCGTGCCGAGCAAGGCCTACCGCTCCGCTTTGAGAAATACAGCGGTGACAAGCAGACCAGGAACTTTGTCAGGGCCCGGTACAAGGAGGACCCGATAACAAAGGAGCTTATCACGGATCCGAAGACCAGGGCGCTTGAGCTTGTTCTGGTAAGGAATACACCCCCGCGTAATTAGCTTCATATGGTTGCACTCTAATTAATCCCCAATATTTCTAAATGGTTCACGTTCCTTCCTTGAAGCCCGAAAGCGATGGCGGGGGGTCGTCTCGAGCTCCCCTTTCGACACCCCTTTAAATAGAGGCGTTGAGCGTAATGAAAACAAGGATAAGCTCGCTAAGCCGGCGTCAACTGGTCGTGTGGCGGCAAAGGCTTGTCCACAAAATGGGGTCATACTATACATTTGGTGTGCGGAAGGAGAAAAAGACCAGCTCGGAAAGCCAGACGCAGCGAGGTTGAAGCACTCAAGGCACAAGTGGCGCGGATTCGGAGCTTGTCCAAGAGCAAGTGGAACAACAAGCGGGAGCGAAGCTCAACGTCATGGTGCCTAGGTTGATTCATGGGCTGGCGGCGTGGATTGCGAAGCGTAGCGAGGCCTCCCGGTTCCTAGCTTCACGGCCAGCAACTCGCACAGCGCGCACGCAGCGCCATTGTTGTCTCCGGTGGCACCATTGGTGTCTCCGACGGAGGCGGTATTCGTGTCTCCGGCGCCGGCACGGGCATTGGAGCTTAATGCACCCGGGTGTACGCCGGCCGGCACCTCGCCAGCAAGCGCCCCCTCCGTCAGTTGCACGCCCGCCGTTGGCGATGCCTCGACATTAGCCGAGCTCGACGGCATCACGGTAACTAAGCCTCTCGGCCGTTGACTTCATCTCCTTGCCTTTGGTAGGCATCCTGGCGCCCTACATGTTTTCGCGGGCGCCACCAGCGTTCCTTGCACTCTTACGCGCTTCGTGGGCGGCGAGTTGGTCGATGTTGCCAAGGCAGAATCGTTCAACCGGCAACCGCATGTTCCACGGTAATCCGATGGCACCCACGGTGTATAGGGTTGAAGTGGTTCGGTCTTTGCCAGGCTGCGACGAGCTGTTACCTCCGATTCGACCGGCTGGGGCGGCGAAGAAGATGAGATGACCCTCGGCGCTGCGTAAACTGGCCCTGCTTTGGCGAAGAGCCAGATTTGTTTAGGCGGGGACACCACCCCACCAGACAAGACCGCCCGATCGTCGTGCGGCGCCAAGCCATGGCAAGAATGTCGCGGCCTTCTGGGACCTGCGGACATCCCTATGGCACAGGATCCGGACAGCCCTATGGCACAGGATCCGGACAGCCCTATGGCACAAGATCCGGACGATGATGGCAACGACGACGGTACATTTACCAAAGTTGATAAGTACTTTGCCGAACATGGGTACGCTGACGAGTTCTGCGGGCCTCTTTCTCAAGAACCCAACCAAGACGACCGCGATCTAGCTGATGCAGCGGAGAAATTCAATTACAGCAGGCGTCATCTGGCGTTCAGTTCTCGAGACACACCTCCGGCTCCGCCTTCACGAGCCTCGAGATAGCTGAGGTGCGAAATATTATCAGCCCCAATACGCTCAAGAAGGCGGTGCAGAGCGAACTCGGTCCCATTACGGAGATCAAGAAGAAGGGGCGGAAGCGAAGACTAACAAGAGGCGCCGGTGCGAGCCAGCCGGCACCGAAGTTTGATCCGTGCTCGGGGCGGGCCACCTTCACCTAAGGATATCTCGAGGAGGGTGCATGCGGCGGGTAGGGCGATGCTACCGCCAAATATGCTGAATGCTGCAACCGGTGCTATCACGGAGTCTGCACGACAGTGTTCTTTCTTTGGAGAAGCGGCGTCTGAGAGAGAATGATGTGGCATACTCGGTTTTCGTGGCCAAGGTGCCAGAGGGCAAGGGCTTTGTGGATGGCGACATCGGGGGTACGATCGTCCTGCGGTTTGATGACATCTTTGCTATGTTTAACCTTCATCCGCTGCACTACACCTTCGTTCGGCTGTTTTTGCTGAGTATGGAGATGCGGATCATTAGAGACAAGACCCCGGACATCGTGATAGTCGACCCCTTCTACATGCGTGCCAAGCACTTGAGCAGCGCTGGGGACCGCCAAGTTGCGAGTTCACACCTCGAAGGCGTCATTCGGGCAAACCCAGATAAGGATAACTTCCTTGTGGCTTACTTTCCCGAGTAAGTCATCCCTTAACCGCCCCGTAACATATGATTTCTTAGATTTGATCGTTCTTTTTTCTAACATTCCGTGTTCTATGCGGTGACACATTGCACACTCATCCTCCTAAGCCCGAAATATTCCATGGCCACGTATTTAAACCCGAACCGTAACTCCAAGATAGACTACACAAATGTCAAGAAAGTTCTTGATGATGTTCTCCCGGCTATGCCAAATCTGGAGGCACCTTCACGGGGCAGTTTGTAAATGCGGCAAGCACACCTTCTCACACAATACGAAGTTCTGCTGCGTCAAGCAACCGCCTGGTGGTCGAAGGATGCCTACTACGCCCTCCATCACATGCGAGCGTCGTAAGGGACCATCATCACCTTACGCTACCAGATAGTCTCAAAGATTGGGCCGCGAGGTTGTCGGCAACCCAAGACGCGGACCTCAGACAAGAATTCTTTCGCATCCAGTCGGAGTTTGCGGACATCATTCATCAAGATGTCCTTCATACCTCGGGGCAGTTCTTCCGCAGATATCAACCATCCAACAGTGAGATAGATGAAACGCTACAAATGCAGGGTGGCAACAACCGCGATTTCATGACCATCACGACAGACGGCGGCTTCATCCACGCTCCTGTCCGATGAGTCGAGTCGAAAGTAGTGATGTGTAGTTCTGAAACATTGATTGGCTCATGTTGTAATTAAACTTTAATGAATTCGTATGTCTCTTTGGTTTGGACAGTCGTTCAACTTAGATGTAATCGATGCTATTTATTAGTAGGACCATGAATCATGCTATTAATGTCTTGCTTTTCTCTTCCGATCCTTTTGTTGCATACTTACATATTGCTTATGTATTATGCATTGTTTGGCTTGTGCATAGAGATGCCGTCGTATGTCGTGGTACAAGGGTAAGGTTCGGAGTCTCTGACGACTAGGAGGAGTGTCGGAGACAGGTTCACCGTTCAATGATAACAGTTACAAAGGGTACACCACTAGGGCGGAGGCCGAGTCTAGATACGCCTGCTATCTAAGCGGGAGAGAGGAGGGCTATTTGGAGGAACCGGATGAAGACCAGTTTGATCGCGATGATGCTCATCGTGATGACCGCAGCTCTCTTCTATGTGATGGTAGTTTAGATGATCGACATCGACTTGCAATGTGAAGACAAACTCGATACTCGCGGTCTTTAGACTTGTAATGTTTTATCTTGGAATAATTGTATTTGTGCCCCTAGTTGGGTCATGCTTGACTGATTTGCCCCTATTTTTTCAATAATTGCGGTTTTGCCCAGCTCACTTCACTTGCCTTGTGTTTTTGCCCTTCCGGCACGGTTCCGTCCAGTGAGCAGTCGCCACGTGGCAAACCGTGATTGGTCGGAACCGTGCCAAAAGGGCAAAAACACAAGGCGAGTGAAGTGAGCTGGGCAAAACCGCAATTATTGAAAAAATAGGGGCAAATCAGTCGAGTGTGACCCAACTAGGGGCACAAATGCAAATATCCCTTTTATCTTTGTTCGGTCTTTTGAATTCGGAGACTAATATGATGAATTGTATTCGGAGACTAATCTTCTATTGTATTCGATGAATCTGCTGTTGTTGTGTGCTGCTGTCTATATTTTGTCCAATAATATATTTTGTAACCTGTGCAAAAATCAGAAAAGTAAAAAAAAACCAAATATTCATACTAATGGCGCATCACATCTAGGTGCGCCATTAGTGTGCCAAAGGATACTAATGGCGCATCACAACAGGGTGCGCCATTAGTATGACAAAGCACATGGTTACGTATGCCCCCCGGGAGGCACACTAATGGCGCATGGTGTTACATACTAATGGCGCACTAGGA